>CM076575.1:1729408636-1730114212 GCA_034641835.2 Pinus albicaulis | reverse complement strand
GAGGCTCAGGTCGCACTTTTTGGGCCGATAAGTGCGACCTGTAGATCCGGCTCTCTCGGCGGCAGATTTAAAAAAAAATTGTCGTCTCAGTTGCGGCTGATGCTTTTCACCTACGCAATAAGGCTAGAAACACACGGAAGTTAAAAATTTGACTGTTTAAGGGTTTTAGGGGTGAAAATCACCATAAAAATAGGAAAAATAGAAAAGGGGAGAGAAACCCTAGGGTCTGAAACAACTGGATATGCAGGAATATATGAAACGACGGCAGTCGCAAAAGAAAACTCGTGTGGAGTCGCCAATTGTTAGTATGATTCTTTCGTCATAAAATATCACTTTATCTACGCATAAAAAATAGCCCTAACATCAATTATGGCTGCAAAATATATTTAAGTTTGCTGCACAAATGCAGATCTAAGCACAAAAAGATAATAAGCAGATAAAATATAACATGGCTCCATAAATCCAATGGACAAGACAAGAAACAATGTTTTTAAAATAATTCTATATTATATTAAAGAATGGGGCACCTGAGAGGAAAACAAGAAAGGTGTTTTCCGGTTCTCCTCAATGGGATGGGTTCTTGGAAGTCCTCAGTGTTTCAGATATGGAATTTCTTTCTCTTATTGGTGTAGAAAAACAAACATGGAACTCAATGGGAGTTCATAAAACAAAAATGGAAAATGGTGACCAAGAGTAGATCCAGAGTGATCTAATGTAATGAAGGTGACTAATGAATGGTGAAAACCCCCCTATTTATAACAAAATATTGGGGCGGTCTAGAACTCGGTGCATGAATAAAATATTATTAATCGAATTCTAGAACCACCCTTTAGGAATATTTTATTATATTTGTTGGAGGGAAAAGGGTTCTTGACTTGGGTCAATTCCTTTATTTATAAATAATAAATAAATAAATGGTTTATTTATCATCTTAGGGAAGTGATGGGAATATAATTAAATAAATAATGGTTTATTTAATTATTTATGGATGATTTAGTCAAATTTAACTAATAATATTATTTAAATAACTTATTCTTAGGGAATAATTAAATAAATAAGGATTTATTTAATTAAGTTCCTTATTTTGGGTTAAATATGACCAGGAAATATAAACAAATAGGTTATTTTATGTGGTGAAAGCAATTTTACTTAGGGTAAAATTGGTCTTACATGGTGTACTTGGGTTCATCTAATAATAACAGGTTAGATGACCAAAAATTGGTGTAACAACAATATCTCAAATCGTTGGATTTCATGACACAAATTCGTGCCCAAGGATCAGAAAGTATCAACCTGAGTTGAAGCAGTTGTTTTGTAGATTATGTTCGGCATTAGGGCATGATGAGTAGCATTTTCGCACTTATGATATGACTTTAGATAATGCTAAAATATATAGCATGCAAGTTTAGACTACTTCACCAGCATCCCCCTCTGGGCATCGAGTATTTCAAGGCAGAGGACGAGGCTGAGGAGGTGGATTAGCTGGTCGAGGAAGAGGAAATGTCATTTTCTATAACTGTGGAGATGCTGGTCATTATGCACGTGAATTTCCTAATCTAGTGCGACAATCATGCAGGTATTGTAGACAATTTTATCATGTAATAGAATATTGTCCTCTCTTAATTTTTTAAAATGCAGGAAAATAAGACATAGAGTCCAACACAAAATCTTCAGAAATGTTGTGAAACCAGCTCCAAAAATAGAAGTAAAGAGATATCAATGCCTTAGAAATAAGCCACATCGAGGGGGAAACCTCCAATACATTACATAAATGAAAAATTCTTGGATGATACAAATTACAAAACCTCCTTTCTATATATAGGAGTCCATGGGGCCACAATGTAATCCTAGCCGACATAGCAATAATAATGTAAGGGCACAATAATAGCAATATGGTGGTTACAGGGGTACAACAATAAAAATAAGGGGCTACACTAACATAATAAGGGACTACACTATTAATATAGGGACTTAACATGCCCCTCTCCTTCAAACAAGTGTTGTCCTCAACGCTTGATTATTTCTTGAAGCTTCTGTATAAAATTCTCATCCTCCCATGTGGAATCTTCTACATGAAAGTTCTTTCACTTGCTGACATACTCTGAAATTGATTGTACTTGTCCAGTTCTTTTTTCTGTGACTACTTCAGAGCTTCTTTCAATGTGATGTTGATCTTCCTGTTGTTTCATTAGATTCTGCACCAAAGTTAGGTTATACTTTGAGAGTTGGAGAACTTGTTGTTGATGCTCGATGTGATATTCCACTAAGTTATCATCCGTATTAGTTATTATTTGATCCTTCAAACCATCCAAATTAGCTTCCAATTTTTCTTTTAAACCATCTATGTCATCTTCAGTTACTCTTTGTAAGATCTAAATTTGTTGCACTTGGTATCGTATTATTGATATCTCATACTGCAATTCCTCCTCTTCATGTGTCATTTTATAGCTTTTTGAGGGCTTAATGGGTATGGAATTATTTTTTTGAGGCATTATATAACTCAATACTGATAAAAATTCTAAAATATTCCCTTGGAATCACTTCAAACTTGATTCTTCAAAGAAGACTTATGCAATTTGGAAAACAAATACACACCTTTTACTTGCTTTTGAGGAGCTCTATATTGAAATTGACTTATCTCTATACTTTAAGATCCTAAAAATTTGAAATTAGGCCCTATAGTAGTCCTCTGAAGCTTCTTTCAAATGCCACAGGTCTGACTTGATTTGGATTCTTCATGACAACGTTATGTCCAATGTCCCACAATGACATAATTATGGACTAGTTTAGTAGAGCAAACTTGTACGACTTTCCACATGTCACTGTTTGCTCCTTTGGTTCTGAAATTTATAGATAGAAACTACAGTATGTGTACTTCCATCCACTTTTTACAAAATTCTAATCCGATGCTCAGAGAGAGAGTTATGAAGATTTTCCCACAATCACCTCTTTGAGATGAAATTAGGGAGCCTGAAAAAGACCTGATTTCCACAGATCATATCTCCGAAAATATTGCGAACCAAGCTCTAAAATTTGGTGAAGATGTTCTTCAGGATCTCGGCTTCACACTCTAAAAATTTCATCTTCTGTACCTTCATAGAAAACAAGTTATAGCGAAAATTCCGCGATGACCTGTTTAAGTGAAATTCAAGAGCTTGCAAAAAGCCCTACCTTCCACAGATCATATCTCCGAAAATATTGCAAACGAAGTTCTGAAATTTTTTGCGACGATGTTGCTCAGGATTTTAGCTTCACACCCTAAAAATTTTAGCTTTTTAACCTTAGTAGAAAAAAATTTATAGCTAAAATTCGACGATGACCTATTTGGAGCAGCGAAACCATAGAATCCAAAGCTCTGATACCAAATGTTGTGAAACTAGCTCCAAAAATAGAAGAAAAGAGATATCAATGCCTTAGAAATAAGCCACTTCGAGGGGGTTGTTGATGTATAAAAGGTGTCTTTTTAACTTCTATTTATCTCACATTAATTATCAATCCAGGTATGATTTTTTATTTCAAGAGCGTACTCAATCTGAGCCTACAATTCAATCTAAGAGTAATGCTTTCCAATATGCAGTACAGTGTTATAAATACAAGAGTAAATGGATGCTTGGAAATGGAATATAACTATAATGACATGAAATTAAATGCTCTGAAATCCAGTCATTCACTCAGCAATCATCATTCAAGGATGCAGTGGTAATAACTCTTTCCTTTGGAAACTAATGTAAATGAAATCAAATAAGAACAAGACAATCAATCTGAGAACGTAGGTAGCAATAACCAATGTCCTTTACAGTTGATGATCTTACACTCCACATTAAAGCAATTAAATGGAAACTGAACTAAATCACTAATGCTGCTAATGAAAGTAAACTAGGCAAGCTCTCAAAAGAAAAACCAAACTCTTTGCACGTATGAAATAAATTGTAAATTAATTAACTGAAATGAACAACAGATCTATTTTACTGGAATTGAATAGTAATAGAAATGAACAGAAAACTCTATCTAATGGATTTGAACAACAAGTTCTATTAAACAGCAATCTGAAATGAACAACAATCAGAACGGAACAAAAAATGGAATGGAACAGCAACTGGAATGGAACAACAGATGCTGAACAGTGAAGCTCTGTTAAAGCATAACAAGATAAGTTATACAGGGATCAAGATTCTGTTTAAATTGGAAAGGAATGGTAACGCAATTCAACAATGCAACACACCAAGATTATAAAGCAATAAAATAGTAAACTATTAAATTTGAAACTTCAAGGAAAATAAATGCAAACCTTCACACAACTGTAATCGAAAGATAATGATACAAAAGAGCAAGTGGATCCACCAGGGTCATGCCCTTAGCCGCTAGGGAAACACCGCTGAGCTACTCTAGAGTCAAGTGATGAAACAGAAACTAAATCATGTATTAATTGCGCATAACAGCGTTTACAAACAATCGCTCTCTGCTTGAATCACGAGAGTCAATGAAATTATAATTATAAAATAAGTTTCAATGATAATAGTCTCCCCCTTTTCGATTTCTACAGGCGCTGCCTTTTATAACAACTCGACGAACAATACAAGAAACAAAGATAAACTTTGAACAGCGATCCCTCAGGATCAAAAGATCCTGAGGGATTCGTTCCATTTTCCTCTTTTAGCTAACGCTTCATCTTCTTGTGCTATAGCCGTGTTGTTTCTTACCTTTCTTTAATTATGCATTATGATTTCATCCTTCTTGTCTGGATATTGCCCTTTGTTGGAGGAACAGTAGTTACTCCTGCTTTAGCTATGCCTTTCGAATGGTGGTTTCCCACTTCATTTGTTTCCTGTTTAGGATAAAATACAATCTTTAGCCAATTTCACAATAAAAATTAATCTTTGCAATTCTATCATAATCCTTCAATATATCATATTTCTAGAATAAAAAGAGTTATGTTTAAAGGAAAAAGATAAAGAAATACATGGTGAATTCATACCTTTTCCAATGCTCAACACACCCCTTGCTTACCCTTTTTCATGTCCTCATGAAAACCATAGTTTACATGTAAAGCAGTTAGAGAATAGGCTGGAGAGGGTTTTTCATTAAGAGGTCTAAAACCATGATTTGCAGCTAAAGATTCAAAGATATGCCCTGTCTGTCCTTCAGGTAATTCATATTTGGCCTTATAGTCTGCTGCAGGATGCTAGATAATAGGGCTGCGATATCTACAACCTAGCCAATATGGGCCTTCCCTCAAGATGAGGTTACTATAGATAACCAGGCGGTTGGAAACTAACTCAAAAATTTTGTAATTGAATGTCTCTTTGTCTTGAATATTCCAATTGGAAATCTTCCATCGGAGTTTAGCTGCTACTATGGCCTGGTCTTTGATGGATAGAAAATATTCTACCCCATCCAGGATAATTGCTTTGTGTATAGGTCCCAATGTTTGGATCACACCCTCCTTTGTCATTAAGCTTTTCTGCCTAGCCCACAATTGTAATGGGTGTCTCGGTTCACCCCTAACCCAAAGGTCTAACCCATTTTCTTGGCTCTGAAAAGTGTTATAGGCCTTGAGCCATTTTAACTGGTTAATAGAAAATTAAATGAATGCTTGAAATTGGATATCGCCCACAAAAGGGCTGGTATTTGTCTCCATTTCCTCAGCTAATATAAAATTGTGCAAATAAAATTCACAGAGTAGATGCTGGACTTTTACTCCATAGATTTTTCAACAGCTTATAAAATCACCTACAGTTTCTAATTCTATAGGTTTTCCTGCCTTAACGACCTTAATTTTTAACTACAAATATCTTTCTAATAAAAACAAAGCATAATTTTTGGCAGGGCACCTACATGCTAGGAAATTTGTGTATAAAGAACAGAGAGTATCCATCTGATTCCTGACCATTTTTAATCTATTCCTTACCTTATCAACTTTCTCTTCTTCCTTTCGACATCTATCGAAAGCTTCTGCCTCTGATGCATTGATGTCCTTTAATTGCTACTATAACTGTCAGTATTTCTTTTTGGGAACAGTATCTTCTTCGAGCTTTTCTCTGGCCCTCTGAGATTGTGCGAGATCCTCTTGGAGTTTTGCTATATCAAGGTCTTTTATCAAAACTTTTTTGGATTAAATATCTACCTGGGTTTCCTTATTACAATGTCAAGTGCCTACAGTCTATGTCTCTTTGTTGGCCATACTGCTAGAGGACAACGCCTCAGTTTGAACATCTTTTTCACAGTCCTGTACATTTTTAGTTCGGGCAACTGCGTCCATAGCAACTGCTTGTTTTTCCTTGTTATCCTACATGAATATGGGCTCGGTTTGAGTCTCCATGGCCCTTGCATTATGGGTTTCCGTTTGGATGGCTGCATTCTTCGTTTTCAGGGTTCTTTTAGAGACTTTCCTCTTTTTTAGCACCCTAATCCTCTGCCTGAGTTGTTTTACTAGTTTTTAAAGCTTTTGTCGTTCCCTCCACAGCTTCTCAAGATCGTTTCTCTTATTCTTATTCTTATTGGAAGGAACAACTATTCCTTTTTTTGTACTTGGTTGCTCGGCTAGGGTTTGCTCTCCAATGGTCGTGCCTTCGCCAAGGCTTGCTTCTATGTTTTCTGTTTGGGACACTTCCTTAGTGTTCCCATGCTCCTGGCTATATTCCTCGGGGGAAGTAACCCTGGTTGGTTCTGTTGTTCCCTGAGGGTTTTCTTCATCAGGCATTTCCTCGACCATATATTTGTTGATAACAACTTGTTCCTGAAATTGATCTATCTCAATGTTTAGTTAAAGCGAACTGTGAGGTTGTATATATTCACTCATATTGGCCAAAATTTGGGCCAATTGGTCCTCCTGCAATGGACTCTGTGGTGGGCTTGCAATGGAGATTTTGGGAGGTTCTGCTTCCTCTCCTTCATCTTCACTGATGTGATTACTTTCTTCCTCTTCATCGGTGTGGTGACTTCTCTCTTCTTCACTGGTATGGTGACTTCCTTCTTCTCGACTGGTGTGATGAATTTCTTCTTCTTCCTAATTTCCTTCTTCTTCGCCAGTGTGATGACTTCCTTCTTCGAGTTGCGGGGGTTATTCATCTTCCGAACTGGGCAATTCTAAGGGTTGGCTGTTGCTACCCTGAATACTTCCTATCATTCCCCTACTTCTCCTTAACTTGGAGGACTGTCTGCGCTTTAAAGGTTTTGTTGATGTGCTAGTAACTCTTTTACGTTTTGGGGCAGGTAGGGTTGTTCCTCCGTCAATTGAGAATATCAATTCTTCCCAACTATTCTACTGTTGGGAAAGTCTGTAACTCACTATTAATCAAATTAAACAATGGTGGCTTACCACAGTCACTATATGACGGGATTTTCTTATGCTCCGAGAAACATCATGCAATAAGAAATTTAAATATGTAGGCAAATTTACAGCACATTTCTGTTTTAATACTACTAATAACTTAAGGTGGCATGGTCTTACCACATCCTTTCTTCCATCACATGTAATGTAGCTTTGTCCTACTTTTTCCAGTTCTGTCCATGGTTCTCCCAAATTTTTCGGTTGGACTCCTTTTCCTTTGATGACTAAGGTCTGCCCTTCGTCCCGAAAGATGTTCATGGCTTCTTGAAGTTTCAATTTTTTATGGGTCCATATGGTTCGTTCTGCTGGTAGGCCGAATACCTCGGCGATTATTGCATTTGTTACTGCTATTTTCCTTCCTCTTACCATGGAATAGCCTTCCTACAAGTTCTGCAAAAATTCAATGGCCACCATTTCATGAGGTTGCTGCAGTCATGTGAGGTAGGTAATCCATCCTACTCTCTCCAAAATTTCCCGTGCAGTGTTGGAAACTACTAGCACCTGTGGCTCACTACGTACTACAAAACAATTTCTTAAAAATTACAATTTGTCTTGATTTGCTGATTTCATGAACCTCTAATTTTTGTGTCCTTGCATAAATTGTATGTTTGCCTTTAAAAGAGTCATGAAGAATTCACAAAAATCCTCAAAATGTTGTTCTAAAACAAGAAAAATGCACTCAAAAAGTGTTGTTACTTAGATGGAACAGTTGTTGTTCCTTAAGAGGAACAGCAAAAAAAATCTGTGAAAATGTTGTTCCTTTTGAAAGGAACAACAGAAACAATCGGAAGAAAAATGTTGTTCATTTTGAAAGGAACAGCAAAAAAAATCCGCGGAAATGTTGTTCCTTTGAAAAGGGACAGCAAAAACAGTCGGCAAAAAAAACATGTTGTTCCTCTTGAAAGGAACTGCAAAAACAAGCGGGAAAAATGTTGTTCTTTTGGAAAGGAACAACAACAACAGGCGGCAAAAAATATTGTTCCTTTAGAAAGGAACAACGAAAACAAGTGGCAAAAACTGTTGTTCCTTCGGAAAGGAACAGAAAAAACACGCGGCAGAAGTGTCATTCCTTTTGAAAGGAATAGCAAAACTATTGTTCCCTTTGAAAGGAACAACAAAAATAATCAACGGAAATGTTGTTCCTTTTGAAAGGAACAACAAAAAGAAACATACAAACGTGTTGCTGTTCCTTAAAAGGAACAGCTTGAGAAATAAAATTTGTACAAAAAACGAGAAGTAAAAAAAAAATTATGTACAAGTTTCAAAATAAAGGAATTATTCAGTGGATGGGTGTTGAGGAGGAGTTATCTCCCTCAGAAATAATCTGCATGGTAGAATCTTCCCGTAATTTCTGGTAAAAGGAGTCTCGGTTAAGCGGTTTATGGTAAAGTCGTACTCGATGACCGTTTACTTTGAAAGAATTTCCAGATCCATCAATGGTAGTCAATGTGATGGTGCCATTGTCATGCACTTTTTGTATCTCATAGTGTCCAAGCCATCGTTTCTAGATTTTTCCTGGGAAATCCTAAAACCTGGAGTCATATAGAAGTGCCCAATCTCCTTCGTGGAAGATCTTCTCTTTAATGAGGGCGTCGTGCCATTTTTCTCTCTGCTGTTGAATTAATTCAGTGTGCTGGAGAGCAGAGAGCCTAATTTCATCTAACTTGTTGATTTGTTATAATCTTCTGACCTGGGCTTCATTTAAGTCCATACCCACCTCCTGGGTTGTTCTTAATGTTTGAATTTCAAATTCTATTGGAAATATGGGTTCTTTTCCAAATACTAATTGATATGGTGTGTTAGCCACCTGTAAAATTTGTCATATCAAATGGTGGCTACAAATTTTTCTAGCCTTTAAGAAACAATTTCATGATCAAATTGTGAGTTCTTAAAGTCTTATGAAGTTAACTAACCCTTTGGGTAATCTTCACTGCTGTTTCCCTCATTAAACCTAAAAAATCTGTTGTTTTCCTAAAGAAAAGACTGTTGAAAAACCTCATTTTCCCATCATTTTTACCCCTCCTTCACTCATAAATAACCCCATTTTTATCCCCTTCCTTCTTCATAAAATCCCTCCATAAGCCTCATTTAACCTTGAAATTCCCCTTCAAAACCTTGTAAAATCCCTTTATAAGGTTAAAAACCTCTTTTTTTTCCCTTATCAGAACCTTCAGAATCCTTTGAAAAACCTTCAAAATTCCTGAAAAACCATCATTTTCCATAAGGCCTTAAGCCCCTTTCTGCCTAGCTCTTAGACCATTTTCCGCATATGACCCGTGCCTAGGACCAGGCGCTAAGCCCCATCGCGCAATCACAATCGGAGCTTTCATTTATCACCTTTTCCTTTGTTATTTCAAATCTTCCGATGCGATAGAATCTAGTTTTGTCGACCTCCGCTGCAATTTCCACTGTCGATCTAGTTTTTAGATCGATGGATCGCGCTTAAATTGCTTCATCGCATCGCAAAATTTCTTTTGACCATTCCCTTTCCCTCCTCTGATTGCGATCCTGCGATTTAATCTGAGCCGCTGAAATCCACAAGAACCAACGGCCTAGATTCAATCGCACTCCGCCATAGCCCTCTGACATTAAAACTCGCTGATTCAATCATGATTGTTGATCTCTCCTAGATCTAACAGAGCATGCTTAATCCCATCGGTGCATTTCATTATTTCCTTCCCCTTGCCTCTACCGATTTGTGATCTTGCGATCAGATCTGGGCCATCCATTCCTAAGATCTAACAGTCCAGATATAACCTGATAGGCCCAACTCCTTTGGGACCTACCTCCCCCATCGATAGATCTCGATCGTCCATTCCTGTGATCCAACAGTCGAGATCTAATCCGCCTTTGACCTTGCTCACCTTTTCCGCCCACGCATCTTACCCCATCGTGCTCTCATTTCCACCGTCAGATCTCTCTGCCTTTCATCCGACGGTCACAATACCTTTTTTCGTTTTTTCTGCATATGAATTTTAACACCAAAAATCCGTGCGATAAAAGTGATTTTGGAGGGGACACGTGTCAAACGCTGACCTATATCGCGTTCCAAAATCCAAAACCATTTACCGCCCTCGGCCCTGCATGAAAACTGTTGTCGGTTTTCCGCTTGCCACCCTTCTCCATTACATTGATTTTCCCTCCTTTTTGATCATAGTCGTCCATCATTTCAGATCAACGGCTCTTATATATTCCGCATCCAAACTTCATTTTAGCCCCTCATCGCTTCCGCCAATGGTTTTTTTTTCCCTTTTTCATTACATTTCTTCCCTTTTACTATAATGTTACCCCTCTGCATTATAAACTTCCTGATTGATCTCTGTCGTTGATCAATATGATCTAATGGCCCGGACTTAATCTAAATCTCATTCACCCAACCGCCTCCCCATCTGACCCCAGCAAGAAATCCTCACCGTTGGTGGATTTCATCCAACGGTAACAATTGACTCTCACCTCCAAAGCAGTTTAAACCTTTCCCCGCAGGATTTTTATAACTTTTTCTTGTTTGTGCAAGTTTTTAAAGGCTTTTCAATTGTTTTAAGAAGAAATGAATGGTCAGGGATGATGATCCCCCAGGCCATCTTCCATGAAGACAAGGATTTGCAGAGTTTGAATTATCTATTTATCCGTGCCTCATGAGCACTAATAACATTTTGAAATCCTCTACACACCTGTGAAACCACAAAAACACGGTGAAAATTAAACAGACAAAGAGTATCAGCGTCCAGGGATAAAATCAAAGCAGAAATCAAAGATCAATGATTTTTAACACAGTTTGAGGGATTAAGGCGTAATTTGACTATCAAAGGCCTAATCCACCCAGTTAAAGATAGCCTGAAGACCTGAAGACAGAGATAAAGCCTAATCAGACCTAAAACACAGATCTAAAGTAAATTAAAGGTGTTTTATAGAAATAAAAAGTAATCTCTCAATCCGAGAAGCCTCCACTGCCACATCAGAGGCTAATTGAATCCTCTCCAGCTACCAAAATCCACCTGCAGCCTCAAAGCATTCAAAGGAGGCCTATTTATTGCCAAAACAGAAGATATTTTCCTCAAGACAACTAAACAGTTATTTCAAATCAAAGGAACTTATTACAATTGTCAGCAAAGTTATTTCAAGGATAAGAATGAGCTTTAAAGTCAACAACTTCTCCCAAGTAGCTAATAACTTAATGAAAATCAATTAATACAGAGAAAATATTAGAAACACTTCTCCGTTGAGCCCCTCAAAGGCCGAGAAGCATTAATTTGTATTAATTGAGCCTAAAGATCTTATTTTACATCCCACCTCCTCATTTCTTCTATAAATACCTATGTAGAAGATGAGGAAAAGGTTGGTCTCTGAATATATGTTGCATGTAAATAGTTTTCTGAAGCTGTTGTAAGATTTGTTTGTAATTGAAGATACCTAAGTTGAGATGAGAAGTTTGAAGCTGTAGAGACCCACCGGACTTGATGATTGTAACTGGTTTGAAGCATCAACTGGAGATGTAGAAATTTGCATAACTGTTAAATTATTCACCAATATTATCTTGATCACACACTATTTTAGCTTCATGCATAATACATAACCTCTTCTACTATTGATCATTAATTGTGGAAATATAAACAATCGCATGCGCACATTAAAACCATAGCCAATCACACATATAAACACAGTATTTATGGGAAAGCTTAAATCTGAAAACCCCCAACTATCTGTATATTATAATGATATAGATCATGTAACAATCATTGTACAAACTGCTCACAAGCTCTTAGTACAATCTCCAATTGTTGCACACTACACAAGCTCAGATCTAGCAAAACACATGCTCCAATCTACTCCACCTGTTAGTCTGCCTCTACTGCGCAATCCAAGATGAATAATGGCCCAATCTAAGTTCGAATCCACCTGGTGTGTACTGCGCAATCCTCATTGGCATCTCCATCAATGTATGGTGCAAACTCATGCACCAGTATAGTCACAACTGATAGTCACACTACTCTTTCACCTACCTCTTCACTGGTCTCCACTGAAACTGTCCATGCACTGAAGTTAACTGATGTATTCTTTAGTTTATTTATGAGTTAATAAATAGTGAATTAATTAATAATTAATTCACACCACTCTCACTAGTGTATCAATCAGTTAGACTAGATACAACTAGCTCAACTATGTTTAACTGAGTTAAACTGAACACAACTCCACTAACTTCCTCAATCAACTCCACCAAACTCTGTCACATGAGTTCTAACTAAAGTCTCCATGCAATAGCTCCACTTAACCCTCAGGAATAGCGTAATTCCTTCTGTCAGCTGCATGTGCCACTTTTGTGCACTTAACTGAAGTGCTCCAAGAGGATAAGATAATGTTTAGAGTCCAAATATTATTAAGAGCTAATAATATTCGACATATCTATTTTTAGACCGGCAATCTAAAAATAGATTCCGCCCAATATGTCTAAAAATAGAAGTCCATATATTTTTCCAACTTGACCAACCATCCACAAATAGCATCCTGCAACTCATAAAACATGATCCATATGTCTAAAAATAGACATAGTCTAAAAATAGACTTTGCGCCAAAAATAGCTCTACCTTGTCTACCTTACATTTGTAGAAACGTTTACTCCTTTCCACTAAGCTCATCATCTTGTTGCAATATCAACATTAATTAAGCCTAAAGATCTTATTTTACATCCCACCTCCTCATTTCTTCTATAAATACCTCTGTATAAGATGAGGAAAAGGTTGGTCTCCGAATATATGTTGCATGTAAATAGTTTTCTGAAGTTGTTGTAAGCTTTGTTTGTAATTGAAGATACCTAAGTTGAGATGAGAAGTTTGAAGCTGTACAGACCCACTCGACTTGATGATTGTAACTAGTTTGAAGCATCAAATACAAGTTGATTTATGGGATCCTGGTCTATGTCAATCGTGATGTTTTTCTCATCGTAAATTGTTATTTTATTTTTTTTTCCATTTTTTCCATCTTCTCTGATAAAGAACAGCAATTATAGAGTTAGGATTTACTATCAAAGGTACCCTACTCTCACTGATAAGATTTATCTCCATGTTTTCTTCCAATTTTGTATTTAGGAATGATTTAATACAGTCCAAGCTGTTTAGGAGTGTTGGTGTTCCCATCTCTTACTGTCTAAACTTTAAACATTGTTCTTGAATGTTATTTTCAGTTTATGCTAAGTAAAGTTGAACTAGGGAAGTCTATGGTTAACCCTGTCCTCTAGTTTTATCTCAAAAGGTTGTCTAAAATTTTTCCTTAAAGTATGTTGAAAGCAGGATAGGTTCAAAGTTCTTACTTGATATTAGACTACTTTTCTTGTTTATCTTGAATTTTTTCCCTTTGAATATGCTGAAAGCAGGATAGGTTCAAAGTCCTTACTTTATCTTAAGCTATTCTATGTGTTTTAAATTTTTTCTATTGAAAGTGCATCGAAAGCAGGCTAGTTTCAAAGTACTTACCTGATCTTAGATAACTTTTATGTTTTTCTTAAGTGTATGCCAAAAGCAGGATAGTTTCAAAGTACTTACTTGATCTTAGGCTACTCTTTGTTCTTCATTTGTTTGATTCCCTTCCTTATTGTTTCATTCCATTCCATAAAATCAACTTAAAGAGATCCTTTGACAGAGATGACTTGCACCATGGACCACTCTTGAACCTTGTTGTTTCGATTAAATCCTACTATGACTCCATAGCCCAATGGATTAAAGTTTCTCCTTGCCTATATTTTTAACTGAATCATTCCTTCACTTTCATACACATTCACCCTTCATTTAGACTTTCTTCACCTTCATTTATCTTTGCCCAACCAAAACAAACAAAACCTTGTTCTTCATAAGTAGCCTAATATCACATCTCAAGCCTTAAAAGATAAATCAATCTTTGCACTTATAAAGAGATCCCTCTTTGGATTCAAGAGGGCTAGATCCTAGAATCCCAAAGCGGTTCATATGTATGCTTTGTAGTTTGTATTTTCCAATCTTGCAAATTACAGAGACCTAACATGGTGAATACCTAGTGGTATTTCTCCACGTTGTTCGGTACGCCCACAAGGCTTCCGGCACTGTTAAAGCCCAGTCACGTCGATGTGATGCAATTGCTTTTGTTAGTATAGATTCTATCACCTTATTCGTGCTCTCTACCTGGCCATTTTCCTGTGGGTGGTATGGGGTCGTGATTTTGTGCCAAATGTGGTAGTTTTTTAATGTTGCAGCGATTTTATTACCTACAAATTGTGGTCCTCCATTTGTAATTATGTCCCTAGGGAGACCATATCACACAAATATTTGGAAAAGGAACTGTATTACAGAGTCTTCTGTAGCTCTTGGAAGCACTTCTGCTTCAACCCATTTAGTAACATACTCTGTTGCAACTAGTATATATGTTTTTTGATTTGATGGTGGGTTAATAGGACCAACAAAATCGAGCACCCAACGCTCAAATGGCTTGATTACTAACTATAGGTTCAAAGGAATTTCATCGAACTATCCAGGGCATCCTACCCTTTGGCAACTATCATAGGCTTGTACAAACTTTTTAGCATCTTTAAAAATTGTAGGCCAGTAATAGCCTATTTGTAAAACCTTGTGACCAGTCCTGCGATCTGTGAAATTTTTTCCACATGGCCCATCGTGGCATGCTTTCAGGATGTCAAATATTTCTTCTTCTCGGATGCATCTTCTAATGTGCATATCTACTCTGGTATGAAATAGGTAACCCCCAATCCAAGAGAATCGGGTGCTGCGCTGGACTATCTGTTTTCGTGTTGGAAATACTGAGAGGGGGGGTTAATCAGTATTCCTTTCAATTAGAGCATTAGTTAATCTTCAATTATTATCAGTGTTTGCACAATGATAGCAGTAAACAAGAGGAACACAAATGCACACAGATTTTAAGGTGGAAACCCACTCCGAGACAAAAACCACCTAATGCTTTTCTAATAATTCTTTAATATTCAACTCCAATTGAAAATAAGGCTCCAACTTCCTAGAACCTAGAAAAGCATTATTCTCCAGCTCCCACTAGATGGATGCTCCAATGCCCGATATTCTTTAGTATTCAACTGAATGGATGCCCCAACACCCAATGAGCTACAACTCACCCTAGCACCACCCTACCACCCTATAGAATAATAAAAAAGAATGGACTCCCGTACCAGGGAAAATGGTCCAATTTACAATGATATATAATGATGTAGAAGAAGAATATATACTATACCATAACCCCAACTTTGATACAACCACCTAATGATGATCCTAGACCTCCCAACACTGCCTCTTCAACCCTTGGCAGATAAACACTAGTACAATTTGTACAATAATGTATTTACAATGACTAAGTACAATGATACGTTTACAATGATTGTATGCAGTGCTACCCACTTGAAGACTTCATATGATGAACTTCTCGCTGTTGTTATGCACCTTGGTTGTTGCTCTTATCATGCTACCATTTTCTGCACCTTTCTTTGCTTTTCTGCGATAGAAAGTATGGTCCTTTGCAACCCTTGACAACACATGATCTAGCTTTTTCTTTCCTTCTAGGAGCTTGATATTGAATCTGGTGTATCTCTATCATTTCATATCCTCAATATCTAATTTTTGGTCCTGTAGTAGTTCTCTGAGTCATCTTTCCAATGCCATAGGTCTGACCCAATTTGGATTCTTGAAGAAGAGTTATACCCAATCTCTCACATTTCCCTAATTATGGACTGTTTCAGCAGAGCGCATTTGTACGACGTGCCATGTGTCACTGTTTCTTCATTTGTTTCTAAAATTGATAGAGAAAAAATAAAATACTATGAAATATCTGCGTCTTTTTACAGAATTCCAATCTGATACTCATAGAGAGAGTTATGACGAATTTACCAAGGTCACTTCTTTGAGATGAATTTCAGGAGCCTGCAAAAACCCTGACTTACACAGATCATATCTCCAAAAATGTTGCGCACCTTGATCTAAAATTTTTACTGTAGCTTCCTCAGGATTCCAGCTTCACCTCATAAAAATTTCAGCTTCTTAACCTTCGTATAAAAATATTTAGAACGAAAATTCCAAGATGACCTGTTTCAGATGGCCGAATCCCTTGCATAAGGAGGAAATGAAGATCAAAATTTATATGAATGCTTAAGTTGAGAGGGGCTTCAACAAGTGAACGTGGGAGGGATTTTAGGAGCATAAAAAATATTAATTATGACTTTTCAATGACCCATGCCTCAACCCCATGGGTTTTTAGCCCACTAACTAGGGGTACAAATTTCAAACATGAATTTCTCTCAAACCGTGAAGAATTACATGGCGTGTCATATATCAATGGAAAAATCTCGATAAGTAGAAACCATAAAAATAATTATTGACCCAGAATATATTAATTTGGTAAGTCAAAATTCCCATGCAATATTGGGTTAGCCCCTGGTGTTGCTTGGGTTGACATCAATGACAACCGCTGATCAAAATTTCGTTCATTGGGTGTTAGATGCTTAGGTAATTTACATACTGCTAAATAATTTGCAACATCAACATACCATGGGGTTCTGGCAGTAACAGCAAACAAATGTTCATCTGGGAACTGATCTTCGACTACTGCTACGTCTATTGGTTTTGGCATTCGTGAGAGAAAATCAGCTACAGGGTTCTCTTTTCCTGGTCGATCCTTTATTGTGATGTCAAATTCCTGTAATAGAATCAACCATCTTGTTACTCTACCATTTGTAACAGGTTTATTTGCTAAAAAATTTATGGCAGAGTGATCTGTATATAAAACTATAGGATACCCAGTTATATAATGTCTAAACTTATTTACAGCATGTATTACAGCTAAAAATTCTTTCTCAGTCACAGTATAGTTTAATTTAGCAGGAGATAGATTCTTGCTAATATAATAAATTACATATGGTTTTTTATCTTCTTCCTACGCAAGGACTGCTCCAATAGCAATGTCTGAGGCATCAGATGAAATTTGGAATGGAAAATCCCAATTTAGGCCCCTTAGCACTGGGGCCGTTGATAGAAGATTTTTCAAATCCTCAAAGGCATGGTCACATTTATCTATCCAATTAAAATCAGCATTCCCTGTCAGTGCATATAGAGGTGTAGCTATTTGAGAATAATGCTCTATAAATCTTCTATAATAAACAGAAAATCTGAGAAAGCTACGTACCTATGTTTGTGTGGTGGGAGTAGGTATTAACAAAAGTATCTGAATTTTATCTCGATCTACCTCTATTCCAGCTGCTGAGATATAATGACCCAAGGTGAGTCCCTCGGTCATCATCATGTGGCACTTCTCATGGCTTAAGCAGATTTTGGTGTCAATGCACCCTTGCAACACCTTTTCCAATATTTCTAATGTTGGCTCAAAATCATCTCCATAAGGTGTAAAATCATTCATATATACTTCAAGCCCTTCATTTATTATATCTGAAAAGATACTGAGAATGGCCCTCTGAAATGTAGCAGGGGCGTTGCATAGACCAAAAGGTAAAACCTTGTAAGCAAATGTCCCCCAAGGATAGGTAAAAGTAGTCTTATCTTGGTCTTCAGGGGCGATATGAATCTGATTGTATCCACTGAAGCCCTCTAAGAAAGAGAAGAATTTGTTCCCTGCTAATGTATCTAATACCTGGTCAATGAAAGGAAGGGGAAAGTGGTTTTTCTGGGTTGCTTTGTTTATTTCTCTGTAGTCTACACATATCCTCCACTTCCCGTTCTTTTTTGGCACCACCACTAGTGGAGAGACCCACTTGCTATCAGATATTGGATAAACAAAGTTGACATCCAAAAGTTTTTGTAATTCAGCTTTCACAATATCCTTAAGGTGAGGGTTTAATCTTCATTGCGGTTGGAAAATGGGTCTAGCATATTTTTCTATATAAATTTGGTGGGTACATAACTAGGGATCAATTCCTTTCATGTCTGGGTAATCCCATGCAAAAGCTCCCTTATATTTTTTTAGTAGTTGGACCAATTTTTCTTCTTGTTCAACAGTCAGATTTTTGTTAATATTCAGAGTTTTTCCTGGCTCAATTTATATAGATTTTCTATTGTAAATAGAAGTGGTAGGTATTGCTTGTTCTTGAATGTCTTTCAGGGGATCTTCTTCTTCTTCATTATCAAATGTTACCTTGATCATATGACATTGCAAATGGGATCTGGTTTTTGGTTGGTTGATAAAACTGTTAATGATGTCATCCTCTGTTTGGTCTTTAAAGTCGAGGGAATCTTCTATGGTTAATGGTGATCTAATGTTTTCTCTGAGGTATGATGCAGGTTGTCTCTTTGTTTTTATTATTTTTAGGCTTGGCTGGGTTGGAGGGTATAAGGCTAAGTTCTTGACATAACTCCCTCTAGTTATAGTCATGTTGCCTTGCCGGCAGCCAATATAGGCATCAGTAGTTGCCAGACAAGGTCTACCTAATATTAAAGGGTTTCCATCTAGCTGGATTTTGGGTTTAATAATCAGGAATTCGGCAGGGTAGTCCCAGGAGTCTACAAATACCATTACATCATGTAATGTGCCTTTTGGCTTGACGTCCGATCGGTCAGCCAATTCCAATAAGGTTGTTGTTGGATCTAATGATGTAATACCAAGTTTTTGGCAAGTGGTGGTTGTTAGTATATTAATTGCAGCTCCCAAATCAACTAAGGAATTTGGAAACGATTTTCCATTGATTTTCATTGTAACTATAGGGTTTCCTGGGTCCTCATACTTTACAGGTGCTTCTCTTCCTAATAATAATTCAGATAGAGTGCCGACTACTTGGACATTTGGGTTAGTTTTTTTTCTCCTCTTTGGCTTCTTTATACATAGTTCTTTAATGGTTTTTACATAAATGGGAATGTCTTGGATAGCTTGGAGGAGTGGAATTTTTATGCACAAATTTTTTAGTTATCCCAGAAGATCAAAATCAGGATGTTCTATTGGACGAGGTATGATTAATCATTCTGGGAATGGTGGAGAAGAGTTGGTTGCTTGTTCATGCGTTTGTTGTATAACCACATTCTCCTTTTGGAGTGTTTGTTCTGAAGGTAACGGATTTTCAACTTGAACATTTTTGTCTCCCTCTGATTCTATTAAGCACCCAGAGCTTAGTTGAAGGTCGTTGCACTCCCTTAACTCGGTTTCTAGTTCTAGTGCTTTGATTATTTGAACAGATTGAACCGGTATATTATTAGGGTTTGGGTTGGTTTGGGCTGGGAGTTGCGGTCTTAAGTTGGTCTGGGGATTTTTTTGCAATGTATATGGTGCTGGAAGTGTAGGTGGAGGGAGAGGAATCGTTCCAACTGGTTGATTCATAGATCTTTTCCAGTTTGACTGCCAGGTCTAATTCTGTGAGGTGGAGGGGGACCATTATGTTGGATATGTATTATTTTGCCAAAATGGTGGACAGTAAGGGAAATTTGGCCAATTGGTTTGATTTGTTTGATTTGGCCATGGTGGTGTAGGAAATGGCTGTTGTGACCAACTAGGAAAGGGTGGTTGATTTTGCCACATTCCATTATATTGCTGAGAATTATACTAAGGAGACTAAAAAGAAAAGGATGGATCAATGGGCATACCTGTTTGTCATGGTTGCCATTGACGGCGTTGATTGAGTAGGTATATTGTTTATGTTTCTTCTTCCGCCTCTTTATAGACTTCTTTCAATCCCGGGAGTGAGGGGCAACTTTCTGTATAGTGATCTTTTGTACATATAGCATAGACTTGGACTGTATCCAACGGGAACTCTTTATAGCTATGTTTATTTCTTCATCTAGGGCAGAATATTGCCAAATTTTGTTCTGCTTCTACTTTCTTTTGTTTAGCTTGCATGATATCAAGCTACGTTGTCAGAGTCCCTAGAATATCAATTTTGAAATCTTCTAGTAGATTTCCAATTTCTGTGCGAGTTATACCTCCACCGGAGGTCTTGCTATCCCTTGTGATCATGTCACATTCTACTGGTTTTATTCTTGTGCTGTGATGCAGGGGCATTAGGCTCAAAAGTTATTTTGTACATAAATAGCCATAGGGGGTCCCATGTTCTTTGAATTTCTTGTAAATATTAATATTTTGAATATTTGGTAGGAAATTGTAATTGTTCTCAAGTCATTTTGAGAACATGAGAATTGGTTGAGATAGGAATATGAAGAGTCAGTTTAGGATTAATTCAGTTATTGATTCTAGATTCAGGAATTGGAATGTTAAGAGTTGCTGGACTGTTTGTATAAATGTAACCTTGAAGAGGTTAGATGAGGCCCAAAGAGAGTCAGACGGAGACAGAGAGAGCTGGAGAGAGGTAGAGAACCTCTTCAGCAACAGAATAGGAGGATAATGGCCACCGAATTGAATATCTGGCCTGTCATGAAATTGTAAGAATTAGCTGAGATTTATCACCTGTATATGTATGTATATATATATACCTGTTTATGAAGAATTGTTTATGAGTTACATGTGTGACTTTATATCTTCTTGGCCGAATCGTGTGAAGGAATTATCTCAGTGTAGCTGTGCATTTTTTGTTAAACTCTGTGTGGGGAATACCTTGCGTGTTTTTGCATTCGTTGATTATTCTCTATGATTAGGTATAGTATGAGTCTCTGCGTATGAAGTTAAAATTGAAACCCTATTGAGAAATCATGGTGGGGGTTTAACTCTGGTTAACGAATACTGTGGGTCATTGAAGAAAGTGGATTTCTTGTCAGTGTTGTGTCTTGATTATATGTGCCTTGATTATATGTGTGTTCTCGATGAGAGTATTTGAATCTGTAACAGTTAAGGATCCGATGATAGATCATGTCTGTATGGGTTGCTTGAAGTATTTATGAAAGTGCAGTTGATCCGCGTGAAAGTGATACAAGTGGAACTCTGGAAGTGGGGTTCATTGGATGAGTGTGGTGTAACGAGAAGCTGTGTATTGACTGAAGTGAGAGCGAAAGCGGAGCACTGAAGTGTTGGACCGGAACCTAGAGCGTAGGAAGAAGTGGAACCATGACCAGATGAACAATGACGGCGGTTTGGAGCTGGACGGTGGTTTTCATCGCACCACCTATCGTCGATAAGCGGTATTTCCTGGTTGGGGAGCGATTCCATAGAGTGTTCGACATGTGGCGAGGAGGACCCACGGAAAACCGCCATTGCTGCACGCCATCGCGCGTTAAAGTTTGTATCAGGACACCGAGCGATATTGATACATATCATTGATCTGGAGGCTCGATATCTAACGGTGATCGCTCGCAGGATTTGCACGAAGTTTAATTAAAGGTACGGTGTATGCATTCCACGATTGTATTGTGGGCCCAGGGCGGAGATATATGTAATGAATTCAGGTTATTAATGTCAGTCGACGTATTGTAATCTTAGTATAAGGTCCGATGGAATATATTAAAAGATTTTAATTAAGGTTGAATTGTGTATGATGGCACCTCGTGGTAAGGCCATAAGTCTGTGGTTACACGGATGTTCGGGCCAGTTGATACCTTGGGTTTAATAACCAATGGAAGGGTGACTTAACACGCATACACCTAGTGTTAGTTGCATGGAGCCATGTGAATATGGACTATTGAGTTATGGCTATAGAATAAATGTTGAATTAATATCTCAATTCTCTGAATTGAGATATTAAAAATGACCAGACTTGTTTATTTAAATTTGCCAGCAGAGAAGGAAGGGAAGTGTGAGATTGCCCGAATTGGGAATATGATTGGACATGGAAACTTTGGATGCATTTACACACAGTTGAAGTTGGGACTAAGGTAAACCGGGGCTGTGGGTAGGCCCCGTTGTCATGCTACCTCTTGAACTCCTGATACATAAATTAATAATGTTAGCAAAATTTTCCTAATATATATCACCTTTTCCCATGATGTTTAATGTTTCAACCCATCGTTCCTTCATCCCTTTAATTAATGTAGTTTTTAACACATTATCAGGTAAGGGTAAATATGCATAGGGTGATCTCTGGAGGTTATATTGAAAGCGTTATACATATTTCTCCAATGTTTCATTAGGTTTTGTTGTCATCTGAAATATTTCATCTTTTAATTCCCTGGACCTACAATAATCCTGATATTTCTTTAGAAAAGCAACTTTCATCTGATCCCATTCATTTATAACACCTCCACCTAACCCCATAAACCATCATAGAGCTACTCCTTTTAATGTGGAAGGAAATAATTTTAACTTTTGGGGATCGGTGGTATAGTCATACCCTCTGCATAATACATCGAATTCAAACAGAAATGCATCTAAATCTTCTGATGTTAAGCCATGGAATGTAGGAATATTCTAAAGAGGAATGGACTTCATAGGTGCATTAACTGCAGTGTCCACAATGGGATATTGCAGTGTGGAAGTTTTTTGAGGTGGTTGCTGGTTGTGGGCCATTTGATCAAATATGTGCCAATATCCTTCTGGGATTTCTAGGGAATTATTCCTAGGCTGACTAGAAGGAGTAGGAATGACCTTGACAACACTTCCTTGGTCTGGAATAATGAGTGTTATTTGTTGACCTACTATCTGAGGAGATTCAGGTCCTTTATCTTTGTTTTGAATGATGTTGACATCACTTCCCTTATCTGGGTTGCTCACTGTTTGGATTACTTCAAGAGGAAATTTTGGTTCTTTTGTTTCCCCTGTTTCTCCTCCTTCGCGGAGATTACTAGAGCTCCCTTCTTGCAGAGAAATTAGGTGAGAATTCTCAATTTCTTGGGAATATTGCTCAATTTCTTCTTTTTGGCTATGCACCTCAGCAAAGGCTACAGATGGTGACTCTGTGGCCTGAAGGGAGCTAGTAGGTTGTCTAGAAGTAACTTTTCTAGGTCCTACTGATGGCTGAGATTCAGCTTTCTTTAGGATTTCGTCGATGAAATTTGTTCGCCCAAGGGTCACCAGTCCCTTATGTTTTTCGGGTTTAGGAGGAATTTTGTTCTGTTTAGATTTTCTATTCATTCAAAAAACACAAGAATTCATTCCTACCTAAAACTTTTACTCAATTATGCTGTGAAGCGGGCCGATGAAAAAGCATGTTCCTCGCTCAGTACGCAGGTTCTTACCTTCCATTTTTAATACCCAGTTCTTCCCTAGCAGAGAAAATCAAATGTGCATTACTCTTTCCTAAATAGCTACACTCTCCCCAGCAACGTCACCAAAATTTTGATGTAGAAAAGGTGTCTTTTTAACTCCTATTATCTCACATTAACTATCAATCCAGGTACGATTTTTTATTTCAAGAGTGTACTTAGTCTGAGGCTGCAATTCAATCTAAGAGTAATTATTTCCAATATGCAGTACAGTGTTATAAATACAAGAGTAAACGGATGCTTGGAATGAAATCTAACTATAATGACATGAAATTAAATGCTCTGAAATCCAATCATTCACTCAGCAATCATTAGTCAAGGATGCAGTGGTAATAACTCTTTCCTTTGGAAAATGATGTAAATGAAATCAAATAAGAACAAGATAATCAATCTGAGAACGTAGGTTGCAATAACCAATGTCCTTTACAGTTGATGATCTTACACTCCACACTAAAGTAATTAAATGGAAACTGAACTAAATCACTAATGTTGCTAATGAAAGTAAAATAGGCAATCTCTCAAAAGCAAAACCAAACTCTTTGCAGGTATGAAATAAACTGTAAATTAATTAACTAAAATGAACAACAGATCTATTTTATTGCAATTGAACAGCAATATAAATGAACAGCAAACTCTATCTAATGGATTTGAACAACAAGTTCTATTAAACAACAATCTGAAATGAACAGCAATTAGAACGGAACAACAAATGGAATGGAACAGCAACTGGAATGGAACAACAGATGCTGAACAACGAAGCTCTGTTAAAGCATAACAAGATAAGTTATATAGGGATCAAGATTCTTGTTAAATTGGAAAGGAACAGCAACGCAATTCAACAATGCAACACACCAAGATTATAAAGAAATAAAACAATAAACTATTAAACTTGAAACTGTAAGGAAATTAAATGCAAATTGTCACTCAACTGTAATCAAAAGATAATGATACAAAAGAGCAAGTGGATCCACCAGGGCCAGGCCCTTAGCCGCTAGGGAAACACCGCTGAGCTACTCCAGAGTCAAGTGATGAAACGGCAACTAAATCATGTATTAATTGCGCATAACAGCGTTTACAAATAGTTTCTCTCTACTTGAATCACGAGAGTCAATGAAATTATAATTACAAAAGAAGTTTCAATGATA
Source organism: Pinus albicaulis (assembly GCA_034641835.2). Classification (NCBI taxonomy): domain Eukaryota; kingdom Viridiplantae; phylum Streptophyta; class Pinopsida; order Pinales; family Pinaceae; genus Pinus; species Pinus albicaulis. The sequence goes on along the minus strand of CM076575.1, from coordinate 1,730,089,673 downwards.
ATCGTCTCCCCATTTTCGATTTATACAAGTGTTGCCTTTTATAGCAACTCGACGGACAATACAAGAAACAAAGATAAACTTTGAACAGCTATCCCTCAGGATCAAAAGATCCTGAGGGATTCGTTCCATTTTCCTCTTTTAGCTAACACTTCGTCTTCTTGTGCTGTAGCCGTGTTGTTTCTTGCCTTTCTTTAATTATCCATTCTAATTTCATCCTTCTTGTCTGGATATGGCCCTTTGCTGGAGGAACAGTAGTTACTCTTGCTTTAGCTTTGCCTTTCGAATGGTGGTTTCCCACTTCATTTGTTTCATGTTTAGGATAAAAGACAATCTTTAGCCAATTTCACAACAAAAATTAATATTTGCAATTCTATCATAATCCTTCAATATATCATCTTTCTAGAATAAAAAGAGTTATGTTTAAAGGAAAAAGATAAAGAAATATGTCAAACCAGGAGGTAACTCCTCAAAACTAGAATGTGTATTAGCTGAAGAATGTACATGCTTATATAGATGGGAGGTGAGGCTATTGGGATTCAACTCCCAATGACTCTTGGCCTTCCTTATTTCCTAATAATAAATAATATACAAAAATACATATGCACACCCATCCATAGGATTAGGTGTCAACATTCCCCCCTTTAATCCGAAAGGATGTTGGTGAGTCCAAGCATCGATGATGGTCTTGGCCTGAACATGATGTCGAATGAGATGGTACTTTGTATTGATGTGCTTTGTTCGATCATGGAACTTTGGGTTCTTGGCCAACTTTATTGCAGAAGTTTTTTCGATCATGAGTGGAGTGGAATACATCTGTTTCATCTGCAAATCTTCCAGGATTTTTCGAAGCCACACAATTTCCTTTGTTGCTTCAGCTGCTGCCACATATTCTGCCTCGGTCGTGGAATCTGCTGGAACTGACTGTTTGCGTGATCTCCATGAGACAGCTCCTGATCCAAGACTCATGGTGTAACTTGTAGTAGACACCCCTGTTTCTTTGTCGCCATCAAAGTCTGAATCAGAGTATCCGGTCAAGATGAAGTCGCCTACCTGTGTATATTTGAGTCCAAAGTCTTGAGTCCCCTTCAAGTACCTTAGTACTCTTTTTGCAGCAGACCAATGTCCTTCACAAGGTTTCTGCATGAACCTTGAGAGGATTCCAAAAACAAATGAGATGTCAGGTCTGGTGGTGGTCAGATAGATAAGACTTCCTACAAGCTGTCTATACTTAGTTGCATCCTCAAATTCCTTCCCTCCAACAGATGTGAGCTTCAAGTTTTGTTCCATTGGAGTGCCTAAGGGTTTACAATCATCCATGCCAAATTTGTTCAAGAGATCTCCAATGTACTTCTTCTGAGAAAGAAAGATGAATTTAGGATGTTGAATTACTTCAATACCCAAATAGTAATGAACATGACCCAAATCGGTCATTTCAAAACCTTTCTTCAACTCTTTCTTCATGGATGCAATATAGCTCTCATTGTTTCCTGTTATCAAAAGATCATCTACATATACCACAAGATATACAACTGTTTTCCAACTTTCTTAACAAACAAAGTTGCATCATCAAGATCAAAGTGTTTGAAATCAAGTTTCAGAAGATGCTCGGTCAACTTCTCATACCAGGCTCATGGTGCTTGCTTGAGGCCATACAAGGATTTCACAAGTTTGCAAACTTTGTGTTCTTGACCCTTTATCACAAATCCTTCTGGCTGGGACATATAAACTTTCTCCTTCAGATCTCCATTCAAGAAAGTTGTTTTTACATCCATCTGATGAACTTTCCATCCACTCTGAGCTGCTAAGGCAAAGAGAGTCCGGATGGTGGTCCATTTTGCTGTGGGAGCAAACGTTTCTTCATAATAAATTCCTTCCTTCTGTGCGAATCCTTTTGCCACAAGCCTAGCCTTGTGCTTGTCAAGTGAGCCGTCTGCTTTGTACTTGTTCTTGTAGACCCACTTACGGCCAATTGGTTTTGTTCCCAAAGGCGGATCAACCAGCTTCCAAGTGCCATTCTTTATCAAGGCATCATACTCCTTCTGCATCGCTTCTTTCCATTCATCATGAGAAGTGACTTCTTTGAAGGAAGTTGGTTCATGATCTGTAGACAAACTCAATTCACAGTTATAAGCAATATCCATATCAACAGGGGAATCAGAATTATCTACATCACCTTCGATTTCTTGAGTGGAACTTCTTGTTCCTGTTTTTCCAACCTCATCGGGATGAACATCCTCCAGTGTCTTTGTCAGCCATTTGGGGGGACCTTTCTGAGATGGCCCTGGCTGGTCACTTGACTGAGTTGGGATTGATTCAAGATTCAATCTCCCAATTCTGTCAATCACATCATCCAATGTGTCATCCGTGGTTGTTTCTTCATGTGGGGAAGAGTGTGGTTCAGGAAATGATTCCACAGTTTGATTCAATATCGGAATCCCCCCTTCAAGGTGTGGAATCACATTATCAAACTCTTGGAAAGACTTTGCATGTGTGAATCTGTCCAGGCGATCAAGTTGTCGCTCAACAACCTTGTCACTCTTGGAGGATTCAAGAAATATGACATCTCTTGCTATCACAAACTTCTTATTTGCTTCATCATAGAGACGATATCCTTTGGAGGTATTGGAGTACCCCGAGAAGATACATTTTCTGCTTCTAGCACCAAGTTTGTTCCTTTGACCCTTGGGTATCAAGGCATAACAGGTGGACCCAAAGACCCTGAAATGCTTTACCGAAGGAATGCGGCCATGCCACATTTCAAAAGGAGTTTTGTTTCTAATTGAACTTGAAGGACACCTATTCTTTATGTAAACAGCACATAGAACTGCATCAGCCCAAAACATCAATTTTACATTCTTGAAAAATAACATGGAGTGGACCATATTTAAAATGGTTCTGTTCATTCTTTCAGCTACATCGTTCTGTTGTGGATTATATGGCACAGTTGTTTGATGTTTGATTCCATGTTGACAAAGATAATTTTCAAATTCGTTTGAAGTGTATTCTTTTCCATTATCAGTACGTAGAGGGCCAATATGTGTTTGTGCATCATTTTCAATCCATGCATGAAAATTCTTGAAAGTTTGAAAAGCATCAGACTTATTCTTCAGTAAGTAAATCCAACACATTCTGGTGTAGTCATCAATAAATGTCATCATGTATTTGTTTCCATTTGCAGAAGCGATAGGCATAGGGCCACATAAATCTAAATGAACAAGTTCAAGTTTCCTATGTGCTCTTGAGTGTGAATCATGAAATGGCTGTTTGCTATGCTTTCCTAGAATACATGCATCACATTCCTTAGGTTTTCTAGGAATTGTAGGCAGTCCATCAACACCATTTTTCTTCAACAAACGAAGGCTATCATAATTTAAGTGTCCAAATCTAGCATGCCATAAAAGACTTGATGGAAATGTACCTTCATCATGATGTGAACTAAATTCAAAGTTTTGAGCATGAGCAGATGAACCTTTCAGCTTCAAAAGTCTCCCTTCTTCTATTCCCTCCATGACAAGTGAGTGATCTGATGCTGATCTGACCTCTGCCTTGCCATCAAACAAGTGAACTGAGTGTCCTTGCTGCCGGATTTCGATCAGGGATAGCAAATTTCTCTTCAACTCCGGGAGGTATAGAACCTCATGTAGGATATGATCAGGAAGACCAGGCAGTTTAAGCCTGACTGTGCCAAGCCCTGATGGCTTGAGTTTGGATTTATCTGCGAAATATACTGCTCCATCAACTTTGTCAGTGAATTCTTCAAAAAAAATCTTTTCTAAATGTCATGTGACATGTTGCTCCTGAATCTAGCAACCAATCATCTCTCCATGAAGTAAATGAAACATCAAAGAGGTTTTCACTTACTCCATTGTTACAATGTGCTAGAACATAGTGAGCGGATTCAGGTGCTTTACCTTTGTCTTTGTCATTGGTTTTACCTTTGTCTTGATTTCTGTGCTGCTCGATTTTGTTCCATGGTGTTCTGCATTTGGGTGCATCATGTCCATCTCTATTGCAGCGTGTGCAATGAAGATGGGATTTGTCAGCTTGTCTGCCCCCCCTTTCTGTGAAGTTCCTTCTTCCTCTTCCTCTTCTGCCACCTCTTCCTCTGGATGAATCTGGAGTATGAATCTTTTCTCTATGTGCCAAGTATGCAGCCTCTTCGGAAGATGAAGGGACTGTCATCTTCCCAAAAGCTTTCTCTCTTTCTGCAAACTTTTTCTCAAGTTTATCAAAGGTGATATGCTCAAGGTTTCCACTTGCTTGCAAAGACTCAAGATAATGTGAGTAAGTCGGATATAATGCCTTAACATATGCTATAAGAGGTATGTCCATTTTTACACCAGTGTTTTCAATGTCATGCATTATAGATCTTACTTCTGAAGCTAAAGCAAGGGGATCATCATTCTTCATTTCAAGACTAAACAGCTTAACCATCAATTGAACATTTTCTAATTCTGAATGTGAGTCATAGAGTTCTTTTAGTTTCTTCAAGGCTTCATAGGCATTTGAGAATGATGAGATATGGCGACTCACCTCTTCACTCACTGAGGCTGCAATCAAGGCATAAGCCTTGCAATTCTTATTTTCCCAAATGGCAAGCTCTTTGTCTGAAGTGGGCTTCTCTGGTGGATTTTCTGCTTGTCCTTCACAGATTCCTTTCCACAGCTCATTAAAAATGAGTGTGTGTTTAATCTTCCGCGACCATTCAAGATAGTTCTCTTTGCCGGAGAGAACTACCCCAACAATTGAGATGAGAGAATGCATTAAACTGCTGGAAAAAATCTTCTGAAGAGGAAACAAATTCTGCTATAAAAACTTCGAACTCTTGAAATATTTCAAATAAAGGGGCAAAAACTCTTGCTGGAAAAAAAATTTCTGAGTTTAAAAACTCTTTCTGGAAACTAAATCTGCTCAGAAAACTTTTGCTGAAGACTGAATTTTAAACAAAGACTCTTTGCTATAAACTGATTCTGCATAAAAAAAAATGTAATTTTTTTTTTGTTTGGGGAATAAATGTATATAAGAAGATGATATGGAATGGTGAATGGGGCGTATGGGCAGTGATACAATATGAGGGGCGAAATTTGTGAAATGGTGATTGGGAGGGGTGTATTAGAAAATGGGTAATATTATAAAGGAGGGGCGGTGTGGATTATAGAAGGGGGCGCATATAACAAATAGAGGCAATGACAGCGTTTTAAGCACGGCGTTAAAATGAGTGAGCTGTATGGTCGATGGTAATATATGACAGCGTGGTGATATATCAACGTGGTATTGTAATGTCAATATATATCAAAACAGCGTGATATATAACAGCGTAATGAATGATATAACAAATGTGAAGGGCGAAATTATGAATGGAGTGGGGCGTAGGGGCAGTATGGGTGTATGGTATTTAACATTGGAAAGGGGTGGAAATATATGGATATGGCATTACAAAAGTAATGGGAAATATGAATACCATAAGACTTGTATCAATTGCTGTCAACGCCGATGTAATGGGACGGCGGTATTAAAACAAATATGAATGCCATACGACTTATATCAATTGTTGTCAACGCTGGTGTAATGGGACGGCAGTATTGAAACAAATATGAATGCCATACGACTTTCATCAATTTCTGTCAACGCTGGTGTAATGGGACGACGGTATTACCACAGAGCGTATTTAAAAAATGTCAATACGATATGAGAGGCGGAGATATTATAAAACGCAGGTCACTTATACGGCGTTGAAATGAAACTGTATGACTGCGCTGGAGATGTATGGACAGCGTGAATTGAATTTGCTGGAGTGAGCGTAACAGTGAGGAGTCTGTGCAGAATTGAATTTGCTGGAGTGAGCATATAGCAGAGGCTTAGGAGTGGGAGCCGAAAGGCTATCGATTGGGTAGCTTGTGTATGGAGAGGGCAGTATATGCGTTGGGTAGGGAATAGGGAGAGGGAGGTGAGTGAGGGAGAGGGTGTAGGGCGCAGAGGGAGAATGGAACAGGGATGAATGGAGAGGGCGCAAGGATGGATGGAGAATGGTGGAGGCCCAAAAGGGCTATTACAAAAAAACAATTTGAACTTGAATCTGCAGAAGACAGAGTTGCAGGACTGCTGGAATGGCAGAGCCTGCAATTTGTAGATTGACAGAGCCTGCAGTCTGCAGGAGCTGGAGCTGCAAATGTCAGTGCTATCTAGGGAAAAAAAATGCAGAATAACAGTCTAGCAGTTAATGAGCAGCAAAAACATTAAAAAATATTGACTGAGCAAAGGGTAGGGAGTTACACCACAGGGCAGAAATGCCAAATGTGGGGCTGGCTCTGATACCATGTCAAACCAAGAGGTAACTCCTCAAAACTACATGGTGAATTCATACCTTTTCCAATGCTCAACAGGGGAAACCTCCAATACATTACATAAACGAACAATTCTTAGATGATACAAATTACAAAACCTCCTTTCTATATATAGGAGTCCATGGGGCCACAATGTAATCCTAGTGGTGCCACAATGTAATCCTAGCTGACATAACAATAATAATGTAAGGGCACAATAATAACAATATGGTGGTTACAGGGGTACAACAATAACAATAAGGGGGCTACACTAACATAATAAGGGACTAAACTATTAATATAGGGACTTAACATGGTAATATCATAAACTCGCCAAGAAGATCCCAGTGTGCATGTGGTTACTAGGAGAGAGGTATCCACTAATGAAGATAAGGGAAATCAACCGGACAGTGGTGTATGGATCCATGAGGCACCTGAAAACAAGGAAGGAAATGATCTTCAATGCGCAAAGGAAACTTTTGTTGAATCACGAAAAGAATTTGCAGAAGGTAGCGCCTCAACACCAAGTAGACCAATGAAGGAAGCATGAGGCAATGAAGAGATCAAACCATTTCTACAAGCATGTATAAATTTATTGCACAACCAAAAGGTAGAATAAATTCTTTAGGATCTGATAGATAATTGTGCAGAGAAGGAACAACCGATGGTCGAACAATGAGCGGTCAACAAAATATACAAGAATAAGAAGAGAAAGGGTAGGGAGATGCGTATGACTGCGCAGATTGGAGCTTATGAAATGGACCAGGTTATTCTAGATCTGGGGTCAGATGTTAATGTTCTACCGAAGCATACATGGAATCGAATGGGAGAACCCAAGCTAGAATGGTCTACCATTCAACTGCGCATGGCCAATCAGCAAAATATCATTCCCATAGGAAGGTTGCTGCAAGTTTTGGTTAGTATCGAGGGTATTAAGGTAATGGAAGACTTCAAATTCATACAAATTGTAGATGATACTGATACCTATCCTGCGCTGCTAGGGATGGACTGGGCTATTAACATGGATGGTGTCATAAACTTGAAGAAAAGGAGAATGGAATTTGAAAGCAATGGAGTGAGGGTCATCATTGCTCTAGATCTTGTAGAAGGAAAAAGATACATAGAGCCCATGTGCGTTGATGACGATATCGATCAAATCTATAAGCTAAACTTGCACGAGGAAGATTGGATTAATTCAACAGCAGATGGAAATATTATCTGGGAGAAGGATAACCCTTGTTTTTCAGACTCTCATGACACTAGTAAAAAATGATGAAATTAGTGACTAGGTGACTAAAAATGTGAGTCACTGCAATTATTTCAAGTGAAATACTACTAAATTTGAGCAATTTTAAGTGATGGAACTAAAAATGACTAACTTAAATGACTAATTTAGTCTAGGAATAAAATATACGACTAGATAATAAGTGAATAAATTAAAAATGACTAACTTAAATGACTAATTTAGTCTATGAATAAAATATACGACTAGATAATAAGTGACTAAACTAAAAACCAAACTTAAATGACTAATTTGTTCTAGGATTAAAATATATGACTAGATAATAAATAAATAAATTAATAATGATTAACATAAATGACTATTATAGTCCAAGAATAAAACTATGACTAAATAACAAGTACAACAAGTATATTAATTAGTCATTTATGTTAGTAAATTTTAATTGTGGACACACTATTTGTTATGGGTTTTTTGTGCCATTGTTACATACCGTGATTGATTATTGCACTAGATTCATAGAGAATGATTTCATTAATTTGAATTCAAAGTATGTTAATTTATACATGGTCAATTGATATAAATATTGACTCCAAATTGGTGTATGAGACCCCTTGTTTGTGGAACAAGGGACCCACCTTTGGGCAACATTTGACTACTAAGTCTATGAAGACATACATACTTTACCCCTTTGGTTTTATAGACATGACCTCTTGAATAGAAATACACACTCTTAACCATTAGACCACCTCAAACTATATAATAATTTTATACTAATCCTTTTTCTCATACCATTATATTATTGGTTTATTACACTGTATATAATTTATACTTTTATACTAATCCTTCTTCTCATACCATTGTACCACTGATTTATTACACTATATATAATAGTTTATATACCATTGATTTATTACACTATATATATAATATATATAAATACCATTGTACTATTTATTTATTACACTATATATAATAGTTTATATACCATTGATTTATTACACTATATATAATAGTTTATAATATATAAATAGTTTCATGCATTGGCAATGTAAATATTTGGATATATGACATTTGCGCGCATTTTTACTCACTTCAAAATTTTGGTTTGGTTTGGCCATAGGCGGGAATATCCGATTTGGTTGTTTGGTAGGAGATTTGGAGATTTGGGAGGGCCTCTATTAATTGGAAATTATCAATTACTTGGTTGGGGGAGCCTTGTGGGTTGGAGGAGTAGTTATTATTTAGTATGCAGTATTCTAAATGCAGCTCTCAGAAAGGGAGGGAAACTTGTTGTCGGCTAATGTAAGTGAGTATTTATGATCCTGTATTCCATCCTGATTCGAAAAATAGTATTCTTAAAGAGTCGCCGCATCCTTCCAATTACAGATCAATTTATTTACCTTTAATCAGTTTACTCATAACCTACCTAGTTGCCCGAGCAAAAGCTACAGGTTTAGACATTGAACCAGTTGAATTCAAAGCTCATTCAGTACCAATCATCAATCTGTGTAATCTACGCAAAGAAAAATCAAGAATCAAGGATATGTTTGTTCTTATCCGGAGAAGAGAGAGCAACGCAAGCAGGAGCGCCCAAGTAGTAGAGCCGCTAGATGAGAGTTGCTACATCTGGTGCTTTGAGAGCTGGTACGCCTTGTGCTTAATGTTACAAGTATGTATCTGTCTAGATGCTAACTTAGTTCTTTAAGCGCCGGTGTTGAAGGATCTGCTCTCACGGGGATTGATGATTTAATTGGGATCTTGGTTCAAGTACATGTTACCTGCTTGCAATTCAGTGCGTGATTTTTTATTTGATTAGGATCTTGGTTGAAGGTTCAAACCCTTTGTGTGCCTTTATAGATGGGAGGATGTCTCATTTTATTGAGCCATCCACAACTAGCATCAGATAGTCATTTCCCCTACAAGTTGTCAACAAACCTAAAGGAAATCCATTGAAATTGACTCTCATGGTCTACTTATGATCAGAAGTAGAGTATACTTTCCCAATTTCTGTTTTGTTGGTTTTGAAATTATATGAAGGGAACAACTTCTTATGAATTTATTATCAACACTATCAATCTGATTGCTAGTGGTCATGGAAGGTAATGTGCTAGTTTACTTGTTCTTCCTTTTCAACACTTAATTGAACTGCAAATAACTGGACCACTTAATTTGGTGTGCATTCTTGATCTTGCTCAATGTTCAAAGGATCAAGGCCTTGGAGCCTTACAACCTTACTCCAAAGGTTGGTATATCTATTCAAATCCTCAAATGCTAATGTTTAGGCTTCAAACTAGTGATGTATCCCTTCCAGATTTGCACGCTACCCTGCAATCACAAGTTTGTTAGCCCTGGACTGTATACAATATATAGTATAGGCCTCTGAAATTCTTGCGACCAGACCTGGAGAGTGAAAATACCACTGCAACCTTGAAATCAGACCTTTTCAACAAGTATATCATACTTTTAACAATGAAATCAAGTCACCCAAATATGCATGCAACGACATTTAAAGCTCATATTTCAATGAATGAGTTAGATTAGAGTGTAGCCCCAAGGGTTAGCTCAAGCGGTAGTGAGCCAATACGTGGTCCTCTCCGTTGAGGGAGGTCACGGGTTCGATTCTTGAGTCCTTTGGGGTTAGGCGCCAAAATTCCGCCGAACGGTTTACCGCGCGTACCATCCAGAAATTCTGGGGAAGTACGCCCGGGTTTCCCGTGAGCTTTCCCCTCGTGAAAAGAGTTAGATTAGAGTGTTTTATCTTAGATTAAATGTGATTATGCCACTGCAAGGCTTGCTTCAGGTCTGGTTATTCTTAAGATAGTCAAAAAATGGTGAAAGAAAAGCCCTTAAGCCCTTGAGGCCTTCCTTCAACACCTGCAATGGAAATATTAGTGACCAAACTCCAATTTTTAGGCTTCAAAATACAATGTTGCCTCTTCCAATAATGAAGGCAAACCTGTAACCACAATTGTTAGCCACAAGAAAGAATGCACCAGACTTCAATATACTGTTGCTAATAAAAAATGAATCAATGTAGCTAGTTAAGTGTATATTAGTCCGCAACATGATGAGATCAGGCTCAAGGTTGCTCACAAATCACTAACAAATGCAACAAATAACAGACAACATGCAATTTGATACAAAACACACTAAATGGATGCCATTATAGGGTTATATCAGACTACCACAGTTCTATATCAGACCACTGTAACTTGCCAATCATTCAAGGTTGGTCATCCACAAGGGTAGAAACAAAAGCTAAAACCCTTGTTATAATTCTTACGATTATTATGTGAGAGAATTCAGTGTTTTTAGGCTCTTATTATCATTAGTTTTGTTATGATTAGGGACTAAAATAAAATGCTTCAGATCTGAAATGACATGAAAGTCCACAAATAATGAGGGGTGGAAGAGGATCAAGGCCTTGGAGCCTTACGGCCTTACTCCAAAGGTTGGTATAACAAGTCAAGTCCTCAAATGCTAATGTTTAGGCTTCAAACTAGCGATGTATCCCTTCTAGATTTGCACGCTGCCCTGCAATCACAAGCTTGTTAGCCCTGGACTGTATACAATATAGTATAGGCCTCTGAAATGCTTGCGTCCAGACCTGGAGAGTGAAAATACCACTGCAACCTTGAAATCATACCTTTGCAACAAGTATATCAGACTTCTAACAGTGAAATCAAGTCACTCAAATATGCATGCAACGACATTTATAGCTCATATTTCAATGAACAAGTATTATTAGAGTGTTTTATCTTAGATTAAATGTGATTATGTCACTGCAAGGCTTGCTTCAGTTTTGGTTATTCTTAAGATAGTCAAAAAATGGTGAAAGAAAAGCCCTTATCCCCTTGAGGCCTTCCTTCAACACCTGCAATGGAAAGATTAGTGACCAAACTCCAATTTTTAGGTTTCAAAATACAATGTTTCCTCTTCCAATGATGAAGGAAAACCTACAACCACAATTGTTAGCCACAAGAAATAATGCACCAGACCTCAATATACTGTTGCTAATGAAAAATGAATCAATGTATCTAGCTAAGTATATATTAGTCAACAACATGATGAGATCAGGCTCAAGATTGCTCACAAATCACTAACAAATGCAACAAATAACAGACAACATGCAATTTGATACAAAACACACTAAATGGATGCCATTATAGGGTTAGATCAGACTACCACAGTTCTATATCAGACCACTGTAACTTGCTAATCATTCAAGGTTGTTCATCCACGAGGGGAGAAACAAAAGCTAAAACACTTGTTATAATTCTTATGATTATTATGTGAGAGAATTTAGTGCTTTTAGGCTCTTCTTTCCCAGAATCCATGTTGATATCGAGGGCTTGTTGAATGTAAGGTAAGGAAAGAATAGTAGTAGTCACAATTTGACACTTGATCTCTTTGAACAATCTTTGCTGTGAATTTCCCTAGCTAAAATTGAATTGTTCATTTTAATGCATTAAGAGGGTGCGTGACATCGGAAAACTACACAAGAAATATCTTTAAATAATTTTCCATTTCCATGAAGCTTTGTAGGTTGTGAATGTTCTTTAGTAGTGTTCAATTGGCAATAGCTGAAATATTTTTTAGAGCAATGTTGAATCAATCTTGGTTCTTGCAAAATCTAATATGCACTAGTTTTGTATGCTTGAATGTATGTTGCTTTGTATTGATTAATTCCTTTTCTATTCATAATACTAATAATATTTGATCCAAGTGTTTCAAATGGTACTCCCAAGTTTTACTAAAAACTAGTATGTTATTCAAGTACACAATCACAAAATAGTTAAGATACAATGTGAGCACTTTGTTCAATATCCTTGTGAATTTCATAGGGGCACAAATTATATTGAACGAATTCACCAACCATTGAAAAAATCCTTGTCATGGCTCAAAAGTTTTCTTTCATATATCTTCGAGCTTGATATAGATTTAGTTGTACCCAAACTTTAGGTTAAGCTTACTAATATAATTACCTTCATGAATGTAATTGATTAGGTTCTTGGTGCATGACAATGAATACCATTTCTTGATGGTGTTTCTATTCAATAGAGAATAATAAATTCTCCATGTGTCATCCTTCTTTGGAAACAAAAAAATAACAGATCCACAAAGCAATCAGTTGGTTCATATTTGGCCATTATTTATTAAGTCTCATATCTACCTCTTGATCTCCTAGTTTTCCAACAACAAATCCTTTCACAGTGACTCATTCAATAGCACAAAAACTTGTTGCAACTCATTGATGTGTTGGACTGCATGGCTTGGAGGCATCCTGTGTAGTTCTCATAACAACTTGAAATAGTGCTACAATAACTTGTCCAACTTATTTTGTTCTTCTAACTTCTCATACGTGCTGGATATGCATGCAACAAGGCCTTGGGCTATTGTTGTTGGTTGACCACTAGAGAGTGGCACTATCCTATGCTCACATGGCTATTAAAGAAAACTATATTGAAGCTTTTTATTAGCCTCTAGCCTTTAGTGGTTGAATTAACACCAAGGGAGTTGGATATTTCTTGTGTGGTCACTGAGTATTTTTGGCCTTTTTTGACTAGGCTTTGTTTAGGCATTAACGATACATTATCTCAATCCCAGAGATATGAATAGTTGAATATCATATCACAGACATCGAATGAAAAAAAATTAAACTCCATTTCATCTACATTATCTATCTATATGGGGAACTTCATCCACTTTTACATGCACATTCAGCAAGTACTTGTTCTTGCTAAGAAAAACCAAGGGATAGGGTTAAGTATGCATGATTGGACGTAAATTATGATTCTTTATCACTGCTTTTGAGATGATGTGTCATTGGTTTCCAGTGTCAAACACTAAAGTCACAAGATCCTTCCCGAGTTGGATATTAATGGAGAATAGTTTCCAACTCTTTGTGTAACTAGGATGTACAATTGCCATCATAGAGATGCAATCCATCACACTGTTAGATATCAATATCTATGTCACTCCTTACTCTATCATGATCAACATTTGATGCTTCTCTATAATGTAGTGACCAACATCCATCTTTGGAATGTCCATTGCACTTATCGATAGTGATAAAAGGGAAAATTTGTCTTCCTTAATGTGGTGTTGGTCTTCTGCTAAAAAATTTTGTTGAATGGATTGATGGTCCTACCATATTTTGCAATGGTCACCTTTCCTTAATTGGAATTAGTGGCAACAACATTATTAATCTTCCTCCAATTGTTTGTAGCCTCTGCTAACCTAGCTTTTTGACAGGCACATGCAAGAGGGCAAATGTCGAGCATCTCAAACTCCATCTAAATAAAATGGTATTGATTGCAGGGAAATTACCTAGAACACTGTGTAACCTGGTTTGGTCAAAATTCCCTTCTCTCAGGCTGACAGTAATGACATCTGCATGTGAAAAGAGTTTAGTTTAGGATGGAAAAGGAACTTTTTGAGCTGAAATGCCTTGTTATAAACACCAATGTTGTAATAAATGGTTGTATGCATCATTCTTGTGTCTTTTGTCTACCATATTCTAGATAAGCTATGTTGTAGAATTTGGTGTAATAATATTTTGTATCAATAGTTAATGAATTGAAGGTTCAACTAGGATCAGATTTCCCTTACACATAAGAAGGCCATCAAGTATATTGAGATGATTAGCTTTGATATAATTCATTTGTATATTAATTGTGAGAACTATTACATGAAACAAGGAATACTCTTGTCTTGAGGAGAATCGAGTTTCCTATATCCCAATGTTGATATTTGCAACACCATAGGGACATGCTATCTTCCCTCTTAGACTAATGAGAACCCCATCGACTCCTGCCAATTCAGGGTTTCGTTTCAAGGCACCATAAAAACAAAAAATGAAGGATTTTTGAGTCTGAATCCACTGATGAAATTCTTGTGGAGTTATATGAAGCTGCCAACATGATTGTGGACATACTTACCTGGGTCCCTGGGTCAGGAAGAAGAACAAGAATATTTAAAATTAAATTGATCTAGCAATTGAAGTTCTTACATGTCTAGATCTTGATCTGGAGTGAATTTAATCCCTTTTTAATTAATATGTTTAGATAGCAGTGCTTTAGCTTTAATTTACACCATCTCCATTTCACTCATCAATATCTATTTGGAAGATGGCACCATTTTTTGCCAGCCAAATTTCCAACATGCGAATTTAGACAATGCAAACTAGACCCTTTCAAAAGAGCCTTACAATGAAAGGACCTTAAGTAATGATTACGACACGTCCAAAATAGTTGCTTCAGTGAATTGACTACTGAAACGAATCTCAAGGAAATTTACCACCACTAACCAAGCCGCCATAGTGAAATGGAAATCCAAAAACAGGCAATGAGACGATTCCAAACTAAAAGTAAAGAGCACACTAGGAGGGACCCTGGATCCCTCTCCTTTTCATATTTTCTAAGGTTAATATGTTGTCATAAGATAGGGTCCAATAGAAAATATTAATCTTTGGCAAGGCATCTGAATGCCATATTTTTCTCCAGATTGAGGCTTTGTGGAGAAGTGAACATCGAGAAAGTTGTTGGGCATAGCTCTGCTTAACTGGATACTCAGCTAAACCCCACCCGCTACAGTTGGATTCCTCTAGGTTCTTAAGGGCACAACCATGCAATTTTTGTTCCATTGAGGCCACCAAATGGAACAAGTGTGAAGGTGGAGCCCCAAAATCTGACGCTCTCAATAATCCCAAAGCTCTGTCCCATGAAGAAATTTCAAAGAGGGAATTTTCTCCTTGCTAACCAATCATATCTTTAAAGGAGTGAGATCCTTGAGAGTCAAGCAGTTGATGACCCATGATGTTATTCTTCCAAATATTAATATTTTATGATTTCCTAAAATCCAGGTAAACTGATCCATTATTATTGGAATGTCAGATTTCATAAGTCAAACATTTCTTGACCATTCAATAAATTTAGCATATGCTAGGAAAGATGGAATTTCCTTGTATCTTTATAAGAAGAATTGGGTGATTACAAGGACCGAGTAATGGTGTGGTTGGTCTTCAAAAGTAAAAAATCATTTTCTTTCAAGAGTCTGCTTGGGTCTTCAATTGACCAAGCAAGACATGGCCTCCAAATATCCACTCCTCCTCGATAATATATTCCTAAAGTTGCATGTGAGGAATATCCAAGGTCTGTTGAAACTTGAAGCAATACCCTATGACCATTTATCTTTGTTGAAAAATTATCAAAGTATCCATAATAGACATTTTTCAATTTTAGTTCCTTAATCTCTGTATGACAATTCCCTGGTCGAGTATTACAACAATGGCAACATTCTCTGCAATTATTATTTGTTGTTGGAAGAATGAAGCAAAATGACTCAGATCCACATTCTCTTGTTCGCTTCTTTACATTTATTGACTCTGGAAAAGACTCTTAAGAGACAGCCACCATTGTTGATTAAAGAGTCCAAAATAATAGAAATATGTGTGACAGGATTGAGGGACTTGTCTAGAAGTGAATTAGCGTCAGTATTGCAAATGGAAGACTTAAGCTTTCTAGGTTCTACCTGTTCTTGAGCTGTAAGTTGATTTTCTTCCTGGGTCACATTTACCATGTGTATTCCACCTTCTACATTCATTTTTTTTGTTGAAGCACATCTTCTCTATCTAGATTGGTTGATGGGTTCAATTTATATGAACTGGGAAAAATTTGACTTGACTAAGTTATAATGGCATGGTTTGGGAAACTAATTGCATGAGTTGACCAAGGGTTGGGATTAGTGTTTGGCTCTATTGACTTGGAATGTTGGAACTACTGCCAAAGATTCTATGAGTTTCCAACATTGGACTCGACTGACCTAGAGTTAGTCAGGTCAACAATATGGTGTTTCTAGGGCAACTCATCGCTTTGGCCAAGGTCAATTTTTAAGGCTTGGTATGTCCTTCTACCTTGTCATTCATCTTTTTAGAAAATGAATTAGAGCTTTCTTCATTTTTCTTGGAATTAATAATTATAACATCCTAATGTGTGAGGGGAATCTTTGAGCTTATTTATCTGGAAATAACAATCAAAGGGGTTGAGTGGCATACTAGTATGATAGGAAAACTCATTCAAATTGGGTGAATATGTTGCCTTATCCCCATTATAACTGTAAGACCCCTTCTGGAACGTGTAAGGTAACTTGAAACATGAATAGCTTCCTATTTGTGAAGCTTCTTTTTAATTGAGCTAATTTATAACCCTTTGGGGTTCCTACCATCTTCTTTTCCCAGGGATACTAATTTTTGGTAACCATTTTAGTCTATGCACTTTGTGTCTTGGAGCTAAAGGATATTACCTTGAAGTTTGAAACCTTGCAAGCAATAGTTTGATGGCTTCATTTTTTTGTCCCTGGAGTGCTAGAATTTGTGGTATGCTTAAGCTCTGAGACATTATTGTCTTCACTAAATTATCAACTTCATCACTCTAGTATGGATTTGGGTGTTTTTTTATGAATAATGACCTTCCATTGCTCAACCCTGTGCCTGCTGATAAACCATCCATGAATTTGTTGCAGGTATTTCTCTTAGTAACTTTGTTGTGACCCCATATTCATGAATGAAACATTCAGATAAATTAGGCTTAGATCAGGGCATTTTGTTGGGATATTTTTAGCGATATTTAGGATCCCATATTCAAGATGGTAATACTCTTGGACAGCTAGGGTATTGATAAATATAGCACCATGTTGTGTCAGACACTATTCAAGGAAATATGAGGGGAGATAATACTTGAATTCTTCAAGCCAGAGATCCATCATCATCCTCAAGTTCTTAAGTTCCAAAGTTTCTGGATCAAACATAGGAACAGTTTTATGCTGGCCATGAAAATCAGTGTTGCAAATAGGGAGCTGTTTTATATGATAAATTAAAGCTACCCGAATATAATTTATAGTTAGGAGAAGGAACTCATTTGGAGATCAATTATCATACCTATGAACAATAAGAGACAAACCTGGAAATGAATTTTTCTCACTGTGTAGTTAACCAATTATGGGTTTGCATGAGTCCTCTTGTTTTCCTAGATATTGGTTTGTTCTTTCAATATGACAAGACTGTTCATCTTCAATAAGGATTCCTTCAACAAATGGAATGGACCTTTCTGCCTTTGTCTCATATGGTTCACAAAACAGCTTGTTGATATGATCAACCTTCTTTTATTCCTCATTAGAGTCCATGTCATATGTAGGATGACTATCAAAGGAAAAATATCAAATCTTGCACTGCTATGTTCAAATTTAATACGCAATGTTGATTGGAGATGCACATAATTAAGTGTGCCAAAGTTTCTACCATATTCAAAATCACAGATAGGAGTGTTGGTATCTTGAAACTTAAGGGATCTTCAGGATTTCCCTTCATTTATGAGTGTCTTATTACCTCATTCTCAGGAAAACTAGAACTACAGTTTGGTCCATTATCTCCATCTACGCTCAGGATTTTGTCATATGTTGGTTGAATTTCCATTTTCTAGTGTAGAAAATAGGCATGGCATGATACCCATGTCATCACGTGCTAAGTCTTCTAGGGTGATTGCAAGAGTGGTAGAATGGTGTTTCCTACCCTCCTGCTGATATTCCTCCTCTGCATTCAGGACCTTTTCTAACACCATCAATCATCCAAATCATTCAATAAATTTAGCATATGCTAGGAAAGATGGAATCACCTTGTATCTTTATAAGAAGAATTAGGTGATTACAAGAACCGAGTAATGGCGTGGTTGGTCTTCAAAAGTAAAAATTCATTTTCTTTCAAGAGTCTGTTAGGGTCTTCAATTGACCAATCAAGACATGGCCTCCAAATATCCACTCCTCCTCGATAATATAGTCCTAAAGTTCCATGTGAGGAATATCCAAGGTCTATTGAAACTTGAAGCAATGCCCTATGACCATTTATCTTTGTTGAAAATTTATCAAAGTATCCTTAATAGACATTTTTCAATTTGAGTTCCTTAATCTCTGTATGACAATTCCCTTGCCAAGTGTTATAACAGTGGCAACATTCTCTACAATTATTATTTGTTGTTGGAAGAATGAAGCAAAATGACTGAGATCCACATTCTCTTGTTCGCCTCTTTACATTTATTGACTCTGGAAAAGGCTCTTAAGAGAAAACTACCATTGTTGATTAAAGAGTCCAAAATAATAGGTATATGTGTGTCAAGATTGAGGGACTTGTCTAGAAGTGAATTAGCGTCAATATTGCAAATGGAAGACTTAAGCTTTCTAGGTTTTTCATATTCTTGAGCTGTAAGTTGATTTTCTTTCTGGGTTGCATTTACCATGTGTATTCCACCTTCTACATTCATGTGTTTTTGTTGAAGCACATCTTCTCTATCTAGATTGGTTGATGGGTTCAATGTATATGAATTGGGAACAATTTGACTTGACTAAGTTATAATGGCATGGTTTGGGAAACTAATTGCATGATTTGACCAAGGGTTGGGAATAGTTTTTGACATTATTGACTTGGAATGTTGGAACTACTGCCAAATATTCTGCGAGTTTCCAACATTGGACTTGACAAAAGGTAAAATGCATACCTTGTTAGTCCCAGGGGCAAGGGCTACAACATGAGTCACTTCGTCATCAATTTGTGTTATGCATACTGCACCAAATTGTTCAGCCATTTGCCACAAAGGGTGAATATGCGGCTACGCTTCTCCAACTACAAAAACCCTACTGAAAACCACTTTACAATATTTTAAAATCTTTTGTTGTTCAGCTGCAAGAAATTCTCGGACATCCACTTCATGCAACTGTTTGTTTGACAAAAAATTATGGCGAATTTTCTTAATCACCTGTGTTTGAATTGCAGGGTATATGTGTTAGAAATGTGACCATACGATGAACTCAAGAAATATCTCTAAATTGTGAGAAGTCACAAAAGCAATGTTTGTTATATATTAATTTTAGCATCTCACTGCTAAAGAAGATGCCAGTGTTCCATCTTCTGGCTCTCATCAATGTCTGCTTCTAACAGTGACGTTCCCATCAATCCAAATTGGCACCTACTACAAGGAAAATACATGAATCTGTACATGGCAGTCTCCAAGTTCTTAGGAACAGTCACATATATCTTTAACTACCAATTTATAAAGACAGAAATTAACAGTTGTAAGGTCTTGATTGGACACTAGAAAAGAATTGAAATGAACTTGCCTTTCCACCACAATTAAATTATGTCTATGATGAGGCCAAACCCTTGCAGAATCATCGATAATTACTACTGCAAATTCCATTCCAAAAACACCGTCTAGACCTTTACTTTTAGGTAGCCTATCATCTCCATCTCGGTCAGCCTAATCACCCTTTGAAATAACACATCCTGCAATTAAAGTTCCTATGGGATCAAGTACTTTGGCCATATCTGTGGCATAAACTCTGTTTTCCATTGTATAAACATGTAGTTCGTACAACTTGCTTGCCTACAACATAAACCATCACAGAATGAATTAGATGAAAATAAGAACAGATCCATCTATTAGCATACAAGGAAGTTGTCAATTCCACATTGTAAATCAGATGTTCCCTATAAGAAACTACAATTTGTAAAGATAATAATATTTCAATCCAAATTTTATTAACCCTGTCCAAAATATTCCAGATGCCAGACCACAATTTAGTCCACATTCCCATATGAGGAAAGCGAAAAAGCTGACTTTGAGGTTTCTCTCGATCTTTCTCCTCCTTCTTCCTTAGAATTTCCTTGTGCACATGATCTATTTCAGTAAATTGTTGGACAAACAACATCATGAATTAGAAACATTTATATAATCATATTATCATCAGTTCATTTACTTCACATCCCTCTTTTCCTAGGAATCACCAGAAGTAGAACAAGACGGTTTTTATTTTTATGACACCTTAGTTGAATTTAGAAGTGTGTGATCAAGGTCCAAAACAAGGCAAATTTTCTTGGTGCTAAACATCTTATTTTGTTCATCAATTCTTTGTGCTCATTCCTGTTGGATTGCAATTCGTTGTTCTTCACTTAGCCCTTCCAAGAGATGATTCACATCACCACAAGGATTCATATGATTTTGTGTGATTGTGGTAATTTCATTTGGAAAACTCTGTGAGAGGGACATAACCATGCTTGAATCCTTTGGAAGTGCTATGTCTTGTTTAATATATTATTCTGGAGATTTAGAAGATTCAGTGATTTCCTGCTCCAAGTCAACGGGGTCATTTTCTATAATTGATTGGCCAACAGGCATCTGTGATGATAGAACTCGTAATGTTTTCATGTTAGAATTTTTTAGCATTTCAGCAATTTTTGCAAGCTTTTCCGTGAAATTCTGTTCAATATTAGGCAAACAAGGAGCCTATTGCAAATTTGGACCCGACTTTGTAGTTGTTGGTCCTGAAGCCATACGTATCTGCCTGCTCATTGGGGAAAAAATTTAATCTGTCCCACTCAAGTTCACATTATCATTACCCAAATTCATGTGAAGAATATGGCGGGGATCATGAGGTTTCATTCAAGGCTTCCCAGAGTCTCCACCCTACCCAACCAACAGATAACATGAATAATTCATCCAAAGTAACATTGGAAAACAATAGAAGAAACAATTAGACAGAGCAACAATTTACATTTGAAATGCTTAGAATTAACGGCACAGGTGTCTCTTCCAACATAGAAACAATGATCCAAAGTCATATTTTCAAAGACCACTAGTTAATCCAAGACAAATCACCAAAGCCAGATTCCTTAGGACAATTTCTTCAACTGACATATAGGGAATGAAATAAAAACAAAATGAAAGAAAAAGAACTTTTCAACTGTTACATCTCTCAAACACTCATTACCCGCAGGATACAACTCAAACTCTACTGAATCAGCAGCATGTCTTACCATGGAAGTTCCTTGAATGGCAGGTTTGGAAGCAGTTGCTAGTGCTTGTAATGTCGTTTTATGTTGTACATTAGAATTCTTTAGTGTTCTTGGGTCAGCTATGATTACTTTCCAAAATGTGGTAACAAATGCTCTACTAGGACCTGAAGGAGGATTTGTATGCTAACATTGATTAGGATTTTGTGTAGATTGTGCTGAAAATCTCTATTGTTCTTGCTTAATCAGGTGCATTAGCATAGTTGGGTTTACCGCTATATCTTTCAATACAGAAGGCATTATAATTTAGTTATGACAAGACTATTCATCTTCAATAAGGATTCCTTCAAAAAATGGAATGGACCTTTCTTCCTTTGTCTCATATGGTTCACAAAACAGCTTGTTGATATGATCAACCTTCTTTTATTCCTCATCAGAGTCCATGTCATATGTAGGATAACTATCAAAGTAAAAATATCAAATCTTGCACTGCTATGTTCAAATTTAATACGCAATGTTGATTGGAGATGCACATAATTAAGTGTGCCAAAGTTTCTACCATATTCAAAATCATAGATAGGAGTGTTGGTATCTTGAAACTTAAGGGATCTTCAGGATTTCCCTTCATTTATGAGTGTCTTATTACCTCATTCTCAGGAAAACTAGAACTACAGTTTGGTCCATTATCTCCATCTACGCTCAGGATTTTGTCATATGTTGGTTGAATTTCCATTTTCCAGTGTAGAAAATAGGCATGGCATGATACCCATGTCATCACGTGCTAAGTCTTCTAGGGTGATTGCAAGAGTGGTAGAATGTTGTTTCCTACCCTCCTGCTAATATTCCTCCTCTGCATTCAGGACCTTTTCTAACACTATCAATCATCCAAATCATTCAATAAATTTAGCATATGCTAGGAAAGATGAAATCACCTTGTATCTTTATAAGAATAATTGGGTGATTACAAGAACCGAGTAATGGCGTGGTTGGTCTTCAAAAGTAAAAATTCATTTTCTTTCAAGAGTCTATTAGGGTCTTCAATTTACCAATCAAGACATGGCCTCCAAAGATCCACTCCTCCTCGATAATATAGTCCTAAAGTTCCATGTGAGGAATATCCAAGGTCTATTGAAACTTGAAGCAATGCCCTATGACCATTTATCTTTGTTGAAAATTTATCAAAGTATCCTTAATAGAAATTTTTCAATTTGAGTTCCTTAATCTCTGTATGACAATTCCCTTGCCGAGTGTTACAACAGTGGCAAGATTCTCTACAATTATTATTTGTTGTTGGAAGAATGAAGCAAAATGACTGAGATCCACATTCTCTTGTTCGCCTCTTTACATTTATTGACTCTGGAAAAGGCTCTTAAGAGAAAACTACCATTGTTGATTAAAGAGTCCAAAATAATAGATACATGTGTGTCAAGATTGAGGGACTTGTCTAGAAGTCAATTAGCGTCAATATTGCAAATGGAAGACTTAAGCTTTCTAGGTTCTGCCTGTTCTTGAGTTGTAAGTTGATTTTCTTTCTTGGTTGCATTTACCATGTGTATTCCACCTTCTACATTCGTGTGATTTTGTTGAAGCACATCTTCTCTATCTAGATTGGGCTATGGATTCAATGTATATGAACTGGGAACAATTTGACTTGACTAAGTTATAATGGCATAGTTTGGGAAACTAATTGCATGAGTTAACCAAGGGTTGGGAATAGTGTTTGAAATTATTAACTCGGAATGTTGGAACTACTGCCAAAGATTCTGTGAGTTTCCAACATTGGACTTGACAAAAGGTAAAATGCATACCTTGTTAGTCCCAAGGGCAAGGGCTACAACATGAGTCACTTCATCATCAATTTGTGTTGTGCATACTGCACCAAATTGTTCAGCCCTCTGCCACAAAGGGTGAAGATGCGGCTGCGCTTCTCCAACTGCAAAAACCCTACTGAAAACCACTTTACAATCTTTTAAAATGTTTTTTTGTTCAGCTGGAAGAAATTCCCGGACATCCACTTCATGCAATTGTTTTTTTGAGAAAAAATTATGGTGAATTTTATCAATCACCTGTGTTTGAATTGTAGGGTATATGTGTTAGAAATGTGACCATACGATGAACTCGGGAAATATCTCTAAATTGTGAGAAGTCACAAAAAAAATGTTTGTTATAGATTAATTTTAGCATCTTACCACTAAAGAAGATGTCATTGTTCCATCTTTTGGCCTCTCAATAACATCTGCTTCTAACAGTGATGGCCCCGACAATCCAAATTGGCACCTACTACAGGGAAAATACATGTATCTGTACATGGTAGTCTCAAAGTTCTTAGGAACAGTCACATATATATTTAACTACTGATTTTTAAAGGTAGAAATTAACAGTTGTAAGGTCTTGATTGGACTCTGGAAAAGAATTGAAATGAACTTACCTTTCCACCATAATTAAATTATGTCTATGATGAGGCCAAACCCTTGTAGAATCATCGATAATTACTATTGCAGATTCCATTCCCAAAACACCATCTAGATCTTTACTTTTAGGTAGCCTATCATCTCCATATAGGTTGGCCTCATCACCCTTTGAAATAACACGTCCTAAAAATAAAGTTCCTGTGGGATCAAGTACTTTGGCCATATCTGTGGCATAAACTCTGTTGCCCACTATATAAACATGTAGTTCATACAAATTTCTTGCCTACAACATAAACCATCATAGAATGAATTAGATGAAAATAAGAACAGATCCATCTATTGGCATACAAGGAAGTTGTCAATTCCACATTGTAAATCAAATGTTCCCAGTAAGAAACTACAGTTTGCAAAGTTAATAATATTTCAATCCAAATTTTATTAACCCTGTCCAAAAAATTCAAGATGCTAGGCCATAATTTAGTCCACATTCCCATATGAGGAAAGCGAAAAAGCTGACGCTAATGTTTCCCTCAGTCTTGCTCCTCCTTCTTCCTTAACATTTCCTCGTGCACATGATCTATTTCAGTAAACTGTTGGACAAACACCATCATGAATTAGCAACATTTATATAATCATATTATCATCATTTCATTTTCTTCACATCCCTCTTTGCCTAGGAATCACCAGAAGTAGAACAAGACGGTTTTTATTTTTATGACACCTTAGCTGCATTTAGAAGTGTGTGATCAAGGTCCAAAACAAGGCAAAGTTTCTTGGCACTAAACATCTTATTTTGTTCATCAATTTTCCGTGCTCGTTCATGTTGGATTGCAATTCGTTGTTCTTCACTTAGCTCTTCCAAGAGATGATTCACATCACCACAAGGATTCATATGATCTTGTGTGATTGTGGTATTTTAATTTGGAAAACTCTGTGAGAGGGGCATAACCATGCTTAAATCATTTGGAAGTGTTATGTCTTGTTTAATATCTTCTTCTGGAGATTTAGAAGATTCAGTGAATTCCTGCTTCAAGTCAACGGGGTCAGTTTCTCTAATTGATTGGCCAACAGGCATCTTTGATGATAGAATTCGTAATGTTTTCATGTCATAATTTTTTAGCATTTCAACAATTTTTGCAAGCTTTTCCGTGAAATTCTGTTCATATTAGGCAAACAAGGAGCCTGTTGCAAATTTGGACCCGACTCTGTAGTTGATGGTCCTGAAGCCATACGTATCTTCCTGCTCATTGGGAGAAAATGTTTATCTGTCCCACTCAATTTCACATTATCATTACCCAAATTCATGTGAAGAATATGACGGGGATCACGAGGTTTCATTCGAGGCTTCCCAGAGTCTCCAGCCTGCCCAACCAATAGATAACCTAAATAACTCATCCAAAGGAACATTGGAAAACAATAGAAGAAACAGTTAAACAGAGAAACAAGTTACATTTGAAATTCTTAGAATTAACGGCCCAGGTGTCTCTTCCAACATAGAAACAATGATCCAAAGTCATATTTTCAAAAACCACCAGTTAATCCAAGACAAATCACCAAAGCCAGATTCTTTAGGACAATTGCTTCAACCGACATATAGGGAATGAAATGAACACAAAACAAAAGAAAAAGATCTTTTCAACTGTTACATCTCTCAAACACTCATTACCCGTAGGATACAACTCAAACTCTATTGAATCAGCAGCATGTCTTACCGTGGAAGTTCCTTGAGTGGCAGGTTTGGAAGCAGTTGCTAGTGCTTGTAATGTCATTTTTATGTTATACATTAGAATTCTTTAGTGTGCTTGGGTCAGTTGTGATTACTTTCCCAGATGTGGTAACAAATTCTCTACTAGGACCTGAAGGAGGATTTGTCTACTGACATTGATCAGGCTTTTGTGCAGCCTATGCTGACAATCTCTATTGTTCTTGCTTAATCAGGTGCATTAGCATAGTTGGGTTTGCCGCTATATCTTTCAATACAGAAGGTATTATATTTGAGTTATGACAAGACTATTCATCTTCATTAAGGATTCCTTCAACAAATGGAATGGAACTTTCTGCCTTTGTCTCCTATGGTTCACAAAACAACTTGATTATATGATCAACCTTCTTTTATTCCTCATCAAAGTCCATGTCATATGTAGGATGACTTTCAAAGGAAAAATATCAAATCTTGCACTGTTTTGTTCAAATTTATTAGGCAATGTTGATTGGAGATGCACATAATTATGTGTGCCAAAGTTTCTCCGTATTTAAAATCACAGATAGGATTTTTTGTAACTTGAACCTTAAGGGATCTTCAGGATTTCCCTTCATAAATGAGTGTCTTATTACTCTTATTCTCAAAAAAACTAGAACTACAGTCTGGTCCATTATCTCCATCTGCGCTCAAGATTTTGTCATATGTTGGTTGAATTTCCATTTTCCAATGTAGAAAAAAGGCATGGCATGATACCCATGTCATCATGTGCTAAGTCTTCTAGGGTGATTGCAAGAGTGGTAGAAATTTTTTTCCTACCCTCCTGCTAATATTCCTCCTCTGCATTCAGGACCTTTTCTCACACTATCAATCATCCAAATCATTCAATAAATTTAGCATATGCTAGGAAAGATGGAATTGCCTTGTATCTTTACCTCTTTCTTCTAGGTTGTGATTATGAGTAGGCTTAATTGATCGACATTCTCCACCCAAACTGAAGTCAGGGTGTGGTTGGGTTCACTAGGGGAGTATATTTTCTATGACAACAATGTCAATGTTTCTTCAATAGATGGTTAGATCACCATCTTTGCTACTATTATGAATTCATTGTACTTGGATGCTAAAAGAGTTTTGACACAATCCTTTCCCTTATCTTTAGTTTCTACAACCCTTAAAGGGACTTTTTGGAGGTGACCGTGGTCTAGCTATTCAAAACTTAGAAATGTGAAGAATAACAATCTGAATCAACAAGCGATAATGCTAGACAAAGCTGCAGCAATAATTTTGTTAATTTTGTAATTGGAGAGAAGCAAGATCTTGGAAATGTTCTCCATCCTAAGCATGGGTTTGTTACTCCATGAGGGCGTTAGAAATACATCCGGTCTCCAAGAATGCCTCCAAAATTTGCTGCTTCAAGTCTTCAATAAATCTTCAACAATACCACAAGGATGTTTGCCTTAGTAAGCGACCTATATAAACATGGAAAATATTCATTAAGCCTCCTTCAATAAGGGTCAATGATTATTCTCCAATCTCAAAGACTGCTTCACAAAGGCTCCCAAAAATATGTAACTGTGTGTGCTTAAGGACTTCTCCCAAAAATGTTGCAACCTGCTCCAAAAAACTTAGACCTGAAATGTGCTCAAATATGCCATAACAAGTCTGTCATAACATATTATATTATTTTCCACAAGACTCAGTTTTGAAGCTCTCCTACAGATCTAATTTTTTTTGTTCCTAAATAAGGCTCAAACATTCCTTTAAACATTGTCTCAAACAGGCATGAAAATGCCTTTAATTGCAGCCTTACACAAGCTTATACTGCATCCCTTCCTACAGCCTACACAGGCCTAGTGTGGCTCTTCTTGTGGCTTACACGGATCTGACAATCACAATGTTGTAGGAATTTCATAGATATGCCCAAAACCAATGATCTAAAGTGTGTCTTTTTTTTTTCTCCACAGTTTGTTGTAGCATAGATAATCCGAGTTCTGGTTGACTGTTGTCCTCAAGGTTTTGAGCTTTCACATACATTATTGCAATTCTAGATCAGCAAGTCCAAGTTTGAAAAACGTATAAATATATTTTCCCAAATATATCCTTAACTGTCCTCCTCGGCCTTAGTTCACCTTCTGTGATTCTTCTCTGAAATCTTGACCGAAAATAATGGATAAAATGAATATGGTTCAATGTGTAATTGGTTAACTAGATAATGAATTGTCTTTCCTCAATATATGTGCAATTGTAATTAATGGCTCAACCTATTCTTCTATCATGTCTACAAGAGACCATGGGTAGGTATGACTAATGGCTCCTGTGCCATTTTTTACTATAGATTAGGTGGTCTCAACAGAGTTATAACAGAGTAAAAAAAAACTATAAGCTTGGAAACTATACAAATATGATTTACCCTAAACTTGACATATTTACTCTTTGTTGATTATGTTTTTCTTTTGGGTGATATGACCAAGGTAGGTGCAATTATGTTGAATGACCCCACACTTGAAGAACTGAATTTCCTACCTTAAAAACTACCAACAACTGAGGAGCTACAAGAATCAACACCATCTTTGATTTGAACCTAAATAGTCTTATTATCTCCGAGTATTTCACTAATCACAATGATCAATAGATTCTCCTCATGGATTTTTTTTCTCATTCTATTTATTAGTAAAATCCACAAAATGTGTCCCTACATTTGAATCTTGGGAAAAAAACATATAATTGTTATCATTTAAATTACCCATATCTCTTGGAGCCCAAAAATCCATTTGATTTGGATAAGCTTTATTTATAACCTCAAAAACAACCCTATTATAAGCTGAAGGACGTCCATTATGTCCTCTTGAGTCTTGACAAAGTATGATGGAATGAAATTGGGTGAAGACCAGATCCAAGTTTACCATGTCAGAATCTAGGTTCATTGAGATGGCGACCTTGGTTTGAAGATATCCACCATACAAACTAGGACCACCCATACTTATCGTTTCCATCTCTCTTTCATCATCAAGATTAACATACTAAGGACCTATAGTCCGTGGAGGCCCATGGTAGTTATTGCAAAGTAATTTATTAGAATGCATGCCATTTCTTATTATGATATTTACCACATCTGAAAATGGCATCATGCACATCATTTTGAAGAAGTCTACAAATTATGTCAACATAATTTTTTTCACATTCACGACTTCCCTCACATTTTTTTGGTTCTTGAAGCTCAAGCACTTTCATAACAAAATATGCAAATTCAAACAACAAAAATGGTCCACTCCCTTTTCATTTTATAATATTATAATGAAGTTTTATTAGAGACACTATTTGTTTGTTTGTTTTGGTTAGAAAAGGGTTTGCTCTTGGTTTTATGCGACTTTCAATTTATCATATGTAGCGTGTTGAGAAATGGGAAAGGATAATGTGTGACATTTATCTTGCAGAAATTGATGCTGAATGAAAGGATACATATTTTAACCAAACTACAATTCACTTTGGTAAAAGTAGAGGAACATCTTAAAAAACTGCTTAAGTATACACCATATATAAAGTTTCACCATAAGTAATATATGCATTTTTCTATTGTATATATGTAACTTTTTCTACCCAAGATATCACAACAAGAAAAATATTGATATTGTAGAAATTGTTTGAGGACCTCATTGAGGTCGATTTTTCTGATGTCCTATTTGATTGATACTTTCTCATATGTCGGGAAGACTTTAAATATGAATTAATATGCTCATGAAACAAACTAGATTCAAATTTTATAGATATAAAATATAAAAACAAATTTCAATGTCTTTGTTTGATTGTTACTTGACTCTATTGTGGGTAGGTTACAGGAAATGTGATAGGAAAAATGACGGGGAGATGATGCATATCACGTCTTGGATATGGTTCATTCGTTGTTAGAGATCACTTAGACACCTAAGCCACAGACTTTGGAAATGTTTCTAGTGGGAATTCCTATGGTTTTTAATGTTCTGATTATTTCACCTCATGGTTATTTTGGGCAAGCAAATATCTTAGGAATGCTAAACACGCCATTGGTGGATAGGTAAATTTTTTTTTATAATTGCAATTTCCATTCCATGACATCCTCTCTTTATTGTTTGATTGTATTTTGGACGTTTCTTTTGATTTTGTTTTGTATTTTAACTATGAAATTGAAAATACTTAGTATCGTGTCCATTCAAACAACAACCAAAGCTTGAAGATGAAATTAGTATTACACTATATTGATTGGAGTCCTTATAGCTATTTTGTGTTTAAATATTTTCATGAGTATCAGAAAAAGTTACTTTCATTTTTTTATTTGAGTACATGTTGTTTATATACTTGACTAAGTTCATGCGTTATAAAATGAAATGTTGTTGTGAATAAAACGACAAGGATTAAACATCACACCTAAAATTATTTGTTTTCACAAGTTATCTACAACTCGAGATTTTTAGCGTATAACTTAGTTGACATGATTGTTCTTAAGCTTTCCTTGAAAGTTGAATACTAAGTTACTAAGGTGTTCTTTTCTATATATCGTGATATTTTATTTGCTTTGTTTATACAGGTTATCTGGCCACATTATAGTGACAGTTATCGCCCCAATGAAGAAAATTTGTTCGAGTTTCTTACTTGTATGGGGAAAAATGGCTTTGACATTGCTGATGTTGAGGTATATGTCGTATAAAATATTTATAGTCTAATTTAGTTTATATTCTAGTGTTCATTGTTTTTCATGCTTTAAACTCATTGTATCTTCTTTTGTTTTCAGAAAATAAACTCAGTATTTATGGTAAAAAGAATGAATTAAAAAAAAGAGGGGAGCAATAACATTGGAGCAACAAATGCAAAAAGAGGGAGAGGAGAACTGGTCTAGTGATACTCTTAGAGCCAATATCTCTCATAAGACACACATATAAAGACTAATGGGAAAGTCTTCAGAGTTGGTGAATTCACCTGCAATGCCTTGAAAACACAACGATAATGTTTTGAAGTGATGAAACACCATTTCATGTGTAAATTGTAGTCCAACCAATATTAAGTTGGAAAATCATATTGTAATACTTTATCATTTCATATAATATAATTTATGTGGTTGAAATTATTTATAGTTGCACTTGATATTGTTTGGTATTGTAATTAAAATATGCAACTTTGTGTTTTCCTATTAGATGAACATGCATATTGTATGACATTTTTTAAATCATACAAATTAATTTATGTTGATTAATAATTAACACAAAATCAATTTAAACTACTAAATTAGTAGCTTACATTGATTAATGATGAACACAAATAAAATGAATATACCACTAAATTAGTTTTTTATAATGATTATTAATGAAAGTAAATGAAATGAATATAAACTACTAAATTAGTCATTTATATAATGAATAAATGGCTACTGCAAATGATAAATTTGTGACTACAAATGATGACTAAATTTTGTATATATACGACTACTAGTAGCTAATTTACAGTATCTTATAACACGACTAAAATTTAGTCATATTTCTCCGGTCATTAATTGGTTTCAAACGATGACTAAAAATTGCATATATATGAATATTAGTAGCTAATTTACAGTATCTTATAACACGACCAACATTTTGGTCATATGTCTTGGTCATTAATTAGTTTTATTGGGTGATCATCTAGTAATATATTTTGTTGTATATTTGGTCATTAATTGTAACAATTAAAGACCAAATCAAAGATTAAATCAATGATTAAATCAATGACCAAATCAATGACCAAATCAATGACTAAATTAATGATCAAATCAATGACTAAATTAATGGCTAAATCGGTGACTAAATTAAGACCAAATTAATGACCAAATATACAACTAGACAACAAAATTGAGATAACCAATTAATGACTAAGCTAAAAATGACCAAAAGTTGGTCGCGTTATAAGATACTGTAAATTAGCTATTATTGGTCACCGATCGAAAAATATTCGTTTATATGCAAATTTTAGTCATTTTTTTAGTAACTAATTAGCCATTTTGTACTAGTGTGAGGAATTAGAAAACTAGCAGAACCAGTTGCATGAGGTACCTGCACTACGTTGTAATCATGTGACCAAATCTCTGCGATGTATAACATCTGAGGTGCATGAATTTTAGTTCTATGATGGGTTAACTGATATAAACATGTTTATAGGGGATCTTGAAAGGATTGTTCCTGAAGGATAGAGATTCCATGCGTTGGATCTCGGCTTGCGCGCTACTCCAACAAGATGGTCGAAAACTCATAAAGAAAACATGGGCAACTGGGAGGAATGTGCGCACATGATGAGGTTGTGCTTTGAATGTCAAACCATCAAAATGGAATATGTCTACTCTGGAAAATATGATCCACACAGACATTTGGTGAGATGGAATTAGGTATGGGGCATAGAACCAAGACCTTAATGGGTCCATATGTTTATTCACACTTTGGGGAAGGTACCTACTAAATGGTATTTGGAGACAGAGCTGCGCCGAGGTACTAGTGAATGGTATGTGATAACAGAGAGCTTTATCCTAACATTCAGCTTTGAGAGTGGATTTGATAGGATTGGCCAAGCTCTGTATAATATTCAAGAAGTCATCTTTGATACAACGAAGCTTGCAATCGAGTGTGCTCCACCTGCATGGGATGCGTAGATGAAAGCTATTGTGAATTACAGGAATCTGAAAATTGAAGAGAGTGAAGAGAATCCAAAGAATATCATGATTCCTGAATCTAAGGGACAGCGCGCAGTGGTTGGGCCCTCGATCACCTCGCTAAATGTGACAAATACCTTAAAGATCAGGCAGGTGAATACTAGATCTGAAGGACAAACAAAGTTGGAAAATATTGGAGACTATTGGGATGATGATAAAGTAGGAAAAGTTGCTGAGTTGCTAAAAGAATATCAAGATTTTTCCCCTACAAATTTTTCAGAGCTGAAAGGAATAATTGGGGAACTGGGAGTTATGAAGATCACATTGAAACCTGATGCGCTCCCAGTGAAACAACGCCCATACAGGCTGAACCCAAGATATAAGAAGAAGATGAAACAAGAGTTGGAAAAAATGGTTGTTGCAGGCATCATTGAACCTGTAGAAGAGTCTGACTGGGTAAGTCCAATGGTAGTGCAAGATAATAAGACCAAGGGAGAAATCAAGATCTCTGTAGATCTGCGCAAATTTAATGATTCTTGTGTGCATGATCGATTCCCAACTCCATTCTCCAATGAAATCCTGGATAATTTTGGAGTCCAAGAAGCATATTCCTTTACAGATGGGTTTTCAAGATATCATCAGATTAGGATTGTGCCAGAAGATTGGAGTAAGACCACCTTTGCTACTAAATTGGGATCTTTCCAATATACAGTCATTCCCTTTGGATTGAATAATTCTCCTACCATTTTCTCGCGTGTAGTAGTAGCTGCTTTTAAAGAATTTATCCATGAGTTTTTGGAGGAATATTTTGATGATTGGATTGTATTTGGGTTGTTGAAGAAGCATGTGTCAAATCTGCGCCTAATGTTGGATACCTATAGGAAGTATTAGATTTCCTTGAATTTTAAGAAGTGTATATTCTGTGTACCATTTTTTATACTCTTGGGACACAAAGTATTCGAACAAGGGTTGATGGTAGATCCTAAAAAGATCACGGTCATAGCTAATCTGGAGATACCTGATAATGTCAAGAAATTGCGCTCAATATTGGGGCATATTGGGTATTATAGGAAGTTCATTCAGGGCTATGCACTGATAACTGCACTTATGGAAAATATGCTCAAGAAGGATGCAACGTTCTACTAGGATGAATATTGTCAAAATATTTTTGAGTTGCTGAAGGAAAATATGGTCATTGCACCCATCCTGGTCTTCCCAGATTGGTCGAAGGTGTTTCATGTGCATGTTGATGCCTCCTGTATTGCTCTCAAAGCTATTTTAGCGCAGCTAGGAGCGGGAGAGATTGATCACCCTATTACCTATGCAAATTGAAAACTCTCAAGTGCAGAGCGGAATTACTCAAATACGAAAAGAGAAGGACTAGCAATGGTGTACGCCATGCATAAATTCTTCCACTATATCTTAGGACGCCATTTGAAGATGTTTACTGATAATTCTGCTTTGAAATACCTGGTCAATAAGCATGTGTTGGGGGGGAAGATCTTCAGGTAGTTTTTTTTATTCCAAGAATATGACTTTGATATTATGGTAAAACTAGGAAGACTTAACGTTGGGCCAAACCATCTGTCGCGCATTGAGACTGGGGAAGAACCTACAAATTTGGAAGATGGATTGCCAAATGCGTAGTTGTTTGCGATAAAGGTTGTTGATGAGAATTTCCCTAACATCATTCAATTTCTGACTAGTGGATGTGCACCTGATGAATATACAGTTCAACAGAATAAAGAGCTTGTGGTGCACACAGTGGACTTCACCATTATTGTTGGACAGTTGTACAAAATGGGTGCAGATGAAGTTTTGCGAAGATATGTGTTGGAATATGAAAGACGCACAATCCTTGAAGAAGCTCATGGAGGGGTTGTCGGTGGTCATTATGCAGGTAAGGCAACCATGCATAATATTTTGCGAGCGGGCTATGGTGGCCCACACTGCACAATGATGCCTATGCACATTGTCGCGCATGTGATGTTTGCCAGAGGACGAGAAAGCCATTGCGCGGAGACTAGATGCCCTTGCATCCACATATGGTGTTGCAAGATTTTGAAAAATGGGTTATAGAATTTTTTGGACCTATCAATCCTCCAGGCAAGAAGAGTGGTGTGTATTACATTATCACTACAACAGATTATGTAACCTGGTGGGTCGAAGCTAAAATGGTGAAGGATTGTACTGCACATACAGTAGCGTAGTTCATATTTGAGAATATTATGACTTGGTTTGGTTGTCCTAATATTCTGATAAGCGATCAGGGTATGCATTTTTTGAATGACACCATTGAAGCCTTAACAGGATAATGCAAGATGCGTCAACAAAAGAGTTCTCCCTATCATCCCTAGGAAAATGGCGCAGTTGAAGCATTCAATAAGATACTAGAAACTGCACTCACCAAGGTGTGCAATGTTAACCAAAATGATTGGGATGAGCACGTACCTCCAGTTCTCTGGGAATATAGGACCACATGCAAGAAGTTGACGAGAAGGACACCTTTCAAGATGGTATATGGGTAAGAAGCTATATTTCTGATGGAATTCATTGTCACTAGTTTGCGCATTGCAGCATTCAAAAATATGGCTGAAGATGCACATCAGAAATAGCAAGCCGCAGAAGTAGCATGTCACGCAGGCGAAGCCCAGCGCACTGCGCTAAAAGCCAAAATTCACCAAGTCTACAGCGATGTTCTAGTAATCCTAGCCATAGCTACCTCGGAAGAAAAATTGGAAAGATTGGCTGCAACCCTGAAAGAATCGTGTGTTGAAGTGCAGACCATCCATGCATAATATGAAAATCAAATCATGGATCTGCAAATGAAGTTGTAGCCTAAGACTCTCCCTGAGGTCCACGCAAAAAGAGCAATCAAATTCAAACAAGCTACAAACAGTATTGATGTTGCATTCACCTAGTGTGACAATCTGTTGGATGAGGCTATGGGCGTATGGATGTATGTGTAGAATGATATGGTATTAAAAAAACTACGCAACGAGCTGCATCATAAGGAACAACAATTTGCTGAGATCTGGATAGTGGCATTGACCCTTGTTCTTCCATAGTTTCTCGCCTGTCTATAGGAGGGTCGGATCATGCAGAGAGAGATTGAAGACTTGCGCCGTAAAGAACAGTTGTTGGAGGCACCTATGAAACCATGGGTTGAGGAGGCTCTCTAGCTTTCACAAACTCTAGGCACCACCTTGAAGGAAATTTAGCAGACAGAGCACAGTATAGATATGGCCACTGAAGGGCCTAATATGGAGAAGTTATTTTAGCAAGTGTAGGGAGCTACGGTGCAAAGTTTGGAAATGGTGCTCCCTCTGAAATGTTATATTGGCGCGCTCTAAGACAAGCTTAAGGAGCATACGCCTCAATGACTTGAGATGAGTCACATGTTTGTATTGGGGGCCTGTTGGAGCGGGGTCCCATGCGCTACGTTTTTTTTATATCTTTTTGTACAAGTTTTTTATATGTGCACTGCGCGAATGAGGGTGTTGGGGTGGTTCAAAGTCCCTATTTTGATGTAAATAGGTTTATGGGTAAACTGTGGGCCTCAAACCATGGTTTGAGGCCATATTATTTTCACATTAGAAGAATATAAATAGATATATCGAGTCTAAGGAAGTAACAAAAGTTGAATAGACTCTTATGATCTGACTATTTATGTGTTTGTAATATTTTGTAAGGGTTTTGACTGGGTTGGGTAGAAAGGCTCCTGTTGGCTATATGCACGGAGACCATAGTACAGGATGTGTGCTGACTCTGCTAGTTGTGTGCACGGAAGGGTTGTGTGTATGGGGAAAGGCTGATGTATTGAAAGGATCTAA
Source organism: Pinus albicaulis (assembly GCA_034641835.2). Lineage (NCBI taxonomy): Eukaryota > Viridiplantae > Streptophyta > Pinopsida > Pinales > Pinaceae > Pinus > Pinus albicaulis. The sequence continues at coordinate 1,730,053,681 of CM076575.1, read as the reverse complement.
ATTAATACAAGGACTAATTTTGGTGAAACATTGCGTATTGATCTGAGTTATCTATTCTATTGAGATCGTGTTGCTTATGTGTTGCTTATTCATATTTGCGCAAACATATTTTTTATCGTTATTTATGCATATTAATGATTGATGAATCTACTTAAGTAATTACACAATGTTTAGATCTGGATCTAGTTCTGTTATAATGTATTTGCGCTAAATCGATCTGTGATTCTGTCTATAATGTATTATGTATTGTGATTGATAAGTCTGCAATCGATCTACTTAGGGCCACTTCATTATTTTCTTCCTCAGGGTGTGGAAACTTGGTTCCAGCACCCCCCCATACTGCTTCAGGTGAGACTTTGATCTACACAAGCAGGTCATTTCCAAAGGGCCAGTAGTTGGAGGGTTTGTTGGTTGCACGATAAACTTTGGGTTTGTTGGTTGCACGATAAACTTTGAACCTAGGTTAAGACCCCTCAAGCCAATAGTCACCACCATAACCAATGAGCCTCGCTTAGTTTCTGTCAAACTATCCAACCACCATTGGATGGATAAATATCCTCCTCCTATTGAATCCACCAATCATTGTATACTCAAAGTCTCCAATCCTTCACTACCTCCATGCGGGCCTTATTTCATCTATTTTCAAACTGGACTCCTAAAACTTGCTCAGCATGAGAACTACAACAACATAGCATCAAAGCTCAAATAAATTTGTAGCAACAATTTCCATCAAAACTCCAACACAAAACTCCAAACCAGCTGGAAAAAAAAAAAAAAACTCCTCAACTCACTATATCAATCCACAACTCATTAACAAAAACTTTGGATAAACATTATGGCTGAAATATACTTTATCTCATCGCTGCAATAATTTCAAATTGCTTCAGAAATTATACACTAGAGAAACATGCAACTTGCAGGCTCTTATCCAAACTCTCGTACACACACCTCAACTAGACAATCAACCATCTCACAATGAGTTATCTCTAATATCTATATGAACTCAGAACTACTGAGCTCAATAATCATGTTCATATTCTTGATTTTATCCACATTCATTTAATTGACCCAATCAATCACTAATTCTGCTGGCATTTTTTATCTTTTCAACTTTAATAAGCTTTTAGAGGTCCCATGAACTTTTCCAACCATAAACTAAAACGTTCTGGTCAAGGATATCACCAATACACAAAAATAAGCTCAACAACCTGAGAAATCCGGAAAAAAAAAAAAAAAAAAAAAAAAAAACTCCTGCAAATGCCATAGTCACTCCCATAGCACATCATCCATGCAACTTTAGCCTCCTATGTCCATATTATCTCCCATAGGCATGTCTACAAGCGACTATGGCCCTAAAACCGCTCCCTTGACTCAGCAAGCATGTGACTACGTAGAGGAACCTTCGAAGAACCTTTCATTTCTCTCAATCTAGAATGAATTGTGAAAAACAATCTCATTGGAAAGCTAATTTGGCACGTTCTTCACAAAAACCATGTCTACAAAAAAATTTATCCATCCTCATTTTCCCATAAAATCCAATGTAAAATTGTCGCTTCTATCCAAACACCATATTAAACAACTGGTCTAAAACTGAAGTAAAACATTTGTTCTTTAGTATAGAACCTATGCCATATGATGGAACATATTTTCTAGAATCTGACTCCTCCAAGCCTCTATGTCAAGTCCACAACTGATGAATAAGAAAGGAACAAGTCTATGACATCCAAGACCTATTCTTCCAACCTTAGAACCAAGACCAACACCTCTAGCTCTGCAAGCAACAACCTATCATCTATAGAAGCAATCTCAAAACCTACTATAATAGCATTACAGCATACAAATACCTCCATCATTGGTAGAAGCACCTCCAACACAAGAAACCACATCTCACACATGTAGCAGCACATGCAATGTCTCCAAGACATGTAGATACATATGCAACATCTAGAGCATCACTCCAACCACCTACATCAGCAGCATCTCCAACATCAACACCCATATCATAAATTCAATTCTCCTGTAGCAGCGACATCTCCAATTACAACATGTGGATCCATCTCCAAGTCAGCATCCACAACATCATCTCCACTAGGTCTAGTTATAAGTATGTTGACATCAATTCCAACTAACAAGACCATCACCAATCATCCATCACACTCATCACACATCACTCTTGCATATGACCAACAATACCAAGAGATTTTTGACATCAATTCCAACACTACAATTCCTTCAAAGAGCTTCATTAGCATGTGTTAAAATTCAACAGAAATTTACTACTAAAACCAAAAAGTTAACAGTGAACTAATAAATTGATCTAACCACTCAAATGCCTAAGCTAATCAAGCGAAAATTCTATGGGGATTTTTTATTTATTAATTTTTATGTTTTTAGGCTCCAATACAAGTGGAATCAACTTGAAAGAAGCTTATTAAGACATGCTAAAATTTAGCAGAAATTTATTACAGTTTTGCTACAAGGTTCTTCCATAAATTCCAAAATTGTGAACTAATAAACAAATCCAAGTAGCTAAATGATGAATATGGCTCTATATGTGTTTTCTAAGGATGCATCATAATAATTATTTAAATTACCTACAAAAACACTGACTTCCATCATTTAACAAATCTAATCTACAAAAAATGAAGCATGAATACTAAGTGCAGAAATATGAAATGCAAGAATATTAAGAGATGCAAGTGAAAAAGAAATGAAAAGAAAATAAATAAATTGTACTATAGGGCTCTGAGGCTCTGTGATGGACAAACCCAAGGATGCGCAAAGTCTTATTATAGAAACCAAGCCTTAGAAGCTGAAAATGAAACCAAAATTCATTATTAGAATCAATCCAAGTACATGTCTACTGGAAATGAGAGTATAAATACTACATAACAATTTTTATTCACAAGAAGACTAAAAAATCCATACCCCTAGAAGCTAATTCAAATTGTTTCTTATATAAATTGATTGGGAAGCATCCTCCTTGAAAGAGGACAACTTTCCCATCCAAAATCCTTCAAAAAGTGGATATGGTTCCCAACAGTATGAATATTCTTAAGTACTAAGTTTTGGCTTCTCATGTAGTAGGGATTACATCCCTATATTTTCTAAATCAGTGGACCTCCAGAATCTAACATTAATTCCATGATATCCTATTCATTTATTAGACCATCCTGTACCATCCTCTAGTAAGGATAAAGTCCCTAAATTCTCTCATTTCGTAGATCTTCAGAATTTACTCAATATTCTCTCAATATTATGAAAAATAAATCATATTACACACATAATGTGCACTTGTCTTTGAACCCTCCTAGTGAACACAATATAGCTCAAAAATAAGTCATAGAATGAAAAAATAGAGGTAAAATGTGTTGAAGGATGCTCATCTGCACCTTGAATTGTACCTATTTGGCAGGCCCATTAGCAAGTTTTATTTTTTAAACAACCTAGTTAAATGCATTATTTTTTTTGGGACTGCAGTGATATCTAAATGTAGCCAATTTTTTTTTAGTTCAAATCTAGTTAGTGATCACATGCATCCTAGTAGATTTCTTCTTCCCTCCCTTAAAAAAAATCATGTCTAAGTGAACCACTTCCATGAGCTATGATTTCCTTTATTTTTCCCTGTGAAACTAATTTAATAATACCAAGTTTGAATTGCAAATATTAGTTAAAATCCAAATATCTGCATCTATTACAACATGCACTTTTATGTCAAGGTCAACATCACCATCCTTAAAACTAGTTTTTATTTTCAATTACTAGAAGGAAGCCATTAATTTTCTGAATTTGAATTAGAAATTTTTGGAACTGGAGTCAACTCCACTTAATTTCCTGGGCCAACCCAGAGCTCTAGTTTATCCCCTCTTTATTCCAGCCAGAACCACCCTCACCCTGAATGAAACTCCTTCCAGCCAGAAGAAATATATTTTCAATATAAACCCATCATGTCATGTTTTTGTGTTGTGCTTACATGCAAGAACCTCTACATGGCTACCAAATGAAATGGAAGGAGGAAGAAAGGTGCTAGGGATAAAAACAAAGCAACAAGCTAAAGGATCTAAATAAGATCATAGAGGTTATTAAGGAAACAACACCATCAGGTAAGCATACTTCCACAACCACAAAACCATCAATTAAAAAGGAGAAGATATACTCGAAGGGAAAGAAACCAATCATGGAAGCCCAAACTATAAAGATGTTAAATTGTCAATTTATCTAGACACCTTATGCACTATTGGAGTAGATGGGGGCCACACATACATTGAACTATTCCATTTGATCAAATAATTGAAAAGGCCCAGTGATGATGAAAAATAAGAACAAGGACTTACAATAACACATAATTTGAATAAATCCTTCATACATAATGTAATAGCTAAATCTCTATTAATTCCCTGGGAAGAAGTGATTTTATATCTAATACAACATATAGAGGTTAGCACCATAAGAATTCTAAATGTCCATGGAAACTTCATTGGATCATTCACATCAACATATTTTGAAGCTTACGATAAGATGTGAAAGGTAAAAATCTATTTCTCCAATGAGTGACCAAGAATATCTACTCATGACCATGATTGTAAAGTCGTCCTTATTGATTGGTATAATTAAGGAAGGAATTTCAAAGCTTTAAATAGTAATCCTTTCCGCTCAATACACCCTTGGTGAATATACACATGTGCAACCCAATTAGAAAGAAAGATGTACGGAGAGAAAGATGCAACTAATTTGATGGGTGTATATGATGTATGAGATAATTGAAGAAGGAAAAATTTTCAATCGGGTTATTATTCTCCCATGCTCACTTATAAAAACGATGAGAAAGGTTTAATTGGATGCATTCTAAGGAACCCCAAAGTTTTACAAGTATTATTAACTATTAGATGTCATTTTTTCTTCCAACATATTCATGGGGTTAGGTTGTTCTTGGTCCCTAGAGCAACCGTTTTCATCTTGTCTATTTCAAATAATTATAAAAAGGTATAAATTCCAGTTTCTCCTAATCTACCATGGCTTCCTAGTTCCATTATATAATCTCATGCTTTGTAAACCTTGCCCAAGGATATGTCTAAATGCTATAGAAGTATCTAAAGCCATTATATATCGGTCCCTAAATGAATACTCCAACTATGTCAAGATTTATAGTGTTACACAAACATCTCACATTCTTCTATCTTATGTGCCAAACATGTTGATCATTTAGGAAATTTGATATTAGATTTTGTGCATGGTTTTAATGCATGCCTAATCAAATATAAAAAGAATGTTTGCCCAAATTATCCACTATATATGTTGGAAACAATGTTTAATACAATGGGGGGTGGTAAATCATTATTAAGGCTAATTTAAACTTTTATGCAAATTTTCATTCAACATTAAAAATTGGCATTCTCTAAGTGAGAAACCATTAACGAACCATATCAGCGGCCATATGAATCAATACAAGCGCACACATCATGAGCAACAAAAACATGTGACATAGAGGTTTAACGTGGAAACCCTTTCGGGAGAAAAAACACCAAGGTTTGTTTGTTATTTGATGTAAATAAGAGCACCACTCTATTACATCAATGTTTGTTTGTGAGCCACCACTCATAGAAAGCACCAACTCCCTTTGATTGTTTGCTAGCACCCATTAGCAGGAAGAACCAACTCCATCATTTTGTAAACACTTGATAAGCTTACCAAAAGTACAAACTAAAGCACCAACTTCATAGATTTTTTGCAAGCACTGACTTGCAGCTCCTTGGATTTATGCAAGCACCAACTTGTAGGAGGCACAACCCTCAAGATATACTCAAATATCCACTAAGATGGAAGCACCAACTCCCTGTATGCAGGATACAACCCACACTGAATAAGTAAACTAATGTTCTTTGTATATGGCAACCACTCTTCCTGATTTTAGCTCAATGTTCATCAACTTGGCCCACTCAACTAGCACTTACTCTGCCTAATATTATACTATGTTCTCCTTTGCAACTCTCACTTTGCTCAGCTCATGTGACACTTTTTTTTCTTCTCACTCTACAACAACACACATTCTCACATCTCTTGTCCATTTTCTCTCAGTAGCATACACTCACCTCTCACCCTTTTTCCTCTACATAGGCACTCTCAGTCCTCCACAACAACATAGGAACACTTGGACTCTTCTCAGCAATACTTCAACCATAGATCTCTCCACTCAACTCACTCAAGAATGTTTCATCCCCACTTTTCTCAATGCAAATCATGGGTTTTGTTTCTCTACTGCACAATGGTCAATATTGTCTCTGCATTCAAACACACTTCCCAAGGGCGTGCACCATCATGGCTACCCATGCTGCATAGGACAAGTGTGCTTTCTTAATTTCACAACTACAACAAGGCTCTCCATATTATCATTCCATCAAAAAGCTTGGTCACTAAAACCACATTAACCACTAAGAATAGGCTCCTCATCATTTTCTCCATTCTAAAATTCAATTCTCAATCAAACTGTGTATGGGTAACATTATCACCCTGCACTATACTACTTCTTGATCCCTACAGCTATATTATTTCAAGGAATGTGAATTTGATGCTTTACCATATTGAATAACAAATTCCCATTCCATTTGTACACTCTTCCAAGTCCATCCATGTTTGTTAATTGATTAATATGTTCAACTTGTACCTGAGACATGGTATGCTTGATCTATAATTAGATCTTCTTCTCCTAGCAATATCTTCCATTTAATTTTTCATAGCGTTCATGGAAGATTAGAGGTGCCTTGCTTCTGTTTAATGAATGCTCCATTAATTCATTTTGTGCAATCGTGGTCCTTATTCATCAACTCATGTAGTCGTCTTTAACCCAGCAACACCAAACTTTCAATGTGCATTTACTTGACCCCAGACTCTACTAATTCTGTCTATGCCCATGGCCAACTTTGGCACCCAATGCCCAAGAGCTTCTAACTCATTCAAACTCCACAGATGCATGAATATGGTGCACTGCCACATTTGGCATCCCCGCCAAAAATAGAGGACTTCTCCCAAATCTGTCGACTCATCACACCATGCATGTGCTCCTAATGCGATTTACTATATTCCTAAATGTATTTTAATAAACATTGCTGCAATATCCATCGAAATATCTTTAGATTTTTACTTGACCCCAAATATGGCATAACCGCCAAAATTGGCACATAATTCCAACGGGTTTTCGACTCATCCATCCCTTTAACCATACACCCAGGGTGCCATTTTTCTTTGTTATTATCCCAAATGCATATAGTGGTAAACACATGAAAGAACCGTTTATACATTCATTGGGCCCACTCATACACATATGCCACTACAAATTGGAGCCTGGATGCCATCACGCCTGTAACTTCTTATAAAAGGAATTGCATGTACCTTACGAGTTTGCGGGCTTCTCTCAATTATAACTACTTTCGGGTTTCTTCTGAAAAAAAAAAACTACTTTCGGGCTCAACCTTTCAGGAAATATTTGTTACAGGTTCTGTCGATTGATGGTCATTTGTTGTTCCCTGCTAGCCCGAATCCATGTTATCGCGTGTCACCTATAAATAGAGTTTCGGAATTTCGGCCTTCCAGCCTTTCGACCTTCTGGGCACTCGACCTTTGGAGCAATATCCACTAGTTTTCAATTGGATTCTGGGCTTTCATGAGGCCTCCAGGCATTGTTCCCGCTACACCAGCTCAAGAGTATCCCATAACACTTATAAATAAAATTTTGTGCTTACGGGCTTCCAGGCTCATGGGCTTCCGACCTTCAGAGAATTTTTCTCGCTATCCCAGCTTGAGACTATACCGTATCACTTTATTAAAAGAGTTTTGGGCTTCCAGGTTTCCAAGCACTGCAACTTCGACCGTCGGGGGTGGCTTACTTTGACTGGAAATAAATTTTGATTCAGGGGGCATTTGCAAACTTCAGCACATCGTTGGAAAGATCATTCCAAGAACTCTCCAACTATATCACTTAAAAGATATTTTGAGATAATCTTTTGAGGCATAATCTCTAACAAAGTTTGAAACTCTCAATCATCATAGTCATCATATTATGGCTTCTCGAATACTACTATTATGATGATTGAGACTACAGCGAGAATCCGATGATTGAGACTACAACAACCATGGGATTCTCGCTGAGCTCAACACACCATACACATCAATGTCAAAATCTACTGCCATCAACCTCAATGCTCATCTGGTTGACATCAATGCCAACATTCTTGCAACTCTCAAAACAATGACAACTGTCAAACAATCTCCCCCAGGATTGTTAACCTCAATGCCAACACACTCGATTCCACCGGTCATCCAGGAAATTCCAACTATCCAACAATATATACATATGTATGGAAGAAGTTTATATTGTATGAAATAACTTATCCAGAATATTGTTTCTCCATGTATGAAAGAACTCTTTACTAATCAAACCTTTGTCAATGCCTTTGGTCCAGGCATGATTGCAAGAGGTGATGGATTCATTCCAATAAATGAAGTTTATAATATAGAATTGTTTTCATTCAATAAGTAGAGGAATTAAGCGAAAATGTAGAAAATTAAAGGAAGGAGAATCAACTTGGATGTTTAAGTGATATTCACCAGTAAGATTGTGTCGTTGGATACAAATAACTTGAGCTTGTATTCCTTTGCTTCTTCTCATTTAGCTATTTCTCAAGACAATTTTCATAAATTTATGGCTGTGGAGAAAAAAATGAAAGATTAAAAATCATCTTGCTAAAAAAATTAAACTAACTTCCAAAAACCTAGCAAGTATTATACTTTGGATTTCATTCTTTATGTTTTTAAAGTGCAAAATGAGCTAAACAATGTACAAAGTTAATTCTATGATAGAGGACAACATGAATAGGCCTATGGTCATGATTGTTGGTTATTTCTTATTTTATTTTGACAATTATATCAACATATTATACATTTGACAAGGAGAAAGTGGGTCTCATTGGGTCCCCCATTACCTAGGGGTTTATGGGCTTGACCCCCAAGAAATTTTTTTGGGTTGTTTGTGGTATTTTTTTGCCATTTTTTTTACCCTATTATGATGTAATTCCATTTAAGGAATCTAATCTACATTAATGGATTAGGGTTTTATATGTTGTGGGTCATTATATATTGCATTATGAATAGTGAATAAAATATGATGGGAGTTAGACATGAAACTCTAAACATTTATTGATTTTCTTGGTTAAGAGTTTCTAGGATAAATCTCTTAGTATTATGTGTAGTTGGTATTGGTTACTTTACTATTTATAAGGAATTTTCATATGAATTACTTTGCTATAAAGGTTTAAAAGTTATAAAAATATACCTATTTTCATGATTCATATTCAAGCATGGGAACTCTCCTATTAGTAGACTCAATTACAATTTGATAAAGTGAGAGATTGATAGTCCTCCCTAGAGGAAAATCCTAAAAAATATCCTATATTTTCCCCTAAAGCCCTTGAAGATATGGATTTTGGCTTGAGATATTGGAAACAAATAGCTCACCATACTCTTAAGGGAACTTCACATGAGGTAACGGATTTTGATTTATTGTGATAAGTTAAAGAGAATATGGTAAAAAAAAATCATTTTCCCTCTTTTGGACCAACAAATAATTTATTTCCATAGGTATAGGTTCTACCTGGATGGATATATAAACAAAAGTTGAAAGATATCAATTCTCTACTTAAATTTAATGAAAATTCCATCTAAAATTTTATTAACATTCCTATGAAACACATAACATTGATTAAAAATTTGCTTCCTAAGATAGAGAAAATTGAAAAATAAAATGAGATGGGTCAATGCATCTTATAAATCCCCTTTCAAAAAACACAATTTTTGGTGGATGGATTGAATCAAACTTTTAAGGCATGGATTACATAAGTAAGGAGACTGCGAAATAAATGAAGCTTCCTCAATCCAAGTGAGTAAATATTCTAGAGGATGAAATTTGAACAATTGGGAATGCAATAAATAGGAAAGAAAGGTTGAATCCTCAATTGCTAGAAAATGAAAATTCATTAAGAAAACCAACAGGTATGAAAGGGAGTGAAATATTCATCGTGATGTACTCAAATAATGGATATTTTCCCCCTTTTATTTTGTATAATAAATAAAGGTATTTTTTCCTCTACTTGTAAACTCTTTTAAAAAATTAATGAATGAGAAGCCATTGTTGTCCAAGTTAGTTTGTATTCTAAAGTTTATGATGTGGAGAATTTTTAGCTAGTTTATTGAGTTTTGGAATGGTGTGAACACTTGATTTTTAAATTCATATTTTTCTCATGTATGAGCAACTTACATTTTTTCTTTATCTCACAAATTGTTTGTATATGTTCATAAGCATTATGTTATAGTCAATTGTTCATTTTTATGCTTCTCTAGTATGCAACTGGTATTTATTTTTTTTTCCTTGTAAATTTTGCTAAATATATGAAATAGTAATATATTTGGTGACATTCTTATCTCATTTGTATTGTTAGTTTATCCTAGGAATTATTTGACATTGACATATTAGAATAGTTGCATCTCATTTTTTGGATCATAAAGAAACCTAATTGTACAATCTTGAAACTCATACTAGTAAACCCCGTCAAAAACCTCTAAAAATATATCATGCCATAGTGCAAATGAATTCTCTATATTCAAAATAGTGTGAGTTCTGATTTGGAACTTTCATTGGGGGGGATTCCTACAAATTTTATAATTATATTCATTGTTGACAACAAAAAACTATCCTCAATAAGGTTTGAGACCTCATTATTGATGACTTATTTGTTAGACTAGGTATTAGTAGCCTAATAGCATGGTGGAAGGATTGGAAGTGTGATGCCCCTAAACATTTTAAGAAATAAAAACGTATGGGTAGGTTTAGGTGGTTAAATTTTTTACCTAGGCTTGCTACTAAGGTTAAAAATCTATAAAGTATGTGTTCTAAACCCTCTTAATGGTTGTTTAGGATTCATTTTATGTGTAAAATAAAACATTGATCCCAAAGGGTTGTTTTTTTCTTAGATGTATTTGATTCTGGTGGGATTCCTCTTGGAAAACACTTGAAATATTTTGGAATTACTCAAGTCAAATTCCATTTTTAATACAAAAATGAAACTATTAAACATATATCTTTCGACATATTCCTATTTTAGATCAATAAGGGATTAGTTCATTAACCTATGTGGTTAGTTCCTCTCTAGGGATGTTACATGGAAATATTCTCTGCTGATCAACTCCCATGGACTTATTGATCTCATTTCCTATTAGGGGCAAGATTCAACCTCTTAGGGAGCTATTCATATTCCCTATAATTTTTTGTAGAGGTGGTACTCCTCTTTTGAACTCTAATTTTAAACGCATTTGTTCATATGAATAAATATAGCATTCAAGATGCTACACTTTTGATTGGACCATGTGGTTTAAATGGAAAATAGTAAATAAAATTACAATATGGTAAACTCACAAATAGAAATGTCTAAATCATTCCATCACATCCATCCATTAATACCATGAAGAAAAAAATTGAAGCAATATACAAAGACATAAAATGGAAAAGATGGCCTAGATATTTTAGAGATATTTAAGTGATTTCATTCATTTATAACCATAAAAAGAATAGGATAATATTCATGATATTTCATGTTTTATAAGAGTCTTTGAAATCTCAATGTCATGAACTCTTGAAATATCTCTCTGTGAGAGTAAAAAATAATATAGATTGAAGTTCAAGTTTGGATAAAGTGTGTGCATATCGCACTACACAATGTTCTTGATACTTAAATGATATAATAAATGCTTTCTTCCTAAAAGTACTAGGATGGGGGACCCATGGACCAAATAAAATAGTATATTCACTAAGAATAAAAGAGAAATTAAATCAAGGATCAACATTGCAAATGGAAAGCACACTTAATAAAGTTGGATGATCAAGGACTCGGAAGAAAGCAGGGGAGTTGCTTCAAAAATAAAATAACATACAATATTTGCAAAAGAATGGTTGATGGAATGATCCCTCTTACAACATCCAAGTGTTGGAGCGTATATCATGGGATTTTGAATCTTCTTGATGTAATGATCATTGGAAGTTATTCAGGATTAATACTTTCTAATAAGGATCATTTAAGCCAATTTTATACAAACTCCTTCATAGGTGGAACTATGATATCCTACTTTACCCCAAGTGAAAATATTTCCTCCTCAATTTCTTCAGAATCTAAGTGTAATTGTTCAATAGTTTCCAAGTGGTCATCATTATCATTAACAAAAGTAACTAAACAACTTTTAATCTCCTCCTTTAGAAAATCAATGAGATTATTGAGTTCATTTTCCCATGATGTTCTTATTATGTCAATCATTCTCCTAATTTATCTTTAAGTAAAAGCATGGAATATCATATTAATTTCAGCCCTTCAAGGTCTTTTATGATTTTAATTGATTTAAAGAAAGAATTTATTTTCACGTCATTGATATTTACACAACTATAAATAGATTCATATAATATTCTGTATTCTTGCAGGCCATCGTACTTTCATTTTTTTTATCCTTAGACATGGTGGAAATCATGTGTGACTTCTCTGGAAGTCACTCGGACATGAAACCCATGCAATAATGTATTTAAATCATTTTTAGAAAAATTGCAATCACATTCTAAATATTTATACAGATATTCAGTAAAATAAGAAATCCTCTATAAAAGATTTCTTAATTCTAAATTGATGTCACGTGCTTCCAAAATAACATATAGTGGCTTATTGATGTGTTCGGGCCCCAGAGTCACACTATGTTGTGCTATAGTGTAGATCCTTAGAACATCTAAGTGTGATCTAAGTGTTGGGGCCCCAGAGTCACACTATGTTGTGCTATAGTGCAGATCCTTAGAACATCTAAGTGTGATCTTAGTTTGTTTTTATGATTATGATTTTTTGTTGAAAATCTACATGTGAAATCATCTATTGTTATTTTAAATCTCGTTGAATCTATCTTTGTGTTCTTTGGGTCTAATGTTCTAGATTGTTCGTTTGTGGTTTCAAACTTAAACAAAAATAAAAAATAAAAAATAAATGAGAAGAGTTGCAACAAATTAGATTGTATATTATTGTTGATTTCTATTAATGTTGTTTGTGGAATGACTATATATTTTTTACTGAAAATTTGTTGATGTTTTATGTGTTTAATTCAGGTTTAAGTATCATGCACTTTATTTTCCCCATAAATATATCAAAAGAAAGTAAAGGGACATAAAGAACTATTTTCATTCATTTGAATCAATCTCTAAGTCTCTTTGTGTGTAAGTTTGTTTATGTGTTAAATGTAGTGAAATTACTTGTAATCTAATTGACATTCATTACGCATTTGAAAATCTAAACATCCCATGAATTTAGCATTCATCAAGGGTTTATTTCAAGAAAGTACCAAGTACAATGAATAAATTCCATTCAAATTAAGCTCTAATTTTTGTTTAAAATTCATATTTCTTGTGAGAATATGGGTAAAGGGAAAAGCCAGAAATCATCAAAATCAATTTGCTGGGTAGAGTTTCCACTAATCTTCAATTGGGGTATTCATGAGCATTGGGTTTGACATAAAGAATTGAAAAAGTTTTCATGAAGGTGAAAAATGGAGAACAAACCTTGACAAATTCAAAAGAGCAAGTAAGAATTCCTTAAAGCCTGTTAAAATCAGATGGGTAGTTAAGTAATTAAGAATTTAGCCACATGAAAACACAATATTTTGAATTTTTCTATTTCCTTAAAAACCCATGTAAAACCCATAAAAGAAGCCAAGATACTTTTCAACAAATTTGATATTTTTTGCAAAAATTAAAGAAAACCATCATACTGATGCAAAATTCACTTTAAATTGACAATTCCATTTCATCATCTTAACAAACCAGTTCACAACATAATTTTCCATGAAAATCCTTGAAATTGTATTAATCTTGTGCAAAAATTCAAAATACAAGGTGGGTTTATATAATTACATGAATGAGAAGAATTGATAGCCCAAAACTCACTTCAACCACTAATGATATTTATAAAACCACTAAGAATCTTTGCAAAATGACAGTTGTCAAATAAAAAACTTATTCTAGAAGCTTCTTTAAACATCTGCCAGTTGTTGGGTGGGTCCCTTTAGATTTGGTTGTAGTGGATTTCCCCTCTCTCTTGGTTATAAGTTGGGTCTCCTCTCTCTTGCATGGGCACTGACTTCAAACAAAGCACTACCTTGGTTGAGCTATCGACAATGCCAGTGGTGTCAATGCTATGGTGGAGGCTTTGAACAGAAACCTACTTCTCTCGACGCCACCTGTGACATTAGTGTGTATCCACTTTGAATAGCCCACCTATATAAGTCCATGAGAGTCCTCCATTCCTTATCATATGTAATATCACAAAACCATGCATCTATGATATTTCCTTCTAGTTTGGTAATTACCTCATAATCAACTATGTCTCATTCCTTGAAAATATTCTTCAGCATGAACAAAATCTTGAAATGATCATCATACAACTTCGCAATTTTCTTTCCCATGAAAGGCGCAATTTTTTTCTCCAAAGCCTTTATGATCTTCTTTGATTGTAATCAGGCTTTTCATAAAGGATTCCTTGGGATACATATCCCCATTACTATTTAAGAAGGTTGCAAATCTCTTCCAGTAGAGAAATTCGCATTTAAAGAATTGTATTTCCTCCATCATTGCCTCTATCTCCTCCTCAACCAACGTTGCCAATTTGTGCTTTCTTTTCATTTGGTTAGCCCTTTCTACCCATTCATGCCTCTTGATGTTTTCCTTCGACACCTCTTCCTTAGGAATTTGATTAATAAATTATATAACCACCTTCGCCTTGGAGGGAGATTCACCTATGGTTCTCTTAGTAGCCTCCATTTCTCTATGGGCTCTCGTGATGGTATCAATAATTTCTTGAATGAATACCAAATAATTCAAGTGCTTATCTAAATTCCTTATTATTCATACCCATATTATTTTTATGCCCACCTTAAGGGAAGGTTTGTTGGAGTGCTCTCTCATTAGAAACTCCAATTTATCTTTGATTCTCTTGATGTATTCCTTCACCCGAAGGAGCTATATATTGGTAATTTCTAGCTCTCACTTTTGATTTGGAAGTGAAACCTGCCTCTCCTCGATAATTTATGACACCGCTAATGAGTCCACCTTCCCAGCCAAAACACAGATGGCCTTTCTCATTTCAAATGAAACTATGAGTGGGTCTAGGACATTGGTATCATCATCATAGGAAATGAAGCTTTAACAAGTGGAATACATAATAGAAAACACTTCATCAGTTTAAATTTCCAGGTTTGGATTTAAAATCCATTGAATTTTGCAAGTTCATAATTTGGCAAGTTATCCCTATGAATCCATGCGAGATGAGTTGGATGGTGAACTATACAAAATGACAAACATGGGCCCTGTAGCACCTTTAAAAAAAAATGGATGAAATCATGTTGACATTAGGATGATGTGAGCATGACCCGATTCATGCCAACATGGAAATTTGACTGGGATGGAGACTAGGCATGGTAAGGGGTTACGTGGTAGGGTGTGGCATGATGATGTGCAATGACATGGAGGGACACATGTCTCCCTCCTATTTCGCTTGGGAATTGGCATATGAAACTTTGTAATCGGTGTGCAAGTTAATGTAGGTCTGTGGTGCAGAGCGCCCATAGTCATCACATGGTTGGGATCCCTCACCGTTGGATTGTGACGGTATGTGGGTTTCCCCAACATAGGAGCCTATGGTGTAGTGTTCTCATGGCATTGTGCCAACACATTCTCAACGGGATTGTGTGCTTAGTCTCCCCTCCCCTTTTTTTTTCTTTTTTCTTCCTTTTTTTAAATAACGTTGACCTTATTTCAATGTTATTGTTTACCAACACAACATAATAGTCTGGACGGCAGTTTTTTGTCAGAATCTGGTAAAAAAAATTCAAAAAATCAGGTATTTGGAGTGTTTGAATTGCATTTTTGATAGTGGAAATGGATTCAACACTATAAAAAACCCTTAGGGCACCCAAAATACTGAACTTTAACAACTATAAACAAGATTCTAATAAAATTTTGCTGGAATTTTTCAGAATCTTACCGAAATTTCTGAGTTATTCTGTGGGTTTTTTAGACTACGGCTATTTCAATAATGAATCCTCTGGAAATTATTCCTTTTCTCTTTCGAAATATCTTGGAGGAAATATTTCAGGGGTGAAATTCTAGCATCAACATGATGTTTTCTGTGACATACATTTTTACCCCATTAAGTAACTTGGTTGTTTTATTTATCTTGATGGATGTAATGGGTGTAGTTTGGGGTGTTTGAGGAGTGGGTATGGCTAATGGAATTGTAAATAGAGGTCTAGGGTTAAAAGCCTCTTCGAGTTCATTTATGTTTCTCTTTAATATTATATTCCCTAACGTTCACTTTGAGATAGAGTGAGAAAGAGTATCTCTTATAGTCATGTGTAGTTTTATGAGTCCTATAGGTCTAACCCTTGAAACATTTAGCTATGATCTCCATTTATTTTTCACATTTTTATTTTTAACATGAACCTTTTTTATTTGCAATTTTATTTTTGTGTTATTTTATTGGACATTGTGCATGTTGAAAGATTGTTCCTCAAAGACAATTGGTTCATGATCCAATTTATTTCATATTTTTTTACTCTAATATATCATTAATTCCACTCAGTAAGGTATTGTAGCGCTATTCAATTCCATATCAGTAAGGCCTTTAGGTTTTTGTGAATCCCTTTTGCTCAAACGTTTCTTACTCTTTGACTGTGAAACAACATGTGTTTTTTCAAGATTAATGTGAGGATATTACTCACCAACATCCCCTCCATAGTATCTTCCATTACTCATTCCTCTACTTGTTTTTAATTCCTATTTATATATGCAAAAGAGGAACTCTTACATCCCTGGGAACCAATAGAGGAAGATTGTACATTGTTTGAACTTTTCCCTTTTTACTTTGTTTTAGATTGTTTTCAATAAGAATTCAAACATATTTTGGTAGCCATGTACTCTTTCCTTATCAATTTTAATTTTTTATTTGGTGTGTCAAGGTAATTATCTCCTTTTCCCTATATAATAATGGTGAATAAATTACCATACCTCATGGATGCTAAATGTCTTGAAAATAACCCTTCAAGTTCAAAACATCTAATGGGTTAATATTCCTTTAAGTTGAATGCATTGATAGTTTCATATACTTCGTATAAGTGAGAATAGTTCGTTATTATAACATAAGATATATTCAATGGTAATGAAATAAATTTCCTTTGTTTTTTCAAAAAAGATAGACCATAAACAATATTGTGTAGATACTTTAGAAACAAAATATTTGTCACAAACAAACATAAGAAGTAGTAAAGGACTTCCTCTGTACCCATATAATATGATATAACTATAATCCTCCTCATGTACACAAAATCTGTTTCCTTCGAGGAAATCTTGTGCTTCAATAAGTTATTCTTTGAGGTTTGGCTCTAGTCCATGTATTTTATATTTTCTTATAAAATTATCTTGAATGAGGGAAAAATGGAAGGGATCCTTGTGTTTATAGAGAATATGATACGTAAATTGAACTCGTTGAACTTCAACGTTCACATTATTTCTTAATGGAATACCTTCAAACACAATATAGAAAAATATGACCAAAATCAAACAAGTAGTCATAAAGAACCTTTATGTTTTAAGATAATTGGTGATCTGTGTTTTATCATTATATTGTTCTCCATCCATATTGGTGATTTTAGAGTGAAAAAAGTGGAGGAATAAGCTCACAGGACCATTTTTACCTATGTGACTTTCGAAATTTGGTGTATGAAACCTTCTAGGAGCATTGGGGCATCAAATTACCTTTTTTGGGGATAAAATTCTTGTACTTTAGCCCCACATTTTTTTTCCTAGTCTACACATAGATACCTTTCTAATGGTGCAATAATTGACTCAATTGGAGTTTGTATGCAAAATTTATGTCACTTGAAAGTTAACTTTTTGTTTTGACTACCATAATTCGAGAGGATGCCATGCCATTCCCTATTATTCATGGATAAGGGACTAGGCATGTGATAAAGATGAATAAGACTCTAGAGGAATCAATATTGTAACCCTATTTAAGAGTTGAAGGAGTCAAACCATAACACTAGTAGGCTATCAGGATGTGTTATAACCATGCCACTAGGAGGAAAATGGGTTCCAATACTTTTCGATGGAATTTTGTTCTATGGATGAGTAGAGGAGCCAAGTAGGATAGGGAGAGAGCACACAAATAGTATTTTTGTAGTGTAGTAACCAACATGCCAAAAACCTTACTTATTTGTACATGTAACCATTTTTTATTCAAAGAAAGAGATCAGAGCGACCTCACCTTCCTAGTGGGTTTTCTCCCGAAAGGGTTTCCCAAGATACATCTTGTGTCAATTATGGTTTTGGAGCTTTTAATTCATTGTTATCTATTTTTGCACATAAATATAATTTGCATTTATATGCAATAAATATTTATTAACATATATAGAAATCTATGTATAAATAATCCCTCATAGTGTAGATTTCTGATTTTCTAATATATTTTAGTATATCTATTGTGAGGAACTGTTGAGTGGAATATCCATGGAGTTTTATGGATAATATTGGTATCTACGTAGGTTTCTTTAGGTATACTATGGATATTGGATGGGGATCTAGATCGTCTAAGCCAAAATTCATAAAACTCCACTCATGGTCATTGAATCTATGAATAACCCTCTTGATCTTGTAGAGGATAGGTTTACGCAGCTAGAAGCACAAGTTGCAAATATAAAATGTAACATGAATCTTCTCATGGTGGGCTTAAAAAATAAACTTGAAGTATTCAGAGAAGATGGGGGTTCTAACAAATAGGTTTGATCATAGGGGAGATCAGGATATCAGGTGATCCATAAACTACCATGGGTATTCCACTAGAAAGTTCATCACAGTAGATTTAATAAAAATATATTTAAAAATATGAAATCTACACTATTAGGATTTTATTTCTCTTTAGATTTCTGGATTTGTATATTACTATTAATTGCATATGTATGCAAATTGAAATTGCAGAAAATAGAGAACATTGAAATCAAAACTCACAAACCATGATTCGACATAATATATGACCTAGGAATACCTTTCGGGAGAAAACCTAACTGGAAAATGTGGCCACTCTTCTCTCTTTCTCTTAATAGAAAATGGATTCAAGTACAAACAAGTATGGCATGTGGGTTGTGGGATACTACAATGCACAAACATATTTGTGTTCTCGATCTCCTATCCCTCTCGGCTACTTTTGCTCATCTATGGAACAAATGCACTCGAAATAATGGAACCCCTTTTCATCCTAGTGGCTCGGTTATAACACAGCTTGATAGCCTACTAGTGGTTAGTTTTGACTACCTCAACTCTTAACCACAATTATAATATAGAGTCTTCTAGATTATTCTTCACCAAAACCACATGGATATCCATTTTTCCATGAATAATGGGGCTTGATGTGAAATCCTCTCAAATTATGGTGGTGAAAATAGGAAGGTCAACTTCTGAGTGGCATAAATTTTGCATATGGACTTCGATTGACGTGATTCTTATGTTAATGGAAATGTCTCTATGTGTAGAATATGAAGAAAATTTGTTTTTCTAAAGAGGAAAGTTACCCCCAAAATATTGTTGGTTGATGCCTCAAAATGCTTCCAGAAGGTTTTAAACCCCAATTTTTCAAACTACGTCATGCCAGTAAAAATGGTCCTGTGAGTTTATTCCTCCACTCTTTTCACTTTGAAAGCATTAAGATGGATGGAAAACATTATAATGATCCAATCCAAATCAAACCTCCCCATTTTGGGAGGATTTTGGTCCAAAAAAACTTCTAATGAATAAGGTGAGAAAATTTTTCCTCCACCTTCTCTCGTGTGTACCATTTAGCTTCGCCTAGAAGTTATCCTTTCAACCCAAATTGCCAAAGGTCATGTTACCCATATCTCGTAATTCTGGAACTCTTTTGCAAAATTGTATGTTATATCAACTCTTCCTAATCATATAGAGCCAAATCCTCCACAAAAGGTAGGACTTGTTTCTCTTCTTAATCTAACATGGAAGGCTCATATAGTTTCAGATTCTCTACATTCACAAATGATTAAATGCACAAGTATGGTGGTAGACTAAGTCAATAGACATTATCACCCACCTTTTCTAGTATCCCGAAGGGACCATACCACAGAGAAGTGATTTTCTTAACAAGACCATGTAGCCTCTCCTTATTTAATTGTAGCCATACTATGTCTCCTACCTTGAATGATTTCTCTGTTTGTTTTGATCATGCTTGGACTTATATTTTTCTAGTGAATTTTGTAGTGTCTCTTATACTTGTAATGGATCTCCCTAATATTCTCTACAAAAATTTTATCCCTCAAGGAATCCCGTGTAAGATCCTCCTTCACTCCTCCTTGTCGCCCATATGCAATATATAAAGGTGAAGGCAACAAATATCCAAAATGAGTTTCAAGTGGGGACTTACTAGTAGAAGTGTGGACTTATCTATTACAAGAGTGGTGTATATATACCAAATTCTCATTTGAAGTCTTTGGACGCTTATGATTATAACCCATCAAAAGTTGCACCAAAGTCCCATTGACTACATATATTTACTATATGTATGAAAATGGAATGTTGTGGACCTCTTCAACTTCGTGTCCATCTTCTCCCACATTGCAATCCAAACTGCACTGAGAAATATTGTGTACTGGTATGAAATGATGCTCCTTGGTATGCCAAGTGGCCCTAGACCTATTTAAAGAACAAATTAGTTTCTTCTTGCCCACTGGTGATCTTTTTACATGGAATCAAAACATACATCTTGTTGAAACTTTCAACTACCACGAAAAGGTAGTCATGTCTCTTCCTGCCATGTTGGTAAACCTCCCACAAAGTCCATGGAAATTCTTTCCCAAGGACGAATGGGTACAGGTAAGGGATGATATAGACACTATTTCCTATCACTCATTAGAGGAAATTTCAGCATTAAAGTTCCCATGAATTTTTCATGTAATTTCCATCTCATAATATGTAAACTAATCAAAATTCTTTAAATTTAAAAAGAGGTACATATAAATATTTTGGAGGGAAAAGAAGAAAAACTGCTTTTTTAAATTGTATTTTTGGCTTATCTCCTTATAGGTTTACTCAAATTTCAAGTTTAGATACTCAATAGATGTGGAATTAAATTCCACATCCAACAAGTACCCATTATGCATACTTTAGAGAAGAACCACCCTGATAAAAATTACAGATACATTAAAAAACATGTTTCAAAACGTTTTTTAATGTATCTGCAATTTTTATCAATGTGGGTCCTCTCAAAAGTATGCATAATGGGTACTCGTTGGATGTGGAATTTAATTTCGCATCTAATGAGTGCCTAAACTTGAAAATTGAGTAAGCCTATAAGGAGATAAGCTGAAAATACTAAAAAAATAATAGTTTTCATGTTTTCCTTCCAAAATTCATAACACTTATTTTATTATTGTAACTATTATTTTATTATGTTTCCTTAGGAGGCCACTTTTAGGCTGAAATTTCCTCTAATGAGGCTTTTTGGTACAACAAATCATGCAACCTCTTATGAACTTAGCTACATGTTCTTGCATCTTGCATCAATACACATACCTCTACAAGTTAGCCACTATCTTCCCTACACCAAAGTTCCCTACAAAATCAGAGGTGTGAGCCCCTCTAATTATTTGCAATCACTCACATTTAGGAACACATAGCATATCCAACATGTAGAGTAACCCATCCTGGAGATGGTATTCAACAATGTTGTCGCCATCGTGCACATGAGTCTGATTCTACAGATGTTGAAACACTTCATTGAAGTCCTCATCCTTTGAATATTCCTCTTCGTATGCATCATGGGTGAATGGCTCCATGTGCATCAAAGTTCCAAAATTTGTGATCTTTTATGTGGATGGTCTTGAAATCATGTCAGTCAACTTGTTTGTGCTTCCCTTCTTATACTTAATCACTAAATGAAACTATTGTTGAAACCCCATCCACTTGTAATGTATGGTCTATTATAGCTTACTTTGGGCTTGCAGGTACTACAGTGGTTGGTGATCTATGTGGATCACTATCTCCTTTCCCATAGAATAGTGCTTCCACTTCTTCACAACTTGCACAAGGGCATAGAGCTCCTTTTCTTAGGTAGGTTAGTTAATAAATCCCCCATTAAATACTTCAAAATGTTAGCATATAATCCTTACTCCTTGTATCAATACCACTCCCATCACATACGCACTCACATATACCTCCACTTCAAAGGGTTGCTACAATTTTGGCAATTCCAAAACTGGTGCTTGAATAATCTTCTTCTTTAGCTCCTTAAAAGCCCTTTGCTGACCCTTTCCTCACTCGAAACTCTTGCCACTTGTTGTTATGGCATGGAGTAGGGATGTTATTGCTGAAAATGAGGATATGAATTTGCTCAAGTACTGTGGTGCCCCAATGAAACTCCTAACCTCGAGAAAATTAGTAGGCACTAGTCATTTCATGATGACCTCCATCTTGGTAGGTTCTATCTTCAGCGCTTCTCCACCTATTACATACCCTAGATACACCAAATACTACTGTGAAAACTCACACTTCTTGATATTTGCTAGCAATGGTGCTTCTTTAATGTCTCAAACACCTGCATCAAATGTGATATTTGCTCCTCCTAGGTAGCATTGTATACTAGTATATCATCTAAATATATAATAACAATGAATCTATAAAATGGCATAGTATATCATTCATTAACCTTAGAAATGTAGTTAGTGGATTGCATAGGCTGAATGGCATGAATAACCACTCATGCAAACCTTTCCTGTTTTTAAAGTTAGTTTTATAGGTATTGTTGTATCTTAAGAGACAATCCCTCGGTTGTGAAAGGAATCAATGCTTAAGACATTTTAAAAGTGTGTCACAGAAACAATTTTATCATGAGGTCTGTGCTCTATCCCTCTGGAAACTAGTTTTCTAAAACCCTTAATGATCTATAATAATAAAAGATTTCACAATGCCATTGACTGCTGATATCTGAATGGAAAAGAAGAACTGCAGGGGAAAATCAGAGTAATATGATGTAAACACGGAATCTATTACTTTTAAGTTTCAGAGGAAATTCATTGAGAGAGAGGAAACTCAAAATAATATGTTGTAAACACAGAATCTATTACTTTAAACTTTCAGAGAGAGTTTTTGAAGAGAGAGGAAACTCAAAATAATATGTTGTAAACACAGAATCTATTACTTTTAATTTTCAGAGAGAATTTGTGAAGGGAGAAGAGATGGAGTGAAGGAGCGCTTATTAAGGTTATTTAACTCTTACTTACAAACGTAAATCAGAGACCAGTTGCTTCTTTACTTCACTTCATTCAAGGAAGAAACTACATAAAATGGCCCAAGAAACACGAATCACCATCAACAGTTGCAGGAAACTTACTACTTCTTTCATTCACCCATCAGAAAAAGAAGTACAAAATGTATTCCCCAAGAGGTCGAGAACTCAGAACCTTTCCTCTCTCTTTTTCTCTTCCTTAAATACAAACAAAAGTAGTTTGTAACTGCTCGAGCTTCTTGAAACTCCTAGGCTGCCTGAACTGTTAAAATACTTATTACATTGCAATCGAGGACATCATTATAGCTTTGATATTAACAAAGAAAACAACATAAAACTTGAAATATAATCCTTTTGTTGAATCTGATTTGTTGATGATGTGTCTCCTTCTGTTTCTGCTGTGATATCCTAACAATCTGTATAATTGCATCTCTACCCGACTTTGCCCATGCTTTTTCATTTCGAACATTTTCATCATGTCACCTACTACCCGACTCTTCCTCTTCCGCTCGTGCCTGCGACGTTTCGTCTTCTCTTCTCCTTTACTCTGTGTCGGGTCACTTACCCGAGTCAATCACCGTTGTGTTCAATCTCCTATTTATTACAAGGGGCAACGCATATAACACTGTTTTTCACGTGGCCGGGTGTTTTCTTACCCGATTTTGTCCTGTGTTCAAACTTTCCCTTGTAAATGACATAAGATTGGACTTTAAAAGATATTCCATTACCTTTGAAAACCATTTCGCATCCGCTTCTATGTCGCATATCATAATTCCAACGTTCTACGTTATAATCCACTTTTTCCCTTCGATGCGACTTTTACAAAGGAAAAACCCATGTACCCAGAATTCAAAACATTTATACTTTAGCGATAACTTCCAAATTTTCTGCTTCATTATCGCAATTCTCACTTTGGTACATTTCCTCCTGAGATTGCGATGCATGATGTGCGATGTCCGAGAGGGTCCCACGACCAAACTTTAAATACTTCAGATTCAAGCTTCGAACTATATCGCATCCGGTCTTCATATCGCATTTCGCATATCGGCATTCTTAACACTTTCTTTAGTGCCTTTCCTCCCGAACTTACGATGTGCGATGTGCGATAATGGTAGGGATGAAGTGGCAAGTGGAGGTGGGGCCAATCGCAAATTGCAATCAGCGATATGAAAATTTACCACAGTTCGCATTTCGGCCTTTATAACATGTTCCTTAGCGCCTTTCCTCCTAAACTTGTGATGTGCGTTGTGTGATAATGGCAAGGATGATGTGGCAAGTGGAGGTGGGGCCGATCGCAAATCGCAATCGGCGATATGAAACTTTACCGCACTTCGAATTTCAGCCTTTATAACATGTTCCTTAGTGCCTTTCCTCCTGAGCTTGTGATTGTGATTTGTGATATGCAATCAGGCCTTCCACATGCGATTGTGATTAAGCCCCTGAATACTACTCTACACATACATTTGCACGACTTGACCCTCACCTATGTGCAATGTTCTGAGTGCATCAATCGGCCTGACTCGTGAACTCTTCTGCACACGAATAAGCCCGAACCCTTGCTGCGCACTTTTCTTCTTTGCTTCTCCTCTGGATTAGATTGCACTTCCAATGCTATCGTTGCTTCCCTGACTTTGGTTCTAGTGCACATGTGATGATGAATCCTCGTTGCACTTGTGGTTATCCTTTTGAGCATATTGCAGATCTTCTTGAAATTCTAACAACTTTTCCTCAACAACCTTGAATTTCTCAGGACCTCTCTTGACTTTTAGTTGAGTCAAATTATGCTACAACATGTATCTTCTTCTTTGAATTGAACCTGGTGATATATAGACTTAAACTCCATTTGGGTGAAGTACTTCTCTTGTTGCAACTGATCCTGAGCAGATCATTGATCTTAGGAAGGGGGTACTTGTTCTTGAGTGTGATTTTGTTCAATTCCTTGTAATGAATACACATTCGCCAAGTCCCATCCTTCTTTGGCACAATGATTATGGGTGACCCACATGGTGAGGTACTGAGTCGAAAGAAACCTTGTTCAAGTAACTGTTTCAACTATTTCTTCACCTCACTTTATTTTATAATAGATTTCCTACACATCCCAATGTTTGGAAATGGGGAATCTAGAAATACTTGAATCTTGTGCTCCACTTCCCTCTTGAGTGGTAACCCTTTAGGATCTGGGAACACATACCTATACACCCATAGAAACCCTTCCAATTTTTGTCTCTATTTATTAGTACACCCTTCCAATAATGTCTTGCCTCTTACATACTCTTCTGCAGACTGATTTTTTCTTAAAAACAGTAAAACATACTTCTTGCTAAAGCTTATAAATTTATTGGTTTGTTTGGAACTTACCAGTGAAATTTTTTACTTGTCTTGATGGTAAATGATTTTCCATCCTTGAAAATTTGGTATTGGTTCTCTCTTTTCATAAATATTTCATCTCGCATGTACATGTAGGGACTTCTAAGCACCAATCTGCATACATCAAGGGGAATCATATGTAGTTCTACTTCATCAATAAATCAACACTAATAGGAAATCTAATTTTGAAATATTTTGTTACCTTCAAATTTGCATCATTGTTTACCCATCCCAATTGATATGGCTTTGGATGATCACAAACTTCCAATCCCAATCTGTTGACCAAATCCGCTACAATGAGATTCACCAATGATCCATAGTCAAATAGAGCATCAATATTTGTCTTATTGACCCGTATCTTTATGTGGAATAGTTTGGTCATTTATTTCCATTAATGTTGTTGAGGGCTACTCAAATTAACCTCATTCTACACTGATGTAAAAATTATCTTCTCATACACATCCAATTTTCTTTAAAATTGGTTTTTTGAATAGATGGCCATAAGGTTCTTCTTATTTTATTTATTTTTGTTCTTTGGGTTAAGCTTTGGATGAAAATTCCATCACTTCTCCCTTGTATGGTCATCAATTTTCCAGTGGTTGTTGGGACCTTTTCACTTCTGTGATGTGGCTACCATTTTTTTATCTCCTCCCCCTTTACACTTCGTATTCCCCTCCTTATAAGTTTCATGTTGCTCCTTTTACTTGGATCCACTTGTTTTCTGTAATATTCCCAATTTTAGCCTCAAGCTAAAATGGAATATTATAGTTGCACATTTTATTTTTGTTTAATAAAATGGGCAAGGTGACACCTTAGCCCCTTTTAGAGGAATAAATAACACTCCTAATGTGAAAGAGGGTTGAATAAAGCAGCTGAAATAAACACCAAGGGTGTGAATGGAACCCATCTCACTTGATTAGTCATCTTTTACTAAAGTTAACAGCACTGCCTAAGGAGGAAGAGGCTTCCTAGAGAAGCTGCGCAGTTTTGGAGGGAAGACATTCATGCAAGGGTGGAAACCCTAATTGGTGGGACCATGATGGAGAGGAGTTCTCTCACTTTATATGGAGGAGATAGCATCCCATTTTCATTATGCTATGATTTATATTTTCAGACTTGGGTCTGCAAAAGCTTTCATCCTCGAGCTATTTAGCAGGGTGATGGTGCCCTCGGGCACTAAGGTGTTCCCGGTCGGGAATCCCTACCTCTTCCTCAAGGAAGGATGAGGATTGAGCTACATTTCCTCAATCCAGCATTGGGAACAGCTACATTCATCGTCTACAGTATTATTTCTATAGCAGAGAGGACGTTGTGTTGCTGGGTGTAGCAAGAGAGGAACTCATGGAGTCTCTCTTGTCTAGTTTTCTTTAGTGGAGGAGTGTTCTATTCATTGGAGGAGCTACAAGGAGGATTCCTAGGCTTGATTTCAGATCATTTGGCATGGGCCAACACTTCCATCATCTCCCACTACACAGTCCATGAGAGAAACTGCGTTATTTCAGAGGAGGCAGTGAGAGGGGGGTTTCTGTGCTTCAAAGGAGGATGTTTCTAAGGCAAAGTGATCAGCACTTTGTATTAGAGACATGATCAGAGGAGGGAATCTACATTTCAGATCATCCATAGCCTCATTCATATTTTTTAGCAACTGCAGTGACAACTCTGTTGTCACATTTTGCATTTTCTGGCATTTCTAGCAATCTTCCTAGATTGGCTAGAAATCTTATATTTCAGCCCATTTCTTGTTCTTGGGCATATTTCTTGTATTCCTTCAGCCATTTATGTATTTCATTCATATTCAGTAGCTATGCCTTCATATACACTGCGCAATTTCAGCTACGCCGGCATTTTGTGGAGTTGCAGCTACTCTAGTATTTCACTGCTTATTCATTGAAGGTTGGATCTTAGAGCTTGAATGGCTTGTCCCTCAACTATTTCTTGTATATTTCTGCTGATGTATCATAATATAATGATGTTTGTATCATTTCCCTCTATGATGTATTTAGCTTTGCAGAGTTTCAGATTCATGTTCTTATGTTGCTATAAGCTCTCTCATTGAGCATTTTTTTAGAGATCTAGTTTGGGGAGATCTGAATAACCCATCTAGATGCATTTCTTTAAGCTCATATTCTGCATAGGAGTTGTATGAGATGTTATCCAGGGCATCCCAGTGTTGGTATGTCTTATTTTTGCAGCATCTCCCTTATACAACGTCCTCAAGGACCCTGTAGCAGAAATTCCCGAGGTGGAATATTGCATATCCATAGGCAGAGTCTGAGAAGGGCCAGCTAGCCTCAGGATTTCTCCCTTATTTAGAAGGAGTCATATCCTATAAATTCCCCATCAGTAAATCTCTGAAATGGACTTGTGATAGATACTAAATAAGGAATTGGAATATCTTAAGATATTCCCGAGAAAGCAAAATATTCCAGATTTGGGATATTACAAGGGTATCAGAGCATGATCTTGGCTCAGCCTGTGCCCAAGATAGATTTCCATCAGTAAGAAGATATTATCTCGAAGGAGAGGAGATTAACAGAAGAAACAAGGAAGAGGAATGAAGGAAGAGGAGGTTTCCCTTCTTCTTTTCTAGACCATTGAGCACACCATTGAAGATCTGCTAAAAGGGGAAAATTTTGAGGAAATTTTCTGAAAAGGGTTTGTGGATGGAGCAAGCCCTAGATATTATCATGGAGGGTGTGAGCATTCAGCCACACATGCAGATCCACAGCGCAATACATTTCCCATAGCTACTGCAAGGAGGATGGAGGAAAGAGTTGAGGCCTTTGGAGGAGCAGCGCAGCAAACTCAAAGGTATGATTTATGATGATTGATTTCAGAGTTCTATTTCATATTCTCATGCAAATGAGAGATCATATGTTGCAGTCACATAGATTTTTGCAAAGGGGATTGATGAAAACCAATGTGAAACATGGTGTGACAAAACTTCAAACACTTTGCATGCATGGAGGGGAACCATGAAACAATGATCATTCCATCTTTCTAGAGAGGAAGAAATTAGAAGAATGGCTTGCTAGAGGCAAGACCCCCATTGTATGAAGGGCACTCTTCTATTTGTGAGGGTGTGGAGATATTTATCTCTAAGGAGGGCCAAGACTCAAGGCCTCTCATTCAAGAGGAGACACACTCACATGTTGGTAGAGATGAGGTGCATAGAAGAATCTACAGCACTGCACCATTGGAAGAAGGAGAAGATTAGGAGGATCAGCATGAAGGGATGATGGAAATTCACCCCTATCTATTTTCAGAGATTTTCTTCACATGGGAGAAGGACTACACTGCGCAGTAGAGAGAGAGAGGACCTTTCATTCCTCTCACATATCCAATCCACTTGCTATCTTGATGTCTCACTTTTGGAGGCTTTCGACTTGGAGGCCACATGAGCTAGAGATGATGAGAGGCATCATATCATTTGGTTCACCACTCATTGGATTACAGAGGGGTGGAGGAATTTGAGGATTCCATTACAGCACAGAGAGTTTGGGGACAAGCTCATGGAAGAGGGATACACTCTCCCATTTTCAGTACCACCCATTCTCATCAGTTTCACTACACAGATAGAGTTGTTGTATGGATGAAGGATAGCATCTTAATGATGCAGGATGGCTTCTCCATGGATTTGATGAGAGAGAGGTTACTTCCTTTGAGGAAGGACTCTTTCATGCATTGGAGTAGAGGGAGGCCACTCATATTTATATTGCCCAGGATCGGGAGATTCTTTGGAGGTGATAGTCTCTCATGGGAGGCCCATTTTCAGAGGTCCTTATTTCTATTGGAGCATGAGCAGCCACATGATGGCATGGCAGAAACTTGGAGGATGACTTTGACATGAGGGGATGTCAAGGTAGCAGGCAGCAGCGTGATGGAGCACTTTATTGTAGATTACTAGCCTTGTCTATGTGGAGGATTGATCCATGTTGGAGGACTCAGCAGGTCCCAGGATCTTGGTGCATGCATGACTCATGGATGGCCTTGATGGAGATGTTAGATACTTAGTGGATGATATGATCATCTATCATCATGGCAGACTCTTCTTGAATATAGTTTCTAGTCTCAAGGAGAAACTTTTTCATGCATCACATGCGGACTTCCTAGCTATGCACTTGGATGCATACTTTGCCTTGCTAGGGGAGTTCACTTGGATGGCATTCAGCATGATCTACATCATCATATGGATAGATTCATAGCCCGGTTGATTTTGGAGAGGTTGGCACAACCATTCCCTCACTTACTAGAGGAGAGGGAGAACATTCATGTTGAGCCATTTCAGCTCAAGAGCTCTACTGCATGGTGGAGGAGGTATAATTTCATTGTACTTCTTTTCATTGATTGAGGAGCATGATGTATCAAGGAGGCTTGTTCCTTCTTCCATTTTTTTATGAGGATGTACTTGCAGCTACTTGTAGCCTTGATATTGGCTATTCTTATGATGGTTTGTGGGGGAAGACACATGCTTCTTGGTGTGCACCTTTGGCACCAATATGTATTTCATGTTTCATCTTATGAGGAGATGTTGTGGCAGCAAACAAGTGGCTAGTATAGCACTTGTTCATTTTGATTTTGAGGCAGGCCAAGGAGGCATTACGCAGTTCCATGAATGGAACTTGAGACCACTCTCTGGTTGTCATTTGACAACTTGTTTCTATTGTATATTGCTCCATGTATTGATGATGTTTGTACACTCATGAGGAGCATTATTTGGAGAGTTTTATATGTACATCCCATTGGGAGCATGATTCTCCCTATTGTATATGTTTAATCTTACAGGAGATACCATGGGCAAACCATGATTGCCACATTTCTACTTGTCTCTTCTTGTGGGAGGAACCACTTGGAGAAATTGCAGAGGCATTTTATGGTTGATTTTCTTGACGAGGTAGCTTGGGCCATTCTTGGAGGCCATACCTTTTCAGCCCAAAGACAGAGGCAGCCCCATGCACACTTCAAATGGAGAGAGGGCCATCATGATAACGCAAGCACACTCTCCATTCAGCCCCAACACATTGCAGAAATCAGGGGTTGAGACTTGGATGATTGCATGGATGAGAGGATCATCATTGGGAGCAGAATTTTCCCATGAATATCATCACTCCTACCTTAAGGAGGCCTTAGCACAGCAAGAAGGATTCCACTACACCTTCTATATTTCCATGAGGAGCATTTTTGGCAGCTTGCATACTTCAGAGAGAGCATTAGAGGACATGATTATTGCAGTATATTTGAGCAGAGGTGGGACCATTGATGAGGAGGCCACAAGAGAAGAAGGGGGAGACAATTTTGTTCTCTCTATGCAGTTGCTTGAGGGCAAGCAACATGTGGGAGGGGAGGACTATAATATTCCCAATTTTAGCCTCAAGCTAAAATGGAATATTATAGTTGCACATTTTATTTTTGTTTAATAAAATGGGCAAGGAGACACCTTAGCCCCTTTTAGAGGAAGAAATAACACTCCTAATGTGCAAGAGGGGTGAATAAATCAGCTGAAATAAACACCAAGGGTGTGAATGGAACCCAACTCACTTGATTATTCATATTTGACTAAATTCAACAGCGCTGCCCAAGGAGGAAGAGGCTTCCTAGAGAAGCTGCACAGTTTTGGAGGGAAGAAATTCATGCAAGGGTGGAAACCCTAATTGGTGGGACCATGATGGAGAGGATTTCTCTCACTTTATATGGAGGAGATAGCATCCCATTTTCATTATGCTATGATTTAGATTTTCAGACTTGGGTCTGCAAAAGCTTGCATCCCCGAGCTATTTAGCAGGGTGATGGTGCCCTCGGGCACTAGGGTGTTCCCGGTCAGGAATCCCTACCTCTTCCTCAAGGAAGGATGAGGATTGAGCTACATTTCCTCAATCCAGCATTGGCCACAGCTACATTCATCTTCTACAATGTTATTTCTACAGCAGAGAGGACGTTGTGTTGCTGGGTGCAGCAAGAGAGGAACTCATGGAGTCTCTCTTGTCTAGTTTTCTTTAGTGGAGGAGTGTTCTATTCATTGGAGGAGCTACAAGGAGGATTCCCGGGCTTGATTTCAGATCATTTGGCATGGGCCAAAACTTCCATCATCTCCCACTACGCAGTCCATGAGAGAAACTGCGTTATTTCAGAGGAGGCAGTGAGAGAGGGGTTTTTGTGCTTCAGAGGAGGATTTTTCTGAGGAAAAGTGATTAGCACTTTGTATTAGAGACATGATCAGAGGAGGTAATATACATTTCAGATCAGCCACAGCCTCATTCATATTTTGTAGCAGCTGCAGTGACAACTCTATTGTCACATTTTGTATTTTCCGACATTTCTAGCAATCTTCCTAGATTGGCTAGAAATCTTATATTTCAGCCCATTTCTTGTTCTTGGGCTTATTTCTTGTATTCCTTTAGCCATTTATGTATTTCTTCATATTCATCAGCTATGCCTTTATATACACTGCGCAGTTGCAGCTACTCCGGCATTTTGTGGAGTTGCAGCTACTCTAGTATTTCACTATTTATTCATTGAAGGTTGGATCTTAGAGCTTGAGTGGCTTGTCCCTCAACTATTTCTTGTATATTTCTGTTGATGTATCATAATATAATGATGGCTATAGCATTTCCCTCTATGATGTATTCAGATTTGCAGAGTTTCAGATTCATGTTCTTATGTTGCTGTAAGCTCTCTCATTGAGCATTGTTTTAGAGATCTAGTTTGGGGAGATCTGAATAACCCATCTAGATGCATTTATTTAAGCTAATATTATGCATAGGAGTTGTATGAGATGTTATACAGGGCATCCCAGCGTTGGTATG
Source organism: Pinus albicaulis (assembly GCA_034641835.2). Lineage (NCBI taxonomy): Eukaryota > Viridiplantae > Streptophyta > Pinopsida > Pinales > Pinaceae > Pinus > Pinus albicaulis. Next base: position 1,730,021,106 of record CM076575.1, on the reverse strand, counting down.
TCTTATTTTTGCAACATATCCCTTATACAACGTCCTCAAGGACCCTGTAGCAGAAATTCCCGAGGTGGAATATTGCATATCCATAGGCAGAGTCTAAGAAGGGCCAGCTAGCCTCAGGATTTCTCCCTTCTTTAGAAAGAGTAATATCCTATAAATTCCCCATCATTCAATCTCTGAAATGGGTTTTTGATAGCTTACTGAAGAAGGAATTGGAATATCTTAAGATATTCCCAAGAAAGCAAAATATTCCAGATTTGGGATATTACATTTTCCCTTTCTTTGGGCCTACGTTACCTAGGTATTTTTCCTCTACACAAGCCTCGTTCATTGATATATTCTTGAACAACATCACTTGATTTCATATATGGTTGTGTATACCCCCATATATTTGATTACATCTAATTTCTTTGGGTAGATACCCATCATTGGCCATATTTTTTAACTTTGTGGTGTACTCCTATATGCTCTTCCCTTTCCTTTGCCTAAAGTAGTGCAATCGGATCCACTAGTCCTATACATACCAAATAGAGTAAAATTGTGACTTTATGAGGGTTTTGGAGTCCTCTCACTTAGTCATTAGAGGATCTCCCTCCAACATCAAGTTTTCTGTGTGGATTTCCCACAAAGTGAGAGCATGTCCCTCTAATTTTAGTCGCACAAATGAAATTTTTTGTTCTTCCTCAACATGATGGACATTGAAATAAACTTCTAATATTACAACCAATGATTTAGCTTCATAACATCGATCTCACCTTGACATGACTTGATATCAACCATCACTTCCATTTCAAATGGTGATTGTGAATAATTCATGACACTCAAATTGGGTTGATCATTTTTGGGTCCTTTCTTTAGCTAGTTTTATATTTCTTCTTGATGTCGTGGTCTCCCCTCTAATCAATCTTCTGCATTGGAACCCCCATATTCTCAAAATATTCTGAGATTATTTATTAGGGCTTACATGAGGAGATTCATATTACATCTTATATATGTAATTTTGCTTCTATCCGTGAAAACCTATCATTTGCAAGATGATGAGGGCCATTCACAAATTCATCATCCATGATTAGGGTTTTATGAATTTTAGCCTGGTAGATCTAGATCCCCTAAAAAATATCTACAATATACCCAAAAAAAATTTCTCTAATACCCATATGATCCGTAAACTACCCTGGATATTCCACTGGATAGTTCATCACAAGAGATCTAATCTATATATAAAAATATTGAAATATACAGTATTAGGGTTTTATTTCTCTTTATATTTTTGGATCTATATATTACTACTAATTATGTATGCATGCAAACTAAAATTATGAAAAAAATACATAACAGTTAAATATAAACTCACAAACTATGATTTGGCACAAGATATGACCTGGCAAACCCTTTCAAGAGAAAACCCGGTTGGAAGGAGAGGTTTTTTTTCTCTCTCTGAATAAAAAATGCTTGGAAGTACAAAAAACTATGGTATGTGGCCCTTTGGCTAATACGGTGTAGTAATAATCTCTGTGTGCTTTATCTCCCATCACTCTCATTTATTTTTTCTCATATATGGAACAAATTCACTTGAAACAATGGAACCCCTTTTCCTCCTAGATGCTCGATTATAACACATTTCAATAGCCTACTAGTGGTTAGGTTTGACTACCTCAACTATTAACCATAGTTACAATATAGGATATTATATAGTATTCTTCATCATAACCATGTGGCTAGCCCCTTTTCCATTAAGAATAGGGGTTGGCGTCGCATCCTCTCGAATTATGATGGTGAAATTAGACAGTTCAACTTCTAAGTGGAAGAAATTTTGCATACAGACTCTAATTGACATGATTCTTGTGTCATTGGAAATGTATCTGCATGTAAAATATGAAGAAAAAAATTTTTTGTTCTAAAGCGGAAAATTTTTACCCCAAAAAAATTTGTTTGATGCTGCAAAATGCTCCCGAAAGGTTTGAGGCCGCAATTTTTCAAATTGGGTCCCACCTATAAAAAATTTCTTATGAGTTTATTCCTCCAATTTTTCCACTCTAAAATCATCAAGATGGATGAAAAACATTATAGTGATCTAATATGGATCACACCTTCCCATTTTGGGAGGATTTTTGTCCCCGCAACCTTCTACTTAATGAGGCAAGGAAATTTTTCCTCCACCTTCTCTCGGGTGTACCATTTGATTTTTCCTAGATGTTGTCCTTTCAACCCAATCTGCTAAAGTTCATGTTGCCATTGTCTCATAGTTCTAGACCTCTTTTGTAAAATTGTATCTTCTATCAACTCTGCTTAAGCATCTAGTTCCAAATCCTCCATTGAAGGTAGGATGCGTTCCTCTCCTTGATCTAGCATGGAAGGTTCCTATAGTTTTAGATTCTCTACATTCACAATTGAGTCAACATGCATGTATGGTGGTCCACTAATTCCATATGCATTATCACCAAAATTTTCCACTATCTTGAAGGGACTATACTACAGAGCCTTGATTTTATTAACAGGACCTTGTAGCTTCTCCTTATTCTATTTTAGCCATACTCTATCTCCCACCATAAACAATTTCTCTGTTCTATGTTAATCATGCTTGGCCATATATTTTTCCTATGGATTATGTAGTGTCTCTTGTAATTTTAGATGGATTTATATGATATTTTCTACAAATTTTTCAGCCCTCAAGGCATCTGCTATAAAATCCTCCCTCACTCCTCCTCGTTTCTCATATGTAATATCAAAAGGTGAAGGAAGAAAATATCCAAAACAAGTTTCAAATGGGAACTTACCAGTAGAAGTGTGGAATGAAATGTTATAAGAGTGTTGTATATATACCATGTTTTCATCCCAGGTCTTCGGATGATTTTGATTATAATCCCTCAAAAGTTGCAACAAAACCCATTGACTTTTTTCGATATGTCTAAGGATGGAATGTTGTAGATCTCTTCAAATTTGTGTCCAAATTCTCCTACATGTAGTCAAAAATGCATTGAGAAATTGTGTGTCCTTGTCTGAAATGATTCTCTTTGGTATCCCATAGTGCACCCAGACATGTCCAAAGAACATGTTTGTTGCTTCTTTCCCATTAATTCTCTTTCTACAGGGCATCAAAACAAACATCTTGTTGAACTTGTCGAATACCACGAATAGGTAGTCATGTCCCTTCCTGGTTTTCGGTAAACCTCCCACAAAGTCAATGGAAATACTTTCCCAAGGACAATTAGGTATAGGTAACGTATGATATAGACCTTGTTTCATATTACTAGGTTTGTTGGTACAACAAAGCATGCATCCTCTTATGAACCTAGGTACATTTTCTTGCATCTTGGGCCAATACACATACCTCTGCTATTTGGCCACTATATTTCCTATACCAAAGTTCCCTTCAACCTTGGAGGTGTGAGCCTCTCTAATTAGTTGCAATCACTCACATTTAGGAACACATAGTTTATCCATCTTGTAGATTAACACATCCGGGATATGGTAATCAATGGTATTATCACCATTACACATGACTTTGACTTTTCAACTGTTGAAACAACCCCTTGAAGTCCTCATCCTTTGAATATGCCCATCTGTATGCATCATGGGTGAATGGCTCCATTTTCATCAGAGTTCGAAAATTTGTGATATTTTATTTAAGTGGCCTTGAACGCATGTTGGCCAACTTGTTTATGTCTCCCTTATTTTACTTAATCACTAAATGAAATTTTTGTATAAATACCATCCACTTGTAATGCTTGGTTTGCAATAGCTTACTCTAGGCCTTCGGGTACTGTAGTCAGCTTGTGATCTATGTGTATCTTCATCTCCTTTCCCATCAGATAGTTCTTGCACTTATGTACAGCTTGCACTAGGGCATAGAGCTCCTTTTCATAAATAGGGTAGTTAAGAACTACCCCATGAAATACTTCAGAATGGTAGCATACAAGCCTTCCTCCCTATATCAATAACACTCCCATAACATACGCACTTGCATATATCTCTAGAACTGGTGCTTGACTAATATTCTTCTTTAGCTCCTCAAAGCCCCTCTACTGACCCTTTCCCCATAGGAAACTCTTGCCACTTGTTGTTATGGAGTGGAGTAGTGCCACTACTACTAAAAAAGAGGCTATGAATTTCCTCAGGTATTTTTTCAAAAAAGAGGCTATGAATTTCCTTAGGTATTGTGTTTCCCCAATGAAAATCCTAACCTCATAAACATTAGTAGGAACCATCCATTTCATGATGGCCTCCATCTTGGAAAGATCTATCTTTAACTCTCTGCCACCTATCACATACCCCAAATACACCAAAATACCTTATGAAAACTCACACTTATTGATATTTTCTAGTAGTTGGTGCTTCTTTAATGTCTCCAACGACTACATCAAATGTGAGATGTGCTCCTCCCAGGTGGCATTGTATACTAGTATGTAATCCAAATAGACAATAACAAATGAATCTATAAAAGGACACAATATATCATTCATTAACCTCATAAATGTAGTTGTTTCATTGCATAGGTCGAATGGAAGTACTAACCACTCATACAAACATAACCTGGTTTTAAAGGTGGTTTTCTAGGTATCTTATTCTTTGACTCAAACTGGGTGATATACAAACGTTAAGGCCAATTTGGTGAAGTACATTTCTTGCTACAACTGATCCAAAAAATCATCTATCTGGGGTATGGGGTATCTATTTTTGAGTGTGATGCTGTTAAATGTCATGTAATCAATACACATCCACCAATACCCATCCTTCTTTGGCGCAATGATGATGGTTGAACCACAAGGTAATGTAATTGGTCGAATGACTCCCTATTCTAGTAACCGTTGCAACTATTTCTTCACCTCATTTGCTTATATAACAAATTACTTTTCCAACCCAAAGTTTGGCAATGGAGAGTGTGACAACAGCTATATCTTGTGCTCCACTCCCCTCCTTGATGGTAACCCTTTAGGATTCCAGAATACATCCCTTTATGCCTGTAGCAACTCTTCTAGTCATTGTTTCCATTTCTTAGTGCACCCTTCTAGAGATGCCTTTCCTCTTAGATACTCTTATGTATACTGATTTTCTCTTAAAAATAGTAAAATGCACTTCTTACTAGAACTGGTCGTTTATTGGCTTGGTCGGTACTTACCAGTCAAACTTTTTACTTTCATTTGTGTGCTTTGATGGTAAATAACTTTCCATCCTTCACGAATTAGTATTGGTTAGATATTTGCATGAATATTTCATCTCACATGTATAAGTAGGGACTTCCAAACACCACTCCACATACATCAATGGGACCCACATCTAGTTCTACATCATCAATAAAATGAATTCTAATAACACAACTAATTTTTCATTTTTTTGTTACATTTAAATCTGCATCATTATTTACCCATGCTAATGGATATGGGCTTGGATTATCACTAACTTCCAATCCCAATTTTTTGACCAACTCTGCTGAAATGAGATTCACCTATGAGTCTGAGTCAAATATAGCATCATTCTTTGTCTTCTTGACCTATATCTTTATGTAGAAGAGAATGGTGTTATAACATCATTCAACACTCTTGTAGTTTGGATGCTCTTGTATGGCCTTGGGCAGCCCTTTCCCTTTCAGCCTTGATCATTTATTTATTTTTTTAAATGAATTCCATACGTGAATATTCCCTTCAAAAAGCGCATACACACGCGGGTACATCCATATATAACCCACATATATAATTTAAAATATGAAAAAATATAAAATATCTTATTTTTTGGGTGGGGTTCCAAATTAGGAGAATTTTGAGATCTAATATGGGCCTCCTCGGGAAATAATAAAATAATAGTTAAACCAATAAAATAATATTTATGAATTTGAAATTCACTTTTTGCACCAAAATCCATGTAACCATGGTTAAATTCAATTCAAAAGTTGTAACAAAATAAAATTAATAAAAAAATTGTATTGATGTGACTATAAATAAGAATGATGTTTTCAAGAAAAAATCATTATCATTGCACAACTAATGCATTTGTCATTTGTACTTAAATAACTTAAAATGAAATATAAATATAAATTCATAAATTCTTAATTATGTAATATACTATTAATTAAAATTTATATTATTTAAATTATATAATAACATGTAATTAATATACTATATGGAAATAATATAATATAATAGATGTAATATATTGTTTTATGTATGAATTTTATAATACATATTGAATTGATTTGATTTATAATATTGAAATGACAATAATAATATTTTATTCAAAAAGTGTGAAATGACATTTATTATGAGTACATTATTTTATGACTTTAAAACTACTTATAGCACTACCATGGTTAACCATGAGTTTTTATCCACCATTGAAAATGTGACAAGTAAGTACCTTTAACTCAAACAATTCCACCTCAACCATTAGGGATGATATCATCCCCTGAAATGTGATTGGTCCTCATAAACTGAATTTTAATTGTACATTTTCCTTGGGAGGCCCATTTTAGACCTCAAAATTCCCCTAATGATGGGTTTCACAGAAAGCCCACCTACAGGAGCTCGTGGCCTAACTAAATTAACCAATTTCTGGTGGTATTTATACACCTCATGGGAAGGCCTAATTACACCAAGGAGATAGGATAACAAAATTATAGTCATTTTGGTCCTAGATCAAGCTTGATTTTCCTTGTGCCTCCTGCACTCCCGGTCATAGAAAACTCTTGTTTCCTTGTAGAGATGTTCATCCTTCCTTATATGACATCTTGTTGCTTATGATCAAGAGGTGATCTTTGAGGCTTGAGCTGGACGGATCTGGAGGAAGGTTTCATTGGTGTTGTGGACAGATCAGGTTGTATCTCTCCACTACTCTTTGTTGATATCAATAAAGAAGCTTTGTCTTGCTCGTGAAATGTTATGGTATCATGTTTTATGATTCGTGTTGAATATATATCACGATTTATACACTTATGCTTGATGATCTAACATGTTTATTATGCACCTGCTTTTAACTACTTGTTATATACATGCTTCTCTAAACTTTTTTGCAGGTCTGACTGCTTTGGAGGAAACAAAGTGTTTGAACCCTATGGGATCGACATCAAACGTAGGACCTACATTTACTTATTTCAATACGGACTTTATTATTTTACATAGTTTTATTGCATGATGTATGCTTCTTGTTAATTGACTGCCTTCGATCTATTAAGGTTGTCAACCCTTACCTTAGGGAAGTTTTTCCCACCAACTGAATTGGTGACTCCATTAGGGAATACAGTCTTGTATTTCCTAGAAGGGTTGTTTGTCTCTTGGTTTTGATTTGTCTATATTGTTTCTTGAATTTTCCTATACTTTTGACTTTCTTGCAGTCTGGGAAATCAGTCTGATCTTTTGGATCAGGATTGTATTTTTTATTTTTTCCTATTTTACTATATATATGTGCTTTTTCTTGTATACAGACGCATACATATGTGTTTTCTGTCAAAGAAACTAGCATATACGCTAGTTTCTTCCGAAAAAGTCACATATATCTGGGAAAATTTGAAATTATCAATTTTTTTCCTTTAGTCAAGGGTCTGCACTGATTTTTTTAGCTTGCTTGTGATCATTTACTATCTAGAAGATTCTTTCTTCTTGTTTTTGTCACTTATTTTATCTCCTTTTGTAAAAATATCTTGTCAACCTAGGGTTTGCATTTTTGTAAAGTTTTGGTTTCAGGACTTCTTTCTGAAGAGATTGATTGTTCTCTATCTTTGGAACAATGAGTTGATTTTCAACTTTCTTATAATCCAATCTTTATGTTGCTTTTATTTTCATTCTTGAAGTTGACCTATTTTATTTCTTTTTGATCATTTGAGAAGAGTATTTGCAATCTTGGTTCAGTGAAGGGTTTTCTGTTCCCTGAAGTCTTTCTATTTTTCTGAATATTTTATTTTTTGTGTTCCCTGAAGTCTTTGTATTTTTCGTAATATTTTATTTTTTCATATCAATTTTTTCAAGTTCTTAGTCTCTTTTTCACTTTAGTCTTATCATCTTGGTGATTGTTGATGACTTGTGAATTTTGGAGTCTTTTTGCTTGATTTTGATCTTTAAGTGATTGATTTCTTTTTCCTTTTTAAATATTTTATTATAAGTCCTTAAAAGAAAAAGAGAAAAACATTTGTTTTTTTCCTTTGTTTTATTTGGTTTTGGTTTTTACGTCTTTTTGGCTTTCCAACAAGTGTGCAAATCTTTACTTAAGGTTGAAATTTTCTTTGTTTGGGAGATATATTCTTGCATATTTGTTTCTCCTTGTTTGTCCAATTTTGGATTTTGGTTTTTGAAAGAACACATTTTTTTTATTAAGAGCATTCCATAGAATATTGCATTTAGGAATTCTACTATGCATTAAATTACTTTTCATTTTAGGAATTCTTGTCTTTTTTATCGATGTTGAATGTGTGAATATGTTAAAAACAAAAAGAAAAATCATTTTTTATTTATTAAGTTTCTCGTAGAACCTTGGTAGAAATCACTTTTCATTGAAGAAAAAGAGTTGCATTTTCATGTAGCTAGGTTTTCTATTGATTTTTGTTGAGTTAAAACACCATCAATTGAACTTTCATTCCGTATGTCCTAAATAACAGCTAATTAAAATCAAGCGCTTAAAATAAAATGAACTAGACATTTATTTTTTTCATAGTAACATCAACTGGTCTAGGGAATTTTAGGGCGTTGCAATAAGTGTGTGGAGAGTAAACTCTCCAAGGCCACTCTAAACTTAAATATATAAGTTGATTAAAGAGTGAAAATCCAATATCGTTAAGTTTTCTGGGAATGTTCCTCTAACACAGAAGTCAAGCACGAGGATGCGTGAAGATAAGGAAAGAGAGATACCCCCTCTCCTACTTGTTGGATCGTGTGCCCCTAGCTGTTTCGACCGACCTCTAATTACGATTTGGTGACCTTAGTTGTCATTCCTAGGGACCACATAAGTTACTGCGGGGGGGATGCCCATGGTACCTGAGGCAGACGTTGCGTCATTTTTATAGTACATCTAGAGGGTGCCCTTGCGAAGCTTGGGTACTTGCACCGGCAAAGGCTATTGTCTGGAGGTCAACATAACTATTTATAATACCGTAGTTGTTATTCTTGGGCCCTCATCATCCCAAACTACCTTTAGAAGGCCCCTTTATCTACTTTCTTGTATTTTGGTGTTTGGTCCTAACCACCCGGAGCGGAAATACTTGGGAGAATTAGTGGAATTTTGAGGTCTAAAATGTCCCTCCTAAGAAAAATATACAACCAAAATAAAATTTATAAGAACCAATAGGATTTTTGAGGTCAAAAATGGCCATCCTAAGAAAAATGTACAACCAAAATAAAATTTATAAGAACCAATAGAATTCAAGATGATGATGTCAACCATGGGGGATGATTCACCATTTTTTGGAGTAAAAAAGTAAAAATATTAAAAAAATAATAAAATAATAAAACTATTTTTTCAACTCATATTTTCAACTTATCTCCCTATGGATTTACTAAAATTTCAAGTGGCAACACGCATTGGATGCATAGTTTCATTCCTCATCCAATGAGTACCCATGTTGAATACTTTTGATGGACCCTGCTACACGAAAAATGAGAAATACATGAAAACCATGATTGCAATCATGGTTTTCATGTATTTCTCATTTTTCGTGTAGTAGGATTCATTGAAAGTACTCAACATGGGTACTCCTTGGATGAGGAATCAAATTTTTCAGCCAACAAGTATTTTTGCTCGAAATTTGAGTAAACCCATAGGGAGAGAAGTAAAAATACGAGTTGAAAAAATAGTTTTTCTTTTCTCCCTCTAAAACTTGATGATGTAATCTAATATTATTTTATTATTTTATAATTTCCTTAGGAGGCCCATTGTAGACCTCAAAATTCCCCTAATTTTGTTTGCTTGTTTGTATCTATAGGACTTTATAATGGAGTGCTCTTTGCTCTTTGTATTTAGTTGGCTTTAGGTGGATTTTTCTTTTGTCACTTTGGACCTTTGATTCTAAATGAATAACCAACCACTCCACCGGTCTTGAAAGGTCCTTGATATTTCTTTTGTAATTGTGGAGTTGCCTCCTTAAGGGAAAATATATGATTGTGCAACTCTCTTACTTGAAAATTCATTTGAACAATACCGTAAGTAAAGTATCTGCATATAAGTTGGGTATGGCCAATATTCCTATGGATGCCAACCAAGATACCCCTCCAAAAGGGGATCCTTGTTCTTTTCCTTTCTTTGGGAATGTTGGTAGCCCCTTAATGCGCACTTTGAACATTCCTGGATTGAATTTTGGACTACCCATTTAGTTGTGGTCCAATCTGAATATTTTGAATGTTCTTGAAGCTTCTCAGATGAATGCTTTATTTCAAGAGCGCCACATGGGTGTTAATTATTCATCCTCTTTTCTAGAGAGATATGGGCTTCCTCTTTCTTCTCCATCTTGCAATAATAAACCTAAAAAGAAGAGAAAGAGGAGGAATAAGAAGAAGAAGATTTATCTCCATGCATCATCATCAACCTCTGCTATTCATGTTGGAGATGAGCCTTCAACTTTTGTAACTCATGATGGGGGCATAAGTCCAGTCACTGCAAGCCATACTAGCAATGAATTACCTACCTCTATCAGTCATGTTGATGATAACTCACATGATTCTATGAGTCAGGATGGGGGAATAAGTCCTATCTCTCGTGGGAAAGCATCACTAACCTCTACAAGTCATGTTGGAGATCCTCCACCAGCCACTATTATTCATGATGTAGGAATTGATGTTAATCGGAAACCCATGCATAAAATATTTAAACCTAAGTTCCCTATGTAATGGATATCATCTTACTCATTTGTGCCATGTGATTTCAGTGGTACAAATATTGTGGTTTGAGTCTATAGGTTCTTCTACTCTTGAACCTGTTATGGTTTCTCAACAATACATTCAGCAATTAGTTGATGAAGTAGTCGAGCCAGTGCAATACATAACCAATCCCACTCCTCTTTTGGGGGGTGAAGTGTCTAACAACAGATTCTTCTTGATTTCTAGTTCAAATTCTTCTGGTCTAGAGGGCATGCTGGTCTCTTCGAGTGTACCCCCTCCAATTTCTAGGAGTGTTTCCTTTTAATGGGGTAATCTTGTCGAGCCTTGTCTTCCTTCTGCTGCACCTTTCCAAATAAGGGTTACTGTTAATTCCACAAATTTCTATTGATGTATGGTGGATGAAGGATCCTCCGCAATTATTATATCCTCCTCAACTTGGAAATATTTGGGTTCTCCAAAGTTTTTGGCAACTGATAGTCATTGTGTTAGCCTATGATAGAAGACCTGGTGAATCTATGCGTGTTCTTCCTCAATTTCCTATCACTTTAGGTGGGAAGACTACCTTAATTGATATGATGGTGGTTGATCTCTCTTTAGACTTTAATATGCTACCTGGGCATGATTATGTCTATGCTATGAATGTTGTGGTGTCTTCACTCTTTCAAGTGATGTATTTTCTTCAAAATGGAAGTATTGTCACTATTGATTAGCTTGCATCTGATAATCACCATACTAATTTGAACTTAGTTCAAAATACCCCTTGGTATGTTCCAAGTGTTCAAGTTGACTCTGCCTCGCCATAGGTGAAGTATGTGGCATTATATCCTCAATTTTCAATTACTTCTGAGAAGGATCCTTTGAAATATTATTTCCCTTCTCCGGATTTGATCCTGACATTTAATTGAGTGATTTATCCTATGGGTGTGTGGGACCCATTGCTTCCCTATTTTGATCCTTCTATTTCTCATGATTTCTTGCATGTTGAGTTACCTATGCAGGAGGAAATTTTTGAAGCCATGAGTTTTAGCTACCAAAGGAGTCCTTGGCCTGAGTCTCATGAAGGGGCTTTTCTTGAAGAACTATTATGCGTAAAACGTAAGGTTGTGTGGTTCCTTGTACCATATTGTATATATAAGGTACACATTTTCAAGTTTTGTATTTTGTAAACACAAGATTTTTCTAAAGTTTACATATGGGATGTATTAACTTCTTGCCTAGTGTTCATAACTATGTCTACAGAACTTCGAAGAATTTTCCTTTGGGTATTTTTATGGTTGATCCGATCTAACAGGTATTGGTTCTCAAAACTGGCATATAGGATAGGTTCTCCACCTGCATTTTGAATTATTAGTTTCCTTTTCCATTTTGGCCTTATGTTCGACCCCATTGTGTTGCGATTTTCAAACCACTTTCACTCGTCACCTTATAAAATCATAACATAATGGTAGAGCCACTCCTTCCATGGGCTTCATAGTTATATCCTCGCTAGCATATGTTTCCCATGCTACAAGAATTGTTTAGGCTCGGGAGTCCTCTTTAGTCCCGCCATGACTTTGCGATGAAGCCTCATTCCTTTTCTTATTTGCTATTTTTCTGACTTTATACCCTAGACACTCCCATGTGTTACGTTGTATTGTTGCATTGCATTTTGACTACTCGTACCTTTTTGGCCTTAATCCGGCTTCACTTGGACTCATTTATAAGCCACTTTTTACCATGACCTTTCTACAAGTTCAATACATGCATTCACTAGCCTTTGTGAATTAACACCCTTTATCCGTGGAAAGAACATTTCTTTGAGTGTTGTCGGCCAATATTTTTGACCTTGAATTGAGCATAGGAATGTTCCAATCCGAGGAACTAGTGCATCTGCCCTTAACACTCGTTATTTCCACTATACTATAGGAATTATTTTATTATTTTTTAGGCTTTAAATATGAAAAATTCAAAAAAATTATATATTCAAAAAAATGCAGGAACGGGACATTTACTTTTGTATTTGACGGCAACAAAAGTCAATTTTTTCGCCCTTGAAAAAAGCACTCAAAATAATTATTTCCTCCATCAGGATGGGACTTAGTTTCACTTTGGGAGAGCCATAACATTTTTTTTTAGTCATTCCTCCTCCGGTTGGTTATCTCTTCCAATCACATGGAGAGGTTGTTAATTCCTCCTGCATGCAAACTTATACAATTTTTTTATGCTGCCATAGATTCATATCTGATTCATGCTTTTGTTTATAGGAAGTTAACCTATGTTGGCCATTCTGCGGTGTCTCTTGACTCATTTTCATTCAACCATATCTGGTATGTCAATTCCTTTTTAGTATCACATCAATTATTTGGTCCTTTGCTCGTGTTGGTCAAGAAGATCTCCATTGACTTCTTACTGGCGGGTCTGCTCTTATCAAGTTTGACAAATTTCTTTAAGAGTAGGCCTAGAGCTGCACCATGGCCCTATTTACATCATTTATAGGTGAACTTGTACTCAAAATTTATCAATATCATGGGTGTTTGAATGAGTGGTTTCCCTTGTGTTCGACGTCGGCTGAAATTATCACACATTGGGATTCGTGCAGTACCTTCGTTTCCATTTGACCCTATTGGTGGATTCCTCGCTTCTGTGTCAGCTTTAATTATAGGTTGGTTCATAGGGTTTCTTTTGTGCACTAGCCACATCTTGTGTACACCGAAAACATACTTCAGGATGGTTACTTAACCTCTTTTTGTCCAATTTCTTCCAAATTATTGGCCTGCAGGTTACACTCGCGTTGGTTGATGAGGGATGCCTTAATGCCTTCCTTTCAATAGATATTTTTCCATCGGCTCTGACTCATTTCTCTGGGAACAATATCTAGAGTCATTTTCCAGTACCTTAGGGTTTGCATTCATCAATGGAAGACTCCTTCATACCTTCGCTATCGACAGTGAGAATAAAACAATGTCTCCCGATTGATATATTCTCTCAAGTTTTCAACTTCAACACATTTATTCGTACTTGTTAAATTTTTCTGGGGTACCTTAACTCTCATTATCATTATCAGTAAGTTGTCTCGTGTTTTTTAACGATATACATTGATGACCGAAAATCAAACGATTTCTCATATAGTCGACTTCAACTCATTCATTCCCATAGTGTAGAAATGTACCATCTGTGGTCGATGAAGACCTTGGGTTGTGTCAGCATCTTGGTTCACTCGACAACTCCTTCATTTTTCTGCCAGTGATACTATCCACCTTATATGTTGTAGTCCATCACAACATCATTTCGTATGTTGGCGCCCGAGTTTGTGTAGTACCATTTTTCCACCTATATGACTTGGTACTTTGAGGATCAGTTGTGCAACATCAGTGATCATACATTCCTTGAGCACCATTGATCAAAATTTCTTCTATATGTGATATTGAGACATATCTTTGTTGTGTTCATTTGTGACTATGATCAGATGATCCACTATGTATTCTTCATTTTTATGTACACTTATGTATACATGTTGGATCTACTTTATACTTTATCAGCATACATGCTTTACTATCTCTGAGCATGGATATGCCCGCCTCATACATGAGCCTTCTTTCTTATTTTTTCCACAGGTTTTCAGCAAGATGGAATTTGGTGATCTCCTCTCAGGTCCTCAAATGATCTCTCTTTATACTTAATACATTTAGGCCATCATGTACCCCTTCTGACCTCATATATTAGGCAGCATTTTTTATAACATAATTCAACACTCATGTAATTTTGATGCTCTTGTATGGCCTTAGGCAGCCCTTTCCCATTCAAACTTGATAATTTATTAAAAAACAATATTTTGAATTCCATACGCGACTCTCCCCTTCAAAAATCGCATACACACATAGGCACATCCATATAGAACCCGCGTATATAATGTAAAATATGAAAAAATATATATAAAAAATATCTTATTTTTTCGGGCGGGGCTTACGGGTTTCACCAAAATCCCACCTACAGGAGCCCGTGAACTAACTGAATTAACCAATTTCTGGTGATATTTATACACCACATGGGAAGTCCTAATTACACCAATGAGATAGGATAACGAAATTATAGTCATTTCAGCCCAGATCAAGTCTAATTTCCCTTATGCCTCCTGCACTCCCAGTCATAGGAAACCCTTATTTCCTTGCAGAGATGTTCATCCTTCCTTATATGATATCTTGTTTCTTATGATCGAGAGGTGATATTTGAGGCTTGGGATGGACTAATCCAAAGGAATTTTTCATTGGTGTTGTGGATGGATCAGGTTGTATCTCTCCACTTCGCTTTGCTGATATCAATTAAGAATATTTATCTTGCTCCTGAAATGTTATGGTATCATGTTTTATGATTCATGTTGAATATATATCATGATTTATACACTTATTATTGATGATCTAACATTTTTATTATGCACGTGCTTTGAACTACTTGTTATATACATGCTTCTCTGAAATTTGTTACAAGCCTGATTGCTTTGGAGGAAGCAAAGGATTTGAACCCTACGGGATCGACATTAAACATAGGACCTACAAGTACTTTTTTCGATCCTAACTTTAGTAGTTTACATAGTTTTCTTGCATGATGTATGTTTCTTATTGATTTACTGCCTTCGATCTATTGAGGTTTTCAGCCCTTACCTTAGGGAATTTTTTCCTACCAACAAATGGTCATTTCTTTCTCTTCGTGTTGTTGAAAGATAGTCAAATTCACCTCCATCTACGTTGATGTACAAATAATATTCTCATTATTCTTAGGTTATTTCAAATTGGTTGCTCGAATTGGTGCCCATGAGGTTCTTCTTCTTATTTTCTTTCTTTTTGTTTTTGGGTTAAGTTCGAGAAGCAACTTCAAACACTTCTCCTTTGTTTGGTCGCCAATGTTTCAATGGTTGTTAGGAACATTGCAATGGTGTTATGTGGATGTTGTCTTTTTACCTTTTCCCCCTTTCAACTTCTTTTTCCCCTCCGTAGAAGTGAAATGTTTCTCCTTCTGCTTGGTTCCACTTAATTACCCTTTCTTCAGGCCTATGTTCTCTAGGTATTTTCCGTGTACACAAGCCTTGTCCACTGATCTAGGCTTCAACAACATCACTTGATTTTTATAATGGTTATGTAGACCCCTCAGATACTTGAGGATTACATTTGGGTTCTTTTGGGGAGATAACCAACATTATGGCCATGTTTCTGAACTTTGTGGCATACTCTTGTACGCTTTACCTTTTTTTTCCCTGAAGTAGTACCACTTGATCCACTAGCCCTATAAATACCCAATAGGGTAAAATTGTGACTTTATGATGGTTTTGAAGTACTCCCACTTAGTCACTAGAGGTTATCCCTCCAACCTCAAGGTCTTCGTGTGGCTTTCCCACCAAGTGAGGGAATGGCCCTCTAATGTCTTCGTTTGGGAGATCTATTCTTGCATATTTGTTTCTCCTTGTTTGTCAAATTTTGGATTTGGATTTTTGAAAGAACACATTTGTCTGTTTAAGAGAATTCCATAGAATCTTGCATTTAGGAATTCTAGTATGCATTAAGGTAGTTTTCATTTTAGGCATTCTAGTATTTTTGATAGATGTTGAATGTGTGAATACGTTAAAAACAAAAATAAAAAGAGTTTTTGATTTATTAAGTTTCTCGTAGAACCTTGGTAGAAATCACTTTTAATTGAAGAAAAAGAGTTTCATTTTCATATAGATATGTTTTCTATTGATTTTTGTTGAGTCAAAACACCATCAATTTCACTTTTGTTTCCCTATGTCCTAAATAATAGCTAATTAAAATCAAGCGCTTAAAATAAAATGAACTAGAGATTTTTTTTCATAGTAACATCAATTGGTCTGGGGAATTTTAGGGCCTTGGAATAGGTGTGTGGAGAGTAAACTCTCCAAGGCCACTCTAAACATAAATCTATAAGTTGATTAAAGAGAGAAAATCAACTATCGTTAAGTTGTCTGGGAAAGTATGAGGATGCATGAAGATAAGGAAAGAGAGATACCCCATGTCCTACTTGTTGGATCGTGCACCCGTGACTATTCTGCCCAACCTATGATTATGAGTTGGTGACCTTAGTTGGATTTCCCAACAAGTGAGGGAATGTCCATCTAATTTCTTTGTTTGGGAGATCCATTCTTGCATATATTTTTCTCCTTGTTTGTCAAAAATTGGCTTTTGGTCTTGAAAGAACACATTTGTTTGTTTAAGAGCATTCCATAGAATCTTGCATTTACGAAATCTAGTATGCATTAAGGTAGTTTTCATTTTAGGAATTCTAGTATTTTTTATAGATGTTGAATGTTTGAATGCGTTAAAAACGAAAAGTAAAAGAGTTTTTTGATTTATTAAGTTTCTCGTAGAACCTTGGTAGAAAATACTTGTCCTTGAAGAAAAAGAGTTGCATTGTCATGTAGCTAGGTTTTCTATTGATTTTTGTTGAGTCAAAACACCATCAATTGCACTTCTGTTTCCCTATGTCCTAAATAACAACTAATTAAAATCAAGCGCTTAAAATGAAAGGAACTAGACATTTATTTTTTCATAGTAACATCAACTGGTCTAGGGAATTTTAGGGCCTTGGAATAAGTGTGTGGAGAGTAAACTCTCCAAGGCCACTCTAAACTGAAATCTATAAGTTGATTAAAGAGCGAAAATCCAGTAACGTTAAGTTTTCTGGGAAATCTCCTCTAACACAAGAGTCAAGCATGAGGATGTGTGAAGATAAGGAAAGAGAGATACCCCCTCTCCTACTTTTTGGATCGTGTGCTTGCGATTGTTCTGCCCGACCTCTAATTACGAGTTGGTGACCTTAGTTGTCTTTCCTAGGGACCACATAGGTTACTACGAGGGGGGATGCCCATGGTACATGAGGCAGACGCTACATCACTTTTATATTACTTCTGGAGGGTGCCCTTGCGAAGCTCGGGAAATTGCACCGGCAAAGTCTATTGTCTGGAGGTCAACTATTTATGATACCTTAACTGGTATGCTAGGGCCCTCATCATCCCAAACTACCTTCAGAATGCCCTTTTATCTACTTTCTTGTATTTTGGTGTCCGTTCCTAAGCACTCAGAGTGGAAATACTTGGGATTTGTTTTCTTGTTTGTATCTTTAGGACTTCATAACAGAATGCTCTTTGCTCTTTTTATTTAGTTGGCTTTAGGTGGATTTTTGTTTTGTCACTTTGCACCTTTGATTCTAAATGACTGACCAACCAATCCACCGGTCTTGAAAGTCCCTTGATCTTTATTTTTTAATTGTGGAGTTGTCTCCTTAAGGGAAAATATATGATTGTGCATCTCTCTTCCTTGAAAAATCATTTGAACGATCCCGTAAGGAAAGGATCTGTGTATAAGTTGGGTATGGCCAATATTCCTGTGGATGCCAACCAAGATACCCCTCCAAAAGGGTATCCTTGTTCTTTTCCTTTCTTTGGGAACGTTGGTACCCCCTTAATGGCCACTTTGAACATTCCTGGATTGAATTTTGGACTACCCGTTTGGTTGTGGTCCACTCTGAATATTTCAAATGTTCTTGAAGCTTCTCAGATGAATGCTTTATTTCAAGAGCATCAAATGGGTGTTAATTCTTCATCCTCTTTTCCAGAGAGACTTGGGCTTCCTCTTTCTCCTCCATCTTGAAATGAGAAATATAAAAAAAGAGAAAGAAAAGGAATAAG
The DNA here is from genome assembly GCA_034641835.2 of Pinus albicaulis. Lineage (NCBI taxonomy): Eukaryota > Viridiplantae > Streptophyta > Pinopsida > Pinales > Pinaceae > Pinus > Pinus albicaulis. Next base: position 1,730,002,644 of record CM076575.1, on the reverse strand, counting down.
AAGACGAAGAGTTATCTCCATGCATCATCATCATCAACCTCTGCTAGTCATGTTGGAGATGAGCCTTCAACTGCTACAAGTCATGATGGGGGCATAAGTCCAGTCACTGCAATCCATACTAGTAATGAATTACCTACCTCTAGCATTCATGTTAAAGATGACTCACATGCTTATGTGATTCAAGATGGGGGAATAAATGCTATCTCTCATGGGAAAGAGTCACTAACCTATACAAGTCATGTTGGAGACCCTCCACCAGCCATTGTTAGTCATGTTGTGGGAATTAATGTTAATCAGAAACCCGTGCATAAAATATTTAAACCTAATTTCCCTTGTAATATATGTAAGGGAGATCATCTAACTCATTTGTGCCCTGATATTTCAATGATAAAAATGTTGTGGTCCGATTCTATAGGTTCTTCTACTCTTGAGCCTGTTATGGTTTCTCAACAATCTATTCAGCCATTGGTTGATGAAGTAGTCGAGCCAATGCAATATCTGACCCATCCCACTCCTCTTTTGGGGGGTGAAGTGTCTAACAACAGAGTCTTCTTGATTACTAGTTCAAACTCTTCTGGTCTAGGGGGCATGACGATCTCTTCGAGTGTACCCCCACCAAATTCTAGGAGTGTTTCCTTTTATTGAGATAACCTTGTCGAGCCTCGTCTTCCTTCTGCTGCACCTTTCCAAATAAGGGTTAGTGTTAATTCCACAAATGTCTATCGATGTATGGTGGATGAAGGATCCTCCACAAGTATTATATCCTCCTCAATTTGGAAATATTTTGGTTCTCCAAAGTTATTAGCAATTGATAGTTACTTGTTAGCCTATGATATAAGACCTGGTGAATCTATGGGTGTTCTTCCTGAATTTCCTACCACTTTAGGTGGGAAGATTGTCTTAATTTATATGATGGTGGTTAATCTCTCTTTAGACTTTAATATGCTACTTGGGCATAATTATGTCTATGTTATGAATATTGTGGTGTCTATCACTCTTTCGAGTGATGTATTTTCTTCATAATGGAAGTATTGTCACTATTGATCAACTTGCATCTAATAATCACCATCCTAATTTGAACTTAGTTAAAAATACCCCTTGGTATGTTCCAAGTGTTCAAGTTGACTCTACCTCGCCACGGGTGAAATATGTGGCATTATATCCTCGATGTTCAATTTCTTCTGAGAAGGATCCTTTAAGCTATTATTTCCCTTCTCGGGATTTGATCCTGACAGTTGATTGACAAATTTCTACTATGGGTGTATGGGACCCATTTCTTCTCTATTTTGATCCTTCTAGTTCTCATGATTTCTTGCATGTTGAATTGCCTATGCAGGAGGAAATTTTTAAGCCATGAGTTTTAGCTACCAAAGGAATCCTTGGCATGGGTCTCACAAGGGGCTTATCCTAAAGAAATATTATGTGTAAGCGGTAAGGCTGTGTGGTTCCTTGTACCATAATGTATATATAAGGTACGCATTTTCAATTTTTTTATTCTGTAAACACAAGTTTTTTCTGAATTTTATGTATGCATTGTATTAACTTCTTGCCTAGAGTTCCTGATTATGTCTACATAACTTTGAAAAATTTTCCTTTGGGTATTTTTATGGTTGATCCGCTCTGACAGGTATTGGTTCTCGAAACTACCATATAAGTTAGTTTCTCCACCTGTATTTTGAATTATCAATTTCCTTTTCCATTTTGGCCTTATGTTCGACCCCATTGTGTTGAAATTTTCAAACCACTTTCACTCATTGTCTCATAAAACCATAACATAATGGTAGAGCCACTCCTTCCATGGGCTTCCTAGTTAGATCCTCACTAGCATATGTTCCCCATGTTGCAAGAATTTTTTAGGCTCGAGAGTCCTCTTTAGTCCCGCATGACTTTGCGATGAGGCTTCATTCATTTTCTTATTTGCTATCTTTCTAGCTTTATACCCTAGAGGCTCCCATGTGTTACGTTGTATTTTTGCATTTCATTTTGACTACTTGTACCTTTTTGGCCTAAAGACGGCTTCACTTGGACTTGTTTATAAGCCAATTTTGACCATGACCTTTCTGCAATTTCAAGACATGCATTCACTAGCCTTTACGACTTACCACCCTTCATCCGTGGAAATAACATTTCTCTCAGTGTTATCGACCAGTATTTTCCACCTTGAATTGGAATAGGAATGTTACAATCCTAGGAACTAGTGCATATTCCCTTAACACTCGTTATTTCCACTGTACTATAGGCATTATTTTATTCTTTTTCGAGATATAAATATGAAAAAGTCAAAAAATATATATATTCCAAAAAGTGTGGGAACGGGACATTTACTTCTATATTTGATGGCAGCAAAAGTCAATTTTGTCACCCTTGAACAAAGTACTCAAAATAAATCTTTCCTCCATCGATATGGGACTTCGTTTGACTTTAGGAGAGCCATAACCTTGTTTTTGAGTCATTCCTCCCCCGGTTGGTTATCTCTTCCAATCACATGGAGAGTTTGTTAATTCCTCCTGCATTGCAAACTTATAAAAAGTTTTTATGCTGCCATAGACTCATATCTAAGTCATGATTTTTTTCAAGGGAATTTAACATGTGTCAGCCATTCTATGGTATCTCTTGATTTATTTTCATTCAGCCATACTCAGTTTGTCAAGTCCTTTTCAGTATCACATCAATTATTTGGTCCTTTGCTCGTGTTGGTCAAGAATATCTCCATTGACTTCTTACTAACGGGTTTGCTCTTATCGACTTCGGCAAATTTCTCTGAGAGTAGGCCTAGAGCTACACCATGGCCCTATTTACATCATTGATAGGTGACCTTGTACTCAACATTGATTAGTATCATGGGTCTTTGAGTGGTTTTCCTTGTGTTCGACGCCAGCTTACATTATCACACATTAGGATTCGTATAGTACCTTGGCTTCCATTTGACCCTATTGGTAAATTCCTTGCCTCTGTGCCAGCTTTCATTATTGGTTGGTTTAGAGGGTTTCTATTATGCGTTAGCCACATCTTGTGTATGTTGGAAATGTACTTCGGGATGGTTAATTCACCTCTTTTCATCCAAGTTCTTCCAAATTATTGGCCTGCGGGTTACACTCACGCTGGTTGATGGGGGATTCCTTAATGCCTTCCTTCTAACAGATATTTTCCCATCGGCTCCAACTCATTGCTCTGGGAACAATATCTAGAGTCCTTTTTCAGTACGTTAGGATTTGCATTCATTAGTGGCAAACTCCTTCGCTATCGACAGTGGGAATACATCAATGTCTCCTAATTGATATATTCTCTCAAGTGTTCGACTTTAACACATTTATTCGCACTTGTTAGATTGTACTGGGGTACCTTAACTCTCATTATCAGTATTTATGAGTTGTCTCACGTTTGTTAACAGCATACATTAATGACCGAAAATCAAACGATTTCTTACATGGTCGACTTCAGCTCATTCATTCCCATAGTGTAGAAATGTACCATCTGTGGTCGGTTAAGACCTCGGGTTGTGTCAGTATCTTGGTTCACTTGAAAAATCCTTCAGTTTTTTTCCAGTGATACTATCCACCTTATATGTTTTAGTGCATCACAACATATTCTTGTATGTTGGTGCTCAAGTTTGTGCAGTACCACTATTCCACCTATATGACTTGGTACTTTGAGGATCAGTTGTGTAACATCAGTGATCAGACATTCCTTGAGCACCATTGATCAAAATTTAATCTATATCTGATATTGAGACATAGCTTTGTTGTGTTCCTTTGCGGCTATCATCAGATGATCCACTATGTATTCTTCAGTTTTCTGTACACTTATGTATACATGTTAGATCCGCTTTATACTTTATCACAGGACATGCTTTACTATCTCTGAGCATGGGTATACCTGCCTCATACATGAGCCTTCTTTCTTATTTTTTCCACGGGTTTTCAGCGAGCTGGAATCTGGTGATCTCCTCTTAGGTCCTCAAATGATCTCTCTTTATACTTAATACATTTTGGCCATCATGTACCCCTTCTAACCTCATATATTAGGGGGCATATATTATAGAATCATTCAGAATTCATGTAGTTATGATGCTCTTGTATGGCCTTAGGCAGCCCTTTCCCATTCAGACTTGACCATTTATTAAAAAAATATTTTGAATTCCATACATGACTCTTCCCTTCAAAAAGCATGTACACAAATGAGCACCTCCATATAGAACCCACTATATAATTTAAAATATGAAAAAAAGATAAAATATCCTATTTTTCAGGCGGGGTTTATGTGTTTCACCGAAATCCCACCTACAGGAGCCCATGAAATAAATGAATTAACCAATTTATGGAAATATTTATACACATCATGGGAAGGCTTAATTACACCAATGAGATAGGACAAAAAAATTATAGTCATTTCGGTCCCAGATCAAGTCTAATTTCCCTTGTGCCTCCTGCACTCCCAGTCATAGGAAACCCTTGTTTCCTTGCAGAGATGTTCATCCTTCCTTATATGACATCATGTTTCTTATGATCGAGAGGTGATATTTGAGGCTTGGGATGGAAAGATATGGAGGAATGTTTCATTGGTGCTGTGGATGGATCAAGTTGTATCTCTCCACTGCTCTTTGCTGATATCAATAAAGAAGCTTTTTCTTGCTCCTGAACTGTTATGATATCTTGTTTTATGATTCATATTGAATATCTATCATGATTTATACACTTATTCTTGATGACTTAACATTTTTATTATGCACATGCTTTGAACTACTTGTTGTATACATGCTTCTCTGAAATTTGTTACAGGTCTGATTACTTTGGAGGAAGCAAAGGGTTTGAACCCTACGGGATCGACATCAAACATAGGACCTACAATTACTTATTTTTATCTAACTTTAGTAGTTTACGTAGTTTTCTTCCATGATGTATACTTATTATTGATTGACTGCCTTCAATCTATTAATGTTTTCAACCCTTATCTTAGGGAAGTTTTTCCTGCCAACAACTGGTCGTTTATTTCTCTTCATGTTGTTGAAGGCTAGTCAGATTCACCTCCCTCTACGTTGATGTACAAACAACCTTCTCATATGTCTTAGGTGATTTCAAATTGGTTGTGTTAGTGTTCTGTAATTTACTAGAGATTGTGAGAACTAATCACATAGGTCAATATCAAAACAACTTTGGAAACTGGGATCTAGCCATGCCAGTTTCAGAGAGGGCTCACTCTATAAATTTTAACTTTGTTTGGATAATTTTTAGGCTATTTATGATAGTACTTGGGGTTTCGAGTTTTGTTTGGGGTTTTGGAAAATTGATTGTATTCAATTGATTAATGTCTATTGGGCAATGGAGTCAAAATATAACTGGATAGTTGCATCAACTTTTCTCAGAGTAAACACAGGGCAAGCTAGGAATATTTACTGGATCTTTCGAATTTAAAAATGGATTATAACAAAAATATGAAAATATTTAGCAGAACTAAAGAGAAATTAAGAATTATTTAGTTTGGCCTTCAGTAGAAAACATTATGATTGTAAACGCAGCCAGAATAAGGTACTCAGAAGTAAATCTTGTTCATCACGCTTTCTTATTTACAATTGGAATTTAGATGATTACAATGAAAGATGACAGTGAAACAAAATAACATAAGAAAAACATCACCAGTATTTAAGCCACAAGAATCCTGTGAATGGTCTTATTATTATTGATGCTTCAGTGCTTTGAAAAAGCTTACAGTACTCCAAAAGACAAAAATAGTTCTGATCTCAATCAATCGACATTTGATACTTCCAAAACTAAAGTATTTATACAAAATATTACAAAAATAATTCCTATAATACAGTCTCTAACAGACATGGTATTTTTAGACTTAAACTTGAATTTAAAGCTCTAACTATTACTGAATTATAGCCTCGGTGGAACGCATTATGCAAAGTAGGTGCTGATGTAGAGGGAAAGTTAGGATGTGGACCACATTTCACTGAGGTGCTGGCAGATGAACTGAGTGTTGTGCTCGTGAAAAATGTTGTATGAACGCCCTTCACCTGACTCGACCTATTTCTGTTTTTTTGCTACCTGAGTCCTTTCTGTCGTGTTTAACCCTTTTTCTTCATAAAATGGTGTAAAAACCCATATACCCAGACTAGAAATTCTCTAGACTTCAGCTATGAACTTTATCGCATCCATAGAAACATCACACATCGCAATATTTATAGTTTATGATAAGAGAAAATGAATCGGCGATGCGATGCAAAGAGGGAGGTGACGTGGCAAGGAAGGTGGGGCTGGATTGTATCGCAATCGCAAATTGAAAGGTTTTTTATAAGCGACGAAGGTAAACACTAAAAGATGCGAAGTGTGAAGTGCGGGGAGAAGGAAGTGATGTGGCAAGTAAGGTGGGACCGACCGCATCGCAAATCACAAATCTTAGGTTTTGTTATGAGCGCGGGGGTTAAATTCTAAATGTTGCAAAGTGTGACATGCGATTGGGACCCACCCACATTGCACATCACAATATTTATGGTTACCGCATATCACAGATTTTAGAGTTTAGGGAAATGTGGTAAACGCTAAAACCAGCGAAGTGTGATTTGCGTTGACTGAGGGTGATGTGGAATGGTGGAGATAGATCCCACTACATCGGCGGAGTTTATAAAGTAGCCTATGGAATGGGAATGGTAGCGAAGGAATAGCATATAGCAGTGGGCGAAGTATTACGTTGGGGCCAACTGCATCGCAACTTAAACAAAATAACTTGTGATTGCTTTAAAAGGTAAGTTATAAAATGTCTGATCTTGTGATGCGATGGATATTGCATATCGGCGATCGCAAGATTTAACGTTTGGCAGAATGGAATAAGTTATAATTTGTGAAATGTGATGAGGTATATTTTCCAAGCTGTGAAATATTATTTGCGATGTGCGATGGATGGTGGGGGAAGGGTGACGTGTTAGGGAGAAATGGCCCCACTTTAATCGCAATTGGTGAATTGGGAAGGCGGATGGTAAGTGAAAGCAATGATATAGCGATGAAAAAGGTAAAGTATAACGATAAAGCAGAAAGGCGAACAAGGGTAAGTTTTAATGATTATTAAGGGAGATGAAAAGAAAAGGAAGTGCGGTGGGTGAATGGGTCCCACTTCATATCGCCTTTCAAAAGGTTTGTAGGAGACATAAATCAAAGGATTTTGGGAGTTGGCTTATGTGAAAAGCAATTTGAGTGTGCGGTAATAAAAATGTATGGAAATATATGGAAATATGTGAGCGGGAATGAAATGTAAATAATGGAAAATGAATGAAATGAAAGTATGGCGGGGATATATTGCTATGGTTTAATACTTTAGGATATGAGTTAATAATCATGATTTAAACCATACCAATTAATTTTTCCATAGGCGCATTTAGACTAGCAGCCAATCAAGTCTTTTAAAACAGAATGAAGATTTCTTTTTCTTTCTTGCTTCCCTAACCTTTTATTTTTCCTTCTTTCTTTAGAGCACCTAACACCTAACATTTTATTGACACGGATGCCTACAAAAATAATAATTTTCCTAACATTTTTAACTTTTTCATTCTTTTGCATCCATATCCTACCTTATTATTTTGAAAATTATTTAACTATTTATGCCAACTTATCAAAGACAAATGATGTTACAACACCTCCCTTGGTTCAGATTAAACTATTGAACCAATTTTTATTTTCTACCTAACTAATTAATTTGTCAAGATTAAATTGTTTGACCAATTTTTTTTCACTGCCTATTAACAAGCAATTTAAACCTAATTCAATCATGTTGAAACTATATGATTGAATTTATTGAACTATTGTGGCATTTTAAACAAGTTGCACACAATTTATTTTCATAAATAAACTAAACTAAGAGTAGTGGCATTTGGAGGTGCAATACTTTCAGAATTTATTGTTTTTCTTCTTTTTGATGGGGTTCACATCCTATATTTTTTATTTATAACATATACCCTCTTTTTATTTTTTATGTTATCTCCCTTTTTTTATTTATTTTGAAAATTATTTGCAGATTGGAAATCATTTTACAAAATAAATTTGACAGATAGAATAAACTCAATCACCTTGATATCCTATGAAATATAGGACCCTAACATTGACTCCAATTGGGGATGGCACTTCCATGAATTGAAGTGTTAAGAACCTGTGATCAACAGCCTTATCCATCTGCACATCTGAGCAATCCATAATCTGATTCCTTCTCTGCTTCAAATATTATGATGGTATGTTGACCATGGCTTAGGGCCTTCTCTGCGGGCTTCAACCTTAATCAGCAAAACATCCAATCCAATATATGTTGACTATTATATTTACAATGATGTAAAAGAATCTTTAGACTAAGAGAAATAATGCTTCAATATCCTACCATTTACAGGACCACCAGGTAACAATGTTCCATCTATATCTGTGAGAAAAAAGGCATGGTCACCTCTAAAAGCATTATAATATATGGTCCCATCCATAGATTATCAAATTTTGTATGCTTCCCTTTGTCCTCTCTCCTTGCATCCCATTTTAAAACTTTGTCACCAATAGAAAAATCAGCTACTTTGGTCCTTTTGTCAAATATTTTCTTGATATTTTCTTGGATGAGCTTTGTTCTGTTATACACCTCTTCTCTTGTTTGTTGCAACTGAATGGTTTGATGAATCCTTCTAAGTGCATCATTTGGTTCCAATTTTAACTCTTGCATTATCTTCATCACTAGTTGTGCTAGAGAATATGGAAAAACAGCATCCATCCCATATACAAGTTGTTATGGTGACATGCCAATGGACTTCTTGGTAGTAAGCCTATCAGCCCAAAGTGTGCGGACTAACTTATTATGCCAAGAATTTTTATTCCGTTCTAATAACTTCTTGATGATGTTTACCATACTCTTATTGGAAGATCCAGCCAGTCTATTACCTTGTGGGTAATAGGTTGTTGAATTTCCTAAAGAAATATGATATTTATTACAGAATTCAATAATATTTTTGGATTTAAAAGTTGCTGCATTGTCAGTGATAATTTTCCTAGGGTAGCCAAATCTGGAGAGGGTATTGGTCTCAAGGAACTTGGTAATAACAACATCAATGGCATTTCTGGAAGGGATGGCTTCTATCCACTTAGTGAAGTAATCTGTAGCTGTTAAAATCCACTTATGTTGGGCAGAGGAAGGAGGATGGATTTCACCTATGAAATCCAAACCCCATTGTTGGAATGGGATTTCAACATAAATGGGTTTTAGTGGCAAGGGCAGAAGTTTATTTTTACCTTCAAAAATTTGACACTTCTAGCAGGTTGTGATTTTCTTATGAACATCAGAAAAAAGGGTGGGCCAGTAAAAACCATCCTTGAGAATTTTATTAGCAGTAGTCCTCCAATACAGGTGGCCACCACAGTCTCCATGAAAATCATCCATAATCTTATATACATCATTCTTCAACAAACATTTGAGTAATAGGCCACCAGAATCTTTCCAATAAAGGACATTATCAATGATGCAAAATTTTGTTGCCTTTAATTTCAGAAATCTAGCTTTAGTTTTTGTAAGACCAGGAAGAGCATTTAAATTAAACAATACATAAAGCAAGTCTGCATACCAGGGAGAATTTTAAAAAATTTCATTGATTTCTGGAGTCGCCTGCTCCTCTCGATCATCTAGAGTAGCCACCAAGTTTATCCTCAGACCTTGGAAATTGGACTCAGCCATAAGTTGTGCAATTCCTTGCCCTTAATTAGTTTGGTAGGTTTTATTTCTAGATGATAATCTAAAATAAATGCAATATATTTTCCTCTTTTTCCATCTAGTCCATTCTATGTTAAAATATCCTTTACCACAGAGTTATGTACATAGAAAATTATGTGTGAATGAAAAATATAAACTCTAAAGTCTTTAATTGATTTGACTAGTGAAAAGGCCTATTTTTCTATGATGTTGTACTTGAGAGAAGAATATCTTAAATCTTTGCTGAAAAAGGCTATTGGCTGCTCAAATACTTCACTATTTTTCTGTAGTAAAACAGCTGCAACAGTGTGCTTAGAAGCAAAAGAAAAGATTATGAAATCTTTAGTAAAATCTGGATTGATTAACACTGGTGCTTTATTTAATGCATGTTTTACCATGTCAAATATATCCTAGCCTCTATGATCCATTTAATTCCAAAATATTTCTTGGGCATATTGGTTGTTTCTAAGAAGTTCAACAAGATTAGGAATAAATCTTCTCAGAAAATCTATTTTACCTATGAAGGATTGAAGTTCTTTAATGTTTCTTGGGGGACTGATCTTTAGGATTGCTTCAATTCTCTTAGGGTCAATTCTAACTCCATATTTTGATATGATATGTCCTAACATTTTTCCTTCTTCCAGGCCAAATAGTGTTTTCCTAGGATTTAAAGATATGCCAAATTTTCTACATTTCTCAAAGACTCGTTTCAAATGTCTCAAGTGTTCTTCGTTAGATTTTGAATACACAGTTATATCATCCATATATATTACAATAAAGAGGCCAATCTCTTCTGAAAAAGAAATGTCCATTTCTCTTTGGAACGTGGCCCCAGCATTCATCAGTCCAAAAGGCATTTTCACATACATGAAAGTGCCCCATGGAGTGGTAAAAGTTGTTTTATCTTGATCTTCTGGATCAACCAATACTTGGTTATAGCCATAGAAACCATCTAGTAATGATATCCTACTTGATCTTATCACCTTTTGTAAGATATGGTCCATTTTGGGTAACAGATAGTTATCTTTCAGAGAAACCTTATTCAGATTTCTAAAATCAATGCATAACCTGATTTCTCCAGTTTTCTTTTTGATTGGTACTATGTTTGACACCCATTTGGAATATCTGAGGGGGACAATTATTTTAGCATCATACATTCATTTAACTTCTTTCTCAACTAAAGGTAACAAAACTAGATTTACACTCTGAAGTTTTTGTTCTTCTTTAATTGGAATTTTGTGTTGTATGATGTTGGAATCATAAACCTTCAGGTCTTCATAATTCCAAGAAAAGACATCCATGTATTCTTTGAATAGGGATATATATCTATGTTTGGTAACAATAGGTAATGTTTTTCACAGTTTGATCATATTTGGGTTTTGTTCAGTACCTATGTTGCATTCCTCAACTTCTGCTCCTATGGGCTCAATTTTAGGCTTTTTTGCTACATCATTGAAGTCAAAAAGGTCTTCTAATGGAGCTAATACCTGGGGAAAATGTTATCTTTTAGTTGAAAATTTTCAAAATCTTCTTTTTCAGGATTTATTTCATGAATTTCTAATTTAGACATACTTTCATCAAAAGTATTATTGATGTCTAATCTATCACCCTGTTTTACCAAAGGATTATATACAACTATTTGATTTTCTACATGATATTCTTGTTTTAATTGATTTTGTTCCTGATTATCCAAATCTAACTGAGTTTCCTCAAATTCATCTTTTGACAGTAAGAATTTTTCAATTTGTTTTTCATTTCCGAAAACCTTCCAGCATTGCATGTTATCTGGTATTATAGGTCGATGTTTTATTTCAATTGTGTGTGGTTTGTACGCGTGAGGTATTTTACAAGTGCTTGTAGAAACAGCAAGACTATTAGCTGTGACATTTTGACTTCTTGGAATTACTGCTAGATCATATTCCACAAAAGTATCTAAGAAATGGTGCACTCCATTTCTGTAGGCTCTTAATCTAGGGTATTTAGCAACATATTCTCCTTTTACTTGTTTGATGATTATTTTTGAATCTCCCTGTACAGCAATTCTTTTGGCACCTAATTTCTTAAGTAACTATAGGCCTAACATCGAAGCTTCATATTCTACAATATTGTTAGTACACTGAAAATTAAGTTTATAGGAATTCCCTTCACAATGATTATTATATGGATTAGATAACCAAATTCTTGCTCCATAGCCTTATTTACTATAGGCTCCATCAAAGCTCATATTCCAGAAGAGTTCTGGAGGAGGATCTAATTGTTCGAGTTGAGCTAGGTTTTCAGGTGTATCAATGTTATTTCCAAATTGTGCTTCAATTTCAGCATCATTGAATAATATGAATGAATCCAAATCAGTTTGAACAGAATATAGAGCGTAAATATGAGGTTTTTCTTGACTTCTTACCATATATTTCATGAGAGTTTCCCTATACAACCTTCTCTGTTGACCAAAGACTAGTATTGTAGCATAGGTCATATCTAGTTGAAGGGTTCCTTGTAAATTTTCTCCCCAAGAACGTGATAAAATAATGTCATATTTAGGGGGAATGTCTTCTACGACAATGTCCATAACTAGGCTTTTGGCTGGGATTTGACACAAGGTTACACACAGATCCTTGATGAGACCTAAACACTTTACTTTACTTGAATCAAATGAGTATAGGTATTTTTAGGGCCTAGTGATGTCAAGACCTAACTTTTCCATTACAACTTTGGGCATTAAGTTGTGTGAAGCTCATAAATCCAGCATAGCATTATGTAGGATTTCATCATGTATGTTTAAGTTGGCATAGAAAGGAGGGATTTCTCCTTCTTGTAACTTACCATCTACTTTTGGGCCAAACATCAATTCAGGTTTATCATCATTAAGGTTGAGAGTGTCAGTAGTTTCCCCTATCTTCAGTACTTCTGTTACCTGAGTTTTGTATGTTTGTTTTTTCATTAGCGCTATCAAAGGGATGGAAATTTTGACTTTGGCTAGTTCGTTTTCAAGATTAAATGATGATTGAATCTTTACAATATTGGGAATGTAAGGTACATCAACAATTTCTTTAGATTTAAGTAGGTTTTTTGACTGGTGGTTGGAACATCAGTTTGAGTTGGTTTAGAAAAAAATCAACTGTCTTTTTAGTAGAAACCTCTAAAGGTTACTTTCCAGGAGTTTCACCAGATTTCTTAGAAGACTTTTCTATTGTTCTCTTAGGGTCTGAATCAGAGATAATTTTGGGAGGATGATTAGTGTTCTTCTCAGCAATATTGTCAGAATTTTTTCTACTCCTAATATTGTATTGTTTATGAACCTCCATAATAGTGTTTTCAAATCCCTGTTTATATTCTTCAAATTCTTCTGACTCAAGATCTATTTGGGCTAATGAAAATTTGTTTTGTTCTTCTTTTGTGAGAAAAATAGTGTCATTATCATGTAAATCCAATAAATTTATTTGGTTGTCTTCTTCCTCTTGAGGAATATTTCAATTTTCATTAACATAATTGTCCTGAAAAGGGGGTCTAATTTGTTGGTCAGGTCCCCTTTTTTTAATCTGTGGTTAATTTCTTCTATTGTTTTGATTTCGATTTTGGGGAGGGTGTTGATTCTCCCTAGGGATGTTTCTATCAATCACCATTCTTTCCATTTACCTCACTAAAGAATCTATATTTGCATCAGTGCCAGAGGTTGATGCTTCTTATTTTATGGTAACTCTCTTCTCAGCCCTCATTCTAGCTCTTTTGGCCAACAAATTGGCATCTACACTAACTACTATGCTATGCATTTCCTCTAAGGATCCCTAGTCCTTCGGAAACCATCTGGAAACTTAATCAACACTAGTCCTTCGGGTGGTTTTATGTGAGCAGGAATAGCATTATAAATAGAGTTAAATCTAGCACAATAATCCTGCACAGTTTCTCCACTTTCTCTTTTGATATTTTCATATTCTGAGAGAATTTGGAAGGGGTTATTTTTTACTTACCATCTATCTAGAAACTAACGTTTTAGGACTGCTAGGTCATTTATGGTAGCAGCTAGTAAAGCTCTAAACCATTTCCTAACTTCACCTCCAAGGCTTTGAACAAATAACCTCATCATAACATCATCAACATCGATCTCATGGAGATCAAAGAAATCATTCATTTTGTCTACATGTTGCTGAGCAGTAATGGGTTGGGTGTTATCGAATTGGGGTATTTTGGATTGATAATCTTGGGGCATAGCCCCTAGATTTTGAGGAAGAACCAAGGGAGCATAACGTGTAGCCATGATTGGAGGTGGAGGATTGAAAATAATAGGTGATAGATTAATAGGTGGTGGAGGGGGTGGAAAAGGATGAACTATGTGTGAAGGAGACGATTGATGAAGTGATAGAGATGAAGGTCTTTGAGTTTTTATGAGAGGATAAGTAATAGAATATTCAGAAGAAGCTAGACTCGCAGATATTTGTTGAATTGTTTGGGATGCAATAGATGAAGCAACAATATTTAATGCATACAAATATATTGATTGTTGGAGATAGGAATTTGTAACTGTTGAAGTGAAGTATGACACCAAATCTTCGAGGATCTCAAAATCCTGGACAATTTCTTGATCATATTTTGTCAAAGAAGGCATACTTTTAAGTGAATTTGGATGCAAAATAGATTGCTCAATGACTAATGTATCTTCCCAGTTTATGGATTTGCTTCTAAACAGGCTTTGTTCAAACTTTAAGTCAAAGTTGATATATTTTAAGGTTTCAAGCTTATTTGGAACGGATTGTGCTCTAGGGAGAGGATTATTACTTCCCTGGATTTCAGATGAACTGGTCTGTTTGACTGATTTTTGTGAAATATCCTTAGTTATTTTTCCAATCCTTTGAGGATCATCCACTATTTCAAGAGGTTTGAGATCAAGATGGGATATTGTATAAGGTCTCTTAGAAGCTAGTTTTGAAAATCAAAACACACACTATAAAAGGTAATCTGACACCAATATTTTGACCTAGGAATTACACATTTTATTTACAAAAAACCAAAAATATAGCAATCTCTATGAAATATTTTATACAGTAATTATTTAACCAGTGATTGAATTCGAAACGAATTATGATTGATTTCAATTCTTCCCCAGCAGAGTCGCCACTATGTTAGCATTCTGTAATTTACTAGAGATTATGAGAACTAATCACATAGGCCAACATCAAACCAACTTTGGAAACTAGGATCTAGCCATGCCAGTTTCAGAGAGGGCTCTCTCTATAAGTCTTAACTTTGTTTGGATAATTTTTGGGCTAGTTATGATATTACTTGGGGTTTTGAGTTTTGTTTAGGGTTTTGGAAAATTTATTGTATTCAATTGATTAATGTCTACTGGGCAATGGAGTCAAAATATAACTGGATATTTGCATCAACTTTTCACAGAGTAAACACAGGGAAAGCTAGGAATATTTACTGGATCTTTCGAATTTATAAATGGATTATGACATAAATATGAAAAGATTCAGCAGAACTAATGAGAAATTAAGAATTCTTTAGCTTGGCCATCAGTGGAAAACATTATGATTATAAACACATCCAAAATAAGGTACTCAGAAGTAAATCCTATTCATCACGCTTTCTGCTTTACAATTGGAATTAATATGATTACAATGAAAGATGGCAGTGAAACAAAATAACAGAAGAAAAACATCACCAGTATTTAAGCCACCAAAATCATGTGAATGGTCTGATTATTATTGATGTTCTAGTGCTTTGAAAAAGCTTACAGTACTCCAAAAGACAAAAATAGTTCTGATCTCAATTAATGGACATTTTATACTTCCAAAACTAAAGTATTTATAAAAAAGATTACAAAAATAATTCCTATAATACATTCTCTAATAGACATGGTATTTTTAAACTTAAACTTGAATTTAAAACTCTAACTGTTACTGAGTTATAGCCTCGGTGGAATGCACTGTGCAAAGCAGGTGCTGATGTAGAGGGACAGTTAGGACGTGGACCACATTTTACTGAGGTGCTGGTAGACGAACTAAGTTTTGTGCTGGCGAAAATTGTTGTATGAACGCCGTTTGCCCGACTCGACCTCCTTTCTGTTTTTTTGCTACCCGGGTCCTTTCTGTCGTGTTTAACCCTTTTTCTTCATAAAATGGCATAAAAATCCATATACCCGAACTTAAAACTTTGTAGACTTCAGTTATGAACTTTATCGCATCCATAGAAATATCACACATCGCAATATTTACAGTTTATGATAAGAGAAAATGAATCGGTGATGCAATGCAAAGAGGGAGGTGACGTGGCAGGGAAGGTGGGACCCGACCGTATCGAAATCACAAATCGGAAGGTTTTTCTATAAGCAGCGAAGGTAAACACTAAAATATGTGAAGTGCGAAGTGTGGGGAGAAGGAAGTGACGTGGAAGGTAAGGTGGGACCGATCGCGTCGCAAATCACAAATATTAGGTTTTTTTTATGAGCGTGGGGGTTAAATGCTAAATGTTGCGAATTGTGACATGTGATTGGGACCCACCCACATCACACATCACAATATTTATGGTTTACCGCATATCAAAAATTTTAGAGTTTAGGGAAATGTGGTAAACACTAAAGCCAGTGAAGTGTGATTTGCATTGACTGAGGGTGATGTGGCATGGTAGAGATGGATCCCACTGCATTGGCGGAGTTTATAAAGTAGTGAATGGAATGGGAATGGTAGCGAAGTAACAGCATACAGTAGTGGGCGGAGTATTACGGTGGGGCCAACTGCATCGCAACTTAAACAAAATAACTTGCGAGCACTTTAAAAGGTAAGTTATAAAATGTCTAATCTTGCGATGCCATGGATATCGCATATCGACGATCGCAAGATTTAATGTTTGGCAGAATTGAATAAGTTATAATTTGTGAAATGCGATGAGGTATATTTTCCAAGCTACGAAATATTATTTGCAATGTGCGATGGATGGTGGGGGAAGGGTGACGTGTCAGGGAGAAATGGCCCCACTTTAATCCCAATCGGGGAATCGGGAAGGCGGATGGTAAGTGAAAGCAATGATATAGTGATGAAAAAGGTAAAGTAGAAGGATAAAGCGAAAAGGCGGAAAAGGGAAAGTTTTAATGATTTTTAATGGAAATGAAAAGAAAAGGAAGTGTGGCGGGTGAATGGGTCGCACTTCATCACATATTGCCTTTAGAAAGGTTTGTAGGAGACGAAAATCAAAGGATTTTTGGATTTTCTGATGCGAAAAGCAATTTAAGTGTGAGGTAATGAAAATGTATGGAAATATATGAGCGGGGAATGAAATGTAAATAAAGGGAAATGAATGAAATGAAAGTATGGCGGGGATATATTGTTATGGTTTAAAACTTTAGGATATGAGTTAATAATCATGATTTAAACCATACCAATTAATTTTTCCATAGGCGCATTTAAAACAGAATGAAGCTTTTTTTCTTTCTTGATTCCCTAACCTTTTATTTTGCCTCCTTTGTTTAGAGCATCTAACACCTAACATTTTATTGACACGGATGCCTACAAAAATAATAATTTTCCTAACATTTTTAAATTTTCCATTCTTTTGCATCCATATCCTACCTTATCATTTTGAAAATTATTTAACTATCTATGCTAACTTATCAAAGACAAATGATGTTACAACACCTCCCTTGGTTCAGATTAAACTACTGAACCAATTTTTATTTTCTACCTAACTAATTAATCTGTCAAGATTAAACAGTTTGACAAATTATTTTTCATTGCCTATTAACAAGCAATTTAAACCTAATTCAATCATGCTTAAACTATATGATTGAATTTTATTGAACTACTATGGCATTTTAAACAAGTTGGACAGAATTTATTTTTAGAAATAAGCTAGACTAAGAGTAGTGGCATTTAAAGGTGAAACACTTTCAGAATTTATTGTTTTTCTTCTTTTTTATGGCGTTCACATCCTATATTTTTTATTTATAACATATGCCCTCTTTTGATTTTTTATGTTATCTCCCTTTTTTTTTTTTTAATTATTTGCAGATTGGAAATCATTTTACAAAATAAATTTGACAGATAGAATAAACTCAATCACCTTGAGATCCTATGAAATATATGACCCTAACAGGTTGCTTGAATCGGTGCCCATGAGGTTCTTCTTCTTATTTTCTTTCTTTTTTTTCTTCAAGTTAAGTTCTAGATTCAACTTCCAACAGTTCTCCTCTGTATGGTCGCCAATGTTTCAATGGTTGCTAGGAACATTGCAACGGTGTTATGTGGATGTTGTTTTTTTACCTTTTCTCCCTTTCCACTTCTTCTTCCCCTCCGTAAAAGTGACATGTTTCTCCTTTTGCTTGGATCCACTTGATATCCCTTTCTCCAAGCCTATGCTCTCTAGGTATTTTCCCTGTACACAAGCCTCGTGTTGAGAATTTGGAGGGCTAAAGGTTAATACAAATTCTCTTCTTGATAATTACTTGTGAGCTTGCTTGTGTTGCTTATGTCTTCTCTTAGTTAATCTTTCATTAAGTCAATTATCAAAATGCACAAGACATGAACATTAGGCAGGAGAAGCACTTTTATTGTGGGAAGGTAAATCATAGATTTACCTTCCTTAATTTACACTTCATAATTCATCATAACCCTTACACTTGTATCTTAGTATTGATGATGTCACATTCTATTACAATAATGTCACTATACAACACCCCAAAATAGATCCGCACCTTACTGTATATATATCAAACTGTTGTAGTATATCAAAAATTCCTTAACCCTGATCCGAATGCCAGATTTACCTTTGATTTTGAATCTGTACGGGTCCGAAGTTTCACTTGTTGATCTACGCTATCTACGCTATCAAGTCTGCAAAATTTTGTCCTTCTATCCACATTTGGGTACTCTCTGAAATCTGCAACCTTCTGTCCTTATATCCACATTTGAATACACTCTGATATCTACAGTTTATTTAAGAACAGTCTGCATTATATGTTATGCACTTCATATCATTTTTATCTATGTTGTATATCACATATTATCTGCATTGTATTCACCACACTTAGTTTCATGTATTTTCCGCACTATCTTACAAAGAAAGCCCGCACTTCATCTCTAAGATATCTGATTTCTTGTTCTTCGAATCATGACTGCACATCACATTTATATATATAGCATATCTCTTTTAAGCAAGCCGACCATATATGATTTAGACCGACTAGTTTCATGGTGAATGAGGCCGACTAGATCATGATGAATTCCATGCATTGGAGAGGTATTTATTTCCTGTGTTTAAGGGTTGTCTTCCATAGTTGCATCGAGAATTGTTAGCTTCTTTCAAAAGGTCCTAAAGCATACTTAATACAATATTGATCATGAAGCCCATGAAGCAAGTACACTAAAAATAAATTTGTATTTACTTTACCTTCTTCTTTTCATAAATACATATTTACATAGTCAACATGAAGACCAACTTAGT
Organism: Pinus albicaulis; assembly: GCA_034641835.2. Classification (NCBI taxonomy): domain Eukaryota; kingdom Viridiplantae; phylum Streptophyta; class Pinopsida; order Pinales; family Pinaceae; genus Pinus; species Pinus albicaulis. Next base: position 1,729,983,507 of record CM076575.1, on the reverse strand, counting down.
TACACTTTTCAACACTCCCTCTTAACTAGGGAGGTATTCATACAGGTACATGGTCACTTTCAAACTCAAGAATCTCCGAAGAAGAATTGGATTGGTAATCACATATGTATAACATTATATCAACTAGAATTGTCCTAGTGCAAGGCCTTGACTAACAAGCCCATCTCTCAACGAGAAAATGGCCTACAATGTTGGCGAGACACATGACTTATAGACACCTTCGTCATTGTATGTCCAAGGTACATACTCCACCCAGGTGTTCCAAAAGTATGACCTTCTTGGACTATAGCTAGCCCTCAAAGAATATCGGTCCCAGACTACTCTTATCTTGAATGCCCTAACACATTCTCAAAGAGTATCGAATGCCAGATGATTACCCAATCCTCCATTCTGTCTTCCCAAGACCAGAATGATGTGTTTATCTCTTCCTCTCAACCAGGGAGGACCTATTCCACAAGGGAATGTACTCATTCTTATACGAGGAATGTACCTAAGATTATTCTTAGGAATTACCAAGTTTCTTCCAAGTAAGAAACTTGTCATCAGGCTCCCTCTTAACCAAGGACCTCTAGCAGCAATGGTGAGACACCTAGCTGCTCATGAAGAATTCTTGTCCTCGATTTCATGGATTTCAATATTGAGGAATCTCCAATTTTTAGCTTCATAGGGCACATATCATCCATCACTTCTATCCTAAGTCATGTCAGCTATCAGAGAATGATTCATCAGAATTCCTTTATCTGGTCCATTGTTATGCCATGCTTTTTTCCTTTGAATCATTTCCAAGGATCATACATCCTTTCTCATGATTAGCAGCCCTACACAAATTCATCTAGATAAACATATTCATATTAAAGAAAGTTACCTTAGTGATGATCTTTCACCATGACATCTTCACGTAGGCATCGGCATCCCTCATATAGATTGACACATCTCCTAATGATATGTTTTTGCTAAGGGTCTTCATCTTTATCAGACTTCTGTCAGAGTCTACATATCTTCCCAGGAGATATTTTAGTCACATCTTCTTGGTCTCCGGATGATAACTACCTCTTGACATGGTTGCATTTCATGATCTCTTCCTTTCTACGCATCCTCCATTCCCAGAAACTTACACATTTTCTAGTTCCTTGTTCTTATACAGCCACCTCATATTTCATGAGGACATATTATGTTGATTTCATATGTCTTGTGCATTGAGAGATACTTCTCCATAGATCTAAGTACAGAAGTCCATTACCTGCAACCATATAACATGACATCATAGCATCCAATGTCAGCATATAAATATATACATACCTCATACCTTTTTCCCTTGAGTCATCCTGTAGCGAATTTTCAAGAATGAAGAGCTTCATTCTCTTGGCTTGTTTCATCAATATGTCATCACATCCCAGAATTATGTTTCCATGATGACCCTTACTCTTGATGACTACTTTCTAATAGTAAAGTTTGTCAAAGAGGTTTTTTTTTTTTCCCTCCCGAAGCTGATTCACTAGGAGCTCCTACCATGCTTCCTTCAGGATGCTACATTGCTTCCTCAAATCTTTGGTAGATCAGCTATTCCAAGATCCTTTAATGTACTACTTCACTGTATATACATATCACAGAGAATCCTTTTTTTTTTTTTTTTTGAAATCAGAAGTCATGAATATGACTGTGAGTTACATCGAAACTCCTTCTCTGAAGTTGATCGAATTTATCTTACTAACATACACCAAAAATCATTACTGAACTGCTTGTTGAAATTAATATAGATTTTATACTGCACTTGTTTCTGAGGTAGTACCGAGACCTTCTCCTTGAGATGGCATTGAAATCCTTTACTAAGATTTCACCAAGAGTGTGGTACGGTGGTGAGACTTCATCTCTATTTCTGCACTAAAACCTTTTCTGCAGTATCACCGAAATATACATGTGATAGCACTGAAAAGTAACATAAAAATTGTGGTCACTTTGGTCACAGTGGTAACACCGAGCCTCTGTAATTTCCATCTGAATCTCTTCTATAATTGCATCATGATTGTCGAGCTACAGATATCGTCACCATAGAGATAATACCTTTAACGAATTGTAGCTACAATGTTATCAATGAGACCTTATTGCACTGAGACAGAGGTATAATTCATTTTTCCTTCATCGAGTCCCTTCTTCTTTGATGATTGTAATAGAGATCGAGCCCATCACTTTTCTCTATCTGAAAGATATTTGAGTTGTGATCAATTTCTAACATAATCTAAACTCTCTTACTATGCCAAAGATTCAATTTTTGTCTTACCCATACAAAACAGAGATATTACTAAATTTTTATCTATACTCCATCATCCAAAATTTCAGATGAGATTCGAACCAGTGAACTATAATACTGTATGTGTCTTTAATCTTGAGGTCTGAGATATAATACCCAGACAGTGAGAAGAAGTCACTGTGGTGTACCCAAACCTTCTGTGATCCAAACTAGATTGAGATCACCTAGATCATGTGTTATCTTGACCAAGCTCCTTCTTGAGTGCCTCTTAGATGAGTTGTTGATTGTGATCTAATCCTTAAGTGCCACTTATATGCCCTTCTTTGACCGCCACCTTAGCTCTTATACCATGTTGAAAATTTGGAGGGCTAAAGGTTAATACAAATTCTCTTCTTGATAATTACTTGTGAACATGCTTGTGTTGCTTATGTCTTCTCTTAGTTAATCTTTCATCAAGTCAATTATCAAAATGCACAGGACACGAACGTTAGGCAGGAGAAGCACTTTTATTGTGGGAAGATTTACCTTCCTTACTTTACACTTCATAATTCATCATAACCCTTACGCTTGTATCTTAGTACTGATGATGTCACATTCTATCACAATTATGTCACTGTACAGCACCCCAAAATAGATCCGCACCTTACTGTATATATATCAAACTGTTGTAGGATATCAGCACTTCCTTAACCCTGATCCGAATGCTAGATTTACCTTTGATTTTGAATCTGTACTGGTCCGAAGTTTCACTTGTTTATCTACGCTATCAAGTCTGCAAACTTTTGTACTTCTATCTACATTTGGGTACTCTCTGAAATCCGCAACCTTCTGTCCTTATATCCACATTTGAATACACTCTGATATCCATATTTTATTTAAGAAAAGTCTGCACTGTATGTTACGCACTTCATATCATTTTTATCTGTGTTGTATATCACGTATTATCCGCATTGTATTCACTACACTTAGTTTCATGTATTGTCCGCACTATATTACAAAGAAAGCCCGCACTTCATCTCTGAGATATATGATTGCTTGTTTTTTGAATCATGATGGCACATCACATGTATATATATAGCATATCTCTTTTAATCAAGCCGACCATATAGTTATGAGTTAGACCGACTAGTTTCATAGTGAATGAGGCCGACTAGATCATGACAAATTCCATGCATTGGAGAGGTATTTCTTCACTGAGTTTAAGGGTTGTCTTCCATCATTGTATCGAGATTTGTTAGCTTATTTCAAAAGGTCCTGAATAATACTTAATACAATCTTGCTCATGAAGCCCATGAAGCAACTACACTAAAAATACATTTTTATTTAGTTTGCATTCTTCTTTTCATAAATACATAGTTACATAGTCAACCTGAAGACCGACCTAGTTACACTTTTCAACACCTCATCCACTGATCTAGGCTTCAACAAAATCACTTTCTTTCTCTAATGTCTATGTAGACCCCTCATATACTTGAGTATTACATTTGGGTTCTTTTGGCGAGATAACGAACATTGTGGCCATGTTTCTGAACTTTGTGGCATACTCTTGTAGGCTTTACCTTTTCTTTTTCCTGAAGTAGTTCCACTAGATCCACTAGCCCTGTACATACCCAATAGGGTAAAATTGTGACTTTATGATGGTTTTGAAGCCCTCCCACTTAGTCACTATAGGTTAGCCCTCCAACCTCAGGGTCTTCGTGTGGTTTTCCCACCAAGTGAGGGAATGGCCCTTTAATTTCAATTGTGAAAATGAAATATTTTTTTCTTCCTCAACATGATGGACACTGAAATAAGCTTCTAATTGTCCCAACATGTGATTTAGCTTCAAAGTGTCAATATCACCTTGGCATGACTTGATATTGACCTTCACTTCCATTTTAAATAGGGATTTTGAATTATTCACACCACTTGAACTAGGATGATATTTTTTGGGTCCTTTCTCTAGTTGGTTCATTGTTTCTTCTTGATTTATTGATCTCCCCTCTAATCTATCTTCTACATTATAACCCCTATTTTCTCCAAATATTTTGAGCTTATTAATTAGTGTCTACATGAGGAGATTCCTATTATGACTTATATCTTAACCTTGTGCTTCCAACCATAAAACCTCTCCTCTGCAAGATCATGAGGGCCATTCACAAATTCGTCAGCCGTGATTAGGGTTTTATGACTTTTGGCCTATCTTATTTAGATCCCCTGAAAATATCCACAATATGCCCAAAAAATCTTGATTTAATACCAATATGATTCGTAAACTTCCATGGAGATTCCATTAGATAGTTTGTCACAACAAATTTGATAAAACGTTATTTAAAAATTCGAAATCTACACTATTATGGTTTTATTTCCCTTTAGATTTATGGATCTATAATTTATTGTTATTTGTGTATGCATGCATATTAAAATTATGAAAAAAATAGAGGAAAGTGAAATAAAAACTCACAAATTATAATTTGACACAAGATATAACCTAAGAAACTCTTTCGGGAGAAAACCCATCTAGAAGGTGAGGCCACTATGCTCTCTTTCTCTGGATAGAAAATGGTTGCAATACAAAGAAGTATGGCATGTGGCTTGTGGGATAATATAGTGAAAAAATCCTCTATATTTTCTCTATCTACTATCCCTCTCAGATATTTTTCCTCATCTATGGAATAAATGCACTTGAAAGGATGGAACTGCTTTTCCTCCTAGTGGCCTGGTTATAACATAGAATAATAGCATACTAGTGGTTAGGTTTGAATACCTCAACTCTTAACCATAGTTACAATATAGACTCTTCTATAGTCTTCTTCATAATAAACACTTGGATATCCATGAATAATGGGGGATGATGTGGCATCCTCTCAAATTATGGCAGTGAAAACCAGAAGATTAACTTCTAAGTGGCATAAATTTTGCAAATGGACTCTGATTAACACGATTCTTGCATCATTGGAAAGGTATCTATGTGTATAATATAGTAAAATGTTTTTGTTCTAGAGAAACAAATTTTTACCCCAAAAAAATGTTGTTGATTCCTCAAAATGTTTCTGGAAGGTTTTAAACCCCAATTTGCCAAACTGGGTCACACCATTAAAAATGGTCTTGTGAACAAATTCATCCACTTTTCCCACTCTTAAAGAATTTATATGGATGAAAAAAATTATAATGATCCAATCAAAATCACACCTCCCCATTTTGGGAGGCTTTTGGTATGCAAAAGGTTCTACTGAATGAGGTAAGGAAAATTTTCATATACCTTCTCTCGATTGTACCATTTAGATTTCCCTAGAATTTTTCCTTTCAACCCAATATACTAAAGGTCATGTTGCCCCCGTCTCGCAGTTCTGGACCTCTTCTAAAAATTTTTGTCTTCTGTCAACACTACCTGAGCATCTAGTGCCAAATCCTCCACAGAAGGTAGGACATGTTTACCTTCCCAATCTAGCATGGAAGGGTCATAGAGTTTTAGATTCTATAATTCACAACTAAGTAAATGTGCATGTATGGTGGTAGACTGAGTCAATAGGAATTATCACCCACCTTTTCTAGTATCTCAAATGGACCATACCTTACAACTTTTATTTTTTTACCAAGACCCATTAGCCTCCCTTTATTCAATTGTAGCCATACTTTATCTCCCACCTTGAACAGATTTTTTTCTTTGTGTTGATCATGTTTGGCCTTATATTTTTCCTATGACTTTTGTAGTGTTTCTTTTACTTGTATATGGATATGCCTGATATTCTCTACAAATTTATCATCCCTCAAGGAGTCCCCTATGTTGTGTAGGAAAATCCCCTCTGCGGACAGAGGTGATCCCTCTAGCCCTAGGGTGGGTCTACCAAAAACAGAACATTTTGGTTTCTAAATTCTTATTTCATAAACGAAATGCGGATTGGAATAGATGTCCTACCTCAATCCAACGCTCTTGACATATTACGTTGCAGTGATTCCTCGATATTTGTTCTTCAAGCCTTTCACTCCGTTGGTAGAGATATTCACACACCTGCACAAAGATCAAGCAAACACTAGAAGCATACGAACATACATATTCATTTACGACTATCCAACTAGTCAAGGAGAGTCAGAAACTTTTAATACTAACATAGAAAAATATGGAACTAGAAATCAGTCATGTCATATTAATAAATAAAAGGGATTTTACAACCTGCGCCTTGACGTTGTAGACCTCCTTTGACAGGTTCTGTCAGGCACATCAAAAATCATTCATTCGTCGATTAAGCTCAAAGAGGCGAAAGGCTCAAAATCTCTTGCACAACTATGGACTATTCTCTGCTATCAGCTCTTGGTCTATTCTAGCTAGTTGAATCAACGGGATGAAGAGGAATTTATAGGAGCGGAAGAAGAGATTTGGGATCAGCTTATGGTGGAAGAAAGGTCTATCCCTTTGGGAAGTTTAATTTTTATAGGAACTAGAAGTCCAAAGGGAGAAACTCGACCACATCCAGTTGAAAAAACATCCATGATTCCGCTCACAAAGCTTTTATATCTTAGAAGCTTTGTTTCCATATTAAAAAACCTTCCAAAATTAACTCGTCACGGGGGTCCTTCAGAGACAGATCGACCATGGCGCGAGGGCTAGTGCAAATTTGGTCATCGGCGCGAGGAAATAACCACACCACAGCGCTGACCCAAAAGTACATGTTTTTAAGGGTCTACTTCGAGAATGTTCCACGAAGATTTTGTTCCTGGCATGTTAAGGGATGCAATGACATTCATTATGATGTGTGACAGTACACAAGGGTCACTATTGAGGAGGTAAATCCCCTCTGCGGACAGAGGCGATCCCTACTAGCCCAGCAGGGGTCTAGCAACAATCATAAAATGTTACAGCGCAAGTTCCTAGTTACGGATAAAATACCAAAGATGGAGGCCTACCTGGAGTCCAATGCTATGATCCGTAGAAGAGAGCGTTCCCGTTCCTCAGCCTCGGCAAATCACAATCCCTCCACGATCTCCGCGGATGGACACCTGCACATGCAAGAAACAACACGAATACAAGCATAAAATCCAGAATATGCAACTAGATATCAGTCAGAAAGGATATAAATCATATTAACATAAGTGAAAACAGAGTGGAACCATAACCATAATCATTCATTAAATAACAATCGAAAGAGAGTACAACCAATGTTCTGACGCCGTGGTCTCCTTCGGAAGGGTCCCCAGTCGTTCACGTCTCGCAAAGCTCGCCATGAAAAGGGAAAACCCCTCTTGAGTCTCTTGACAATAGTCTCCTTACTTGAGTCGGCCTTAAGGGAAGAAATAGGGCTCTTACAGCACAAAGGCTCTTGGGAATTTGGAGATTCAAAGCTTAGGCACTTCAAGACTATCAGCCCTTCAGCCCCTTCATCAATGGATGAAGGCTATATTTATAGAGGAGAGGAGGAAGTTGGGATCCCTACAATAGTGGAAGGGAGGCCTTATCCTTTGGGAGGTTCCCCATATGGTGGAAACAAGAGGCCAAAGGAGGAAGGCCATGGTTATTCAGTCGAAACCACTCTTGATGACTCATCCACGAAGTTGTTGTAATCGAAACTTCGCCTCCTTTTTTAAAAAACTTTCCATAAACAGATTGGCGTGGGTGCAACACTGGGACAGAGCGCCAATTGGCACGGGCTCAGTGTTAATTTTCCCCCATTGGCGCGAGTACATAATGGGCTACCAGCGCCAAGGCAAAAACAGGTGTTTTTAGGGGTCTGCTCAGGAAATGATCAACAGAAGGAATGTTGTCCTCATGGAAAGGGATGCAATGATAGTATTTGCAAGGCATGACACTGCTTATTGGTCACAGAAACGACCCTCCAATGGGCGAGATGGGGATTTCAGGGACGGTGACAAATCAACGTGTGTAACGGATACCCCCTAAAGCATGAACTGAAAGAGAGAGGGGTGAAGTAACTTCCCACACGAGCGTGTCCATTGACTCCTCGGTGGAAAACACAACGTGAGAAATACAACTGATATCTCAAGTACATGATGTATATGTGGTATGGACGCAGCCATCCAAAACAGAGTATACAATAATCCATATCCAAGGTATGGTCGCAGCCATCCAGTGAGGATCGATAAATAGACTCAGGTATGGTCGCAGCCATCCAGTGAATAAGTCATGTAAACAATCATAATAATCTACAATATCACAGCCTAGATTACAACAGACACAATCCAGGGTCTTGCGCTCCATCTTGAACCGAACAAAGTACAAGTTCAAGCATGCCAATATGTGAGATGAAGTCGAACATGCAAGAACATCGCCTGATTACCAACCAATGATGAGAGCTGTTAACAGACGCGAGAGGAACCACAAATAATGACAATGGCCCTCAAGGTACTATAGGTACAATCTACGGCGTGTGAATCAATGAGCTGGTGTCGAACACCCGTAGAATCACTCGATCGGAGGCCAATGATGAAAACCTCACGTCGAATGTGACGAACCTGCCATTGAGGCATGCAGGCTCCAAGGTACCATAAAGGAGTCTCTAGATAAACTTCTTGGATAATGAGCTGAAGTCGACAGGAAGTGACCTTGATCGAAGGTGGGCCATAATGTTTCCCACATCATCGACACGAGACAGAGGAACATGATGTTTTTATTGTGAATCAGGATCGTATGAGAATCAGAGGAAGGTTGATACTAGCAGAGGCCAACTTCTCTTGAACATATAATGGCACAAAATAGTGGTTTTGGCAGCATATTTGACATCAACGGATCAGAGGTCATGGTGACAAGGCAATGAGCAGAGGAGAGGTCAAAAAGGATTACCCAAACCCACGAAAGCAAGTGAAAAAACGAGATGAGATGTCCCCAACCCGACACGAATGCAGACAAGTGCCCTGTTCAAGAGCGACATACTGCCGACGACAACGATATTGGTTCCATTTTTCCCCACCATTTCGGTGAGTACCTCTTTATTTTTACACAAGCTTGAAGAGGATACCATATGCTTGTCATATAAATCCATCCTAGTACATTTAACGAGCCCCAGGAAGGAGAAACTCGGAGAACGTCATTTCGACTGAATCCAATGTCATCAAGTTTTAACGAGTCTGAAAAAGGGAGAACTCGGTGTCTTTTCATATTTAGAGAGTTTGGAAAGACAGCAGAAAAGTAAACTCCAGCAGTCCCTTTTCGTAAATAGTTCCTCAGATCCGAAAAGGTAGAAAACAATACCCGAGAAAACCTCCTAGTCGCGATAGGCTAGGGTATTCCTTTTTCATAAATAATCCATCCCAGCCCCAAAAAGGGGTAAACGTATACTGGGTAGATGTCGTTTCGCAACCACTTTAACAAGATCAAAACAACAAGGGCCTCGGCAATCTTTTCATGTTTAGAGAGTCAGAAAAGAGCTGAAAGATGACTCCTCCTAGAGGACCGAGTGGTATAAAGGGTAGCTACTAGTTCCGGCAATGGTGGAACTGCTCAAAACAAGTAAAGGTTGAGAGGCTGGCTAACAAGACCACTCATCGCAGCGGTTCCTCAGGAACGGGTAAAACAACCAAGTGAAGGCATATGATTGGCCAAGCAGATAGTGACGATGGAGTGAGAAAACCAAGGCTCATCTGGCAAAAACAGGCTGATAAAATGACAATCACAAGAGGTTAAATGGGGATGATTTCATTTTTACACAAGCTTGAAATCAGAGAACTCTGCTTGAAGTTGGTTTCATTTTTACACAAGCTTGAAACAAAGATAAACTATGCTTGAAACCGATTTCATTTTTACACAAGCTTGAAACGGAAACAAACTATGCTTGAAAAAGTAAGCATGCCCCTAGCATGGTGATTCAATTCGAGGTACATGCCCCCCAAGCTTCAGTCCATATGAAAGGCAGATGGAGTGAAGGTTCAAGTTACGAGATCAAGAGACAGACTCGACTGGGATTTTACGAGAACTAATCAAAGACTCGAAATGAACAAGAACGTGTTTCATTATTTTAACGAGGTTGACACATTAAAAGAACTATCCTCAGGACACCTTGTTTCATGGTTTAAAGAGCTTGGCACAAGACAAGGAAATTTGCTCCGACAACCTTGTTTCATTTTTTAAGGAGCTTGACACAAGACAAGGAACTCTACTCCGACCGGCTTGTTTCATTTTTTAAGGAGCTTGACACAAGAAAATGAACTGTGCTCCGACCACGTTTTTTCATTTTTTAAGGAGCTTGACACAAGGAAAAGAATTGTGCTCTGACAACCTTGTTTCATTTTTTAAGGAGTTTGACACAAGACAAGGAACCATGCTCCGACGACCTTGTTTCATTTTTTAAGGAGCTTGACACAAGATAAGGAACTCTGCTCCGACGACCTTGTTTCATTTTTTAAGGAGCTTGACACAAGATAAGGAACTCTGCTCCGATGACCTTATCATAATGAACAAGAAGTCATCGCTTCCAAGAGTTCCACTCCCGATGGAAGGAAAACCTCCTGGAAGTCAGGACCCAATGCCCCCAGCACCTGATGCACAATGGCACTATCATTGGGTACAAGCATGGGGTAGGTAGCCACATAGTTGACCTGCAGTGGGGCAGATACAACGGGTGGATAAAAACCAGGAAGGGATGATGGCGGGCCAGTTGCCACATCAGGACCAAAGAACGAAAGTTGATCAATGGTCACGATCTCATCCCTTCTTGGAAAACGGGCCCAGAAAAAGGGAGAGCGCTCCCATGGCATAGGTGTAATCGCCCCAAAGAGCGAGATTGAAATCCAAGGGGGCCTGGAACAACCATCACGTCCATATGGACAGTTTTACCTCCCAAAGTAACAGGTAACCTTGGAAGGATCCCTAACGGTTGACTCGTTCTTCTGTTAAATGCCAATAGATTCTGCGTAACAGGCGCAAGCGGCGGCGAACCGAAAGCTTGCCAAGTAGTTTAGGATAGAATACTAACAGATGCACCTTCGTCTATAATGGTGCTGGGTACAACCAGACCAAAAGCCTGTACTGTGATTTCGAAAGGCACATAAGACGGAAGGCGGTATCCTACAAATCGATTCCAATCAAAGGAAGCGACCAAACTACTCGTAGGGGCTACCATCGAACCGAGAAGGTCTTCCCCTGGTGTTACGGAAGAAGAAGGAGCATCCTCCACAACCTCCATCTCGAAGGTGGGAGGGGTATCCTCCGGGACCTCTATCACGGGAGGTGAAGGAGCTTCTTCTTGAGGTACGGGGATAGGAGAATCTTTCTCCAAGGCTGAGGAATCTGAAGAAACAAGAAGAACCTGAGGGGTATGAGATCCACTCCCCACGGAAAAGACCTGGTGCACCGCAGATAGGGCTAGCTCAACCGATCCCACGACCAATGGCTGGTCGGGAACAGATTCCTGAATTTGAATTTCTGGGGGAGCGGGATCGGCCAAGGATGACTCTTGACCAATCATAGGATCAATTAGCGGAGGACTCAAAGAAAGTTGTTTGTAACCAGCCGGGAGGCATGGTGTAGAAAGAGTTGAGTTGTCCAACACTCGCTTGGCTTCATCCATATAAGTACAAAGGTGAATGGCATGGTGCCCTTCACACAACCTACAGGGATTGGTAATCTTACCCTGCTTCTTAGGAGTTTTACATACACTAGCTGAAGACGTGCCCCCAACCTGACTCCCGGAAGCCAAAGGCAATGGTGGATGACTGCTGGACCATTCTTCAAGCACCTTGGGAATGCCAGGGCAGTCTCGAAGAAGATGGTCTCCCGTGCACAACATGCAGGGGAACTTGAATTTCCGTGGAGGGTTCGAAGGTTTATCAAGAGGAGGTGCATTAGAAGCAGCAGTTGTAGCCTTAGCCTCTCTCTTATGAGACTTCTTCTTCTTTGTCTTCTTCTTCTTCTTCTTAGCCACCTGGTTACTTGAATCCAGACTTTCACCAGGCGAAGTAGAAGAGGAGGACGCAGAAACAGGAGAAAAAGGGGAGAGGTCCACCTTGGAATCAACATGATGTTGTTCAGGTGGAGGAACTGATTGAACAGAAGCCGAGACATTTAGGACAGAGGTTGAGAACAACCAAACAGGCAACCCAACAGTTAACCCAGGAAGGGACAATGTTGCCATATAAGGAGCACCAACATTTCCAAAAGGAGGAAAAGGACCAGGATTCCCATCGGAGGGGATTCCTTGGTTGGTGAACTCCGGAAAAGTTGCCATTAGAAACGATCTTCAGAACAACACCCTAAGGAAACTAACTTTAACCAGGAATATTTCGTGGGCAGTTAATTTTTAAAACATTGAAGCAAAACTCTACCGTTTCATCTTTTAAGGGTTGAGAAACAGGAAAAAGGTGACTCTATCACTTTTAGATTGGAAACAAGCATGAAAGGACAAGCGCTTGATGACCTTTTCAAATTTAAAGAGTCAGAAAAGATCAAAATGACTGCTCAGGAATGCTAGGCAAAGGGTGTACCAAATAACTGTGAACTGCAATATACACCTTGGTTTCAAAATGAAAGAGAAATCAACCAAGGACTTAACGTACGTGCAGGCAATCTCCCCGAATGCTGTGTCCGGTGTATCACGGGTATAAGGCGGCAGACTCGGCTTCCTACGGATAAAGGATAGCAACCTAGTGGGGTCTCCCTTTATATACGCGACGGTACGAGGAGCACAAGTCCGTACTAGTGCTGTCTAAAGCCAAGAGGCGAACGACAGCTACTAGGTTTAACGACGCCGGAACACGTCTCTAGCCTAGACCTCTAAATATTTCGTTAATGTTTCAATGCTTCCTTAGGTAAATTGAGTAAATTTTATGGTTGATCTTCAATTATGTTTCGGTTTCAAGGCCCTACCGTATGTCGTATGACAATCTCCTGTATGCAGCTACATGAGAAAAGAAAACTTTTCAATTCGATGAATGCTATCTAGTTAAGGGAAGAGCTTCAAACAATGATGCAACAAACAGTAAAACTGAAAACGAAACTTTTCCAAACTAGATGACTTTCACTATCCAAAAGTATTCTAAAACATTCAACGAATCGAATAATGCAATGTAATCTATGCAAAATCCTCTTTTTCGAAAGCTATGCAATTGTAATCTATGCACAATTTCCTTTTCTTTTCAAATGATAAGAATGCACTCAATGCATTTTTCGATGAAATGATAATCTACTTAATGCATGCTTTCAATGAAAGAGAATGCACTCAAAGCGACTTCTAGTTTTCAATCATTAAACAATGTAATCTACGTTCAATGATAAAACTCAAAATACTTTTCAATGCAATGTGATCTAATGCATTTTAACAAAAAGAACACTTTGAGACGAAAACTAAATAAACGCAAATCTTCTTAATGAAGGATGAATGCAAAAGAGATGTAAACAAACACTAAGAATGCAATCGTTGTTTCAAAACACTTTGTAGCAAAATTTCTCAAAAGTTGACAAAACACAAAGAGGACTTCCAAAGAATGAGATCAAAACAAAGCATTCATTCCCTTTTACATCAAGCAATCATGGAAAGAAGACATCCAAAACAATGAGCAATGTAATCTATGCTCATACAAGGAAAACACCGGAAGGGAAAGACACACTGGTGAAGGATTTAGGGAAAAAATCTCAATTTTCATACACCCTGAAATTGGCACGACTTGTCCATTGACAACTAGCGCCAATTGGAAACAATTGGCGCGACTTGCACATTGACAACTAGTGCCAATGGCCAATTGGCGCGGTTTGCTAACTGACAACAAGCGCCAATGCCTGAAAATGAAAAAACAAAGAATTTCTCCCAACCAAGACCAGACTCACCACTTCAAGCAGAATCCAAAACAAACGCAGAAGCAAAGTACTGACGAAAAGGAGCTTCCGAACAAGGGTAACCCTACCACCTACAGGAAATGGCGCGACTGTCTGGCTGTAATCCGCGCCAGACAGGGGATGGCGCAAGTGATGAACTGGAAAACTGCGCCAACTGGCGCGACTGTCAGGGCTAAACTCGTGCCAATCAAGCCAACTATGAAAAGGTGAAAATTCGAAAAAGCAGAGGTTAGATCTGATCCTCTGGGGCTGAACCAAAAGCCAAAACAAAAAAGAACCCAGCCCAGAAGGCCAACCAAGCAAGGAAAACCACAAAACAATCAAAACGAGACAATCAAAACTAGACGATCCCCAGCGGAGTTGCCAAATTGTTGAGGAGGTAAATCCCCTCTGCGGACAGAGGCGATCCCTACTAGCCCAGCAGGGGCTAGCAACAATCATAAAATGTTACAGCGCAAGTTCCTAGTTACGGATAAAAGACCAAAGATGGAGGCCTACCTGGAGTCCAATGCTATGATTTGTAGAAGAGAGCGTTCCCGTTCCTCAGCCTCGGCAGATCACAATCCCTCCACGATCTCTGCGGATGGACACCTGAACATGCAAGAAACAACACGAATACAAGCATAAAATCCAGAATACGCAACTATATATCAGTCATAAAGGATATAACTCATATTAACATAAGTGAAAACAGAGTGGAACCATAACCATAATCATTCATTAAATAACAATCAAAAGAGAGTACAACCAATGTTTTGACGCCGTGGTCTCCTTCGGAAGGGTCCCCAGTCGTTCACGTCTCGCAAAGCTCGCCAGGGAAAGGGCAAACCTCTCTTGAGTCTCTCGATAATAGTCTCCTTACTTGAGTCGGCCTTAAGGGAAGAAAGAGGGCTCTTACAGCACAAAGGCTCTTGGGAATTTGGAGATTCAAAGCTTAGGCACTTCAAGACTATCAGCGCTTCAGCCCCTTCATAAATGGATGAAGGCTATATTTATAGAGGAAAGGAGGAGTTTGGGATCCCTACAATAGTGGAAGGGAGGCCTTATCCTTTGGGAGGTTCCCCATATGGTGGAAAAAAGAGGCCAAAGGAGGAAGGCCGTGGTTATTCAGTCGAAACCACTCCTGATGACTCATCCACGAAGTTGTTGTAATCGAAACTTTGCCTCCTTTTTTAAAAAACTTTCCATAAAAAGATTGGCGCAGGTGCAACACTGGGACAAAGCGCCAATTGGTGCGGGCTCAGTGTTAATTTTCCCCCATTGGCGCGAGTACATAACGGGCTACTAGCGCCAAGGCAAAAACAGGTGTTTTTAGGGGTCTGCTCAAGAAATGATCAACAGAAGGAATGTTGTCCTCATGGAAAGGGATGCAATGATGGTATTTGCAAGGCATGACACTGCTTATTGGTCATAGAAATGACCCTCCAATGGGCGAGATGGGGATTGCAGGGATGGTGACAAATTACTATGTAACAGTCACTGTTATGGTACTCCAGTATTCAAAATAGGGAATTTAGGGACAGTGAAAAAATTTTGTGTAACAGATGCCCCCTAAAGCATGAAGTCTGAGAGAGAGGGAAGGGTGAAATGCTTTATGAGAACATGCCCAAACCAAAATTTTGTTGTCGGAGGACTTGCAAGACGAATTACAACTGATATCTTTGATACATGAGTATGATTTATGGCAACCATCCACAATAGAGAACATGTAATAAGATCTATGGTATGGACACAACCATCCAGTGAGAAAGATCATAAAATAGACTCAGGTATGGTCACAGCCATCCAATCAGAAGAGTCATGTATACATTCATGACAAACTAAATCATCCCTCAACCTGGGTTTCATCAGACAAAATCCAGGGTCTTGCGCTCCATCCTGACCTGAACAAGTACAAATTTAGGCATGTGAATGAATGAGCTGAAGTCAAACATGCAAGAAATTCGCCTGATTACCAGCCAATGATGGAAGTTGTTAACAGGCGTGAGAGAAACCACCAATAATGACAATGGTTCTCAAGGTACTACTAGTACAATCCACAGAATGTGAACAATGAACTAGAGTCAAACATCTGCGAAATCACACGATCGAAGGCCAATTATGAGAACCTGTCATTGAATGCGAAGAACTTTCCATTTAGGCATGCAAGCTCTAAGGTACTAGAAGGGAGTCTTTGGATCAACTTCCTAGATAATGAGCTGAAGTTGACATGAAGTGATCGGACGAAGGAGGGCCATAATGTTTCCCACATCATCGACAAGAGACAGATGAATAAGATGATAGTGAATCAAGGCTGAACAGAGGATCAGGGGTTGAAAACTGCAGAAGGGACTTCTCTTGAACATATTGGCCACATGACTTCGGAATTTGGCAATATTTGACATCAAGGGATCTGAGGTCATGGTGACGAGGCAAAGAGCAGATGAGAGGCTAAAACAGATAACCCAAACCCATGGAGGAAAAATGACGAATGTGGGATGTCCCCAACCTGACACGAGCTGCAAATAAGTGTCATGTTCAAGATCGACATATTTCCGAGACAACCAAAAACTAGTTCCATTTTCCCCCACCATTTATGGCGAGTGCCCCAATTATTTTTGGAAACAAGCTTGAAGGGGATAGCATATGCTTGTCATGGAATTTTTTCCTTCGGACAAATCCATCCTAGTACATTTTACGAGCCCTAGGAAAGAGGAACACGGCAATGTCATGGTGATGGTTCCTAATGGAATTTAGGTTTAACAAGCCTGAAAAAGGGAAAACTCCGCACCCTTTCATGTTTAGAGAGTTTGAAAAGAGGCAGAAAATAAAACTCCCGAAGGTCCCTTTTCATAGGTCGTCTCTCAAATCTGAAAAGATAGAAAACAATATCTGAGAGAACCTCTTAGCCATGTTCGACTAAGGTCTTCCTTTTTTGTAAATAATATGTCCCAGCCCAAAAAAAGGGTAAATGTATACTGGGAAGATGGTGTTTCGCAGCCTTTAGCAAGTTCAAAACGACAAGAGCTCGGCAATATTTTCATATTTTAAGAGTCAGAAAAGAGTTGAAAGATGACTTCGAGGGGGTGAATTTTTCGTGTTTTTACCGAGTCCGAAAAAAGTAATAAAATATAACTCATTTCCTCATCATTACTAGTTTTAGGACCCGTTGTTGCACAAGAAACAAACATAAAACCCATTTTCAAGAAAAATAATAAAAAATAATCGAAATGTGTCTAAAAAACTAATTAGGGTTAGAAAAGGTTATAAAATAACTCAAAAGCAAAAAACAATTTACTTTTACCTTTTCACCTTCTTGTGAGCATTTTCACTGGTTTTCAGTGTGAATTTGGGGAGCTGACTGTAGGCAATCCAGGAGGCCATTGACGAATTTTCTTCTTCCAGGTAAGAGCCATGAACTTCTCATGTAATTTCATTCATTTTTTATTATTATTTTTTATGTTTTGATTCATTTTATAGGAGGGTTTTAAAATTTCATACCTGCTGCGGTCGACGCCAGTTCTCAACATGGAGCTGCACCGACCTCTGTAGTTTTTATACGGGGAAAGCGACTGCGCGCACAATTTTTTTCAAAATCCTTTCAAAACGCTTGTCAAAATCAATTCAATTTTCAAACACATGGCTCATGGAGATTTGTATTTGGTTTTGCAAGAAGAATCAGTAGTTTCAATGGCAACAGAATGGAAAGAGCAGGAGCATGGGGCAGAATATGCACAGGCCCTAGAGAACAATGCATGCTTATATGCTCTAAGGAACTGTGGGATCCTTAATTTTTTTATGACCCCATGTCTGAGAGCTCAATTAGAACTGCTGCGATACTTGATCAGTGTATGGGACATTGACCAAGAAAAATTCATCATTCATGACCAGGAATTGGAGATAGAAGTCTCTGATATCTACTTTTGAAAGGATTGTCATGGAGGGGAGAGCGGGCACTAATGACAAGTACTCTGATCCTTGGAGATAGCATGGGAATGTTAATAAATAGAGCTTGTCCTCGAGCAAGGAAAGAACACAAGAGTGGTAAACTAGACATCCAGATAATGCCCGACTTACCTTTGAGGGTAGTGTTGCATACCATTACTTGGGTTGTCGGATCTCAGGCTCCACATGAAGCTACAAAGACTCAACTCCATTTAGTCATAGATTGCATGTCTCCGAAAATATTCAATTAGGCAGAAGCGGTGACAATCAACATGAAACGTCAGTTGACTAAGTGTAAAAATTGTAAGCTAAATCAGTTTGGGTATGGGTCCATCTTGATACCGTTCATCCTAGAACGATTACCGATATTCCAACGTCGAGAGGTGATTGTACCTAGGCCACCATCACAAGAGCCATGGATGGTCCGTTGGGCTGAGTTGATGCCTCGATCAAGGGGTGAGCATCATATGTCGTGGAGACCAGATTTCTTTGATTGGTTGAGCCAACAACTCATTGTGGTGAAGGATTGGCCATATACTAGTATCGATTTCAAGGGTTATCTGGATCTTCCACTTCCAGAAAGGGACAACTAGGAAGAGGATAGAGGTAAAAACTCATTTTTTTGGATTTTCATGAGTATTAAGATTTTTTTTTTGTTTTTATATATATGTGTTATGATATTTTCTCATGTGTTTCATATTCTTGGCCAGAGAGACCCACGGGGATGTCTTTGATAGCTCAAAGGGTCCCAAGAGAGTTTGAAGTGGCCCCTCATGGAGATGGAGGTGATGACAACGAATAAATTGCACGTAACCTGGAGGGACTCATGAGAGGAATCCCAGAGTATGTGAGATTTGAGGACATTCCTCATCCTTACCAGTGGCACACTTTGGAGGTTTCTAACTGCATTCATCGATTGTTGAGACGTGTTGTACGGGCAATGACGTGCTATCATGAGCACCATGCTTATTAGACTCCTAGGTTTCATTTCTGCAGTTTTTGAGAGATATGGCATCTCAAGATGTAACTGAAACACATATATTTTTTGAACTATGATGTACAAGCTGATGCAAACAATCGATATATATACATATGCTTATTTTCCTGTCTAAATCTTACTATGTGATGATGATTTATTTTACAAATTCGGCAAATGTCTATATAATACAAGATTAGCTATTGCATCAGTTAACATATTCATTCTTCTGGGAATATGCCAATATATAATATAATCAAAATTCATTTCTAAGAAATGAACACGGAAATACATCCTTAAAATCTGAGGGTTTCTGATAGAATAATGCCCATTGAGATGGATAACAACAAGTTGAAAAAATCATGCATAATATTTTTGAGATACAACTCATTTCAGGGCTGACCCAGGGGATTAGCTTCATAATCAATAAGCTCATAGGCCTCTTTTTGAAAAAAAAAATTAACGATGTAGGGCTCATGCCACATGGGTTCAAACTTACATGCTCCCGGTTTATCATGGGCTTGGTCATACAAGAGGACCAAGTCTCCTTCTACAAAGGTATGAGGAGAAACTGTTTGGTCAAAGTGGGCTTTGACCTGCTTTTTATGTGCTTCTATGACTAGAGCAGCGAAGCGGCGAGTTTCATCAAGCCTCTCCAAATATAGAAGACGTTCTTCCTTTGGCGAGGTATTTGGCAGTAATTCGACAACTATCTTGAGTGAAGGAATTTCACATTCAATCGGAAGGGTAGCTTCCAGACCATAAACAAGTTGAAATGGCATGAATCAAGTTGCATCCTTCACCAAGGTTCGATAAGCCTAGAGAGCTTAAAATAACATGAGATGTCAATTGGACTTGTGCATCCCAATAGTACGTTGAAGTATAGTGACTAAAACTTTTTTCACGGCTTCAACCTGACCATTGTCCTGGGGGTAGTACGGCGTTGAGTTGTCATGATGCAGACCCAACTGAGTAGTCAGCTCAACCATCATATAATGGTGAAAATGGAAGCCATGGTTGGTGAAAATGGCTTGAGGAACTCCAAACCTGGAAATCATGTGATTGAAGAGAAATTGGGTGGTTGTCTGTTGAAGCCTCGAAAATCGCTGCTTCAAACATCGGGGGATAACCACCCGGTCGGAACCTTAAGACAGCTCCTTTTCCGTTTGGAATGGTGGCTCCGACTAGATTTATAGGACCAGTTTCCTAATAATTTGAATGGGTTGGTAATGGAATGATTGGATGGGGGAAAATGGGACTAAATGACTTGAAATGAAAATACTAACTAATCTAATTTAAATACTGATAAATAAATTCTAAAACTAACCCGGGTATCATATGTGAATACAACTTAAAATTGTTTCAATTGAAAAATAACCATAAAATGTATTACAGCTTAATTGAAATGTGCAGCAACAAATAAAGATAACTCTGTTTAAGAAATTAAACAAAGTTATATTAACATATTGTATTCATCATTGTATATCGCTTGCATATACTATGAAAGATAAATATTTCCAATATACTCAGAAGTGATATATATTAAGGAAATATTGTGAAACGAAGTACATATAAATGATAGAAAACTTAAAAGAGAATATCATATAACAAAAGAAACTCACAATGAATAGATAGAAATATCATATCCATCTTGAGACTTTCAAATGTAATCTGATACTCTAATCCAGCAAATTCCAATGCAAAATCAACTCCAAGGTACAGAAATGCAACTCTTAAAAATCATTCCGCACAGAATCACCAGATGTGATCCTTTATAAAAGAATATAGGAGTAAATGGAGTACAGAAATGTAATCTCCATGTCAAAAATATTACAAATTAAGGACCCCTTTCTAAATGCAAGAAAGGGGTTTAAATAGGTACTTAACAAAACAAAATAACTAAAAATATTCCTACAATCTATCTAAAATAAAATATATGAAACTGAAATGTGAGCTTGTAGTATACTGGCTCATTGATAATCAATTGAGGTGGATGTGCGAAGGTGGCAGATATTAAGCATATCTTGGACTTCTATTGGCCGACTCATTTTTGAATGTAACTTCCCAGTGTATGTAGCATCAGAGAATTCAGGAATGATACAATGAATAACATTCGAAAGGAATTTTATGGCCATTTGTTGGCTGTGTGGCTTGATCAGATAAGTCCACATAATATCCCATGAAATTCCTTGAAGTTTGCTAATCTGTTGATTTTTATTGATTATCTCTTCCTTCCACCTGGAATCAACTTATTTTACTTTAGGTAACTCGCCTGGGGTACAATCTAAGATCAAATCGGTAGCGTACAAGCTGTCATTAATCAATTGTGTTGTATTATTCATTAAACTTTTAGCCGTTGATATGGCTCTTTCTTATTTCATCAACTGTTGTTCCCATTCCATAAATAAAATTTCCTTGTGTCTTTCTTCAATTCTAGGAATATTAGATTTTCTTCCTTGTTCTGTATCCTGCCATGAAAGGAACTCGGAAATTTTATCATCAGCATCCTCAATTTCTTGCCTAAGAGTGACTGATTTATCTATCAAAGATGATGTCATTTCGCACAAAGGCTCAATTTGTGTCAAATTTAGACAAAATTCATTTAACTATTGAGATAGCAGTTTGTTTATTTCAAGAGCTTCGGTTATGAATTGAGCTAACTTAGGATACTCCTTGAACTTGTCCAATTCTGATTGGAACATTTTTTCCTGTTCAATCTTTGAATTTTTCTCATTTTGTAGAAGATTTTGTAGCTTTTCTACCTCTTGATTCAACTGTTGTTGTTTGTCCAAGGCTTGTTTATCAATCTTCTTCTTTTCAAGGTTGAGCTGCTCTTCTAGTTGTTTAGTTGTGAGCTCTGCATCCTGTACTCATTGTTCCAAATGAATAATATTTTGTTGATCTCCTGCAACCCGTTCTTCAAAAATAGCAATTTGCATATCCTTTTGTTTTAACAGTGGTGAAACTTCGGAAGCTTTATATATAGTGGCAGCATTATAGGCACCGGCATACTGAGACAATTTAGTGCGATCTTCAGATGGATCCACCTCAGAATTTTTATAAATAATATTTAGAATTCCCCCTGTGATGCCAAAAGGGCATCTTGATCCGTTCTCCTCCTTTTCCTTTGTTTTCTTACCACAACCCTTGACAGGAGGTGTCTGTGACCAGCTTGAGCCTCGCTGGTTTCTCCTTGGGCGGCATGTTTAACGCAGGAGCTTTTGCATGTTGAAGATTGCAACAAGAAACAGTGAAGGAGGCATCCTGAAACATCATTCCTGATCCTAGTTGGAAAGTGATCACCAAAACTAGGTGGGGGCCACACAGGTGATTTTTGTCGCAAAGTCTATTTTTAGACTATGTCTATTTTTAGACATGTCGATCATATTCTATGAGTTACAGGATGCTATTTGTGGATGGTTGTTCAAGTTGGAAAAATAGATGGATTTCTATTTTTAGACATATTGGGCGGAATCCATTTTTAGATTGCTAGTCTAAAAATAGATATGTCAAATATTATTAGCTCTTAATAATATTTGGACTATAAACATTATCTTATTCTCTTGGAGCACTTCAGTTAAGTGCACAGATGTGACACAGGAGTTGACAGAAGGAATTACGCTATCCCTGAGGGTTAAGTGGAGCTATTGCATGGATACTTCAGTTAGAACTTATGTGACAGAGTTTGGTGGAGTTGATTTAGGAAGTTAATGGAGTTGTGTTCAGTTTAACTAATCTAAACATAGTTGAGCTATTTGTATCTATTTTAACTTATTGATACAATTAGTGAGAGTGGTGTGAATTAATTATTAATTAATTCACTAATTATAAACTCATTAATAAACTAAAGAATACATCAGTTAACTTCAGTGCATGGACAATTTCAGTGGAGACCAGTGCAGAGATAGGTGAAAGGGCAAGTATGACTATCAGTTGTGACTATAAGTGATGCATGGTTTGCATCCAACACTCAGTAGAGATGCCTATAAATACTACGTGAGCAAGGCTGGGGTAATTCAAACTCATCAAGAGGCATTCTTCAGCAGGGATTGCGTAGTAGAGGCAGGCTATCAAGTGGCAGAGATTGGAGCATGTGTTTTGCTAGATCTAGCTTGATTAGTGTGTAGCAATTGGAGATTGTACTGAGAGCTTGTGAGGAGCTTTGTATAACGATTGTTACATGATTTCTATGACATATATAATATACATATAGTTTGGGGTTTTCAGCTTTAAGCTTTCCCATTACATATTGTGTTCATATGTGTGAATTTTTATGGCTTTAATGTGTGCATGCAATTGATTTTATTTCTGCATGTGATGATCAATGGTAGAAGAGATTTTGTATTGTGCATGAAGTCAAATAGTGTGTGATCAGGAGAATCTCAATGAATAATATATGAGTTATTCAAATTTATACATTGCAACAAAATAAACTTTAGATTTTCTGCTTCTCTTTAACACTTCAGTGTTGGGAAAATTCTCTCTGGTTCTGTGAATGAAAGGATTTGAACTTTTGTTTGCAATTCAAATGAATGCTTTCAGCCGAAATAAAACACAATAATGAGAACAGTTATCCAAATATCTGTTTATTTAATTACCATCTAATCTCCTCTTATTTACAACATAAATTCTCTCCAAGGGGTCACATTCACACATTGAAAACAAAATAACCTATGATCTTACGTCTGATTTTCAATTAATAGTGTCGTACAATCAAAGATCAGTGCATGCTTGTAATAAATGTTAAAATTCTCTTTAGATCCTTTGCGATGCGATGAATAAATATAAATGCGAAGTAACAATCGCATCGCAAGTCTTCAATGGTGTGCAAGATAATACAACATAATTCATGTCATTTTTCTGATTGCGACAATCGCATCGCAAATTGTTTTGAAAGGAAACGCAACAATGCTTTCTATCGAATCCTGATCGCAACGGAGATTTTACAATGGAATGGATTGTTTAATACTATATCTGAAAATGCGATTGCGATTGAGTGCAATCGCATCGGCATTTGAAGGGAATGCAATGTTTAAATTTTCTTCCGAAACACAATTGCGATAAATCGCATCGCATCAGTCATGGATAGAAAAATGCAATATTTAATATCAATCTGAAATGCGATTGCGATGGAGCGCGATCGCATCGGAACTTTTCAAAGAAAAAACAACTCTTTAAAAGCATTTCTCCGAATTTCCGATTGCGATTACTGTTCATATTAACGTATTATTAAGTATATAAAGTCTTTCTAATATGTTCAAAATATGTTAAAAGGTATTCTAACTCATCGGATTGGAAAGTTTTTAAAGTTTGTATACTTTGTGAAGAAATGTGATATGCATCCTTTTATCCATGGATCTTTTATTCCTATTTAGGGAAAAAATATATAAAAAAGGGGGCCTATTTTTAAATGAGATTTATTCTAAAATTTAAAAATGGGGAGGGTTGTTGTACAGTACAACAATTGGCGATTCACTGGAAGAAACAGTTATCTCTTAAAAAAATGAAATGAATACTATATTTCTAGTAAATAAAAATTTCTAAAGATAATGAAAACTTTTCTTAAGATAATTCAAAATAAAATCTAACTGTGAAAAAGAATAAAAATCACTTACAATTTCTTTCTAATTCTTCAAGGATAAAAACATTTTTGGGTTATCTCAAGCTTTGATTGGTTGATAATAATAAAGGAAGTGGATTTTCTCAAGTTTAGCTTATGTAATATACTCTATTGTCACAGGTATTGCCTCTGTTGCCAGAAAACATTCATAGTCTCGACAGGGTTACCTTTTAACCATTAACTATTCATTGTCCCATCCAATTAAGATTATGACTCTTTAAAAAATAAATTCATAAGACATATTTTCTCATCTCTTTTATGTCTTTTTATTTATTTTTCTTAATTTAAGAGCCATTGTTCTGGTTTGGTAGCCAGTTAGTAACAATGCCATTCACTAGTTGTAATTAAACTGAACAGGCGTCGTGATGAGACTCCTTGTCTTAATTTATAATCCATTACCCTATTTTGTTATGCAATATTGGTAATGTCAGTTTGATTACTTCCTATGATCATGGTAAGCAGGCTCATGATGAGACCTCTTATCTCCTAAATTTGGTCATATAATTTCTTTAGAATTACATTCTAAAAAATCACAATCGAAATGGATGGGGTGAAATAGTTGTATCCTTAAGAATAAATGGATGACAATTTTCAGAGTTTTTTGTTTGCCAAAGCTTGAAAAAGTCTTTACTTTTTAAAGATAACCTTTCTCTGCTTAATAAAATTATAATGATTTACATTTTCCTCAAAGTTTCATAAGATCATGCAAATGTTTTAAACAAATTTTCAAAGTTTAACATTTTATTTTAAATTATCTAAAATTATAATCAATTCCTTAAAAATTGTTATTTACTTAAAATAAGTATTTATAACATTTTTTCCAAGACAACTTTCTAATAGTAAAAAGTCAATCAAGGACTATTAACAACTTTTATTTACAAAAACAAATGAAAATTGCAGAAAGGAATATGTACAAGTAAGAAGGGGGTACCTCCTTATGAAAAGAATTTCTTTAAGACAAGCCCATTTACAGGAAGAGAATCTCTCTTTCCTGTTAAATCTTGAAGTATGAATGTATATGAGCCTATATTTTCAGCAATCTGAAATGGTCCAAGCCACATCTTCTGAAATTTGGTATGCTTACATTTTTCTTCATGTGCTTTATCCCATTTCAGAACTAGATCACCAATTGACAAATTTTTTGAGCCAGTGGAATTTGAATCAAAAGAAGATTTAACAAGTTTTTGATGTTTTTAATGAACACTTCTTGCTTTCTCTCTATCCTCTTCTAATTTTAGGATTTGATCAAATCTCAATTGAATGGATCAGGAAGGATTTTCTTCAATGAATTGCACCAGGGCTAATGATGGAAGAGCTAGATTTGATGGTATTATAGCTTCTTTACCATAAACTAAATTGAAATGTGAAGTTACAATAGAAGCTTTAAGAGTAATACAATCAGCCCATAATGCAAAGATTAAATACTTGTGCCAATTCTTTTGGTTTTGATCAATAGTCCTTTTAATAATCTTTATGAGATTTTTGTTGGTGGATTCTACGAAACCATTACCTTGTGGATAATAGTTAGCTGAATATTTCAATTTAAAACCTCTCTTAATTGCAAATTCCATTATACTATTAACATAAAAATAAGATGCATTGTCAAAGACCAGAGCGTTAGGTACACCAAACCTGGTAATGATGAATTGATCGATCAAATCAGTAATTGCGTCAGAGTTGGCTACCTTTAGAAAAATTGCTTCTACCCATTTTGTGAAGTAATCTGTTGTTGTGAGAATATACTTGTGATGCTTGGAAGAATGAGGAGTTATCTCACCAATAATATCAAGCCCTCATTACTCAAATGGTTGTTCAATGTTTACTGGTTGTAGAGGAAAAGCTGGCTTCCTCTGCCTTCCACTAGCAATTTGGAAAATCTTGCACTTCCTCACATAATCATGAGTATCTTTAAAAAGGGTAGGCCAATAATATCCAACATGGATAATTTTGTGAGCTGTGGTATCACCTCCAAAATGACCTCCTGTTGGTCCATCGTGTAATTCCTGCAAAACCTTCTTTTCTTCAGTCTTTTCAAGACATCTTAGTAAGATTGAATCATAATTTTTCCTGAATAACACATCATCAATGATTTCATATTTAGTAGCCTTCAATCTTAAAGCACGTTTATTCTTATAGCTGAGATTAGAAGGTGCATAACCATTTTTTAAGTAAAATATCATATCAACATACTGAGATTCAGAATCTGTAACACTTATCTGACTTACTTGAATAGCATTCTCTGGATCTTGATTTTTTGGTATGTTATGAGCTCCTACTAATAATCTGCAAAAACCTTGTCCTCTAACAATCTTTGCTTGTTTAATTTCAATATCATATTCTTGCAAGGCTGTCACCCAATTAGCCCTTTTTTCTCCTACTTCTCTTTGAATTAGTAATTGTCTTACTACTGAGAAAGGAACAATTACTTTTGTATGTGTCTTTAAGAGAAAAGGCCTGAAATGCTTGATTGATTTAAATACAGGGAAAGATTGTTTTTCAACATTAGAATAATTCAACTCATCTCCTTGCAGATTTGAGCTGAAGAAAGAAATCGGTGCTTCGATTTGTTGATCATTGAGTTGTGTTAAAACAGCAGCATAAGAAGTTTTGGTTGCCAAAGTATACAGAATAAAATCATTGGAAAAATTGGGAGTATTCAACGCAGGTGCATCAATGATTTCCTTCTTGATTGCATTGAAGGCTTCTTTTTCTTTATGACCCCATTTAAATACCGAATTTTTCCTAATCATATTCTGCATAGGTAAAACAATTTGAGAAAAATCTGGAATGAATATTTTTACAAAATTAATCTGACCTAGAAATGATTGCATGGACTTTTTATTGTGAGGTAAAGAAATGTCAGAAATTTCTTTAACTCTGTCAGGATCGATATATATATACCATATTTTGACACAAAAAACCCTAAGAGTTTTCCTTGATCAAGAGCAAAGAAATATTTCTTTGGGTTTAACGAAATACCAAATCTTCTACATCTTTCAAATATTTATTTCAGATCTTTTATATGATTGGATTTCTTCTTTGAATAAACTATTATGTCATCAAGATAAATAACAATTGATCTATTAATTAGACCCTTAAATGCTATGTCCATGGCTCTCTGGAAAGTAGCTCCTGCATTCACTAAACCAAAAGGCATTTTCTGATAAGCATAGGTTTCCCATTTGGTTCTGAAAGTAGTTTTCAACCTATCATCTGGATGTACTAGAATTTGATTATACCCTGAAAATCCATCAAGGAAGGACATGAGTTCATAACCAGCTAATTTTTGGAGAATTTGCTCCATAGTCGGCAATGGGAAATTTTCCTTTTGACATGCCTTGTTTAAATTCCTGAAATCAATACAGATTCTAATATCGCCATTTTTCTTCCTAACATGTACCATATTGGAAACCCAATTGGAATGCCTTACAGGAAAAATAATTTTGGCTTTCAGAAGTTTGTTGAGTTCTATTTTGATTTGATCTTCAAGATTTGGATGAATCTTTCTCAATTTTTGTTGCACAGGTTTAACATCAGATAGCATTGGAATTGTGTGTTGAATTACAGAAGTATCATAAGTCTTTAAATCTTCATAATTCCAAGCAAAGACATTTTTGTATTTACTCAGAATTTTAATGAAAGCAGATCTTTCTTCTAGAGTTAAATTGAGACCTAGATTAACATTCTGAGGTTTAGAATCAGAGCCAAGATTGACTAATTCAAAATTCAAAGTTGAACTTTGAATTTTGGCATTAGTAACTTTCTTGAATCTGTCTTTAATATCATAAAGATCCTCGAGTTTAACAACAGATTTGGGAATCGGATTTTCATTATTTCTTGAAGTAATTTGCAGATCATGATCATCTTCATCAATAATTTTTTCATCGTATGATTTCTCAGAAGTTAAGAAATTCAAAATATCTTGATCATAGTAGAATACTCTCCTGTTAGTAATATTGTCTGGGACAGATGGGCGAAAAATCAACTCTACTGAAAATCTATCAGGACTGCAATCTTCGGCAGGAAGGAGTTTGGATGCAACATTAGCTAACAAGTCAGCTGATGTGTTTTGATTCTTGGGAATAAAAAAGATATTAAATGCTAGAAATTGAGTGGTAAGATCCTGTACTAGGGTTTGATAGTGTTTAAGATGTCCTGAAAGACAATGGATGGTATTCCTTACTTGTCTTATGACAATTTAGAAATCTCCATATACTTTCAGGTATTTTACATCTAACCCTATGGCTTTATAAAGCCCTTGAATCAAGGCTTCATATTCAACAACATTATTAGTGCACTCAAATTCTAATCTACATGATAACATGGTTTTCTCTCCTTCGGGATCAATTAGAATGCATCTTGCTCCTGCTCCATCAGTAGATTTTGATCCATCAAAATATAATGACCAAAATAAATTTCTATCTATAGGTTTATCTACAAAAGAATCAGAAATATTTACAATTCTAGAAGAATCAGATTGCGAAAATTTTCAATTTGAGAAATAAAAGTATTTACAGAGAATGGTGATTACGATGCAGTAAAATTTCCAAGAAAAGACTCAGCAGAATAACCTCCAATAATATTATTGTTGAAAGCTACAGGTTCATTAGGTTGCTCGAATTCAGTTACAGTATGCGTCATATGTTTTTCTCTTTCGACTTGTTAGCCACCTATAAAAATTTTCATATCAAATGGTGGCTAAAACATTTTCGGAGCCTTCAAGGAAGAAATTTTATTGCTAAAAAGTGTTATCTCTTGAAGACTCTTGAAAACATCATCTCCTCTGTCCAAATCTTCATTGTTGTCCCCATTTCAAAGCTCAGAAATTATGCTGATTTCAAAGACAAAATACTGCTACAAACACCATTTTAACCCTCCTCCACTCAAAAACTAACCTCATTTTTTCCCCTTTGTTCTCCATAAAAATCCTTCATTTTCATATTTTCCCCTCATCCCTTCCATCAAAACCCCTTTGATAAGGTTTAAGACTCTTTCTTTGCCTTATCAAAACCCTCAAAGTCCTTTGAAAACCATTTAAAATCTATAAAGAAAACCATTTTTGTATAAAGACTTAAGCCCCCTTGGGCTAAGTCCTAAACCATTTCCCCATTATAAGCCCTGGTGCTGGAACCAGGCGCTAGACCCGTCGAGCGCTTATCGCATCGGAGCAAATCACAAAGCATTGTTGTTTACGTTAAACAAAAAACTCTGATTGCGATGGCCCAATCGCATAATCGCATTCGCCTTCCCCGATCGCGCCAATCGCATCGGAGATGTCTTTTATGCCTTTACATTTCTCCACCTCTGATTGACATCCCTCCAATTCACTCCCCACCATTGATTTGATCCTTAGATCAACGGCCAATGCTTAATCGCTCCATCACACCCTAATTTCATTACCCCGCTGATTGCGATCTCCCGAAGCATCTCCCACCATCAGTCGGATTTGCAGATCGATGGTCTTCATCTAATCGCATCGGAGTTTTCCATCGGGTGCGTCTAATTACTTTACTTTGCCCCCCTCCCATCGCTGATTCCCGATTTATTCTCCACCGTTGATCTTTTGGGCCGATCTAATCTGACGGCCCACGATCATCCCGAACCACCAACTTCAATTTAAACCATATTTTCCTCCGAAAAAAGGTTTTTAACCTTATCTCATCATATTTTCACCATTTCCATATATAGTGACCCCTTCACTTTTTTTCCTGCTGGATCGCTCTCGACCGTTGATATATCCAAGATCAACAGATCTGACTTAATTCTCCACCGCTTTTTCCTCCAAACCGCTTCCATTTGACTTCGCACGAATCCCCACTGTTGGATGATGCCATCCAACGGCCACGCTCTTTCCCCACAACCTCTGAAGCAGTTCAAACCCAAAACGCAAGATTTTATTAATCTTTATTGTTTTTTGCAAGTGTTTAAATGGTTTATCCATTTTGTTAGAGAAAAGCCGAACACCGGGAATGACGATTCCCGAGCCTTTGATTCATAAAAGGAAACCATTCGCAGGGTTCGAATTCCATGTTTCATCAATGCTTCATGGGCATTGATGCCTTATGAGCCCTGCGCAACACTACACATCAATAAGACACAGTGAGTGAAATCACAATAAAAGCGTATCAGTGTCGAAGACAGAATAGAGCAGAATAGAAAATTGAAGACAATTTGGGGATTACGGCTAAGATTTATTATCAAAAGCCTAATCCTCCAAATTAAAACACAATTAAAGAACATAATAAGTGTTTTATCAGACAGAAAGGCCTCCACCACCACATCTGAGGCAAATTGATTCCTCCCAGCTACCACAAAGCCACTTGTGCCTCAAAGCATTCAAATAGAGGCCGAAGTTATTGATCAAAATCAGATATTTGCCTCAACGCAGCCGAACAGTTAATTCTGCTAAAAGAATTTAATGACAAAAATATCAGCAGAGTTACTATAGCATGACGCAGAGCCTAAAAGTCAACAAAATCTCCCACCGAGCTTAAATATTAAATGTAAAACATTAATACAGACAGAACATCTGTAAACTTCTCCATCGATTCCCTCAAAGGCCGAGAAGTCATTAGTCTATATTAATTGACCCAGGAGATCTTTTATCAGATCCCACCTCCTCATTCTTCTATAAATACTTCTGTAGAAGATGAGAAATTGTTGGTTGCTGAACTTTGAAATATACTGAGCTTGAGATTTCTACTTGTAAATAGTGTTCACTAGCTCTTGGAGCTCTGCTTGTGATAGATAAGTTAGTCTGGGAAGTGTAGATGATTGCTAAACTAAAGCATTGGACTTAAAGTTGTAACTGGTTTGGAGCATCAATACAAGCTGATTTATGGGATCCTGGTCTATGTCGACGGTGATGTTATTTCTTATTGTGAATTGTTATTTTACTTATGTTTTCACTTTGTTCATCTTCTCTTATAAAGAACAGCATGCATAGAGTTAGGACCTACTGTATATCAGTACCCTTCTCTGACTGAAAATATTTATCTATATGTTTTCTTCCAAATTGTGTTATTTAAGAATGATTTAATTCAGTTCAAGCAGTAGGAATGTTGGTGTTCCCTCGTCCTCCTGTTTAGCTAAATATTATTCTTGAATTTTATTTTCATTTCATGTTAAGTAGAGATGAACTAAGGAAGATATGGTGTGCCCTGGTCCTAGTTTTATCCCCAAATACTTTCTAAGAGTTTCCCTTGGAATGTGTTGAAAGATGGCTAGTTTCAAAGTACTTACCAGATCTTAGACCATTCTTTGTTATATTTGTGTTTGTCTTGAAAGTTACCAAGTAAAGCAAAGCTAGGAGAGGATTTGTGGTGAGCCCGACCCGCTAGTTTCTACCCCCACAGTTGCCTTCAAGTTTCCCTCTGTTTTTATATGTTTTCTATTGAAAGTGTATCAAAGGCTAGCTAGTTTCGAAGTACTTACCAGATCCTGGATTGATTTTATGTCTTTCTTAAGTGTTTTTCAAAGGCTGGCTAGCTTCAAAGTACTTACCAGATCCTCGGCTGCTCTTTGTTCTTCATTTGTTTAAATTCCCCTTCTTGTTGTACCATTTCATTCCATAAATCAAACTTTAGAGAGATCCTTATACATATATGACTTTCCCCATGGACCACTCTTGCCTCTTGTTGTTTCAATTAAACCCTATTATGACTCCATAGCCCAATGGACTAAAACCTGCAATTATCTATATTTTTGGCTAAAGCTTGTTCTGATTGCTTGAAGCTTCACACCTTTGAAACTCTTTCCTTTTAGGACTTTCCTCTCAACCAATAATCATACTCAACCATCCAAAAACAAAACAAAACCCTCGGCCTTCATAACTAGCCTAAAATCATTACACAAAACTCCAAATACAATTCTATCTTTACACTTATTGGAGAGATCCCTCTCCGGATTCAGGAGGGATAGATCCTAGATTTCCAAAGTGGTTGAAATAATGTTTTTTCTGTGATTGGACTTTGCCAATCTTGCTAATTACATATTCCTAACATTTCTGGCGACTCCACTAGGGAACAGTCTGAGTGATTTTCATTTCAAATAATCATAAGACATCAGAATTTCTTTTCTTTCAAATGGCATTTGTTCTGTTAGCTGGTTGAATTGTTAGGCATAACATCTCTGGCCAAAAAAAATTATTTAGTGAGTAAAAGAAACCCTTTTCAAGCACTACCAACACACGGTAATCATGATTAAACTTATTTGAATCAATGACAAACTAGGCAAACCCTAGGGTTCTCATAAGAGTTTATCTAACCTTGAAAAACCATCTGGCTTAGCCATAAGAGTACATTGTCTTTGTCTCATAACCGTAGCTAATTTTTGGAACAGATTTAGCACACTCTTAGAAACCACAAGACTGAAAAAAATAACTCAGAAAACCCAAAAATATTTCAGACTGGAATTCAATAAACATGGTGGTGGACCATAAAACCTTTTACCTCCAAAAGAGCTAAAAAATTCCACTTGGCGACTCCACAATCCTCAACAGACCTTAAGACTCCACTGGGAAGAACCATTTTCATTGTAATATCATTCAAACTCGGTTAGAGGACTGTAGGATTAAAATTTTTGTAAACAGATTAGTTGACCTTTTAAAGACTATCATACATGGTTGAACTTTTCTTGTTTATTTGGATCTGAAAAACATGGCATAGTGGCTCCTAGAAAGATTCATACTAGAGCCCATCCTGACCCAGATCCACCTAAGATAGTTGATAACCCAGAAAGTATCCTCAGGAAGTCTCCTAAGATAAAAATTTCAACTATTTTCAGATCACCCTTGAGAGTTAATTCAGTTCCTGAAAACCTTGCAGCTCTACAAGAAACACATGGTGGTGGAACCATAAAACATTTTACCTCCTTACGAGCTAAAAATTTTCCACCTGGCGACTCCACACTCTGAAACTCCCAAAAGACCAAATGACTCCACTGGTACAAGACCTTGAACTGATTGAACAGACACAGTGACCTCTTTTTCTAATTTACAAACATGGATTTAGATATAGACCCAGATGACAAACATATACATGGTGCCTTTTCCATAGAACAAACCAATGGCACCCAAGACAAAGAGGATAGTAAGAAAACCAATGATAATACTGAAACTAGTCCTCTTTGGAATATGAATTTTGATGGGTTATGTCCTAAAACTAATGCAGGTGCAGGAATATGGCTTTACAATATAGGGAACAATTATTTTGAAGCCCATTCATCTAAACTGAATTTTCAATGCACAACAGACATAGTAGAGTATGAGGCACTCCTCTTAGGGCTACATTTATTGAAGAAATCAGGAGCCCAGAAGATAACAGTTCATGGAAACGCAGAATTAGTAATTAGGCAAGTGAAAAATGAATGCATGGTTGAACATCCCAGACTCAAAGCATATAGGGATGATGCCTTGGATTTATTAAAATATTTCAAATATTTCCAACTTATACTTGTTCCTAAAGACCAAAACAGTTTTGCTAATGGATTATCCCTTGTGGCTAATACATGTTTGAGACCTTGGGACAACAAACAATGTACAATTCAAGAAAAATTCAGACCAGTTGTCCCAAACAATAAAAGATATTGGAAAAACTTTGAAGGAGAAAAACAAATAGCAGACCATCCTACTGAGGATATACTTTCTTTTCAAGAAGAGACTTCTCCATTCAATAATGTTAATCTGCCATTCAAAGAACCTGAACTTATATCAGAAGCAAGCATAAATTTAGAGAAAAAAGATATTTCATTGCTTGCTATTTTGTAGGTTAAAGATGATGATACTTCCAAGGAACATACTAAAGACATAGCCCTAAAAGTTGAAGTCTTGGAAGCAAACAATCTACCAGACATGGAGAACCAAAAAGAAGAGAACCTTCATATTTTCTTTGTTGGTCCTTTGGAAAAGTGTGTGGGAATCTCAACTGGCTCAAATTATCAAGCATGGATCCTTTGCAAGAGCCAGAGACATGAAAAGTTGTCACCTCCTTTGATAGTCTTGATTTTGAAGATTAATCTTCAAAATGTACCATGGATACCTCTAACAAGCAGCCAGAGTTTCTTCTTCTTCTTGACATTACTCAGCTGGCCGCATTGGCATTTTTGTATCATATGATGATGTAAATATTCCAAGTCAGATTAGGTTAGGTAGGAATGTCAATAAAGCTCAGTTATGAGTATTTAGATTTGATTTTTGTCTCCGAAGAAAAATCAAAAATCAATAATACAAAAACAGTGAAAGAAATAAAAGAGGGCAGATTGTAAAAACAAGAAAGGTACAACCCCATACCAAAAAAGAGAAATAAATTCTAAAAGTGTGCAAGCTTAAATGCCACTCCTGAAAAACACACTTCTAGTTAGTCAAACAGCCTAATCTTGACTAATTAGTTTTAAATTGACTGCTAATAGGTTAGTGAATTCGATTTTCCAAACAGTTTAATCTTGGCTTATCAGTAGGTAGATTAGGCTAGAGATTAAAGGTTCAAACATGCTCAAAATCTAAACCTATGTTTCAAAGAGAGATGACTCAAATCTGTTTTATTTTCTGAGTCAAAACAGAGATAAAACTGGTTCTAATTAGCTCAAAATTTGGACCAGTTGATAAAAGAAAAACAGCTCAAGCAAGAAGCAAAAACAGAGCTGAAAAAATATGAAGGAAGTGCTTGAACTTTCAGATCTTAAGCCTTCCATTTTTGTTTTAAATTTTCTGCAAAATAATATCTATGTGCAGCTTGTTTTTTATGCCATAGATCAGCATCAAGTTGGACTGTTCAATCCTGACTTGTATGCTTTTAAATTTCTGTTGTAGAATTTAGAGAATAAAAATTTGTTAGACTGTTTAATCCTAACATATTAGTAGGTTAGGTAGAGAATCATATGGACTCAACTGTTTAATCTGAGTCCATGGAGAAATAAGGAGTAGAATTAGATTATTTTTATGCTTTCAAAAGAATAAAATGTTGTAAAAGAGTTGCCAATCCAAGTGCACTCTAAAGAAGAAAAAATGTTAGATCAGTAGGATTGGGTAGGTAGAAAGCTTGTAGATGAAAGATCCATTGTTTTTATGGCTGCTAATATGTTTTCAGAGCAAGATCATCCCAGCAAAGGAAGGGCAGCCCAATAGATGAGGCACTAATCAGCCTCCCAGAGAATGCAAGTCTGAAGTTCTTGATGCCTTCAAGAAGGCACCCTCCCCAAGTGGAGCCACTGTTAGCCACCTATAAAATTTGTCATATCAAATGGTGGCTAAAACATTTTCAGAGCCTTCAAGGAACAAATTTTATTTCTAAAAAGTGTTATATCTTGAAGACTCTTAAAGACATCATCACCTCTGTCCAAATCTTCATTGTTGTCCCCATTTCAAATCTCAGAAATTTTGCTGATTTCAAAGACAAAATACTGCTGCAAACACCATTTTAACCCTCCTCTACTCAAAAAATGACTTCATTTTTTCCCATTTGTTCTCCATAAAAATCCTTCATTTTCATATTTTCCCCTCATCACTTCCATCAAAACCCCTTTGATAAGGTTTAAGACTCTTTCTTTGCCTTATCGAAACCCTAAAATTCCTTTGAAAACCATTGAAAATCTATAAAGAAAACCATTTTTGTATAAATACTTAAGCCCCCTTGGGCTAAGTCCTAAACCATTTCCCCATTATATGCCCTGGTGCTGGAACCAGGCGCTAGACCCGTCGAGCACTTATTGCATCAGAGCAAATCACAAAGCGCTGTTGTTTTCGTTAAACAAAAAACTCTGATTGCAATGGCCCGATCGCATAATCGCATCAGCCTTCCCCAATCGCGCCAATCGCATCGGAGATGTCTTTTGCGCCTTTACATTTCTCCACCTCTGATTGACATCCCTCCAATTCACTCCCCACTGTTGATCTAATCCTCAGATCAATGGCCAACGCTCAATCGCTCCGTCGCACCCGAAGTTCATTGCCCCACTGATTGTGATCTCCCGACGCATCTCCCACCATCGATTTGATCTGCAGATCGACGGTCTTCATCTAATCGCATCGGATTTTTCCATCGGGTGCGTCTAATTAATTTACTTTGCGCCCCTCCCATCGCCGATTTCGGATGTATTCTCCACCGTTGATCTTTTGGGCCAATCTCATCCGACGGCCCATGATCATCCCGAACTGCCAACTTCAATTTAAACCATATTTTCCTCCGAACAAAGTTTCTTAACCTTATCTCATCATATTTTCGCCATTTCCATATAAAGTGACCCCTTCACTTTTTTTCCTCCTGGATCGCTCTCGACCTTTAATTTGTCCAAGATCAACGGATCTGACTTAATTCTCCACCGCTTTTTCATCCAAACCGCTTCCATTTGACTTCGCACGAATCCCCACCATTGGATGATGCCATCCAATGGCCACGCTCTTTCCCCACAACCTCTGAAGCAGTTCAAACCAAAAACATAGGATTTTATTAATCTTTATTGTTTTTTGCAGGTGTTTAAATGGTTTATCCACTGTGTTAGAGAAAAGACGAAGGTCGGGAATGAAGATTCCCGAGCCTTTGATTCATAAAAGGAAACCATTCGCAGGGTTTGAATTACATGTTTCATCAATGCTTCATGGGCATTGATGCCTTATGAGCCCTGCGCAACACTGCACATCAACAAGACACAGTGAGTGAAATCAAAATAAAAGAGTATCAGTGTCGAAGACAAAACAGAGCAGAACAGAAAATTGAAGACAATTTGGGGATTACGGCTAAGATTGATTATCAAAATCCTAATCCTCCAAATTAAAACACAATTAAAGAACATCATAAGTGTTTTATCAGACAGAAAGGCCTCCACTGCCAAATCTGAGGCAAAGTGATTCCTCCCAGCTACCAAAAAGCCACCTGTGCTTCAAAGCATTCAAACAGAGGCCGAATTTATTGATCAAAATCAGATATTTGCCTCAACGCAGCCGAACAGTTAATTCTGCTAAAATAATTTAATGACAAAAATATCAGCAGAGTTACTATAGCATGACGCGGAGCCTAAAAGTCAACAAAAGCTCCCATCGAGCTTAAATCTTAAATGTAAAACATTAATACAGACAGAACACCTGTAAACTTCTCCATCAAGTCCCTCAAAGGCCGAGAAGTCATTAGTCTGTATTAATTGACCCGGGAGATCTTTTATCAGATCCCACCTCCTCATTCTTCTATAAATACTTCTGTAGAATATGAGAAATTGTTGGTTGTTGAACTTTGAAATATACTTGAGCTTGATATTTCTACTTGTAAATAGTGTTCACTGGCTCTTGGAGCTCTACTTGTGATAGATAAGTTAGTCTAGGAAGTGTACATGATTGCTAAACTAAAGCATTGGACTAAAAGCTGTAACTGGTTTGGAGCATCAATACAAGTTGATTTATGGGATCCTGGTCTATGTCGACGGTGATGTTATTTCTTATTGTGAATTGTTATTTTACTTTTGTTTTCACTTTTTTCACCTTCTCTTATAAAGAACAACATGCATAGAGTTAGGACCTGTTGTATATTAGTACCCTTCTCTGACTGAAAATCTTTATCTATATGTTTTCCTCCAAATTGTGTTATTTAAGAATGATTTAATTCAGTTCAAGCAGTAGGAATGTTGGCGTTCCCTCGTCCTCCTGTTTAGCTAAATATTATTCTTGAATGTTATTTTCATTTCACGTTAAGTATAGATGAACTAAGGAAGATATGGTGTGCCCTGGTCCTAGTTTTATCCCCAAAGATTGTCTGAAAGTTTCCCTTGGAATGTGTTGAAAGTTGGCTAGTTTTGAAGTACTTACCAGATCTTAGACCATTCTTTGTTATCTTTGTGTTTGTCTTGAAAGTTACCAAGTAAAGCAGAGCTAGGAGAGGATTTGTGGTGAGCCCGTCCCACTAGTTTCTACCCCAACAGTTGCCTTCAAGTTTCCCTCTGTTTTTATATGTTTTCTATTGAAATTGTATCAAAGGCTAGCTAGTTTCGAAGTACTTACCAGATCCTGGATTGCTTTTATGTCTTTGTTAAGTGTTTTTCAAAGGTTGGCTAGTTTCAAAGTACTTACTAGATCCTGGGCTGCTCTTTGTTCTTCATTTGTTTGAATTCCCCTTCTTGTTGTACCATTTCATTCCATAAATCAAACTTTAGAGAGATCCTTAGACATAGATGACTTTCCCCATGGACCATTCTTGCCTCTTGTTGTTTCAATTAAACCCTATTATGACTCCATAGCCCAATGGACTAAAACCTGCAATTATCTATCTTTTTGGCCAACACTTGTTCTGATTGCTTGCAACTTCACACCTTTGAAACTATTTCCTTTTAGGACTTTCCTCTCAACCAATAATCATACTCAACCATCCAAAAACAAAACAAAACCCTCAACCTTCATAACTAGCCTAAAATCATTACACAAAACTCCAAAGACAAATCTATCTTTACACTTGTTGGAGAGATCCCTCTCCAGATTCAGGAGGGCTAGATCCTAGAATCCCAAAGTGGTTGAAATAATGTTGTTTCTGTGATTGGACTTTGCCAATCTTGCTAATTACAGATTCCTAACACGAATTTGATTTGATTAGGTTTCCCTTTGTAGGGAAGCCACATATGTGAATAATCGGTTGAGATATAACCATTAAGTTTCGCATACCAGTCCCTGCTTAAGACTAACCCATAGAATTCTGGAATATCTGCAATCAGAATATCAATTATTTGGACAATCCTAAGGTCAGAGGCTAGTCTAATGGTGACTGAATTGATTTCTCCAATAACTTGAACCTTGGAGCGATCCAATTGTACAATATGAACAGCAGACTTCTAAGGTTAGATATTCAACTTAGTACACACTGAAGAAGGCATTATATTAGAAGATGCTCCTGAATCAATCAAAAAATTATGCAAATTATTATTGTAGATTTCATAGGTTAGCAGAAATGGAGGTTTCTGGGAACCTGATCTTTCTCCAATAAGAACAGTGTGAGATGCATCTACTTTGTTTGGTGGCTTACCAGTCCCTTTAGCTACTTTAGCTACTACACCACTTGGTAGAGGAGCAATAGGTGTAGCATTTAACTCTTTTAATAACAGCTTTTGTTGATGTTTGAGTTTGTTGAGTTCATGTAATGAGATATTCACTCTAGTCTTTTTCATGTCCTCAAAAATATTATAGTCCATCGGATCTGATACTACCAGAGTTTTGGATGATGATGTGGGAGGATTGGGAGATGATCGCTGATTCTGAGTGGGTAATGAAGAAGTCTTTTTAGCAGGAGTTTTGTCTTTGGTACTTGGAGTTGTATTTTTCTTCTTCGGAATAGTTTGAACAGGTTTCGATGTAGATTTTCTCCTTGTACTTACAGGCATAGCTTCTTGTTCTATGTCACTGTCTGAATTAAGGAGAATGAAATCCCACATTCCATGTAGTTCAAATTCTTCTTCTCTTTCATCTTCTTCATATGATATTAGAGGATTCTCTTCTTCTTCATCATCTTCTGATTCTGCATTGGAAATTGCATTGGGAGGTTTTGATTCACTTTGATTTCTCCTGAAATTTCTAAATGGTCTCTTTGTAGACATTTCTGCTACCTGCTTTTTGATTTCAACCATCTCATTAGACATGGGTTTAAGGAATTTTTGCAAACCTTCCATGTCAAAGGGATCTCTTGGTGTTTTCTTCTTGGAATCATCTTTAAAAGTGACTTCTTCTTTTTCCTTTCATCAATAGCATTTTTCTTATCAAGAGAAATCATTCGCTTTTCCACTGAAATAGCTTCCTTCATATTTTCAGCTAAAGTTGGTTTTGCAGCTCTATCTACAAAAATTTCTATATTTGAGGGTAAAGCGTTAATGTACCATTCACTTCTAACTTGTTCACTAGGTTTAGATGTTGCAAGGATCTTGTTCAAGAGTTTACTAAATCATGAGTTGGAGTATTTAATAGGTTCTTTTGATTGAGTCTTTAAATTGGAGAGATCGTTAATTAAGGTAGCAACTGATCTATCATCTCCATATTTAGTTAAAAATTGTTCCTCAAACATATCCCAATTAGTGATAGAATCAGCAGGTAAGGAAAATTACCAGGATCTTGTTGTTCCTTGTAAAGTATAAGGAAATAATCGGACTACAACATCTTCATGCTCCACTTGATTCAGATTTATAGCAAGCATGAAGTTATTGATATGTTCTTCTGCTGATACACCACTATCTGGACTAAACTTTGGCAGCCATTTTTCAGGATGATCAGGTAAATCATGCAAA
The DNA here is from genome assembly GCA_034641835.2 of Pinus albicaulis. Classification (NCBI taxonomy): domain Eukaryota; kingdom Viridiplantae; phylum Streptophyta; class Pinopsida; order Pinales; family Pinaceae; genus Pinus; species Pinus albicaulis. The sequence continues at coordinate 1,729,942,739 of CM076575.1, read as the reverse complement.
GGTGCAGCCATATTCACAGCTCCTGGTCTGGTCCATGGTCTTTGTGCTGGTTGTGCCATTCTTGTAACGATGGTAGATGAACTAGAAGGGATAACTGGTATATTAGTAATAACTATTGAAGTACCAGAAGAGACGATTAATGTTTGAGTAGATGTAGTTGGAGGAGATGAAGATTGAGCAGATGAAGTTTGAACAGAGAAGGAATATTGAGCAGATGTAGATGAGACTACTGTACTTTCCTGATTTGGAGCTTGGGAAACAAATGATTGAATATGCGATGAATAACTAGTACCACTTTCTGTTTCCGGTGGAGTTTTTCTTTTTTTGACCTTACTAGGAATAGGAAACTCTTTTGGGGAAATTCCAAGTTTTTCACTTTGTGATCTAGTAAGAGGTCTGGAAGAAAAAAATTGTGAAGTGACACTACCTCCAGAAAATTCCGATTCTTCTAATGAAAAACCTTGAAGTTTATGGGTCAAGGCCTCAACTTCAGGGGATTCAGGAGTTGGATTATCTGATTGTTCTGAAACTTTGGTAGTGGGTGTTTGAATACTTTTCTCAATTTCTTCTTCTGTGATTTGATATGTGAAAGAAATTGAAGGTGATGAGGGTGATGTGCTCTTGGAATGGCTTTCGGATTTAGATTTATCTTCCATTCATAGCTTATGGCCCTCCTTCTAGTGCCAAAAATGTTGAAGCCTCGAAAATCGCTGCCTCAAACATCGGGGGATAACCACCCGATCGAGACCTTAAGACAGCTCCTTTTCCGTTTGGGATGGTGGCTCCGACTGGATTTATAGGACCAGTTTCCTAATAATTTGAATGGGTTGGTAATGGAATGATTGGATGGGGGAAAATGGGACTAAATGACTTGAAATGAAAATACTAACTAATCTAATTTAAATACTGATAAAGAAATTCTAAAACTAACCCGGGTATCATATGTGAATACAACTTAAAATTGTTTCAATTGAACAATAACCGTAAAAATGTATTACAGCTTAATTGAAATTTGCAGCAACAAATAAAGATAACTCTGTTTAAGAAATTAAACAGAGTTATATTAACATATTGTATTCATCATTGTATATCGCTTGCATATACTATGAAAGATAAATATTTCCATTATACTCAGAAGTGATATATATTAAAGAAATATTGTGAAACAAAGTACATATAAACGATAGAAAATTTAAAATAGAATATCATATAACAAAAGAAACTAACAATGAATAGATAGAAATACCATATCCATCTTGAGACTTTCAAATGTAATCTGATACTCTAATCCAGCAAATTCCAATGTAAAATCAAGTCCAAGGTACAGAAATGCAACTCTTAAAAATAATTCCGCACAGAATCACCATATGTGATCCTTTATAAAAGAATATAGGAGTAAATGGAGTACAGAAATGTAATCTCCAAGTCAAAAATATTACAAATTAAGGAACCCTTTCTAAATGCATGAAAGGGGTTTAAATAGGTACTTAACAAAACAAAATAACTAAAACTATTCCTACAATCTATCTAAAATAAAATATCTGAAACTGAAATGTGAGCTTGTAGTAGACTGGCTCATTGATCATCAATTGAGGTGGATGTGCGAAGGTGGCAGATATTGAGCATATCTTGGACTTCTGTTGGCCGACTCATTTTTTAATGTAACTGCCCAGTGTATGTAGCATCATAGAATTCAGGAATGATACAATGAATAGCATTCGAAAGGAATTTTATGGCCATCTATTGGCTGTGTGGCTTGATCATATAAGTCCACATAATATCCCATTAAATTCCTTGAAGTTTGCTAATCTGTTGATTTTTATTGATTATCTCTTCCTTCCACCTGGAATCAGCTTCTTTTACTTTAGGTAACTCGCCTGGGGTACAATCTGAGATCAAATTGGTAGCGTACAAGCTGTCATTAATCAATTGTGTTGTATTACTCATTAAACTTTTAGCCCTTGATATGGCTCTTTCTGATTTCATCAACTGTTGTTCCCATTCCATAAATAAAATTTCCTTGTGTCTTTCTTCAATTCTAGGAAGATTAGTTTTTCTTCCCTGTTATGTATCCTACCATGAAAGGAACTCGGAAATTTTATCATCAGCATCCTCAATTTCTTGCCTAAGAGTGATTGATTTATCTATCAAAGATGATGTCATTTCGCACAAAGGCTCAATTTGTGTCAACTTTAGAAAAAATTCATTTAACTGTTGAGATAGCAGTTTGTTTATTTCAAGAGCTTCAATTATGAATTGAGCTAACTTAGGATACTCCTTGAACTTGACCAATCCTAATTGGAACATTTTTTCCTATTCAATCTTTGAATTTTTCTCATTTTGTAGAATATTTTGTAGCTTTTCTACCTCTTGATTCAACTGTTGTTGTTTGTCCAAGGCTTGTTTATCAATCTTCTTCTTTTCAAGGCTGAGCTGCTCTTCTAGTTGTTTAGTTCTGAGCTCTGCATCTTGTACTCACTGTTCCAACTGAATAATCTTTTGTTGATCTCCTGCAACCTGTTCTTCAAAAATAGCAATTTGCATATCCTTTTGTTTTAACAGCTGTGAAACTTTGGAAGCTTTATCTATAGTGGCAGAACTATAGGCACCGGCATACTGAGACAATTTATAGAGATATTCAGATGGATCCACCTCAGAATTTTTATAAACAATATTTAGAAATTCCCCCTGTGATGCCAAAAGGGCATCTTGATCCGTTCTCCTCCTTTTCCTTTGTTTTCTTAGCACAGCCCTTGACAGGAGGTGTCTGTGACCAGCTTGAGCCTCGATGGTTTCTCCTTGGGCGGCATGTTTAACGCAGGAGCTTTTGCAACAAAAGCGCCTTTAGACTTTCTACTTCTCTTTGACATTTCAGTGTCGGGCAATTTCTCTCTGGTTCTGCGAATGAAAGGATTCGAATTTTTGTTCTGCAATTCAAATGAATGCTTTCAGCCGAAATAAAACACAATAATGAGAACAGTTATCCAAAGATCTATTTATTTAATTACCATCTAATCTCCCCATATTTACAACATAAATGCTCTCCAAGGGGTCACATTCACGCATTGAAAACAAAATAACCCATGATCTTACACCTGATTTTCAATTTATAGTGTCATACAATTGGAGATCGACGCATGCTTGTAATAAATGTTAAAATTCGTTTTAGATCCTTTGCGATGCGATGAATAAATATAAATGCGAAGTAACAATCGCATCGCGGGATAGCTCAACTGGTCTGAGCAGATGTGGGTCCTCTCCATAATCAGGGAGGTCACAGGTTCGATTCTAAATTTGATTCCCTTGGGATCAGGCGCCGTAATCAGCGCCGACGGTTTATCGCGCGTACCATCCAGATATTCTGGGGAAGTGCGCCCGGGTTCTCCGCGAGTTTATTCCTCAGAAAAAAAACAATCGCATCGCAAGTCTTCAATGGTGCGCAAGATAATACAATATAATTCATGTCGTTTTTCTGATTGCGACAATCGCATTGCAAATTATTTTGAAAGGAAACGCAACAATGCTTTCTATTGAATCCTGATCGCATCGGAGATTTTACAATGGAATGGATTGTTTAATACTATCTCCGAAAAAGCGATTGCGATTGAGCGCAATCGCATCGGCATTTGAAGGGAATGCAATGTTTAAATTTTCTTCCGAAACACGATTGCGATAAATCGCATCGCATTGTTCATGGATAGAAAAATGCAATATTTAATATTAATCCGAAATGTGATTGCGATGGAGCGCAATCGCATCGGAACTTTTCAAAGAAAAAACAACTCTTTAAAAGCACTTCTCTGAATTTCCGATTGCGATTACTGTTCATCTTAACATACTATTAAGTATATAAAGTCTTTCTAATATGTTAAAAATATGTTAAAAGGTCTTCTAACTCATCGGATCAGAAATTTTTTAAAGTTTGTATACTTTGTGAAGAAATGTGATATGCATCCTTTTATCCATGGATCTTTTATTCCTATTTAGGGAAAAAGATATATAAAAAGGGGACCTATTTTTAAATGAGATTTATTCTAAAATTTAAAAATGGGGAGGGTTGTTGTATAGTACAACACCGTCTTACCATCAGTTGATAATGTAGGCATTGCTTCGGCCCATTTGGTGAAGTAGTCTACAGCTACAATAATATAAGCATGCCCCCCAGACAGGCGAGGGTTACACGACATAAAATCGATACCCCACTTCGCAAAAGGACCAACGGTAATGACGGGATGGAGGTGAGCGGGTGGCGCGCACATCTTGCACTGGTAGATCTGGAACTCGTGACATTTACGGACAACACGGATACAATCTTTGAAAATGGTAGGCTAGAAATACCCGGCATGAAGAATTTTTTAAGCAGTAGCATACCCAGACATGTGATTGCCACATGCGCCAAAATGGCAGTCATTAAGGACTTTTTCAGATTCCTCGAGGGTTAAACACCGACGGAGGATGGAATCATCTCTGATACGGTATAAAGTATATCTGACTATGCGATAGGGTTGTGAATGATGACGGATATGTTGACGAGCATCTTTTGTCAACTCGGACCGGAAAGTATAAGTATGGAGATAAATGATGATATCACCGTACCATAGATCAAGGGTGCTAATCAAAAAAAGAGTATCATCTGGAATGCATTCCTCAAAGCCGGAAGGAGCAGAGGCAGAGGGTAAGGAGAAAATCAACTCAGCAAAAAACAACAATTTCTTTAATTTCGTGGTAGTGAACTCCAAATCGAACTCTTGGAGGATAAATATCCACTTAGAGTATTTTCCCCCCAACAATTGTCGAGTTAAAATATAGGTCATGGGGTTGCAATCAAAAATCATGGTCGTGGTGCGAAGTAAAATATAATGGCAGAAACGTTGTACGGCTTGAAAAACTGCCAACGCCAATTTTTCGACATGAGCGTAACGTGTTTCAGTGTCGAGAATATTGCGGCTAATATAATAGATGACATGCTCATTAAAATCGTCATCTTCCTGCACCAGAACCATGGCAATAGTGCTAAAAGCAGCAGCCAAATAGAGTGAATAATCGTGATGATAATTTGGGGACGCAAAAGAGGAGCATTGACGAGAATGGTCTTCAGTGCATCGAAATATTTTTGGGCAATCTCGTCCCATAGGAATGGGATGTCGTTCTTAAGCAATCACATAAAACCTTTGGCTACCTCAGCATAGTTCGGTATGAAACGACGTAGGAAAATAGCTTTCCCTTGCAAACTTGGAAACTGGTGTAAAGAGGAAGGGGAAGGGAGATTAATGATAGCTTTGACCTTAAGAGAATCGAGACGAATACCGTCTTTGGCAACAACAAACCCAAGGAGTCTGCTGGAATCGACGTAGAAGGCACATTTGTGTAGATTAAGCCGAATGTTGTAGCGTCTACAACGAAGAAAAAATTGATGGAGGTGTTCTAGATGGTCCTAACGCTTAACAGAATGAGCCGGGAGGTCATCCAGGTAAGGTTGAACAATGTGCTTAATATCGTGAAAAGCATACGACATTTCCCATTGGAATGTGGCCCCATCATTTTTCAGGCCAAAAGGGAGCTTCTTATACGCGAAAGTGCCCCAGGGATAGATGAAGGTGGTTTTATGTTGATCATAAAGTAGTATAGTAATCTAATTATAACCATAGAACCCACCCATAAGGGAGAAAATATCACTCCCATCACACTCGTCAATAATCTGGTTAATGAAGGGAGTGGGATAGTTATCCTTAGGACAAGCACGATTTATATCGCGGTAATCCACACAAACTCGAATGGTGCCCTGCTTTTTGTCCACAGGGACAATGTTATATACCCAATCTGTCAATGGGATCGGATAAATGAAGCCTGCTTTGAGAAGTTTTTCCACTTCTCCCTTTATGGCAGCTGCCTTTCTAGGGGCACAGGACGAAGGTGTTGGCGAACAGGTTTTGCATCAGGGTAAGTGGTTACCTCATGCACGACTATACTTGGATCAATGTCAGGCATTTCCTCGTAGGACCAAGAGAAAACGTCTCGAAATTCACGGAAGAGGCTAGTATAGACCTCAATCTCATCAGGAGAACATGTCACCCCAATATGGATGTTCTCGACAACCCCTATTTTAACGGAGATGTCAATAGGCATCGTTTGATAGATATTCCCCATGTTACCCTACGCAAGAACTTTATGCGTCAAAATAGGTGTTTGAAGTGGTTGTGAAGGAACTTGGGAAGCGAAATTCTCAAGACAAGTAGACATTTCCCTAAGACTAGGTAAAAAGGAGGAACAATGGTGATTATCGTCCCAAGGAGGATCCTCGAGAGACATGGTTTCCACGATGGCTTCATCAGCTAGAAACGTCTTGCTCAAGGGATCTGGAGAATCCGAAGCACCAAGCCAAGGGGATTGAGAATACGTGTCGAGATGCATACTTGAAGAAGTATGATCAGAAGGAGAAGCTGAAGCCGAGACGATCTCACAATAATAAATTTCTATCGGGCTTAACTGTGTTCTGTCACCAAATGAATCAACTTGATCAGGTGAAGGGATGATCTAGGGATCAGAAGAAGTGGATATCATATTGACCTAAGCAGTTTTGGGTGGAGGAAGAGAAAAAATACACATAAGGGCAGGATCTTTGAATAGTCCTGGCCCCACACTTTCATAAGGCATGGGAATGTGGTCTACATACGGAACATTTCTCTCTGAAGAAGTGGAAGTGAGAAAGAATAACTGATCAATAGTGATAATCTTTCCTTCATGTGGGAAATGAAGAACACGAAAGAGAGTGGACGGTATGCATAGCATGGCGTGAGTCCAACTGCAACCGAGGAAGAGATTATAGTTGAGTTTGGCGTCAACGAATTCAACCTCGACATTGACCTTTTTTTCCTTCCAACGTGATAGGTAAGCTGGTGAGGATACCAAGAGGGCGAGATTCACTTTCGTTGAAGGCCTCCAAAGCGTTCGAAGACTGGTTAAGGGCTAGAGAGACGATGGCTTTCCAGCATGCAACAAACATGATGCAAGTAGATGCACCTTCGTCTACGACAACTCGATGGATATTCTTACCATTAATCCCAACTTGGATAATCAAAGAAATTTGGTGAGGGAGACGCGGGATGAAATTTTCCAAATCAAAAGTGATAAGGCTCGAATCGATAGGGTCAACTCCTCCGATAGTAGATAATAAATCCTTGTGTTTTGACGGACAACTTTGAAGTACCTCCATCACAAACATAGCGGATGGTGCCTAAGACAAGTACTCAACAATACTATAATGTTGAATGGAACGGGCGTTCAGGTTATAGGAGGACTTACGAAGCACGCCTTTAGAAGATGGTCGTAAAATGGGCTCAGAACCAGGCCTTTCAATATGAAGAGGGCTAGAAGCAGTAGGAGAATCTACAATTTATTTCCCTACCGCTTGACATGGTTCTATATAATCTTTTGATCTAATAGCAATAGATATGGGTGCAGCACCATTCATCATGAAAACTTGAGAGCCAAAAGGGGTGGAGGATTGGGGTTGCTCCACCATTTGAGTTTGTTGTGACGGGAACGATTCCTTAAGAACAACCAGAGTTCCTTGGGTGCCTTTAAGCAATCGACTCACTTCCGCCCAATATAGACATTCCTTGGTGTAATGCTCATCATCACATATGAGACAAGGATACTTCAGTTTACGTTTTGAGCCATCATCGACATTGGTTTTAGGAGAATCTTGTTTCGGGGTATCTGCTTTGGCCTTGCCTTTACCCTTCTTCTTACCTTTGGAAGCCTTGTCTGCCGAGGTATACTAGATGGCATTCACTTGCGCATTTTTACCAGGATTGGAAGGTGGCTGAGAAGCTGTATCGGTAAAAGGGGTGGATTTCTGCTTCGCAGGAGCAGGGGAAGACTTATAGGAGGTTTGAGAAACAGAACCAATGATATCATCGATATGTGGTGTCATCCATACTTTGGAAGTTCCAGGTCGTGGAGCATCAGGCAAGAGATCATAAAGCATGCTAGACTAGGAGTAAACCAGATCGAGGTACTAGGCACGAGCAATAGCCTGCTCTTCGTGACACATGCCCCCATAGCAATGTCCTTATCTATCGGGATGACAAAAGAGGTAGTGAACCAGTCAGTCAGAATTTGATTAGGGATTTCAAACTTGATCAAACGACGACGCCGTCTCCATTCATGAATGTGATCGGAGATATGTGTGGCCCTATCTTGTTTCAAGGACATAAGGAGGTACATTCTTGTTTCATAGCGAATCAATAATTGAAAGTGTGCGAGAAACTCCATTGCAAGAGAATTTAAATCTTGGAAGATTCCACGAGAGAGTTCAATGTACCACTTCGCAACGGCACTAGTGAGATTCCTTTGGAAAAGACGTAAATGAATAGAATCATCAATCCACGAGTTAGAGGAGCACCATAGGTGATACATCATAACATGCGCCTGGGGGTCTTCTCCGGACTTTCCTTCAAACTTGGGACAATCGCTAGGAATCTTGGTGGGAACTGGGAGCCAATATGGATTATGAATAATGGGATCATTAGTTAACTTCAACACATCGGGCAGTTCCAATGTAGCAAGGAACGGCAATTGCAGGTTAAAAGGCATCGCATTAGGGGAATTTTGAGGTCTAAAATGGGCCTCCTAAGGAAATAATAAAATAATAGCTAAACCAATAAAATAAAATTTATGAATTTTCAATTCACTTTTTGCACCACAATCCATGTAACCGTAGATAAATTCAACTCAAAATTTGTACCAAAATAAAATTAATAAAAAAATTGTATTGATGTGATTATAAATAAGAATGAGTTTTTCAAGAAAAAGTCTTTATCATTAAACAACTAATGCATTTGTCCTTTGTACTTAAATAACTTAAAATAAAATTTAAATTTAAATTTATAAATTCTTAATTATATTATATGCTATTAATTAAAATTTATATTATTTAAATTGTATAATAGGATGTAATTAATATACTATATAAAAATAATATAATATAATATAATAAATGTATAGGGATATGCATTGTTTCTTTCAAGAAATATGAAATGACAATAATATATTTTTATTCAAAAAGTGTGAAATGACATTTATTATGAGTACTTTATTTTGACTTTAAAATTACTTAGAGCACTACCATGGTTAACCATGAGTTTTTATCTACCATTGAGAATGTGACAAGTAAGTACCTTTAACTCAAGAAATGCCACCTCAACCATTAGGGATGATGTCATCCCCTAAAATGTGATTGGTTCTCATAAAGTGAATTTTGATTGTACATTTTCCTTAGGAGGCCCATTTTAGACCTCAAAATTATCCTAATGGCAGGCCTTTAATAAGGACCTGTGTTAGGGTTCCAACCAGGTCGGGAGAAATTTTGAGCCCATATGTTTTTTCCTAGAGGATTTTGTCCATAGGGGGTATAATTTTGGAAATTCTACCCATATCCTGGTTGGGGACAAGGGTAATGGTTTTGAGTAAACCATTGAGGTCCAGTTTGAGCAACGTATGGATTCTGTTGCGGGATGAAAGTAATGCCTTGGGGTTGACCTTGTGCCATCAAAGATTGACCTTGGGAAACCAACAGTTTGCCTTGAGGAATTAAAGGTTGGCCCTGAGGTTAACCAGGCTATCCCTGGGGTCTAGGTTGGCCTAGATGCTAAGGCTGACCAGGTTTTCCCTGAAAACCAGGTTGGCATGATGGTTGAGATGAGTCAGGCTATCCCTGGAAACCAAGTTATCCCTGCTGGTTGACGGAGGGTTGACCTTGTTGTACAAGAGGTGGGCCTTGCTGAACGTAAGGCTGGTTCTATTGCACAAAAGGTTATCCCTTAGGTGGATAGGTTTTCCCCTGAGGAACATAAGGCGCTCCTTGCTAAATGTGGGGTTGACCTAGATGACCGTAGGGTTGTCCCTGTTGGGCCGAAGGTTGTCCCTATAGATTGTAGGGTGTTCCTTGCGGGCCATAGGGTTGTCCCTATTGGTACGTGAACTGATTCAGAGGTTGATTGGTTTGAACATAAAATGGACCTATCTGGACAGGCCCATGGTAATATACGTGATTCCCAAACTCATTGTAGAGATATGGTGGATTGATCGAAGCCTGAACCTGCTGAGAACCCTGAGGGAGGTAGTTCTGATGTTGAACAATCATCATATATTGGTAATATGGAAAACCTCCTAGGATAGGATTAGAAGGGATAGGTGTACTACCAATAGGTTGATTGACTCCTGATACGTGAGGTTGTGATCCACTGACAATAGGCCCAGTAGACATCACGGAAGCATTGGGATGCATTCCTCAAATAGTAGTAATTAACGGCAATGATGTAACCACACTAATGGATGATGCAGAGGAAGACACACAAATAGTGGGCTGGGTTGGGACAGCCGTGAAATCTGTCTGAACAATGGGAATGGAAGAAGATGGACCCGACACAAACGACCCAAAAGAAGGAGCCACAGTACTTGACCATAACGATTTCTGGTACAAAGATGAAGCACCAGAAATCAATTGTCCCAAAGTATGATAACCAGTCGGGAGTGGCTTAGAAGAGGGTTGAGTCGTCTCATAAGGAAAATTTTCGAGAGGGAATCGATATTCTCCAATATATATGAGACTCTTTTCACTACTAATAGGACTCGAGGCATCCATGTCGGACGAAGACATGCTGTCAGAGAAAAGCTAGCGAGCAATGGAGGGAAAAGCATGTGACGATGGTACCACGGGAGAGTCCGAGCGTTGGAGGGGATCTTCTCTTAGAAAGAAGAAAGGATCCACAGGTTTCCAATTGATATCAAACGACTTCTCAAGGGGAGACCGAGTGGCAAGAGGTTGAATGCTCAGGATGATTCCACGTTCGAGGTCTTGGGTCCCAAAAGAAGGGGGTGTCTTAGAAGAGACTCTGGGGAGAGACTCTTCACCACGAGGTAATGAAGAGGAGGAAGAAACAGGTAGTTTCGCCACAGTTACTTTGTCTCAGAAGAATAAGAGAGAAGAGATGATTAATTCGAGGCTTTAACAACGATTGTTTGGTGAAAATGTGAAGCTGGGTTACACTTTTTGCCCTTTTTTGAGAAAAATATTTCATTTTTTTCGGTTCTTCAACTTTCTGCAAACTGTAACAAATTTTCTGTGTAGAATTTCATTTTGCGATAAAAATAAAAGTTGTGAGAAATTTTGTTAGCTTTCTATTACTTATTTTTTGAAATTTTTTTATGCGGATTTGATATGTCAACTTAGAGTTTTTTTGAGTGTGTGTTTCTTAACAATCAAAGGATTCATAAGAAGTCATGTTATGACGCAATGTTGTCTTCATTGAAAATTTGTGTTTTTGAAAAAACAAAATGTGTTACAAAAATCTAGACACAGTCTACTTTGTTTTCGTCATATTTACAAAGCCAATGGATGCATATCATAATTACTAGAATTTTTTGAACTGGTCCAATACGAAAAACTGTGTATTTTAGATATGTTTCGCGTCGCAAGAAATTTCTTAACATATAAGTTATAAACTAAAAATCTAAAAGCTACCCATTAGAGACGACTGACCAATGTAATGCCCCATAATCTTTTCAATTTTTTTTATAATGTATTTTGGGAGATACAAAATTTTGATTTCACTGAATCACAATGACCCTCAAAAATTGTTTGCACCCATTTAATTAGAAAAATAATTAAAATTATTAAACGTTTATGAAATTCCATAAAAGTTATATTTCCTGAAAGTAGATTCAATTCTGAAAATGCTTGTCTTGGTTCCGACAGTTAATTAACAACCTTTCATGGAGTTTAATCAGTCCAAAGTTGCAGAACCGTATTCAGAGCCTAGTTTTTGTGTAATTGATGACGCGTTAGTTCGGCCAAAGTTTTAGTAAAGTTCGGCCGAACTATGTTTTCCGCTTAAGACCTGTTAAATCTAGCGTCTTAATAGTTTGGCTGAACTTTTGATCAAAAGTTCGGCCGAACTATTGTATAACTCTCCGTTGGCCGGAGAGTTTTGCAGAGCCCCCTACTAAAACACATTTCGTGTCAATATAAATTGGCATGAAATGATTCACAATTTTCACACATTTCGCACACTTCTTCTCATTTTACAAAGATCTTGTTTTGAGTTCAAAAATTTTTCTTCAAAGTTTGGATTTAAGAGCATTTCTTGGTTGATTTTACAATTTTGGGTTTAAAGAATTTTTTTGGAGGACATTTCTTAGAGGCGGCGTGATTTTGGCGAAAATTGTAAAAAAATTCTTGGACGTACATTCAAAAGACATTTCTTGGAGGTATGTATGTGTTTTGAGTTGAAGTAAATCTTTTGAGCTTCGTTTCATTTTTATAAGACATTTTTCTCTCGAATTTTTTAAAGTAAGTGTTTTGGATTGGAATATGTATTTTTTGCAAAAAATTTACACTGAATTTTTTTAAATTAAATATTTTGTGATATTTTTTGTAATTGAGTTAATGTCCAATTTTTTGAAGGAAATTTTTTGAACTTCATACCCTATTATCATGGGAAATCGAAGAACTTGTGCGAGAAAATATGATCGAAAAAGAGACCCTGAGACACATAGAGAAGAGACTAGATAATCTCGCAAAAGAAAGTTAGAAGCTCTCTCAAATATTGAAGAGGAAAATCAACCTCAAGCAGAAATTGAAGCAGGTATGTAAATGTAAATATTATGATCTATTGATATATATTTAAAATTTTCCTAATGTAAAATGTGAAGTTTAATTTTTATTTGATGAACTAGTTTGAAAAATATTTTGTTTAATGTAAACAGATAGAGATATTCCTCAAAATATTGAAGAAGAAAATCAACCTCAAGTAGAAATTGAAGCATGTATGTAAATGTAAATATTATGATCTATTGATATATTTTTAAAATTTTCCCAATGTAAAATGTGAAGCTTAATTTTTATTTGATGAACTAGTTTGAAAAATATTTTGTTTAATGTAAACAAACAAAGATATTCCTCAAAATATTGAAGAAGAAAATCAACCTCAAGCAGAAATTGAAGCAGGTATGTAAATATAAATATTATGATCTATTGATATATTTAAAATTTTCCTAATGTAAAATGTGAAGCTTAATTTTTATTTGATGAACTAGTTTGAAAAATATTTTGTTTAATGTAAATAGACAGAGATACTCCTCAAAATATTGAAGAAGAAAATCAACCTCAAGCAGAAATTGAATCGGGTATGTAAATGTAAATATTATGATCTATTGATATATTTAAAATTTCCTAATATTTATTGACATATTTATTAATTTAGTTATTTATTGAATATGTACTATTTTTTCGAATATGTACAGATGAAATCACTATTGATAATGAGATGTTAGAAAATGTCGACACTCACACATATGGAGATAAAAAACTTGACCATGTTATACGATATCGTGTCGATAGAATTTTTGAAAAGTATTTAAAAAATGAGCAAGTGACAGTTCAAGCTCAAATATTGAAAGGTCTCCTATCATCAAGGAAATTAAAAGAAGCGACGACACTATTGGGTATTCGAAAATCAACCAAAGATTAAAAAATGAAGGAAGAGGTGATAAAAAATATGAGTAGTGCTATAAAGTCAATTAAGAGATCTAGAGATAAAGATGTTTCAAATGTACGTAGAGGAATACATATGGCAATGGTTTCACCAAGTACTCAAGAGAATCGTTTGATAACATCTATGGCACGAGCACTGGGAACCTCGCAAAAAACTCTGCACAAACATCGAAAATTTCGACTGCAAATAGATGTAAATGATGAACTCGCTTGTTGGAGAGCTATTTGTAGGCAACCATACAAAGATAGACTTGGAGAAAATGTTAAAAAATAATATATGAATATTGGAAGAACAATTCGCGTGTTTCACCAACTGCAAGGCATGTGATGCGAAGAAGAATAGCACGAAATCAGTACGAAGAACGTGAAAAACATCTCTTGGAAACCACTCAGATAGAGTTATTCAACAAGTTCAAAGAAGAGAATCGTCAAATTCATGTTTCACTCAGTGCTTTTGTTCAACAAAAACCATGGTATGTAAAACCTATCAACGTACGCGACACTTGTTGTTGCCGTTATCATGTGGAATTTGAGTTATATTATGACACATTCCTTGATTTCGGTAGAACATTATGGAAGGATTCACCTCCTCCTTCCACTATCCGTGAATTCATATCTCAAATTCTATGTGAAAGAGAAAGCGATGAACTATTTTACAAAAAGAAATGTGGTTGGTGGTAAAAAATGCGATGATTGTGGAAATTTGACTAAATTTCAAAACAGATATTGTATTGATATAAATGATCAATCATTGTCCAACATGAAAGTGAAATGGAAGAGATATGAATATATCGGTACATCGATTCAAGGTGAAAATAGTGTTAAAAGAATCGAATTACGAGAAGACGAAATTTTTCTGATAGACTTTTTGAGAAAGTTTGAGGCAGAAATTTACAAATACACCAAGAATTCCCATAGAGCTCGATGGCAAGACTTGCAATTCAATAAATCTTGTGAATTTTTTCCACCAGGGACCATTTTGTCAGTGATTGATTTTACAGAAAACTACACATTTGTTCCACAAAAAGAAATTCAGAGTGAATACTATCATTCTGACCAAGTCTCCATGCTCATCCATATTCTATATAGACATGTTGAACAAAATGTTGATCATATAGAAAGCACGAGTGAAAATCGACATATCATTAAAGAATATCACTTTTATATCAGTGACGATCGTACACATGATACATGTTTTGTACAACATTGTTTTGGAAAAAATTATGATTCATTGAAAAATCGTGGAATAACATTCAATGAACATTGGATATGGTCAAACGGATGCGCAGGTCAATTCAAATCTGCACGATCATTCTTTTGGTTGTGTTGTCTTCATAAGAAAACCTGCATTAAACATTGTTGGAATTTCTTTGAAACTGGCCATGGAAAAGGAGAACATGACGATGCAGGAGCATGCATAAAATGAGTACTTCAAAGATATCAAATGAACCACTCTGCAAACCGACTTGTGAACGCTGAAGAAGTTGTTCAATGGTGCATCGCTGCTCTAAGCCATGAGAGAAACCCATCAAGAGAAGTGCGAAGGTACATTCAATTTAATTTATATTGGAAATCTAATTTTAAACATTGTACATTTATCATGCAATAATTATCTTTGATTGTATTTTGATATCATATTTACAAATTCTTCTTCTAATTTTCCATATAAAGGTTTTTCTGGCATATTGGAATCGAAGACGTAGATAGATCAATTGGAAATGGCGTTGAAACAATAAAAGGGACTCGAAAATTGCATTCAATTCAAACAAAGTCGTCCAGAAATGTGTTTGCATTGGATAAAAGAAAATATTCTTGTTTTTGTGATGTTTGCATAGACAACACAAAATCCAATGGCGTTTGTGAAAACAAAATGTATGTGAACGATTGGAAACATACAGAGCTAAATACAAAGGGAAAAATGTTTGTTGCAATGTTTGAAGAAATGCAATCAGAGGAAACTACAATATCATTCGATGGTGATCGAGTTTCTGATCTTGTTAGAGAAGGTAACATTTGAATTACTTTCTAATGATTTAAAGATCTAGAAATAAATTTAAATATGCATAATTAAATGTTAAATTTTTATTTTATTGTGCAGCAGATGTTTTTGTTGTAATTGCACCTATTGAAAACGATGAAAATGTGAAGTATTATTTGATGCGTTGCACTGAACGAAAAATGAAATTATTACAAGACTATAATGATCACGGATTTCAGTATGACAAAGGGTCTATTATACTAAAAAGTTATTTTTTCAGACAAAATCATCAAAGTGGAGACTTTGTTTACTTTGAAGACTATGAACCTGATTCCATAAGTTGTTAACATAGTCACTTGGTGTGTGTAGCACGCATAAATTTGATAGAAGTTCAATCAAAGAAAAAATCGAAAATTAAGAAATGGAAAATGTCAAAATCCGATCATGAACGAATTATTGAAGATGGAATTCCATTAGAATTTTTTTGAGTGAAGTGTCCAACAATTTATTATCTTTGGATTAAATATGTTTTAGAACTTCCAGTACTCAACTAAAAATTGAGCTGCTTATGTTATTTGTGGTTTTCACATGTTACAAATTGTTTGGGTGCAAGCACGTGCTCTAGTATCAACTGAAAGTAGTTTTTCTATACATGTGCATTGATGAAAAATGTTATATGTATTGGATATATATATATATATATATATATATATATATATATATTCTAGAATGAAATTAATTGTTCTTGTATATGTTTTCCGACCGTATGGTACAAATTATTTCACTTTATTTTGTAAGGTCAGATTCGGTCCCCATATGGCCTAGCCTCCAAGGGACGATATAACAAGTGGTTGTCCCCACTTGCTCGAATCTCAGCTTTTAATTACAATTTTACTGTTTATGGCGGACATCTTACATGATGTCCTAGCCAAGGATAGATTCTCTTTGTTTCAAGTTTCCGGTAAAAGTTGTCACCGAATGACCTACTAGGATATTATAAATACTAGCTTTGTAAGATCATTTGGCATTCGGAAAAATTCGAAAGTCTTGGACTGTCAATCAATTTAAAGTATCATTCACCCTAGGGAGTCTAAAATATTCAATGTAGGTTGGTGACGATGCTCACTCCTAGCTTGAAGCAGCTCCAATGACCAATTCTTTAATGAATTCCAATGCACTAGACCAAAGTTGGTGACCCACTTGGTTTTTCACCCAAGAAATTCCAAGGTAATCTTCTTACCTTTGGCCCCCAAAGCTACAATGGAGTTATAGGAAGGTGAAGAAAAATTTTTTCACTGATAGGAATTTGGTCACATCCCTTATCTCCCCTTATCAAAAAGTTCCTATCTACTACATTATCCAGCATGTACTCAAGATCACTATTTCATAATTAGAATATCACAATATCATAAGTTCTCACAAAAATACATGGAATGTCATTACGACACTCATCTAACAATGGGGAGCTCAAAACCTAGAAAGCTCCTCGTCCCCTTAATAATAATGTGTTTAATTTAGTCTTTTAGATGAGGATTAGGTGTGAATCTTGTTTTCACATACAAAAATAGTTAATTGTTTAATTCCATAAATTTGATTATTCACCAAAATACATGTCATGTCCACTATTTGTCTCTCCTACAAATTCCCATTATTTTATTAAAATATATGACTTTATCTCACCCAACTATCACATGTTCCTAAATTTACTCCTAATTGTTCCCTATGCCCTAAATCTACTCCTAATTGTTCCCTATGTTGCTTTTCCCTTACTTATTTTTATAAATTTATTTTCCTAGATCCATCATAACTATGGATCTATCAAGCGCCGAGAGGGATCAAATATCTAGAGGTGCAAACCTCTTTTTTGAGTGCAAAACTTGAGGAAAGGTTTGCACCTCGAGAGATTTGATCCCTCTCGGCACTTGATAGATTCGTAGTTAAGATGGATCTAAGTTGGCTTCAGTTGTGTGCAACCAAGGAAAAACTATCGATAATATGAGAAACATACGATTAATTTTATCAATAATATGTAAATACATCTAATATTAATATAACCATTTTAAATATGGTAAATATGTTTGAGATTTATCAAGTCATTTTAATTTTAAATTTTCTTAGTTACCTCAATTTGTTGAGATGATAAATATTGTAGAATAACTTTAATAATGGAAAATGATCAAATAAAATTTTTGAATTCAAAGTGACAATGTAATAATATTGAATGATAGAATGTGAATAATTAGAATGTAATCAATTACAAATAGCATTTATTGTGATCAATCTTAAACTATTTTCTTCTTCTATTCTTATTGTCACCCTTATTAGTTTTGTCATCTTTCCGTATCGATTATATTAAAAAGAAAGTATAAATCATAAATCATAAACCATTTAAATATTTAGCTCGAACTCTTGTAGTAAACACCATACCTCAAGTCTCTCTTTCTCTCCAATATTATTAGGTTTAATTATTATAACACAAAAATCGTTCTACATTGTTAATAATTTTTTGCGCTTACACTGAAATCAATGAACACTATTAATCCAATGACTTTACAAGTAATGTACCATCATACATGCAATTATATCAAATCATAAATCAACATATACAATGAAATCAATAGGGATTGTCTTGTTGCAAGTAACATTTCAATTTACCACATGTGCAAATGTAGGTTGAAACCATCCAAAACTTTAAGTTTTAAAACCCTTTTGATTATATATTGTGCAACATTAAAACATTAAACATTTAAAGTTCATTAAATATCACATGCAAAATGTAGATTGAAACCATCAAAAACTTGAGTTTTAAAAACTTCACATGCCATGCCAATTATAATTCAACTATCCAACAAAAACATTTAACATTAAATATCACATGCCAAATGTAGTTCAGATGACAACATTACTTCACATTCACATGCCAAAAGTACTAAAACCATCCAAAATTAAATAAAACAAATTATATAATAACAATGTAATAAAATATGTCCAAAAATTGTAAATCTCACAAGTATCAAACTGTATCAAGTTTAACAAATTTTAAAACCATCTAAATTTTCAAATCAAATCTACTGTAAATCATGTCCATCAAATGGAGGATCTAGCGTCTTCCCTACTAGGGTCTCAGTCCGCGCCCTATCCTGTGAATAGGAAACCTACAAACATAATGCACATGTACTTGAACATTAAAATTTGAAGTTTTAAAAATGAATGAAAATATATATATCTAGAACTTCATGTAAAAAACAAAATATAACAAAAAAATCATGCAATACCTCGTAAGGTTCCCTCTCCATTTGATGAACAGGTTCTTCCATAGAAACATCTGCAGTGGTAAACTGTACAATATACATGTACAGTTAAATATATATATATATATATATATATATATATAATTTATATAAATTAAAAACTTTCAAATGAAAATGCACGTGTACATATATAAACTTATTTTCAATAATATTAAAAAAAGGAACTAAAGACAACTTGTTCAAATGTTGTGGATGTTCCTATCTCTGTCGCTAGAGTCCGCGGATTAAAGAAATCTTCTATAGGAACCTAAATTCAAAAAATTTTAAATAACTCAAAATATAGATCTCTCTCTCTCTCTCTCTCTCTCTCTCTATATATATATATATATATATATATTCTACCTCAAAAAGTTCCATTAAAAATTGAGATATATATATGTATATAACTTTTTGAGGTAGAATATATATATATATATATATATATATATATAACTTTTAAACATAAATTTTAAACTTGTGAAAAATTGTCCATACTTGTGGCTCATCTCGCAATGAAGTAGAAGGTATATCTCCTAAGGAAGAAGAAGGTACCGCCATCCCAAAAACATCAGACGGAATCGGTACCTGTTAAAACATTTTATCAAATTATATATATACATACATGTACATGTGTGGCAACAATTATTTATTTTAGAGTCACTTAAAAAACACTAACATACATATGCCAACATATCATGATGGTCAGACCCATCTGCATCGTTTGAGCGAGAGGTCCCGAATGTAATATTAACATTTTCATCACGCATCATGCCTGAGAACTGCAAATGGTGTTTTAACATATAATCATACATTTTTGTTAGATTAATGTACACATACAAATAAATGTATACATGTACATACACATGTATTTATTACAAATTGTACACATGTATATGTAAAAATAATTTCAAACCCTAAGGTCACTAACACATATCGTTTCGGTGCCCTCTTCCTCATGAAAAATTAGGTCTTGCAGACCATTGCGACAATTTATTGCATATGTTCGGAGATCTTCAACATTCATGTTGTAAATCTCCTCATCTGTACGATAAAAAAAATTGGCACGTGCATTTTCACGTGCTCTTTGTCGATTTAAACAAATATCGACTCCACTCAATCCGCTATGAACATTGTCGATCATAACATCTCTTGCTTCTCGACTTATTTGAGAAGTCGCATCCATCTCTGATCGTAGGGTTTCGACTCGAAACGGTCGACTCACCAATGGCGGCTCAGGGCGAGGCAACTCCACATCTCGCTTAGCGCCCTTACGTTGATATAATCGACCTCTCCCTGGGCAAAAAAATTCTGAAGGAAGGTCATTGTAGTCGGGTTTCATACCCAAAAAAAATTCAGCATAAAACATTTGTGCAAAATAAACAGGAACCTCATCGTTCCATGGAAGCCTTCCAAAGGCCGCAAGATGTCGATCATACAAATAACCAGCTTTGTCTGGGTGCTTGAAATACTGCACCTTCAACATTTTTCTTTTTGGCCCTTCCTTATAATTAAACATTGACTTGGCATCTGCTCTTGTAACTTTTTGTTTTATGTCCTGCCATTTATCGGGACCTATCATTGTTTCTTTTCTCTTTCTCATCAGTTCTACAAACGAATCAGTCATTGGCCCCAAATTTTTGTACACCTTTACCATTTCACCCAATGAATGTGTAACTATTTCAAGGCTTTGTCTACTCTGAGCAGGTAGAGACAAAGCCATGAGATCTCTTTGAAATTTTGTATGAATGCTTTCACACCTTTGTAAGGTGCATTCCGCCATGTTGGTTTCCCATGGTATATCAGTAATCTCAGCCGGATAAGTTGTGCTGGGTTGACAGCCTTCTTCTTGAATGTAGCGAGCTGCCCTGCGTCTATTTTGACCACTAGCTCGAACATTTTCGGCCTCTGCATCAATATATATATAATTTTGTATATTAGAAAAAACACGTGTAAAAAAAGTTGTACAAATTTAATGAAAAAATATTGAAATTGATGGCAACCTTGATGTTGTTGGTTAACATATTCTCCAACATGACCCTCCTGAGAACCAAACCCAGAATGACGTTGCTGAGAACCAGACCCACAGTGACCCTGTTGAGAACCAGCAGCCGTTGATTGGCCTTCGGGGGAATAAATATCACCCCCTTCCCGCAACCTGCTACCACTCATACCTCGACCGGTTGAACCTTGGCCACGCTCCATGGATGGAGTAGAAACCCTTCTCCTCTTGCCTCCTAAAATTTAAAATATGAAACTTATTAACAACTAATTTCACTCACAAAGTTAATAAAAAAATCAATTCCATATGTACACACATGTATGGAGATTTAAGATTATATTTAAATACCGTGAACATCCTCTGATCCCTGAACCTCCATATGGGATTCGGCTGATCTTCGTCTTTCATCCTCCATGATATATATCTATTGGTCGACATTCACAAAATAGATTTCAAAAAATCAATTTGTAATTTAGTGTACACAAATGATGTAGAACACAACTTTCAAAGCAATAATTGATCATGTGTGAAACTAAATTTAATCGAAAAAGATATTATAAAAATGATAAGTTCACCAAATTGCGCTTTACATGGTGGTTGCACACTTGGTATAAAATTTACTACTTATACACTTTAGTTTGTGGAAGAAATGACACATGTACATAGTTTACCTTAAATTTGTTGTGTTTTACGGATATTAAAATGAAGAACTTCTATTTAGATCCATTCCAGAGATTGACTGTAGGGGCATTTACTAGATATGTCACCTTTCATAAAAGATGAGATCTAGAGGCTACCTGACCCTTTATAGACTCTGCCTATAGAACTTGTAGAAGTAAACACTAGAGGCATTAACAATATCAAAGAACGTTTTCATGCTCGGACATGGGAATGTGTCTCTTTCCCTACGCAAAAAAATAGTTCAAGGTAGTTAATCTTCATAGACATGTCATCAAGCAAGTCAATGTGATCATCCCCAACTTACTTTTTATGAAATTAGGCTTGGAATCCTCTACAACTTGGTGGATGGAGTTGAATGGGAACTAGGTTGAAAGGCCTTTACAAAATACATGCTAGTGAATAACACTTACTAGGTTATGCCAACAAATAAAGTGGGAGAAATGTTTTCTCCTCGAGGTTGTCCAATTGGGTGTGTAATACCAACTTCACCCATTTCCTCACAAGTTTCTCTCTTAGGTTACAAATGTCTTCCACCTTATTAGTTATATATTTTTCAATTTCCCGAGGATTCCTTGATTTTTTTCTCCTACCATCTCCCTCTCTCACTCCCCAAATTATTGCCATCAAACATGCCCCATTGAGGATCTAGAGCAATGTTTGCACCATACTTAGAATTGTCATTGCTACTAATTGAAATTGGAGTCATGTATACTAGATTGCTTGCTTAAGTGGCTCTTACTTAGACAATATCCTGAGATGAGTTTGACATGATGGTCATATGAGGTTGGAAGCTACTTGGTGTAATTTTCCTTAAATCTTCAAAAAAACAAAGCAAAAATGTCATTTTCGATCCTTTTTTATTAGCTTCTGCATACAGCAAATGTTATCACAATTGCAACACAATCATGTTCCATGAGCATGAATTATGAATGTCGCAAGCGAAATGGCAAGGAAATTTGCATTCATTTAGGCAAAAGAAGGCTATGACATTAAGGCCCATGCTAGAAAAAAGTATGCAAATAAAGTTGCTAAGTCTTGATACTTACCATGTGTTTCAAAGCCATAACGAAGGTTGGATTTGAGAGTGTCCTCTCAAAGCCCTGTCTTGAGATGAAATTTAATTCAATGTCTCTTAGAGTTGCAAGGTGGAATTGATAGAACTATTTGATTTATTTACCATAAATGGGAAGACAAGACGTCACAAGATTTTGGGAAGGTCCACTCTTGAGCGAGAGCCTCATGATTACAACCTAATCATGAGAATCAAATGAGAGTGCATCCTTATTTTGAAAACAAATAGGATTCTAAGCTACCTAGAGCATCATTACTTTTTAGGGTTGCTTGTATCCCATAAGGATTCATAGGAAAATAATTGTGTTGATTGTCTAGAGATATATGTATGTGCGTGTTTCATTATGTTCTCTATTTATTACGTTGTGTTTCATTATGTTTTATATTTCTTACATTTCTTCCCTCCTATTTTTCTTTCCACTCAAGGTTTATAAAATAACATGAGAAGCAACATGAGACTTGGAACAATCATTTTCATTATCTAAGAATGACTTAAAATGACCTTGTATGTCTTCTCATTTTAGAGCTCAAATTTTTAGGAAGGTTTTAAGTATCCACAGGTTTCAAGAATCACTAGAAGAGGTTGATAAAGAATATAGGAGGACAAAAAACTAACCAGTGGTGTACTAAATGTATTTCTTGGGAGGTAGATTGGCATATGGAATTTTGGTAGCTAGAACTTTTCCAAATAAGTGAATGTATTTGAAAACCAAACCTCTAGTTTATTTTGGTTTAGACAAGGTCTAGAATTTGAAAAGTGGATTCCCTCTTTCTTCCTCTTACATGTCCAATGATCGGAATCTGGATTGAGGGAAAAAAATTTCCTAAATAAAAATTTTGCATTTTATTTGTACACGAGTTTTTAAAAGCTAATTAACTCATAAATTTCTCACAAAATACACTTAAATCTTGACACAAACCCCTTCCCAATTGGCTAACTTTAGATGATCCTAAACACATTTTTATTTAACTAATGAGGGAGATAGCCCAATAAAACTAGTTTGTCCATATTCAAATCAAGTTGGTATCAAAGTACAATTTAGCTCATTTTATTCAAGGTTAGTTAGAAGAATTAGCTATTGGTTTATGTCTTCAATTTCCTCTCAAAATGAATGTGTACGTGCTTTTGAGAGACACTAGACCTGAATAAGGTCCAAATTTTTGATGAAAATGTGCTATGAAAGTAAAGGGTTAAAGGCAAACATGTACAAGGCATAGTTAATACAAGGCATAGTTGAGCCAAATGTTGTTGAGGAAGGGCCTAATTATTTGGGTCTTGGTTATGGAAAACATGGAGAATGCTCCAAATCCAAGGAGGCACATGAAGCTGTTCCAACAAGGAATTTTATTTCGTGTTCATTACCTCAAGCATGTGAAGTTTGTGTTCATGATGAATGGAAAATTTTGACACCCACTTTGCAAGAAGATGTTAATAAACATGCAGCTAATGAGAATGTAAAAGAAGAGGATGTTAAAAGCTCTATCTAGTCATTGAATTCATTGCTAGTATTCAGAGGAGAGCCACTACCTCATCAAATTCACCTGAGACTCAAACCATTATTTTAAATTTGAAATATCATGGTGTGTGTTTCAAACTGCTGAATCTGCAGCCCTAACTTAGTCTGTTTTTCTTATTTTTTGCAAGATTCCAGTTAGTTCTTCTTGTTTTCAGATGATTTAAATTCTTGGCTTAGTGGCATGAAACAAACATATTGTACATATTAAATGAGGAATTTAGCTCTCCCAATCATTTCTAAATCACCCATATCACCAAGAAAACATGTTTTAAAAGAACATACTTTGGTATGGGAAAGACCTTAGGTTTCAAATATTATAAGAAGGTTTTTGATATGGTTGAGAGAATGTGGAAAATAGAATCCATTTAAAAATTATTTTTCAAAACGTATTACTATCATGTTGACTAGGTCATGGTATGAGAGAATAACATTTTAGCCCCATTACTCATGCATGGCAAGCTAGCTACATGTGGAATTTTAACAAGACTCTAAAAGGTCTAAAATCACAAACCTCTTTAATGGTTGACAGAGTCGAATCTTACACCTAGTTGGCTATCACGCTATGTTAAATACTTGGCCATTAGGAGGAATAAGAGTTCCATTTTGTGTTATTGTATTTTGTTCCATAGTTGAAAATACAACTAGGAGTGTGAAGTTAGAGAGAAAAATGTATGAAGTTAAGTTTTTATAGCAACCATACATGCTAAAAGTCTTAGCTAACTCTAGAGAGATTTTCATTATCTATATGGAAGGCAAGAAGGATTATAGATCCCCTTAAGCTTAAGCTTATGTAATTGTCAATTTTTATCATATATTTTTTGGTAAGGGTAAATGTTTTTTTATCTATAGTACAAGTCATGAGTTCCCCAATTTTACCTTATGTAAAGCATGATTCTAGGATTACTACAATTTGTACTTGGTTTTTTATTGTGATGATGCCCTATCTCAATCACTTGGCCATCTCTCAATGGGTAGTTAAATCTTTATAACAATACTTAAGTAAAATTTATCTATTTGTATTATGTGAAATTATGTAAAAAATGGTATACTACTTTTCATAAAATTGGGTTGATATTATCATATATTTAAATGAAAGTTGATTAAATATGTTTTCTTTAAAAGGACCTAACAATTTTGTTAAGGTATGAATTTGCAATTTTGTGTGGCTCTCTATCAACCTTCACTTCCTCATTTCTAGAAAAAATCTACTTGCTCATTCGTATACCCACTTTCTATTCAAATGCATGAGTTTTGAACTCTCGGTAACTATGTTTTTCCACGCAGGAAAATTATGTGTCAATATGTCATGCTTCTTTAATTTATCTTTTATATATGACCGGAGCATCCCTTTTTAATCTATCCCTTTTGACTTCGGATATGTGGGCAATACTCATCCGCATATTTTTCTATCATAAAGCAGTGAGTAAAATTGTATTCCATTTGTGTCAATGTTAAGGTTAAGCACATGGATTAAAGTTTTATATAACATACATTGCCACAGTGTACATTTATATCTAAAGAGTCCAAAACCTCATTCAAGACCATATGTTTTTTTGATGTAGTTTGATTGGTTATATTGCATTGCTTTTGCAGTTGTTGCTGTGGGCCTCGCCATCTAGTGATTTTAGGTAAAAAATTATTTACATGGAATTTTGAAGTATTCTAGAATGTTTATTATTTATCACTACTAGCCTTGGTGATTTAGTTGTTTGTTTTGATGCTGCTTGGTTACCCATATTTAATAGTTGTTCATGTTTAATTCATTATTAAGGCTTTTTATTGGCCTATGAGGATGTATTTTTCTCAAATCCATAATGGCTAAAAGAATGAAATTTATATATGAAAAAGAGAGGTCATATGGAAAACAAATTGTTTGCAAGTGTTCTTTTGAACCCATAGAACTTGCAACCCCAATATGGATACAATACTAAGTAATACATAGCCTCCTCATATAACTTAGCTAGGGATTTGCAATACTATATTTGAGTTGGCTAGCTCCATTTCAGGATATTATAATGTTAGATAATTATTTCTATAGATTTTGATTATGGTAGTAAAATGTTACAAAAAACCGAAATCTACAAATAATATTATTCTAGATATATGTAAAAAGGACATGGTAGATAAAATCAAACAATATTAAACTTTTCATAAATAGTTTAGATAAAAATACATTTTCTAATTTTGATTGTAAATTCCAAGGCTTAAAGAAATAATTTTTCTAATAATTTTTTTTTAATTAATAAATAAAAAAGAAGCATTTTCAATCAAAATCACATCCAACATATAATAAAAACAATTTAAAACTTCATACACTATGACATTACTATGGCAAAGAGCATAAAAATATACTAGTAAAAAATCCTTTTCTATAATAATGGAGAGCTTCAAATATACAAGAAAAAAAAATCTTTCAGCCTCCTTGTATCCCAAAGAAAGAGTTGCTCAAACAATCATATTTTAAACAATTAAAACCTGGAGAAAATCATCTGTTTTTGAATTTCAATTATATAAAAAATTAGTCAAATATAAGACAAGAGTTACTCATACTATAAAAGTTTAAATAATATTAACTTTAAAAATATATATATTTGGGAATGAACCAAAAAAAAAAAATTATAAATTTCATTTACAGTAACTTAAATCCATATTAACACCTCTTGATAAATCTGAAATCAAATTAAATCTATATTAATTAATTTAATAGTTTAAATTCCTATTTGTGGTGTGCCAAATAGAAATATTCAAAGCCAAAGTTACAACTTACAAATATTACTCAAATATATCACAAAAGGAAATAGAATAACAAACATAATGGACAATATGAACCAAAGTATTATACCTTTATTGATATGGATGGATTCTTAATTACAAACATTTGAGTAAAATATGATGAAGCTTTGGGGAACTTTAATGAAACATTTTGTGGACAATATCAAAAGAGTTAAGAAAGTGGTTGCTAACTAGTCTAAAAAGAAGGCAACAAAAGATAAAAAGGATCTTTTAGAAGTAGAAAAATTCATTTCTAGGCTTTTTTACAATAATGTAAATGCAATTTTTACTGAAAAAGACTTGCAGTCTTTGAAAATTTTGGAGGGGAGAAAGCAAGCACTATTAGAAAAGGAAACAGTTTAATGAAGACTTCAAAGTAGAGCCATCTAGTTCGTTGAAGGTGATAACAACACTAATTTTTCCAGAAACATGTAAATCATAAAACCTGCAACTAAGCTGTAGATTTGGAAAAATATTACAGCCATGAAACAAGACTTTTATAATTTGATTAAGGAGAGGCAGATGTCCAAGTTTTCATGGAGACAATTCAAATTTCAAATCCCTCCATGGTGTCAAGAAAATGGTAGAGAAGAGGGTAATGAGCATGCTGAAGCTGAGAGTTATGTGGAGAAGCTAGAGGCAAGCGTCATATAGATAGAAAAAAAAAAGAATAGAAAAGAAGATGATCCAATCCTGCAAAGTAGGCTACCTACTTGCACACTCTTTTTGCAATTTTTGCAAAAGAGTTGAATGGCTCAACAAGTGCTCCAAATAACATGGGAGAAGATGGGCTATGCACTATAAAAGTCTTTTCATTCATCAATGTGCAAAAGTGGAGCAACGATAAATGGCTAATATCAAAAATCTGTAAATAAGGGATGAATTGTACATTCAATCAATGTACATACAAATACAAAATTATAAATGTACATACAGAATGAGACACAAACTGTAAAACAGGAAGCACTGTAACGATGAGCATGAGACACAAACACCAAACTGCAACTTGCAAGAACTCTATATATAGATTCCCAGAATATATGAATTATAGACTCCCTGAATAAGTTTTGTTCGAGAAATTATGACAGCGAGTATGTTGTAGGCTATTACCAACAGGACATGGACATGTGCTATTGGGTACCATACTCTGGTAAGATAGATTTTTTTCAGTATGAAAAATACCCTGGTTTTCAAGTATAAGTTATGTTTAACAAACTGAAACTAAATAGTTAGTTTCCGAGAAAAAATGGAAGTCCTATTTGTATTAAGGTGACAATTGTATATAGAAAGTACTACTCATTTGAAGATTCTGTTAAAAATAAGCCATTACAGTAAATATATCTTGCAATTACAGACATTCCATATACACCATTGATATTTTTAAATATAAAATTTCCATAACATTTTTTTTCCCATATTTTAAACTATTCTGAAACTGGTAAATGCTCTGGTGGAATAACATTTTTTAACAGTTTTTCCATATTTTAAGCTATTCTGAAATTGGTAAATGCTCTGGTGGAATGGTTGTTTATATATATGAAACTGGTGAATGATTACGTGGGATGGTTGTTTGGATGCCTATATGTATATGTATTACGTTGGATTTAGGAAACTAATGAATGCTAAGTTGGTTGTTTTACGTTAAGTGCACCCTAAATTCAAACATTATTCCTGAGCGTTGGCTGCAAATATTTTTTTGCTGAGCTATTCAAAATCACATACAACACTGAAGAAGTTAATTTATTGCATGAAGCATTCCGTACCGTATTGAAATTAACGAATTAAACGGCGAACCGAATCGATTCAACGAATTTCCGAACTTTTTCGACCAGTACGGCCGAACTTGGTAACTATGGTATTAAGGTGACAATTGTATATAGGAAGTACTACTCATTTGAAGATTCTGTTAAAAATAAGCCATTACAATAAATATATCTTGCAATTACAGACATTCCATATACACCAATTCATGTATTCTCTAAAATATACAAAGTTGACACCACAAATTATCACTAGATATAAGCATTCTACTCCATACATTCAAAACAATACAAATTATCCAATCCACTAGGCTCTGATAGCCTGTGATTAACCTATAGTGTATGAAAAAAACAAACACAAAGCTTCATTGGAGAAGCATAATAAGTTTCCTGAATTTCATATCTAGGAAGTGGTACTACAAATACATATACCGAATAATCTCCCAGTGGTTCTATTATTACATGTGTCGGACATATTATTACAGTGGACATACCCGGCGGAGTCGAAGAGCGCGGACGTGACAGCAAACAACGCGGCCAGGAGGAACATGGCACCAGCGCGGCCAGGAGGAACAGAGCTCCAGCGACAGGGACAGCAAAAATCGCGCGAACAATGAAAACGATAAACGCACCAACTTCGCGGGCGATTTATTTATAGAAAATAGTTCGACCGAACTATTTTAACAGTAAAATTTTGGCCGAACTTCTGTTGCCGGTTTTCCAATCTCTGGCAAAAATTCTGTTTTCCCGCGCTGTCACTGTGCCGTCAATGTAAACGGAATCACGAGTTCGGCCGAAATTTCTAAGAAAGTTCAGCCGAAATTTATAAAATTTTCGGCCGAACTATTGCCGAAAAAAAATTTCGGCCCCCGATTCTCACAAAAGTGTAACCCAGCTTCACGTTTCCGCCCTTAAGAAATTACTCATGATCCGGCCAAGAAATAACTCAATGGGTGTGTGATGTAACCATGGGCAATTAGTTTTTATAACATTGAAACAAGACTTTTCCTTTTCACATTTTAAGAGTCAAGAAAAGTACAAAAGGTGACTCTAGTCACTTTTATTTTGAACGAGCTTGAAATGACAAGTGCTCGCTGATATTTTCAAATTTAAAGAGTTACAAAAAGATCAGAATGACTACTCAGGAACTCTAGGCAAAAGGGTGTACAAGCTCCCGTGAACTGCAATATACACCTTGGCAAATAAATTTACCAAGGACTTAATGTACATGCAGGTAGTCTCCCCGAATGTTGTGTTCGGTGTATCACGGTTACAAGGTGGAGGACTCAGCTTCCTATGGATAAAGGATTTCAACCTAAAAGGGTCTCCCTTTACATACGCGATGGTATGGGGAGCACAAGTCCATACTAGCACTGTCTAATGCAAGATTGCGAGCGACAGCTACTAGGTTTAATGACGTCGGAACACGTCACTAGCCTAGACCTCTAAGTGTGAGCATTAAGTTTCAATATTTCCTTAGGTTGATTGAGTTAATTTTATGTTTTATCTTGAACTTAGGTTCCAGTTTCAAGGCCCTACTGAATGTTACCTCAAATCTCTAATGTGAAACTATATGAGAGAAATAATACCAATTCATTTCGATTGAAATCTAGCTAAGTGAAGGATAGAGGTTCACAACAAAGCAGCAGTCAAGCAAATACAAGAATGACACTTCCCTTATGCTACTAACACAGCCAAAGCAGAAAACGAAAATTTTTCTTTTGTCTTTCACTTACCAATGAAAAAGGGAACCTACTAACGCAAAAGAGCACTTTTCATTTCCGAATGAGAAGGAAGAATGCAAATTTTTTGTTCTTTTGTATAAGTGATGAGCAACAATGCAATGCTACACTAAAAAAAAAATACTAGCTTCGAGTAGCTTTGAACAAGATCATCAAAACATGAAGATATCAACTCCAAGCAAACGTAAACACGCACTCAAAACTAGGCATGCATCCCCTTACACAAAATAAAGGGCTTTTAAATCGACTCAACAAGCAATGTGATCTATGCTCAGGGCGATGGAGGGAGAATCAAACAAACACACAATGAAAGCTTGACAACCCTACTTCACATAAAATCAACCGAAAAGGCCAAGAAACCACATAAAAGGTTGAACAATGAATGACCAAACCAACTCATAAACAGATTAGATACCTAATGAACACACGACCAAGTGAATGGTTTGAAACGCCTAGAAACCCTAGGATGGATAAGCCACACTGTTCAAATGAGAGATAACACAAATTAAAATGAATGAGACATCCAAGTCAGGAAAAAAGAGCTAGATGGATCAATCCAAGAAGAAAAACAAATATAAAGGAAAAGATGCACTGGAAATGCAGTGGAAAAGGCCCAAAATTCAATCCTACAGGAATCGGCGCAACTGGTCAACAACATTTAGCGCCAAGAAGGAAAAATCACGCCTGTGTTAATGACAACTCGTGCTGATGGGCATGACTGTCAGACAATCAGCAGTGCCGAGCAAGGAAAGAAAGGAAAAACAAAGGGCTTGCTGATAAAAACCAAGCTTGTCACTCTAGAAAAAGGCTAAATGGCTAGAAGCAGTCAAAAAATCCAAAAATAGCAGAGAAACGACAATTTGGCCAAAGTTGGATAGACAATCAAACATTCAAAACGAACAATAAGAGACAACAGGCATTTACATCCCCAGTATGGTCGCCAACTTGTTGTGCAGTAAAATCCCCTCTGTGGACAGAGGCAATCAATCTAGCCCTAGGGTGGGTCTAGCAACAAGGGAACATGTTGGTTTCTAAATTCCTAGTTCATAAACGAAATGTGGATTGGAATAGATGTCCTACCTCAATCCAACGCTCTTGACGTAGTATGTTGCAGTGATTCCTCGATATTTTTTCTTCAAGCCTTGCGCTCCGTTGGTAGAGATATTCACACACCTGCACAAAGATCAAGCAAACACTAGAAGCATATGAACATACATATTCATTTACGAATATCCAACTAGTCAAGGAGAGTCAGAAACTTTGAATACTAACATAGAAAAAGATGGAACTAGAAATCAGTCAGTGATATTAATATATAAAAGGGAGTTTACAACCTGTGCCTTGATGTTGTAGACCTCCTTTGATGAGTTCATTTGGGCATGTCTCAAAGCATTCATTCGTCAATTTAGCTCAAAGAGGTGAAAGGCTCAAACTTTCTCTCACAACTATGGACTATTCTCTGTTATCAGCTCTTGGTCTATTCTAGCTAGCAGAATCAATGGGATGAAGAGGAATTGATAGGAGTGGAAGAAGAGCTTTGGGATCCACTTATGGTGGAAGAAAGGTCTATCCCTTTGGGAAGTTGCATTTTTGTAGGAACTATAAGGCCAAAGGGAGAAACTCAACCACATCTAGTCGAACAAACATCCATGATTCCGCACATGAAGATGTTAGATCTTAGAAGCTTCATTTCCATATTAAAAAAAACTTCCAAAAGTAGCTCGGCACAGGGGTCTTTTAGAGACAAAGCGACCATGGCGCAAGGGCTAGTGAAAATCTGGCCATCGGCGCGAGGACATAACCACACCACAACATCGACCCAAAATTACATGTTTTTAAGGGTCTAATTTAGGAATGGTCCACTAAGATTTTGTTCCTGGCATGTTAAGGGATGCAATGACATTCATTACGATGTGTGACAGTACACAGGGGTCACTGTGATGGCCCTCCAGTATTCGGAATAGGGAATGCAGGGATGGTGACAAAATGTTATGTAACACCCTATAAGATCCTCCATCACTCATCCTTGATGCCCATATGCAATATCTAAAGGTGAAGGTGGAAAATACCCAAAATTCAAATGGGAACTTGCCAGTAGAAGTGTGTATTGTTATGTTATAAGAGTGTTGTATATATACCATATTTTTATATTAGGTATTTGGATGCTTTTTATTATAACCCCTCAAAAGATGCACCAAAGTCATGTTGACTACTTCTATTTGTCCATTTTTCTGAGGATGGAATGTTGTAGACCTCTTCAACTTCATGTCCATCTTGTCCCACAATGTATTCAATGGGAATGAAACAAGAAATAATTACATGGGAATGAAATGACACTTTTATGAAATGATGGACAATGTATAGAGTATCGAAATTACATTACCAATTTCTTATCCCTTTCTCAAGTTGAGTAGGGTTTTATACCTTAGAAAAGGGTTGAGAACAACCATGAGAATATATGAATCTCATGCTACTCTCAATCTCATTTCCAATAGTTTGATTAAAATAGATAAAATACAAATTGTGACATGGCATCCATGTTGGTCGATCAACATCATGACTAAAAGGTGTTGAATTAGTTGCAATTAATCAATGTAATCTAGTTATCTCCATTAATTTCCTAATTCTATTTAGCTATGTAGTTGTCTTCTTCCTCAAATTGTACACCGTGCCACTTGATCAATCAATAACATTAGGCATAACAACTTTGTGGTAGATAGTGTAGTAGTAATGACAATGACAAGTGTTATCACAATGGCAACAATAGGTGTTACAACAATGACTATGGTAGGTCTTACAACAATGGAGATGGTAGGTGTTACAACAAAAACTACAACAGGTGTTACAACAATGTGACTGGTGGGTGTCACAAGACTTGTAGCAACCTATTTGGAACAATGTATCACAAGAATTTTCATTAGTTAACATAAAAAATTTAGTTTCCCCCTAATTGCACTAACATAATCACTTCAAATGACATAAATTGTAGGGAAACATATCTTAACAAAAATATATTTCTTGAGTAAAGGTAAGTCCCATGTAAACTATTACGATAAGAAAAAATGGGAAAAAGGTGGAAAATTAATGTGAAAAAACACAACGTTTTAACTACCATCAATTGCAATTTCCTTTAAAAAAGTAAGCAAGAAAAATCAATAACTTGTAAATGGTTGTACAAGAGAATAGAAATTCATTTAAAAGCATGAAGTAATAAGATAGACAAGCATATGAAGTTGTTTCCATGTGCAAAACTATATCAATAATAATATAGGAAGCAAGTCATACATTTCATAGCACAAGATGAAAGAATATTTTACATGCATAGGTAGTTTGAGCCTTGAGGGGAGATGAGAATACGACACCGCATGAAGAGAATACATCCTTATGGGAACTAACCTTTCAACTCCTATTCCTCTCTTTATTTTCCTCACCTTTTTTTGTTTTTCTATTTTATTTAATTATTTTCCTCTCTTTTGTCTCATTAGGCTTTAAAATTTGCAGTGTCCCTTATGCTTTTCATCCGCCGATTATTTGTCAAACTACATGTTGTATTGATTCTTACAAGCATTGTTTGTTTAGATCCATTTATGATTAACCAAAGAATGAGAAATATCTAGTCGAAGTTTATAGTACAACACTTGGTTGTGGAAACAACCAATTTTGAGCCAAAACATCTTTCCTCAACCCCAAAACTCATTGCATTTTATCCATATGGAAAATCTTCCATCTGCACCCTATATCAGTGACTACTTAGTGAAAGAGAATAAAAATTACTATGTATATAGTTTATCATATTCTAGTGTTGGAATGTATTCCTTGTGTATGTCTCATGATTGCTTCAACATTGAAGTCTAAGTGACACATGTTTTTGTTTTTTTGTCACATGTGAGGAGGTACATGATGATGTAGCTATAACAAATTGTAAAATTGATCCTTTGAAGGTATAATAAACTTTTGTAAACATAGTAAGCCATCCTACGAAGGATTTTTTGAGGTAATACCAACTCAGTGTATTTGAGAGTAATACTCAGTAAGTCTCAAGAGAATAACAATTCTCTCTTGTTAAATATTTAGGATGGTGGTCCATTAAAACCCCATCAACATTGTGCCAGTAGCCAACTAATGCTCCTTGGCATCACTAGTGTGGAATTTACATTAATAAAATGCCAATTGATCAATCTCCCTACTACATCAACAATTCTAAGGGATGTTGGTTGGGTTTCTATACAATGTTAGTCCATTGATGTCAATGTAACATCCCCATTTTTATTCTTAGGATTGTTGTAATCAATTATGTTAACATTTCCTATATCAACATTGATAAGTTGAACTGGATAAATTGGAAACACTATGCATGTATTTTTTATTTTTTTTCAGAGAGAGAAAAACTTTGGCATATATTATGTGCCAATTCATATTTAGATGCTTATAATTGCCAAAATTGACTACAAACATTCAGGAATCATCCCTCATGATCTATGAACGATAAATGTCATTCTTTCCTATGTTATACCCTTCCATCCACAGATGAAGATATTTGTCATCCTCATAACAGAATTACCAAACATATGAAAAAAAACCCACAAATTCATGTATAAACACAACAGTCTAAATCATAACAGGAAAATTAACTTTCTATGATCTATATACGATCACTTCGAGAACATACTGTTGTTCAGCAAAAAACACAAAACCAATCCCAAAAGAGAATGTGAACATCAATCTAGACTATGATACAATGAGTCGGAATTGGTGATAGGGTTGTGATAATTACCTTGCATGTAGTTGTGAATAACCTCACCAAAGCGATGTTGTGAAATTTGAATTTCAAATAATCCTCTTGTTTTTCCCTCTTGCTCAAAGCTCATTGATTAAGAGAAGTTGGTAGTTAAAGAAGCCACCTTTCACAATTATTGAGGTTATGTGGTGCTTTAAAAATTGTTAGAATTTCTCGAACCCAACACTTGGTATTTGGTTCCCAACAATTATTAACTAAACGAATACACAGATAAGTTTCTAACACAAAAATATTTAATGGAAGCAAACTTACTCCATCTAAATCACATACACAAACAGATTTCAACCCAATCAAGAGTTCTTCATTAATAAATTAATCGCAAAACTTGCTTAGGTTGTCTTCTTGGGATAATGGCCCTACTAAGAAAATACAGATTACAAAAATATGGATCTGATCCAACATATATGCTCTCTCTCGCAGATCTAGATCTCCAACCTCTGCACTCTCTCGAACCCAACACACACTCCGAGAATACTCTCATAATATTGTGTTGTTGTTGTGTCTTAGCCTCAGCACTTAGGCTCAACTTATAACTTTCCTAAGCTAATATTGATGATCAAAATTAGCTTTTCATGTTAACTGAAGATAAGTGACTTGAATTTAGTTAACTTTCCTATCTTTAGATTTCTTTACTTTAATTCAAGTACAAGTCATAAATTTGGCTTGCTTTACATACACATCTCATGCATGTCACATGAAACACATCCACATGCATGCAACTCACTTGCACACTTTGTCGCATGCAAGCTCCTAAAGAGGAAAATCAAGGTCCTTCTAGTCAAGATACAAGGCTAGAAGTACCTTCCAAGCTACAAAACTCAACACTCCCTCTTAGCGAGGGAGGTACTTCTCGAAGAACCTTTTCCACCTGGAATTGTCTCCAACACCACCACATTATCTGCTACTATAGTTACTCCCTCTGAACTATAATACTTCCCTACTAAAAGCTTCAGAATCTAATTTGAATACATGTTCCTTTCAACCATGCTCCCAGGATCCTACTCCTGAGCATCTAACAAATTCATATCATACCAGCAAAGGCTCTTGACAGTACCTGGAGAATCACTCTTCCTCACCACCTGCTCCCTCTTAGCAATTGACACTAATCATGTATCCAATATCCCCTCTAATATACCCGCATTTTTTCCCAACAACCTGTATGACTTCCCCTATTTGATACCAAGCACTACAGTTGCATCCAAGATCGCTCCCTCTAAATATAGAAGCAATTGTCCATCCCGAAATAAAACTCTATATCCATCATCCTCCAAGGTTGATACTGATAGGATGTGTACCATCAATCCTGGAACAAAAACCATCCTTGTCACCTCCAAAAATCCTCTTAACTCTAGCTAGAATGACACATCCAACCCCCTTCACTACATGTGTGGTGCTAACTCCACAACTCACATGGTAGTTTGAGTCTATTTCTGAAATACTACGAGACACTGACATCATTCTCGTCATGTGACTGGATACTCTATTGTACACTAGCCATAACCCACTAACCTCATACACAATAGTACTATTTTCTGAAGTATAAGAAACAAGAGAAAATCATTTCTCAAATTTCTTTGTAAAGTCATCAATCTCAATTGATGTTGATGTAGCCACATGATCCTTCTCCTTCTTCTTCTTCTTGTATAGACATTGGCTCACATAGTAACCAAACTTGTGACACACAAAGTAATTCACTTTTCCTATGCACTTCATGGAAGTAGATCCCCCACTTCCCTTTACAGCAAGAGAAAAATTCTTCTCATCATCCTTACCATCATGTTGACCTGCAATTTTGGAACATCTCATTATCTCTTCCTATATGAAATCATCCCACAATTTATCCCAACTGGGAATATTTTCACGTGCGACAATTCCATCAACAAAGACATCCCATTTCATAGGAAAGCCACTAAAGGTTGATCTAACCAACTCTTCACTATCAATAGTTTCCTCCACTACTACCAATTCATCTCTAATATGAGTGATCCTTTTTAGGTATGATACAACTGTGTCAATTTCAAACATCTTGGTGTTTCTCATTTTTTCTTCAACACCATATTTCTGTTTTGGTTTGTACTCTGGTATAATTTGGTTAAGCATGCCCACATCTCGAAGGCATTCTTCTTCCCTATCACATGAGGTATAATATGGTCTTTAATGGACTCCATGATTATTCTCTTAGCCTTCATGTTCTTCTTACTAAACTCATTGAACTAAGTAGGATCTGTGGGAATTTGGATGGCC
Source organism: Pinus albicaulis (assembly GCA_034641835.2). NCBI lineage: Eukaryota > Viridiplantae > Streptophyta > Pinopsida > Pinales > Pinaceae > Pinus > Pinus albicaulis. Next base: position 1,729,905,329 of record CM076575.1, on the reverse strand, counting down.
TTCTCCATAATGTCCCACAACTCTTGCCCCTAAATAAAATAGCAATTTTCTCCTTCCATGGGCTGAAATTTCCTACCCCATCCAACTGATCCTTGTAACATAACCCAATAGTCATCCTTGTGAAACTGACCAATAGTTAACTTGTTCTTTGATGCATTCGATATTTAATGCATATTACCATGAGTGAACTTGCTCTGTTTGGTATACCTCCACTGAGTGTTCGACCCAGCACAAGTAACACTCTCTTGGCCTTTCCTCAACCTATGGTCCAGCTATCTACCTACGTTGGTTGAATTATGAAATATGCTCAACCAACGATCAACTTGTTATTGTTTTAGTTGTTGCTTCAATTGTTTTCCAACTCCTGGTTCACGTCCTTGCTGGGTAAGCGTCCTCTGCAACCTATTTTATTTACATCTACAAGTGGTTTGTGCGTTCTGTACCAAAACAACCCCTTTGCCTTGCGTAATATAGTCTCAGTTATTGGCTTAACTACGTGGATTGTCCAATGCATCCACCTCTGACCACTTATTGGCCGCTCTAGATCTCCCAGCAACTGTTCCTCCTACAATGACTATTGGTTGGTTATGTGCTACCTCTTCCTTAGCCACCAATTTCAGCTTTGTTCACTAGCTCAACTCCTGGCCCGACCATCTCTATGTGATTTTTTTTTCCACTCTACATGCACAACACCATCATCACTTGCACCTATCACCACCTCTGCTTATTGCGATCCATCGCAACCCAAAAAACCTACTCTGCATTTCACTACTTTGTTCCACTACTGTGGCGGTTGGTTGCATCTAATTTGTGGGTGGTTTTTTGTCAGGTGTCGTAGTTGTGACTATGTCATCAGCTTGTCGACTAGTTGTTGGATGCCCTAGCAGTGGCTACTGCCTTTAGAGGCCGGTGGCCCTGGTCAACGGCTGGTTGGGACGTCAACCACCTACAACCCCCTCACCTTTTTCCCTTAAAAAAAAACTAACCCACTTTTTAAACTTGTTTTCTTTTGCTCGTAAAAAAATCCGCCCGTAAAAAGGATTCATTTGCCCAAAAAAGGTCTCTCTGCCTAAAAAAATTACATTCATATGATCACAACCAACTTGGATTTAGCAATCTAACACGAACTCGACACCTATATTTCTGAGATCGATTCAGAGTTGGCGCTTTGATACCATGTTAGAATTTCTCGAACCTAGCACCCAATATTCAATTCCCACTAATTATTAATAGAATGAACACACGACTAAGTTCCTAACACAAAAAATATTTAGCGGAAGCAAAATAACTCGATCTAAATCACATACACCTAAATAGATTTCTACCCAATCAAAAGTTCTAATTAATAAATTAATCATAGAACTTACTTGGGCTCTCGTCCTGAGATAATGACCCCACTGAGAGAACGTACTTTACAAAACTCAAGATCTGATGCAACAAATTTTCTCTCTAGTAGATCTAGATCTCCAACCTCTCTACACTCTCTCGGACCTAGCACACCCTTAGTAAGAAGCCTCTAGAAATTTTGTGCTATTATTGTGTCTTAGCCTCAACACGTAGGCTCAATTTATAACTTTCCTAAGCTAAGCCTTTGACGGCCAAAATTAGCTCATCAAGTTTAATTGAAGATAAGTGACTTTACTTTAGTTACATTTCCTATCTTTAGCTTTCTTTACTTTAACTCAAGTGCAAGTCATAAATTTAGCTTGCTTTACATACACATCTCATGCATGTCACGTGCAACACATATATTGTGTGCAACTCACTTGCACATGTTGCATGTCGCATGCAAACCCCTAACGAGGCAAATCAAGGTCATTCTATTCAAGAGACGAGACTAGAAGTACCTTTCAAGCTACAAAACTCAACAAAATTCCCTCAAAAATCAATGGGAGGCATGGCTAAGAGTACCAACCTTGATTTTCTAGGTTGACCCATGAATTGCATGGAAAATGAGGAAAGGCGTGGGGGTGTGCATGCATTTGGGAGATTCAATTGGAGGTAGAGTAAGCGTAGGGCAAGAAGACAATCATACATGTAGACACTAATGCACAAGGAAGAGCTTTGCATGAGTAATTTGATTATGCTATACTCAATTATTTGCCTTGAATTTGAGTGGGGAGTATATGATATCCTTAATGAAATGAGAAGGTCATGATGTGATGTGTCACGATTGAGCATGAGAGGAGGCATGAAGCATTTCTAAAGGAATGTGGAGCAATAAAAAGATTGCCTATGCAAAACAGCTAAGGGGAATCTAGAAATTATTAGAGAACTTTTAAGGTCTAAAATGGGCATCCTAAGAAAAATGTACAACCAAAATAAACTTTATAAGAACCAATAGGATTCAAGATGATGATATCAACCATGGGAGATGATTCACCATTTTGGGGGTATAAAAGTAAAAAGATTACAAAATAATAAAATAATAAAACTACTTTTCAACTTGTATTTTCAACTTATCTCCCTAAGGTTTTACTCAAATTTTGAGCGGGAATACTCGTTGGATGCAAAATTTAGTTCCTCGTCAAAGGAGTACTCATGTTGCATACTTTCAATGGACCCTTCTACACGAAAAATGATTAATACATGAAAACACATGATTGCAATCATGTTTTTCATGTATTTCTTATTTTTTGTGTACCAATGTCCATCAAAAGTATACAACATGGGTACTCCCTCGATGAAGAAGCAAATTTTGCATCCAACAAGTGTTCCCGCTCGAAATTTGAGTAAACCCATAGGGAGATAAGTTGAAAATACGAGTTGAGAAAATAATTTTTTCTTTTCTCCCTCTAGAATTTGATGATGTTATCTAATCTTATTTTATTATTTCCACTATTATTTTATAATTTCTTTTTCCCCTAATGCATGGAGACCATAGACTTAATGGGAAGTAGGAGTTACTTATCTACCTTGAGCCTGCAAGGGAGAGTTGCCTTGATTTAACCAATTTCCTAAGTGTTGAAGAGCTCCCTTTGTGGTATCATGGCCTAGCTAGGGGGTGGTTAGTTGTAGAAAGACATATGTGCAACTTAGCCTATGTTTGGGTGGAAAAAGGATCAATCCTACTCCATTTGTAGGTTGAATTTTCTCTTTTGTTTCGTGATATGTCAAATCATACATGCAAATGGTTTTTACTACCTCTCTAGTTGAATTGTAAAATGTCTATGTTGTGACAAATCTTATGAATAAGTAACTTCTATTTACAATTGTTTGTAATTTCATGTTGAGTTGAATTGTAGAGATAAAATAAATTATGGTTACAGTTAAGTGAACTTGCATGTTGAATTGTTAGCTCTAAACAAGAGCATTGAATATGAAGATATTTACATGGTGGAGATGTATGCTTTCCTCACTACCATTGAGTTGTTGCAACTCTATACATCCTATCTTTGTGGGTGGACTGAAGGGCAATTTTTATGCTTGTAGAAAATAAGTTATCATTTTATGCTAGACTGATTTAGTATATCAGTCTTCATAGAACATCTATTTAGTCTTATAGTGTATTCACATAGGGAATACAATCACCCCTATAAATTTGAGTTAATTCCTATTAGTATGAGAGTCATACCTAGCTTTTGACGCAATTAGCATACACATTTAATGGCTTATTTACTATTTCAACACAATGATCCGAAATTTATAAGTAGGACCACTAGAATTGCTTAAATAATTTATTGGTAGTGTTGGTTTTTTTTGGTTTATACATGAAAAAATCATTAAATTATTATGTGATATAATGCCTTGAAGAAGATACCAATGTTATGGGAATATGGTGGACTATAGGATCCAAGAGGGAGACAGTCATAATTGTTTGCATTAGAGTCTCCTAAGAAGAATGCTCTTCCTCCCTATTGCATCCTTTGATGGATGATATTTATTATTGGTTGAAATTTGCTTGAAAAAATGTGAGTGAAGTTTTGGTCTTAGTTGTGTTTGTATGTGTAGGAATTTGGTGACAAGTTCATCATAAGCATGAGCATTGAGAAGCTCTACGAGATAGAGCTTGGGAATAAAATTCTTAATTATGTACATATAGATAAAAGAAAATTTATAAGCCTTGTTCCTTGCCCAAGTAGAAGAGGCATGTTGTTTTTTTGGAAGGGGTTGACTCCTACATTGTAGAAGAACATTGTGTAGCAATAGGATGAGTAGTTAGGGCTTGGTATAAATTATCAAGGCAAGCCTTCTTAGGATCTTGAGATCTCATAATCCCAGCCCAATTATGGGAGGATACTAATCATGTTGAAGTCAATATAATTGCATGGATGCATAGCCATCCATTCTAAAGCCTTAATGGTAGGAGTTTAGCTTCCTTTCCCTAAACTTGAATCAATTAGAGCCTTCGAGGGCCTATAAATTAATTTTCTAATGCTTTCGACAAGTCAATGGAGGCCTTTAATAAGGTTATCGTGCCTTGGTTATTCCTTTGGAAAACTTAGAAAAAGATTAGGACCAATTGGATTAAGTTTTAAGCCCACAAGTCTTAGGCAATTTTGTGTTGATAAGGAGAAATCTTCTCAAATAACACAATGCACCCAAAGAAAATGTTTATATAAAAAAAATGATGATCACAGTGATATGTTGTGAAGAAAGATATTGTATGTCAATATGCTCACAAAAGAGAAGACTAGTCTCAACAATAAAGAAGAAGGATAAACTTTGTGTAAAAGATCTTCGTATGCGATAAGGGAAGGAGAGAAGAGCATCGATGAGAAAAAATGAAGTCTCAACGATAAGGAAAATAAATCAGATATACATGCCGATGAGAAAGAAAGTAAATCTCAATGACAAATGAGAGGAAGCATTACCAAGAGGAAGTATATTCAAGAGCTGAAGTGAAAGAAAGGGTGTGAATGTAAACCTTTAGATGAGGCCATGTGTCTTATGCAATATGTTAGCCTGCCACAATTTCGAAATTTTCTAAGGGATGATGTGATCAGCCACATGGTGTTTCTTGATTTGGTGTTACAACTTTTAAAAAATCAATTCTATCCATTGCAATGATTTACGAAAATCATAGGTTTTGGCATGATTTGAGCAATCCCTATCAATATTTGTAAAAAAACTTCCCTTATTACATTTTTCGGTAAACCTCTTAAGGTTATCAATGTTTAGGGAGGAATGTAATGATTAGAAATTTTTTACAAACATCCAAAGGCTATCAAAGTTTGAAAATATATGTGGATTGGGACTTTCCAACGAAACTATGAGTTATTGACACTCAGGAGGAAACATGAAGATTGGCACTTTTCGATGTATCTTCAATATTTATCAAAACTCAAGAGGAAACATGATAATCAACATTTTTTTTACAAATCTTTGGAGTTAGAGAAAACATGAAGTTATGCACGTTTCCACAGACCTCAAAGAACTATCAAAAACTGGGTTAAAACCCACCCTATTGCACCTTTTGCATGGAACTCCAAGACTCACCAATGCCTTACAAAAAAAAGTGGCATTCAACATCATCGATTTCCAAAAAGGTATTTAGTCAATTAGGGTTAGGGAAAAGCTTAGTAGTTCTACCTTGATTTTCATTTATGTAAGAATGACCCACCTACATAATCTAGGCAAAGTTCAACAAGGAAATATGGAAAATCAAGGTTAGGGAGGGATCCAAATATAAAAATTCATTTTACAAAATAAGGAAAATTGGTCATTTAATGCTTTTGATTTTAACTAGTTCCAATTTGAATAGGCTCATTCATATCGATCAATCAATGGATGGTTTTCAAGTACTCATTTGCAATGGATGGTTTTCGAAACAAGTATGCATTCTCAATATAGATGTTATGATTTTTTTTTCAAATGGAATCAATGATGAACACAACACACTTATGGAGAACAAGAGATAACCATACCATATGTTAAGTGGCAAGGGTATGAATGCCACGTAGTCAATGCTAACATGTCTGGTGTACAAATCCTAATCTGGAAGAAGAAAAAGAGAGAAACCTAATAATCTTCAACAACCCCTGACTCAATGCCCTAAGCTAAAATTTTGGCAAAATAATATCCGTTGGAAAGCTCTCGACAAGTAGCATATAATTGTGAGCTTAAAAGTGGTTTTCCATCTCATGTTTAAAAAGAAAATTGATTACACCAACTTTTTAATGGGGATTGGATATGTTAACAGTCAACAAAGATTAATTGATTTCACCATACATAGGTTTGGTGTTAATACATCAAAGATGATAAATTGAGTTTGGTTATGTACAAATCGCCATGTCTTCCTTTTATTTCCTGATAAGTCATTAGTAGACTAATGTACAATCGATAACCTTTTATGGATGTAACAAAAACCTACCAACAATGGAATATAGTTACTTTCAATATTATGCATGCCCAATGCAAAATCGAAATTTCTACCCAACTCTAATAGGAATAGCCTTAAAGGCCACACAAGACCCTTTTACACTTATTTTTAAACTAGATTTGAAATTACAATATATGTTTCATCTTAGAAAAATAACCACACTTGAGGTGGTGTTCATTCCTTCGTGGATAGTTGCTAATGATTCTAAAATTTGGGTGTTAGAATCTAGTAAATAAAATTTGCAATTTTGAAAATGAAAATCTATAATTTTCCAAAATTTGAAAATGTTTTGAAAAAAAAATTCCACCTACTTAAAATAAAAATAAAAATAAAATAATAAGAAAAAAATGATTTGTTATGATAATAACTTATTTCATTTAACAAAAATAAGGAAACAGTTTATCTTTATTTGTGACAACATAAAGAGACATTAAAGAAATAAGTAGATAAACTCACTTTTTCCGTTAAGTTTAAGGTTATTAAAGACTAACTTTTCAAAAAATAAAAATAAAAATAAAACTAAAATTGATTTTGTTTTATTTAATATTTTGCATCCATTTATGTTTAGGGGTAATAGTTTGAATGGATGGATGGTAGATTTCTTTTGTAAGCAAAATTTCATTAGATTACTAAGAATTTACATAGAGTACAAGCATATAGAACCTTGTCTAGATTAAACATGTTTTAATAAACAAAAAAACATGTCTAACCGGAAACTAGCATTGAGCCAAATCTAGGGAAGACCATTTGCCTATAGATGGGAAACCAAATGGTCTCCTTGAGTGTCTTGAAACCATATTTTAACAACTAAAATAGAGTTAACATGCAAAAAAAAAAAGAGAATGAAAAAATATTTCCTTATTCCTATTAGTGCTCTTGTGCATGCTGAGAATCAACTAAAGGGATCGTTTTGACTTTCCTTCAGCCATGATGGTCTTTCCCACTCCAATAGTGTTCCTTTGAAGCTGGTGTTTGCATCCTATTGTGGTATCTCTTCCTTCTACTCATCATCTGCTATTGCTCAGTTGTTGGTGGCCCGCTGCTTCCCATCACTGCCCAACAGTCCTGATTTTTCAGAGGTCTTCTCCCAGTTTTGCACCTTGAGATAATGAGTTCAGAGCACTCGAAGAAGAGGAGTTCGAGCTATCCAATGAATTAGAAGTTGCAACAGACAGGAGTGGTGGAGGAAACTAGATTCCCAAAGCACTAAACAAAACACACAATGCAAGCCTAGCCTAGACAAGATGAAAGTCTAAATTAATGATTTGCCTTTCCACCACCTTCACAACATCTTCTCAGTCTTTCAAGTGTCGTCCAAGCAATTTCCTTAGTGCCCAATGACCATCACTTGTGTTTCCTATCTCTTCTACTTCTATCTCAACAATCATTCATCTCATGTGCAGCGAAAGGTCCTCATCAAACCGTTCTACTCCTGGACCATGCCATGGAGTTAAAGGTTGATGGCCTCTTCCTCCTCCTCACCTAGGATGACCATGCTCATAGACCATGGCTACCAAACGTGAGATCCCTCTTCTGTCTCCACTAAAGTGTGCTCCACTCTCAATGCTAGAAATGATAGTTTGAACGACCCATTACGAAATTAACCTCGGTTTCTCTACCCAATGTTGCATTGAATGTGAATTCTCGGACATCCAGCCACCCCACCTTTTGCAGAGAATGGTAATGTCAAGTGATGGAAGGTGAGATGCGCCGCCATCCTCTCGCCATACATACTCTAGAGCGGCCTGTCATGGAGGTCATCATTCCCTACGGTCTCCACTTGTACACCGAGGATCTAGAGGTTGGAAAGTAGATCTTACATATTTGTTGAAATTTGGTTACCGGAGGACAGGTGGTTCCTTAAGGCTTTGATCTTTGGCCTAGGGAAAAGTGTCCCAAAAATTTAATTTTTCTCCTAAAGTGACTTTATAAAGTTATAAAGTCAAATCTAATTTAAAAGTGACTTTACGTGATAAAGTTACTAAAGTCTAATTTTAAAGTGACTTTAATAAAGTCAATGTGAAATTAGAAAGGAAAAGTGACTTTAGAAATAAATGACTAAGTGGATATTTATTAAAGTGGAGTGAATTAAAAAAATAGAAAGTGAGATTTAAATGAACATTTAATCTCAGCCCTAGATCTAAAGCTATCTCAGCCATTGGATTTAGGGATTCTCCAAAAGTCACTTAGGGTAAGGTTAAAAGAGGAAAATGAGGGAAAAGGTCATTCATTCTTTCATGAGCATATTTAGAGAGGAGAAGGAAGAGAGTTGAAGTCATTTTCAGTGATTGAGCTTGAAAAGGTGAAGGAGAGGCAGATTCAGCAAGTCCGTACAACAGCAAGGAGCGACACGTTTTTCGAGACAGCAAGAGGTTGCACGAATTTCGAGGCATCAAGGCCGTACAACAGCATAGATTTCGAGGCAATAGTTCGTACAGCAATTTTGTGGCACAATTTTCGAGGAGAAGGCCAGCACGATTTTCGAGGAAAGGTGCATATTCCTAGGTGGCTGGGCACGATTTTTTAGGCAACCAACACGAATTTCAAGGAAACAGCTCTGTTGTAAATTTCCATACAATCTGTACAGTCTGTACGGCCATACAGCTAAGTTTTGGGCACAATTTCCAAGACTGTCATTTGCTGTAATAAATTTTTGTTTTGAGTTTTTTGGTGTTCTTGCACATTTTCCAAGGCGAAAGCAAGCACAAAAAACAAAATAAGTTTGTAATTTATTTGCTCGAATTTTTCCTGTATATTTCACCTCTTTGTAAAAGCATTTTCCAGAAATAAGAAGAAGCTTTCGAACTGGTTTTCCCCAAGAGTTGTAGGGGGTTTTTCCAGGGTCACATTGACCAAAAATCAGCGTGTCTATTTTTCTGTGTGCCAGATTTATTTTGCTGAGTTTTATTTCTGCATTTCCAGCATTGTGAAAATTTCCAAAATTTATGTTTTCAGAAAATATTTATTTTTTCAGCTTGTTGAAAGTAAGGCTATGGGAATGGGCATTTAACTATATGGAGAAATAAGGTGAAATTGAAAACCAAGGTGGGAAACAGAAATTTCTACATGGTATCAGAGGTATTTTGCTGAAAATGCAGTTTGGGACAGCAAGAAGGAAAAATTACATCAAGTTTATTTTTCACTCAAAAATTACAGCAAGCTGATTTTTCACATAGAAAATTTTATCTTTACTACAGCAGTGTTATTTTCAGCTTATTTAAGACAGCAAGCATGTCTTTGGACTTGAGGGTGGAAGATAGGTTGGATGGACATAGTAACTACAGTGTTTGGAAGAAGAGAATGCATAGCATCTTTGAGGAGGCAGAAGTCTAGGATGTCATGGTGCATACCGTACAGCACCATGTTAATGTGCCTACTGATGCTATTCAGTTGGCAGCTTATAATAAAAAGAATAACACGGATAAGAGACTGATTCTAGACGGAATCAAAGACCATTGCATTCCTCATGTGAGAGGGAAGATAAATGCTCATGAGATGTGGACAGCATTGACCAATCTCTACTAGAGTACCAATAAGAACAAGAAAATGGTCCTAAGGGAAAAGTTGAAGACATTTAAGATAGGTAAGACTAATAGTGCACCTGGATATCTCACAAAGATTACTAATGTGAGAGACGAGTTGACAGTAGTTGGAGAGGTCATTCCACCCACTGAGTTGGTGCGGATTGCAGTGAATGGCCTCTCCAGTTCATGGTTGAACATCGCTGATGGGGTTTGTGCACGTGAGACCCTTCCCTCTTGGAAGAGGTTTTGGGATGATTGCAAACAGACATAAATCAGAAAGACCCAACTTGGGGCAGCCAAACCAATTGAGCAGGATGTTGATGTAGCACTATTGGCAGGAGGCAAGAAAGGCAAAGGAAAGAAGCAAGTTTCCATAAGCAGTGGTGGGGGCAAAAGTAAAGGTAAACAGGGGAACACGTAGGAAAACTATTCCAAGGTGAAGTGTTGGAATTGTCAGAGGATGGGACACTATGCAGTTGTGTGTCCGAGAAGAAGAAGGGGAAGAACCAGAACATGGTAGCATCAGCAGAGGTAGAGGACTTTACGGATCGCTTTGACCGGGAGTTTGGGTTCATTGCTTGTGAGTCCACTAGTGCAGGATCACCTGCCATAGAGGTTGAAAGGGAGTGTGCATTTCCCTCCACTAGCAGAGCATTGTCAGGTATCTGGTATGTTGACAGTGGGGCTTCACGTCATATGACAGGAGTCCGTGAGTACTTCTCAGAGCTTTCAGAGAGTGGCACTGATATAGAGGTAGTACTCGGAGATGACAGCGTTGTTAGAGCAGTCGATGTGGGGACATTGACATTTGATAGGGAACCCAGACCTCCCTTGAAGGTGTCAGATGTTCTATATGTGCCAAGGATGAGGAAGAACCTCATATCCGTCTCAGCATTGGAGGACAGAGGATATGAGATATTAAATTCTAAATCTTCCGGGAAATCACATGAGAAATGGGAAATCACATTAGGCATGGTAGAACTAAGTCATCTGCTCTAACTGAGCATGCAGAGAAGACGAAGCATCACATTTGTACGGAAGACGCTAGAGTCCTTGCTAGGATTGATCATTTCCATCATCGTAAATTTAGGGAGGCGATTGAGATTGAGAAGAGGTCCTGCACATTGAATAGGGATGACGGATGGAAGGTCAGCAATTTTTGGATCCCTTCTCTTCACTCCCTATAGTGGTCGTTCCTCTAATATGTCTCCTTCTTTTCTTTTCTTTTCTTATTTATTTATTTATTTATTTATTTATTTTTTATTTTTTTTTTTTTTTTTAAATTTTTTTTTTTTTTTTTTTTTTAAATCTCCATATAATTTATCTATTTATCTTTTTTTGTATATTTATGATTATGTTTCCTTTTATTCTATTATTATTATTACTATTATATTTATTTTTATTTTATTTTAGTTTTAGTATATTTAGTTTTATTTTATTTAGTTATTTATTTTATTTTATTTCATATATCTTTTTTTTTAATTTATTTTATTTATTTATTTTTTAATTTTATTTATTTATTTATTTTTTATTATTTTTTTATTTTTTTATTTTTTTATTTTTTTTTCTCATATTATATATATTTTATTTTATTTTTATTATTGTTATTAACTTTTGACTTTTTTGAATATTTTATTTTTATTTCTTAGGGGTAGTTGCATTTTAATTTTTATGTGTGGTTTTATATTTTTATTTTTTGACTTGGTCCTTATTTAATTTTTTTGGGTTATTTTGTAGCTTTTAAGGTTGAGGGATTTGTATTTTTTGATTTATTTTATACTTTTATTCATTTTATTTTATTTTTGAACGTTCTTATTTTATTTTTGAGCGTTTTTAACATTTTTAATTGTCTTTGGGTTTTTGACCGTTGCTTCTCTCTTCCTGGTATATAATTGGATAGTCTGATCAACTAATCTTCATTATCCTAATGATGAACTACAGTTGGTAGTTCGAAACGCATCTAATAACTTGGGTTCCAAAATTTCTCATGTGATTTCCCGGAAGATTTAGAATTTAATATGTTATGGATCACAGAAGCTTGCACTCTCAGATATGAGATATTGTTCAGGAGAGGACAGGGGCTGATATATCCCAGGGGCGCTCCAGCTAATTCAGCTAGAGTGATAGGTGTACGCCATGCAAAGGTGTACAAGTTTGCATTTCAGCCCCTTTTGGCATTAAGCAGTAGTTCCGGCAGCAGAGCTAGCAGTTCAGAGCTGTGTGAGATTTGGCACCGTAGGATGGAGCACATGTATCATGGGGCCTTGAGGACATTGCGGGAGATCACTACAGGTGTGCTAGATTTCAGTACTGATCACTTTGATACTTGCAGAGGATGTGCGATGGGCAAGTTTGCCAAATCCCCTTTTCCCAGCAGTGACAACAGAGCGACTGAGATACTTGATTTGATTCATTTCGATGTGAGCGGTCGGATGTCTCATGTTTCCTTGAGTGGATATGAGTATTATGTATTATTCATTGATGATCACTCGAGGAGGACATGGATTTATTTCTTGAAGACCAAGAGTGAGGTCTTCAAGCGGTTTCAGTTGTTCAGAGCTCTTGTGGAGACCCAGACAAGTCAAAAGATCAAGTCCCTGAGGTCAGACAATGTAGGAGAGTACACCCTTGGAGAGTTTGTTGACTATTGTGCGGAGGCAGGCATTAGGAGGGAGTTCACATTTCCTTACAAACCCCAGCAGAACGGGGTTGCGGAGAGGAAGAACAGATCCATTGGAGGGGCTGCCAAAGCCATGTTACATGATCAAGGGTTGGCACTATTTTTGTGGGCAGAGGCTTGCAACACTACTGTATATTTGCAGAACAGGACTCTGCATCGTGCCTTGGGGCATGTGACTCCGGAGGAGGCTTTTTCTGGGAAGAAGCCTGATGTTGGTCATCTTCGTATCTTTGAGTGTATTGCATACTCCTACGTACCCAAGGAGAAGAGGACCAAGCTAGAGCCCACCACAGAGAAGGGTATCTTTGTGGGCTACAGTGAGACCTCGAAAGCCTTTCGAATTTATATTCCCGCACAGAGGAGAGTTGTTGTCAGGCGGGATGTGAAGTTCGAGGAGGACAGGTCTTTCAGGAGGTCACGAGAGTTAGAGTATCTGGATCAGCGAAACCCTCAGGAGCAGCTGAGTGAGTCGCCGGGATCCAGTGGGTAGGGATCAGGAGGATCCGGAGGTACATCGATTACGGTGTCAGATCCGTCAGTGAGCAGTGGCTCGCAGAGTCAGAGGGGTGGTGCTTCGAGTAGCATGCAGAGCAGTCCACAGAGCAGTTCACTAGGGAGTCCACTGATGGACAGTTCACACGGTACTTTAGCATCTACAGGTTCAGGGGTAGGCAGGAGGACAGCAGACAAACAGTCAGGAGTTCAGGCTCCTGATGATGAGGAGGAGGAGTTTCATTCTCCAGTGGGAGAAGTGTGCTCAGGGAAGAGGAAGCCCAAGTGGCTTCAGGATACCTTGAGAGAGGCCACATCTGTCGATGGGCCTAAGAAGCTGGTCAGAGAGAGCAGACCACCTAAGAGGTTTTGTAACGACATGGCAATGGCTGTCAACATCTTAGACTCTGAGCCTTCTAGCTATGAGGAGGCAGCTACCCAGCAAGTCTGGAGAGAAGCCATGCAGGAGGAGTATTCTTCTATCATGAAGAATGATGTTGGGAGGTGGTACCGAGGCCTGAGGGCAAATCCGTGGTTACTTCCAGATGGCTTTACAAGATAAAGCATGCTGCAGATGGCAGCGTTGAGAAATTCAAAGCAAGGTTTGTGGCTAGAGGGTTCTCTCAAGTAGAGGGAGTTGATTATGAGGAGACCTTCGCTCCCGTGGCTCAATATGCCTCGATCCGCTCCATTATATCGATAGCAACAGAAATGGGTTGGAAGATCCACCAGATGGATGTGAAGACCGCATTTCTCAATGGCTTCATACAAAAGGAGGTGTACATTGAGCAGCCACAGGGCTTTGAGGTGCATGGGAAGGAGTCCCATGTGTGCAGACTAAAGAAGGCCCTTTATGGCCTGAAGCAAGCTCCCAGAGCTTGGAACTCCAAGATAGATACATACTTGCAGGAGATGGGTTTCAGAAAGAGTGAATCAGATCTGAACCTTTACTTTATTGTGATAGGTGAGGAGTCTCTCATTCTAGTGTTGTATGTGGATGACTTGGTCATTACGGGTGCAGAGAGACTCATAGAGCACTGCAAGAGAGATCTTGCGTCGGAGTTTGAGATGAAGGACATTAGCTTGATGCATTACTTTTTGGGTTTGGAGGTGTGGCAGAAGGAGGGGCATTTCTTCCTGGGACAGGGAAAGTATATTGTGGACATCCTTGGCAGATTCCACATTGAGGATTGTAGACCCATGTCGACACCGATGATCACCAACTGGAAGAAGCTTCATGCTTCGAACTCCGAGTTGGTGGATCCCACATTGTATAGACAACTGATTGGTTCCTTGATGTATTTGGTCAACACTAGACCAGATATTTGTTTTGCAGTCAACACAATGAGTCAGTTCATGTGTGAGCCCAGGAGGATGCACTGGGTTGCTGCAAAACACATTTTGCGGTACTTGCAGGTGACAGTGAATTATGGTCTGGATTATAGGCAAGGTGATGGAGTGAGATTGGCAGGTTACACTGATTCGGATTGGGCAGGTTGTGCTTCTGATAGGAAGAGCACTTCAAGGTGTTGTTTTAGGTTAAGTTCGGCAGTGGTGTCGTGGTTCAGCCGGAAGCAACAGTCAGTAGCATTGAGTTCAACAGAAGCAGAGTATATGGCAACTAGTCTAGCTAGTTGTGAGGCCATCTGGCTTCGCAAAATGTTGTTTGGCTTATTTGTTCAGCCGTTGAGACCTTCAGTGCTATACTGTGATAATCATAGTTGCATTAAACTCACGGAGAATCCAGTATTTCATGACAGGGCAAAGCATATCGTGATCAAATATCATTCCATCAGAGACTATGTTCAAAAGGGAGCTGTGAAGCTTGAGTATATTCCCACTGATGAGCAGGTTGCACATATTCTTACCAAAGCCTTACCAGGGGGCAAGCATGTCTACTTCAGAGACAATATGGGTGTGGTTAGAAACACCTTCCTCGATAAGAGAGAGTGTTGAAATTTGGTTACCGGAGGACAGGTGGTTCCTTAAGGCTTTGATCTTTGGCCTAGGGAAAAATGGCAAAAAGAATTTAATTTTTCTCCTAAAGTGACTTTATAAGTTATAAAGTCAAATCTAATTTAAAAGTGACTTTAAGTGATAAAGTTACTAAAATCTAATTTTAAAGTGACTTTAATAAAGTCAATGTCAAATTAAAAAGGAAAAGTGACTTTCGAAATAAATAACTATGTGGGTCTTTATTGAAGTGGGGTGAATTAAAAAAATAGAAAATGAGATTTAAATGAGCATTTAATCTCAGCCATAGATCTAAAACTATCTCAGCGATTGGATTTAGGGATTCCACAAAAGTCACTTAAGGTTAGGTTAAAGGAAGAAAAAAATGGAAAAAGTCATTCATTCTTTCATGCACAGATTGAGAGAGGAGGAGGAAGAGAGTTGGAGTCATTTTCAGGGATTGAGCTTGAGGTGACGGAGAGGCAGATTCAGCGAGTTCGTACAGCAGCAAGGGGCGGCACACTTTTTGAGGCAGCAAGAGGCTGCACGAATTTCAAGGCAGCAAAGCCATACAGCAGCACAAATTTCGAGGCAACAATTCGTACAACAATTTTGTGCCATAGTTTTCAAGGAGAAGGACAACACGATTTTCGAGAAAAGGTACAACAACTAAAAGTATGAATTCCTAGGTGGTTGGGCACGATTTTCAAGGCAGTCCACACAGATTTCGAGAAGGGAACTCTACTATAAATTTTTGTACAGTTCATACAACTAAGTTTTGGGCACGATTTCCAAGACTATATCATTTGCGGTAATAAATTTCTGTTTTGAGTTTTTTTGTTGTTCTGACACGTTTTCCAAGGCAGAGGCAAGCACGGAAAACAAGATAAATATGTAATTTATTTGTTGAAATTTTTCATGTATATTTCACATCTCTGTAAAAGCATTTTCCAGAAATAAAGAGGAGCTTTCGAACTGGTTTTCCCCAAGAGTTGTAGGGGGTTTTTCCAAGGTCAAATTGACTAAAAATCAGTGTTTATTTTTCTGTGACTGATTTATTTTGCTGAGTTTTATTTCTGCATTTCCAGCATTGTGAAAAATTCCAAAATTTGTGTTTTCAGAAAATATTTATTTTTCAGTGTGTTGAATGCAAGACTATGGAAATGGGCATTTAACTATATGGAGAAATAAGGTGACACTGAAAATCGGGGTGGAAAACAAAAATTTCTACAATACTCTTTACTCAAATTTAAATTTTCAATAATACATTTAATCCATTACATATATATTGTTAAATTACAAGTCATTGATATATCTACTTAACAAATTATTAAATACACTTTTGAATTAAAACATCTACTAACATTTTACAAAAAATAAATGTTTAACATTACAAAAAAATCATTTCACTTAGCAAATCAATATAAGCTTACTCCCAAAACCTCCTTGGAATGAAAACCTTGAACAAGGTTACCAACATGCCTACATATTTATGGCTCATAAATACTGGAAAATTTTGCTACCAAGTAAAAACTGGCAACATGAAAAATTTAGATCAAGATCGGCCTGCCTCCTAACTCCCTAACAATACGCCCACATATTTGTAGCTCATCCCAAATAAGAAACTGGAAATTTTTGCTGGTGAGTAATTTACTTGCAACATGAAAAATTGGTCAAAATTCATCTCGAATGAAATCTATTGTTTCATAATAAAAATGCATTTGTAATCAACAATCTGTATAAAATGATTACCTTTGCTCTGTCTACCCATGCAAGAAGAGCTTGGAAGCTGTTCTCTAGCTTCTGTTTTTTGCCAATCTATATAGGTTTTTTATACTGTCTTGTACATCCATGAACAGCAAAAATTGCTTCTATTTTTCATTGAGGCTCAGAAAATTTTCGTTTTCAGAGGCAAATTGTACCTCATCTTCGGGAAAATCATCTCCTCATAACCTCTATTTCAATACTAAAACAATTTTAACATGCAATAGCTCTCAAAATCTTATCTCTGCTGCTAGTGCAAACAAGTCTAATAAAATATATATTGTTCAAGGTCCAGCCAAATTCAAAGAACTCTCTCCACTTTATACAGAAAACGGAATTTAGATGTGCCCTAGGCATTTCTTCAAACATTTTGTAATCAAGCATTCCTAATTTTTAAAGCCTATGCAATCAGAAATTTTTCGTTGTTTTTTTTCTTTTCTTTTCTTTTTTTAAGCAGTAAAACGCTCAAAAATCTTTTGCTTCTTTGTTCTGAATTTCAACAAATATAAATATTTAAAAATAAGTCTTATAAACGGAAAAGAAAGCACTAGCATTATCCTGCTGGAAAAAACCCCTTAATTTAATTTACAATAATAAAAAAAAACTGCAGATTGCAAACCCCTCCCCCAGTCCTTTCCCAAAAAAAATGAAATTTTAAAGAGAAAATTGCCAAATAATTGATTTCTCATAATTCAGATATATATCTGATAAATCGGAAACACAAATTAAAAATTAAGAGCTCCATGGACAACACAGAACCTTGAAAAGATGATTCCTTCTGCTTTTCCTTTGAAATCTAGAACGAATCTGGAAAGAAAAAATTCCGTAGATAACAGATCTATAATAATTCGCATTCTGAGGTTTCAGAGGCGCAAACTTCCCTGAAAACAAAAAACAACTTCGATCCGGAGATAGCTTTAAGTGGATCTGCGTAATAAGCACACAAAATGAAGCTGCAAACTCTTCGGTTTAAGCACGCTGAACGTTTGGTAAAAGGAGATCTACTACAGTCTTAACCCGCCGCATAAGAAAAGCAGAATAACAGTTAAAACCAATGAAAACCTAATCAGTTCATTAAAAAAAAATACCACAACCACAAAGTTGGGAATAATCAGTAAAATTTACTACCTAGGCAGCATCAGTCTGAAATGGATTCGGAATTTCATCAGTTCCATCGGTTGGAGAAACAAGCATGACTGCAGTTCCTCTGCAAACAATAAGACCAAGGGGCCTCGTCTGATCGGTAGTTTTCAGAGGATCATCCTGATCTCTAAGAAATTCGATTGCTTCATCAAGCACAAGATTTAGTAGTTGATCATATCCCTTCAATGTCCCTGTCACTTGCCTACCACCAGTGAGCTTTACTTGAACTCCTTTATCAATGAACTTTGCTAAGTCCAACACGGTTTCTTTTCGACCTGACATGTTGGAATAATTGCAAGTAGACTATTGACTTGAATGGCTGTATGTTGTATCAATCCGCTGGAATCGATGGGTTGACCAGATGCGCCGAGAAGTCTTCTGCCCTTCTGGAACCTGTGCAACCTGAATACCAGCTGAATGGGAACAATAGGACTGTTGCAGACCTGCGAAGAACGAAAGCCCTGCTACCGGAAGAAACACAACGGAGTTGCACAGCTGCACCGCCAAGGGAGCTGAAGCAAATGGGGAGCTCAAGCGACGACTCGGGTAGGGGTTACTTACCCCAACCCGGACAGACTAAGAGAAACCTAGAAATATAAGGAGCTCCACTCCTGGTCTCTTCAGATTAGATTCCTCCGAGGAAAACCTAAACGGAACACAAAGAGAAACCTAGAAATATGAGCTCCTCTCTTCAGATTAGATTCCTCGAATGCTGATTCTACGGCATCTCAAATCATAATGTATCAATCAAATCCTATTATAAACAAATAGAAAATAAAAGCAAATTAGGTTAATTTTTTAAGTAAGTAGGTTTATTTATTTTGCAATATAATTTAATTAGCAGCCATTTCTCTAAAAAGAAACACCAACACCAAAGGAATAGAAGGAACATGTGGATTTGTTTTAATATTATATGTGTGTACAAGAATGCATTCAAAAATTATATTGTATGATCAAAAGTATTTTTATTAAGAAAGGAAATATTTTTTTGGTAAATTTTATAGAGTTTTTCTATTTTCTATTCTTCAAAAAGCAAGTTGCCATACATATTCTGTTGCATGTGGTAGCCTCAACGTGCTCGAAGGAAACCAGAGCCAGGTCGGTTGGTCACTTTAGAGAGTTAAAGCCAACCAAAACTGAAATTGTTTTTTCCTTCTACTTGTTGCTTTGACTACTTTGCTTGAAGAAATGAACAAAGTTTCTTTTCTTGCTTGAAAAATGAATTATTATTTAATAGTAGAATTTAGACTAGACCATTTTTCAAATATTTTTTTGGTAAATTTTGTAGAGTTTTTCTATTTTCTATTCTTCAAAAAGCAAGTTGCCATACATATTCTGTTGCATGTGGTAGCCTCAACGTGCCCGAAGAAAACCAGGTCCAGGTGGGTTGGTCACTTTAGAGAGTTAAAGCCAACCAAAACTGAAATTGTTTTTTCCTTCTACTTGTTGCTTTGACTACTTTGCTTGAAGAAATGAACAAAGTTTCTTTTCTTGCTTGGAAAATGAATTATTATTTAATAGTAAAATTTAGACTAGACCATTTTTCAAATATTATCATTTTTTCAAATAGTTGATTTCTTAACATGTATAAATTCATTTTAATTTAAGGTAAAAAACAACGTAGATAGATTTTAATTTTAATGTAAAAAAGTCAAAACATTGTTTAGGCATTTTCCAAGTAGTTTGCTTAAGTCGTTTGCATCTGGCAGCCAATAACATAAAATGTTTCCATGGGCTCTCACGGGTAAGGTATTTGTTGCAAAGGTAGCTGCAATGTTAATATTTTGGAAGTTTTGTGAATATTTTTTATGAAAAAAAATTTTGACAATTTGAGATTTTAGATAGATAGTTATGAAAAAATTGTCAACGTTTTAGATTTTCTCTCCAAAACCATCTCTCTCAACATGGGGTTCCAACAAAGTCAAATAGGAAACGGTTCTTTTCCTTAATGCTTTATGTATTTTTAGCACATTTCAAATATAAATATACAATTTATTATATGGTTTTTATTAAAAAATTAAAAATTAAAATATATATATATATATATATTGATTATGTGCATTTTGAGAATGTGGGAACAAAGGCCATACGAAATAAAGCATCATTGTCAGAGACAAGTGTTAGCATATATTCAATCCACCACTGCTCAAATATGCACATGCAGTCCACTTGCAGCAGTTTGCTAGCATTCCTCCCCACAAAAGAGGGCCACCCACCTCACTCGCATTTGACCACTGATGGGTTGCGGTGCATCTTCGTGTAGGAGGTTATACATCAAAGAGTCCTCGAAGCCACATGTTGCACAACTTTCAATCTTGGGATGTTCAGTGAAAAGGGGACTTTCAATCCTGGGATGTTCACTAAAAAAGGGATTAAGATGGACAAATGCTAGTTCTAGTTTTTTTCGCTAAAATGAATTCATTCACATTCTATAATGATTATGCTACTCAAGATTTTCCTTGTGCGTCCATTCTGTGGCAATGCAATGTTGTTACAAATTTTGGGAACTGGGCATTCTGAATGTCTTGCACAACAACTTGGAAACCATGGAGATTCTCAATGACTCAAAGGGAAATGATGCTTACGGGGTTTGGAGTCACATACAGTGCCCGAGAGGCTTTGTCACAAGAATTTCAATGCATAATAAGTGTCAAAGAGGTAAGATTCATGAAAATCTCAACCAGTGCAAATCTTCAACTACCATGTCCCTGCAGCAAAATGGATTCATTGGAATGCTCCCCAGTCTCAATGGGCTCTTGAATCTGCTAGCGGCCTTTCTGAATGACAATGAATTTGATGGCATCATAGTTTGATTTTTCAGAAGCTTGTGGGAAAAATACTGAGAGGGGGGGGGGGGGAGGCAATTAGTATTTTAAACATTCATAAACTTTTTCTTTTATTTTGATTTCTGTACACTACTTTCCTTAAGTAAACCTGTGTATGTACGCAACTTTTATGTAGACAACTAGCGTATATCCAATAAATCTCTATTTCAGTTAAATCTTCATTTTTTTGTCATAAACTAGTATATCAATGATTCATCAAACATTAAATAAGTAGTAAACAAGTGCAGTAAAAACATAATAAAGCATTATACACAAGCAACACTGATGAATACCATGATTTGAAGTGGAAACCCAAAGTGGGAGAAAACCACTTTTGTTGTTGTCTATGTCTTCAATTTTATTATGAAAAACTTCTTAGAATGTTGTATTGGCGCAGACTCATACCAGCACGTAAGCACCCACTTGCATGAGGCTACAACCTTCACTCGTTCTCCAGATCCTACTGGAAGGGAGCTCCAACCCCCTGAACTCATTTACCAGCACCCACTGAAAGGGAGTTATGACCCCCTAATCTGATCACCAGCTACCACTGGTAGGAAGCTTCGACTTCCTCACTGAAGGCTTCAACCCTCAGCACTATTGTGGACCGCGTTTCATCAATTTTCACATTGGATCCACCTGCTTCAACACATCACAACATGTAGGCCAATTTTCATCAAATTTTCAGACTGAACCCACTAACAGCATTTAAGCTCAATACCATAAATCAAAACTGAAACTGATCATTGTACCAAGTCATTCAACCAATCATTGAATCGTTGAACCAAACAATCATTGAACCAATCAATCACTCAACCAATCACCAACCCAAATCAACCCCAAACAGTGAGATCACTATAACTAGAATATCAAAACTGGACCCAAAACACTTCATCAACATACTGAATCAACTGCAACCCTGATCAATCATATGACAGAATATGTACACTACTTTTCTTAAATAAACATGTGTATATGCACGTTTTTCATGTATGCAACCTGCGTACAGACCTCAACATACTAAATTCTAAACTACTGTCAATCTTAACTAGACAATGACTTACACACAGGCATACTGAAACATTCTGTCAAATCACAGATCTCTGAACCTCAAACAGTTATTTTCATTATGAATGTTCTTCAACAAACCAATACTCAATCAATTCAACTTTAGATCTCACTATTAAGCCCAGATCAACATGAAGACTTCATCGACAGACAACATAAATACAACAATACTGTATAGACAGATCAGCGATATTCTTCAACAGAAATCCTGGATTTCATACATGTTTTCCGTAAATCATATCCACGTTCATACGCGCTTTTCAAGACTGAAACCCACGTATCGATCTCAACATACTGCATAAAATATACACTATTACTCAGAAGAGAACATGCGTGTGTACTCGCCTTACCTATGTCAAACCCACATACATATCTGCAATTTCCAACTCATAACTGCCCATCTCATCAAAGCTTCAAAAATACCAAATCATGACATACACAGTAATAAACACACGTCAAAACCCATATCTAATCTACCCATGAGCATATCACACAATCCATAGTCATTTTCAGGTCTAATGATCCTGATCCATGATTGTATTACCGGGTGCATACGTATTTCAGATTAACCACTCATTAATAGCCCATACCATGCAATAAAACTTCAAATCAAAGTAATCATCAATCACTCTCACATATGCACACATTAACACTTTGATCTTCACCTCCTTTTATAGCTTGAGCCTTAGTCAATACCACAGGCCAAAACAACACTAGTGTCAGTGGTAATATTTGATGGGATCAAATAGTCGTTACTCTGCTCAATGTTGTGGGCCAATCCCATGGTTAATACCTTTGGTATTTAGAGAACCATAATGCACCAAATGTATGCGCCTTTTCTTCTTCATATCTGTGTGTGTACATGACTCTTCTTCATAGAACCCGTGTATATTTTTTCAAATGTTCACCTTTATCATTCTTCTGTCTATGACTTGCATACCTTTGTCCGATCGTTATGTCACGTTGTCACCTCTAAACTGACCTGTGAACTCATTTGGTTACCATATACTTATCTTGTTACAAGTGGGTTGCCATCACAGACAACACATACATCATAATGCCAACAATCTCCCCCTTTGGACTTGATGGCAACCACATTGGTGTTTGATCACCACAACCTGTGGATACCTGAAAAATGCATCAATCTTTGCAATTCAAATTTTTTCAATCTTTGCAATTCAAACACCAAAATATTCTCCCCTTTTGACATCAAGGGAAAAGGGCAAACCAATGCTCCCCCTGGGCACATGTTGAATCTACTGAAATGTTTTTAATGAAGTACATGACTCTATGACTCATATGAATATGACATTTCATATCACCAAGGACACAAACTTATATCAACCACCCAACCAAGTGGGGTTACATAACATCATCTTCCTATCATGGGATTACAAACAGAAATAACTTGACCTTCAATAGTACAAACATGACAAAGTATTACAAGAATTATATTATGGGTCTTTACATGACCTTTACATCAAATGATAGATATGTCTTTTATGACCAAGACCAAAAGATTGTTGCATAGCATCCTTCAACCAACTACATAAGTTTCTTCAACAATATTGCAAACATAATGCCAACAATGCATCATTAGCAGCACGGCTAATGCTACCCCTGAACTTGTGCTACTTGTGCACAATCAGATATGACCATATCAACTCATACATCAAAGCATCTTCAAAAAATCATAAATTTCATATTGGTACTTGAAACTAGTTATAGGTAACAGCAACAGATTGTAATCATCAATAGCAAAACAGGAAATCCAAATAATAACTGACTGAAGCATATCAAAATATGTTCTTGAGTCTAACCCATGGTTTTCTGATTAGAGAAAGATATATGCCATTGTTGGTATAGGAAATCGCGTATATACGCTATTGTCTTTCATAAAATATGGGTAAAAAAATTAAACTTTTGAGATATCACTTGTACCTGAAAGAAACTGACCAGCAAAGAGATGAAACAAAGACTACCATTTTTTGTCTAAGATATTCAAACGCTTCTCATGGAAGAGGTTTTGTAAATATATCAACAACTTGTTCTTTTGAGGGAACATACTCTAGTTTGAACTTTTGTTCAAGCACTTTTTCTCTTAGAAAATGGTACTTAATTGGAATGTGCTTGGTTTTGGAGTGCACGACAGGATTTTTCGAAATGCTAATAGCACTTGTATTATCACATAGGATGGAAATGGGTGGATAACACTTGATTTGAATATCCTGCAATTTAAGCATCATCTAAAGAAGTTGTGTACAACAATATGTAGCATCAACATATTCTGCTTCTGCAGTAGATAAGGCAATATAACTTTGTTTCTTGCTGAACCATGATACTAATTGGGGCCCCAAGTAAAATGCACCTCCACTAGTGCTTTTCTGGTCATCAACATTTCCAGCCCAATCTACATCTGTGTAAGCATGAAGAGTAAGATATACATCTTTAGGATACCGTAAGCCAAAGTCTTGAGTTCCTTGTAGATATTTAAATATTCTCTTAACTTCCTGAAGATGTGTCTCCTTTGGATTTGCTTGGAAGCATCCAACAATCCCAACTGCATGCATGATATCTGATCTAGTACGTGTTAGATAAAGTAAACTTCCAATCATAGACATGTATTCTGGTTGATTCACTGTGGGAGATTCATCATGTGAGCTGAGGCTACATCCTGTCATCATTGGAGTACATACTGGTTTGCAGTCTTCCACGCCATATTTCTTTAGAATTTGCTTGAGATATTTTTTTGTGAGAGAGATGCCATCCTTTGCTTGTTGTACTTGTAAACCAAGACAATATTTTAGTTCCCCAAGTAAATACATTTCAAATTCTCGATGCATAACAAAAGACAACTTTTGACTCATAGATTCTTCATTGCAGCCAAAGATGATATCATCTATATAAACAACAATAATTACCAGTTTGTTATCATCTATTTTTGTGTACAGATTGCTATCTACGAACCCTTTTGTGAAACCTTGTTGTTGAAGATACTTGTCAAGATGATAATACCATGCATGAGGTGCTTGTTTTAGCCCAAATATTTCCTTTTTGAGTTTGAAAACAAGTTTTTCATCATTTCCTAGAATGAACCCTTTTGGTTGTTCAATATATATTTCTTCTTCTATATCTACATTAAGGAATGTTGATTTTATGTCCATTTGATAAACTTTGAAATGACGAAAGCTTGAAAATGCAAGAAACATTTTTATGGCTTCAAGTCTGGCTACAGGTGCAAATGTTTCTTCAAAGTCTATACCTTTTTGTTGAGCATAACCTTTGCAAACAAGTCTAGCTTTATTTCTAATGACTTCTCCATTTTCATTCGATTTATTTTGGAATATCCATTTTGTTCCAATAAAATTTTTATCATGAGGCCTTGGAACTAATTCCCAAGTGTTATTATTTTCAATTTGATCAATTTCTTTATCAATGGCCTTGACCCAACATTCATCTTCGCTAGCTTGATTTACATTTTGAAGTTCAATAGTGGATAATAAAGCTAGATAACTAGGAGATCCCACAAGAGTTGTTCTTGTTTGTACTCTAGTTTCCTTTCTCCTACTATTTGAGTTTTTGGATGACTCTTTTGAACATACATGGATGGATTCTTTTCCCTATCGCTTGTGCCTCATCTGATTCTTCATTAGTTTCATCTTCTACATTACTTTGATTTTATGTGGGAAAGAATTCATCATCATCATCTTCTGTTGTTGATACATTTTTGGAATATGTGCATGCTTCATCAATTACAACATCAATACATTCAACAATCTTTTAAAGTCTTTTATTGTAACATTTATATCCCTTACTTCTACGTGAGTAACCAAGAAGAATTCCTTCATCTTCCCTAGCTTCAAACTTACCAAGTTTTTCATCATTATTTTTTATGAAACATTTACTTCCAAAGACTCTAAAATACTTTATAGTAGGAGGCTTACCATACCAAAGTTCATAAGGAGTTTTATCATTGCTTACTCAAACATGAGCTTTGTTGAGAATATTTACTACGATATGTGTTGCTTCACCCCAGAATGTGTTAGGTGTTCCAGACTCATCAAGCATAACACAAGCCATTTGTTGAACTATTCTATTCATCATTTCTGCCACCCCATTTTGTTGAGGAGTTCTAGCTATAGAAAACTGCCTTTTGATGCCATGTTGTTCACATGGGTGAAAATGTGAAGCTGGGTTGCACTTTTTGCACTTTTTTGAGAAAAAATTTTCATTTTTTTCGGTTCTTCAACTTTCTGCAAACTATAACAATTTTTCTGTGTAGAATTTCATTTTGCGATAAAAATAAAAGTTGTGAGAAATTTTGTTAGCTTTCTATTACTTATTTTTTGAAAAAAATTTATGCAGATTTGATATGTCAACTTAGCGTTTCTTTGAGTGTGTGTTTCTTAACAATCAAAGGATTCATAAGAAGTCATGTTATGTCGCAATGCTGTATTCATTGAAAATTTGTGTTTTTGAAAAAACCAAATGTGTTACAACAATCTAGACAGAGTCTACTTTGTTTTCGTCATATTTACAAAGCCAATGGATGCATATCATAATTACTAGAATTTTTTGAACTAGTCCAATACGAAAAACTGCGTATTTTTGATATGTTTCGCGTGGCAACAAATTTCTTAACATATAAGTTATAAACTAAAAATCTAAAAGCTACCCATTAGAGTCAACGGACCAATGTAATGCCCCATATTTTTTTCAATTTTTTTTACAATGTATTTTGGGAGATACAAAATTTTGATTTCACTGAATCACAATAACCCTCAGAAATTGTTTGCACCCATTTTATTAGAAAAATAATTAAAATTAATAAACGTTTACGAAATTCCATAAAAGTTATATTTCCTGAAAGTAGATTCAATTTTGAAAATGCTTGTCTTGGTTTCGACAGTTAATTAACAACCTTTCATGGAGTTTAATTAGTCCAAAGTTGCAGAACCGTTTTCAGAGCCTGGTTTTGCGTAATTGGTGACGCATTAGTTCGGCCGAACTTTTAGTCCAAGTTCAGTCGAACTATGTTTTCCACTTATGAGTCGTTAAAACTAACGTCTTAATAGTTCAGCGAACTTTTTATCAAAAGTTCGGCCGAACTATTGTGGAACTCTCCGTCGGCCAGAAAATTTTGTGGAGCCCCCTACAAAACACACATTTCGCGTCAATATAAATTGTCGCGAAATGATTCACAATTTTCGCACATTTCGCACTTCATTTCATTTTACAACTTGGTTTGAGTTCAAAAACTTTTCTTCAAAGTTTGGGTTTAAAGAACTTTTTTGGAAGGCAATTTTTGGAGGCGGCGTGATTTTTCTTGGAGGTATGTACGTGTTTTGTGTTGAAATAAATCTTTTGAGCTTCTTTGTTCAAAAACTTTTCTTCAAATTTTGGATTTAAAGAATTTTTTTGGAAGACATTTCTTGGAGGCGGTGTGATTTTTCTTGGAGGTATGTACTTGTTTTGTGTTGAAGTACGTGTTTTGGATTGGATTACGTATTTTTTAGAAAATATTTTTTAAAATTAAATCTTTTGTGATATTGTTTGTAATTGAGTTATTGTCTAATTTTTTAAAGGAAATTTTTTGAACCTCATACTCTATTATCATGGGAAATCGAAGAACTTGTGTGAGAAAATATGATAGAAAAAGAAAACCTGAAGAACGTAGAGAAGAGACGAGACAATATTGCAAAAGAAAGTTAGAAGCTCTCTCAAATATTGAAGAGGAAAATCAACCTCAAGCAGAAATTGAAGCAGGTATGTAAATGTAAATATTACATGATATATTGATATATATTTAAAATTTTCCTAATGTAAAATGTGAAGCTTAATTTTTATTTGATGAACTAGTTTGAAAAATATTTTGTTTGATGTAAACAGACAGAGATA
This sequence comes from Pinus albicaulis, assembly GCA_034641835.2. NCBI lineage: Eukaryota > Viridiplantae > Streptophyta > Pinopsida > Pinales > Pinaceae > Pinus > Pinus albicaulis. The sequence goes on along the minus strand of CM076575.1, from coordinate 1,729,877,660 downwards.
TTCCTCAAAATATTGAAGAAGAAAATCAACCTGAAGAAGAAATTGAAGCAGGTACATAAATGTAAATATTATGATCTATTAATATATTTTTAAAGTTTTCCCAATGTAAAATGTGAAGCTTAATTTTTTTTTGATGAACTAGTTTGAAAAATATTTTGTTTAATGTAAACAGACAGAGATACTCCTCAAAATATTGAAGAAGAAAATCAACCTCAAGCAGAAATTGAATCGGGTATGTAAATGTAAATATTATGATCTATTGATATATTTAAAATTTTCCTAATATTTATTGACATATTTATTAATTTAGTTATTTATTGAATATCTACTATTTTTTCGAATATGTACAGATGAAATCACTATCGATAATGAGATGTTAGAAAATGTCGACACTCACACATATGGAGATAAAAAACCTGACTATGTTATACGATATCGTGTCGATAGAATTTTTGAAAAGTATTTCAAAAATGAGCAAGTGACAGTTCAAGCTCAAATGTTGAAAGGTCTCCTATCATCAAGGAAATTAAAAGAAGCGATGACACTATTGGGTATTCGAAAATCAACCAAAGATAAAAAAATGAAAGAAGAGGTGATAAAAAATATGAGTAGTGCTATAGAGTCAATTAATAAATCTAGAGATAAAGATGTTTCAAATATATGTAGAGGAATACAAATGGCAATGGTTTCACCAAGTACTCAAGAGAATCGTTTGAATCTAACATCTATGGCACGAGCACTGGGAACCTCACGAAAAAATCTGCACAAACATTAAAAATTTCGACTGCAAATAGATGTAAATGATGAACTCGCTTGTTGGAGAGCTATTTGTAGGCAACCATACAAAGATAGACTTGGAGAAGATGTTAAAAAAATAATATATGAATATTGGAAGGACAATTTGCGTGTTTCACCCACTGCAAGACATGTGATGCGAAGAAGAATAGCACGGAATCAATACGAAGAACATGAAAAACATCTCTTGGAAACCACTCAAATAGAGTTATTCAACAAGTTCAAAGAAGAGAATCGTCAAATTCAAGTTTCACTCAGTGCTTTTGTTCAACAAAAACCATGGTATGTAAAACCTATCACCATACGTGACACTTGTTGTTGCCGTTATCATGTGGAATTTGAGTTATATTATGACACATTCCTTGATTTCGGTAGAAAATTATGGAAGGATTCACCTCCTCCTTCCACTATCCATGATTTCATATCTCAAATTCTATGTGAAAGAGAAAGCGATGAACTATTATACAAAAAGAAATGTGTTCGTGGTAAAAAATGCGATGATTGTGGAAATTTGACTAAATTTCAAAACAAATATCGTATTGATATAAATGATCAATCATTGTCCAACATGAAAGTGAAATGGAAGAGATATGAATATATCAGTTCATCAATTCAAGGTGCAAATAGTGTTAAAAGAATCGAATTACGAGAAGACAAAAATTTTTTGATAGACTTTTTGAGAAAGTTTGAGGCAGAAATTTACAAATACACCAAGCATTCCCATAGAGCTCGATGGCAAGACTTGCAATTCAAAAAATCTCGTGAATTTTTTCCACCAGGGACCATTTTGTCAGTGATTGATTTTGCAGAAAACTACACATTTGTTCCACAAAAAGAAATTCAGAGTGAATACTATCATTCTGACCAAGTCTGCATGCTCGTCCATATTCTATATAGACATTCTGAACAAAATATCGATCATATAGAAAGCACGAGTGAAAATCGACATATCATTAAAGAATATCACTTTTATATCAGTGACGATCGTACACATGATACATGTTTTGTACAACATTGTTTTGGAAGAATTTATGATTCATTGAAAAATCGTGGAATAACATTCAATGAACATTGGATATGGTCAGACGGATGCGCGGGTCAATTCAAATCTGCACGATCATTTTTTTGGTTGTGTTGTCTTCATAAGAAAACCTGCATTAAACATTGTTGGAATTTCTTTGAGACTGGCCATGGAAAAGGAGAACATGACGGTGCAGGAGCATGCATAAAACGAGTACTTCGAAGATATCAAATGAACCACTCTGCACGCCAACTTGTGAACGATGAAGAAGTTGTTCAATGGTGCAAAACTGCTCTAACCCTTGAGATTAACCCATCAAGAGAAGTGTGAAGGTACATTCAATTTAATTTATATTGGAAATCTAATTTTAAACATTGTACATTTATCATGCAATGATTATTTTTAATTGTATTTTGATATCATATTTACAAATTCCTTTTCTAATTTTCCATATAAAGGTTTTTCTGGCATATTGGAATCGGAGACGTAGATAGATCAATTGGAAATGACATTGAAACAATAAAAGGGACCCGAAAATTACATTCAATTCAAACAAAGTTGTCCAGAAATGTGTTTGCATTGGATAAAAGAAAATATTCTTGTTTTTGTGATGTTTGCATAGACAACACAAAATCCAATGACGTTTGTGAAAACAAAATGTATGTGAACAATTGGAAACATACAGAGCTAAATACAAAGGGAAAAATGTATGTTGCAATGTTTGAAGAAATGCAATCAGAGGAAACTACAATATCATCCGATGGTGATCGAGTTTCTAATCTTGTTAGAGAAGGTAACATTTGAATTACTTTCTAATGATTTAAAGATCTACAAATAAATTTAAATATGCATAATTAAATGTTAAATTTATTTTATTGTGCAGGAGATGTTTTTGCTGTAATTGCACCTATTGACAATGATGAAAATGTGAAGTATTATTTGATGCGTTGCACTGAACGAAAAATGAAATTATTACAAGACTATAATGATCACGGATTTCAGTATGACAAAGGTTCTATTATACTGAAAGGTTATTTTTTCAAACAAACTCGTCAAAGTGGAGACTTTGTTTACTTTGAAGACTATGAACCTGATTCCATAAGTTGTCAGTATAGTCACTTGGTGTGTGCAGCACGCATAAAGTTGATAAAAGTTCAATCAAAGAAAAAAAAAAAAATTAAGAAATGGAAAATGTCAAAATCCGATCATGAACGAATTATTGAGGATGGAATTCCATTAGAATTTTTTTGAGTGAAGTGTCCAACAATTTATTATCTTTGGATTAAATATGTTTTAGAACTTCCAGTACTCAACTAAAAATTGAGCTGCTTATGTTCTTTGTGGTTTGCACATGTTACAAATTGTTTGGGTACAAGCACGTGCTCTAGTATCAACTGAAAGTAGTTTTTATATACATGTGCATTGATTAAAAATGTTATATGTATTGGATATATATATATATATATATATATATATATATATATATATTCTAGAATGAAATTAATTGTTCTTGTATATTAATTGTTCTTGTATATGTTCTCCGACCATATGGTACAAATTATTTCACTTTATTTTGTAAAGTCAGATTCGGTCCCCATATGGCCTAGCCTCCAAGGGATGAGATAACAAGTGGTTGTCCCCACTTGCCCGAATCTCGACTTTTAAGTACAATTTTACTGTTTATGTCGAGCATCTTACATGATGTCCTAGCCAAAGATAGATTCTCTTTGTTTCAAGTTTCCAGTAAAAGTTGTCACCGAATGACCTGCTCGAACTCTTGTAGTAAACACCATACCTTATCTCTCTTGCTCTCCAATATTATTAGGTTTAATTATTATAACACAAAACTTACACTAAAATCAATGAACACTATTAATCCAATGTCTTTACAAGTAATGTACCATCATACATTCAATTATATCAAATTAGAAATCAACATATACAATGAAATCAATGGGGATTGTCTTGTTACAAGTAACATAATTTCAATTTACCATATGTGCAAATGTAGGTTGAAACCATCCAAAACTTTAAGTTGTAGATTGAAACCATCCAAAACTTTAAGTTTTAAAACCCTTTTAATTATATATTGTGCATCATTAAAACATTAAACATTTAAAGTTCATTAAATATCACATGCAAAATGTAGATTGAAACCATCCAAAACTCGAGTTTTAAAAACTTCACATGCCATGCCAATTATAATTCAACTATCCAACAAAAAAATTTAACAGATTAAATATCACATGCCAAAGTTGTTTCAAGTTTCCGGTAAAAGTTGTCACCGAATGACCTACTAGGATATTATAAATACTAACTTTGTAAGATCATTTGGCATTCGGAAAAATTCGAAAGTCTTAGACTGTCAGTCAATTTAAAGTATCATTCACCCTAGGGAGTGTAAAATATTCAATGTAGGTTGGTGACGATGCTCACTCCTAGCTTGAAGCAGCGCCAATGACCAATTCTTTAATGAATTCCAATACACTAGACCAAAGTTGGTTCAACCTACTTGGTTTTTCACCCAAGAAATTCCAAGGATGGACTATCTGGACAAACTGCTGAAATTGAAAAGCTTGACATGGAGATACGACAAGGTGAACAAAGACTTCAAGAACTCTTTATGGAAAGGGCTCACTTGAAGGAAAGAAGCACCACGTTCCAGGCTAAAGTCAAGAACATGGAAGATAAGATCAAGAGGGACTTTCTTGATCCGAAACCTATTGGTTTGAAGAAAGAAAATGCATGTGTTGGCACACTTGGAAAAGAAGATGACCACACTATGAGGATTGGTGCACTTCGTTTGGAAGGAGTCAATATATGTCATATTGGAGCAATTAGACAGAATTCGAAAAGGAAAGAGCTTGAACCAATTCAAACAGACCCAGGATCGGATTGTTCTATGGAGCTTCATGAGAAGAGATATGTGAAAAGGACTGTTAAGCCAAGGGCTAGTTCGAAAGACATATTGGAAGAGGAAATGTTGAAGAAGATTGCGGAAGTAAGGCGCAAGACAAGGAGGAGGAATGATGATGAAAGTTCCTTGGACTTGAGATTCGTGTCTACAACCGTACATGGGAAAAATTTCTCTGCTTTGATAGACACAGGGGGCTACCCATAGCTTCCTAAGTCGAAAGGCAGCTTCATCTCTTAGAAAGAGGAAGGCTAGCATCGAGAAAGAGTTGAGTGCTTTCAAGGCAATCAATTCGAGGATGAAAGCAGTGACTAGTGTCATGAAAGGCACACATGTGAGAGTAGGGTCATGGTATGGAAAGATAGACTTAAGAGTCATTGACATGGATGATCATTCTATGGTGTTGGGACGAGACTTCATGGTTGCAGCACAAGCCATACCAATGATGGACCGAGACATTCTCTTAATTCTTGTGATCAATCTTAAACTATTTTCTGAAAGATAGATAAACCATTTAAATATTTAGCTTGAAATCTTGTAGTAAACACCATACCTCAAGTCTCTCTTGCTCTCCAATATTATTAGGTTTAATTACTATAACACAAAAATCGTTCTACATTGTCAATAATTTTTTGCGCTTACACTGAAATCATTGAACACTATTAATCAAATGACTTTACAAGTAATGTACCATCATACATGCAATTATATCAAATCAGAAATCAACATATATTGTAATGAAATCAATGGGGATTGTCTTGTTACAAGTAACATTTCAATTTACCACATGTGCAAATGTAGGTTCACATTCTATCATTCATGTAGTTTTAAAAACTTCAGATGCCATGCCAATTATAATTCGACTATCCAACAAAAACATTTAACATTAAATATCACATGTCAAATGTAATTCAGATGACAACATTACTTCACATTCACATGCCAAAAGTACTAAAACCATCCAAAGAACACTGAAATCAATGAACACTATTAATCCAATGACTTTACAAGTAATGTACCATCATACATGCAATTATATCAAATCAGAAATCAACATATACTTTAATGAAATCAATGGGGATTGTCTTGTTACAAGTAACATTTCAATTTACCACATGTGCAAATGTAGGTTCACATTCTATCATTCATGTAGTTTTAAAAACTTCAGATGCCATGCCAATTATAATTCAACTATCCAACAAAAACATTTAACATTAAATATCACATGCCATGCCAATTATAATTCAACTATCCAACAAAAACATTTAACATTAAATATCACATGTCAAATGTAATTCAGATGACAACATTACTTCACATTCACATGCCAAAAGTACTAAAACCATCCAAAGAACACTGAAATCAATGAACACTATTAATCCAATGACTTTACAAGTAATGTACCATCATACATGCAATTATATCAAATCAGAAATCAACATATACTGTAATGAAATCAATGCGTATTTTCTTGTTACAAGTAACATTTCAATTTACCACATGTGCAAATGTAGGTTCACATTCTATCATTCATATAGTTTTAAAAACTTCAGATGCCATGCCAATTATAATTCAACTATCCAACAAAAACATTTAACATTAAATATCACATGCCATGCCAATTATAATTCAACTATCCAACAAAAACATTTAACATTAAATATCACATGTCAAATGTAATTTAGATGACAACATTACTTCACATTCACATGCCAAAAGTACTAAAACCATCCAAAAATTAAATAAAACAAATTATATAATAGTTCATTGTAATAAAATATGTCCAAAAATTGTAAATCTCACTTGAGTATCAAACTGTATCAAGTTTAACAAATTTTAAAACCATCTAAATTTTGAAATCAAATCTGTAAATCTTGTCCATCAAATGGAGGATCTAGCGTTTGGGTCTCGAGTAGCGCCCTATCCTGTGAATAGGAAACCATCATACACAATGCACATGTACTTGAACATTAAAATTTGAAGTTTTAAAAATGAATGAGAATATATATATCTAGAACTTCATGTAAAAATCAAAATATAAGAAAAAAATCATGCAATACCTCATAAGGTTCCCTCTCCATTTGATGAAGAGGTTATGCCATAGAAACATCTGCAGTGGTAACCTATACAATATACATGTACAGTTAAATATAAATAAATATATATATATATACATAAATAATTTATATAAATTAAAAACTTTCAAATGAAAATGCACGTGTACATATATAAACTTATTTGAACAATAATATTAAAAAAAAGAACTAAAGACAACTTGTTCAAATGCTGTGGATGTTCCTATCTTCGTCGCTAGAGTCCTCGGATTAAAAAAATCTTCTACATGAACCTAAATTCAAAAAATTTTAAATAACTCAAAATATAGATCTCTCTCTCTATATATCTCAATTTTTAATGGAACTTTTTGAGGTAACATAAATTTTGAACTTGTGAAAAATTGTGCATACTTGTACATCTCCCAATGAAGTAGAAGGTATATCTCCTAAGGAAGAAGAAGGTACAGCCATCCCAAAAACATTAGACGAAATCAGAATCTGTTAAAACATTTAAAATCAAATTATATATATACATACATGTACATGTGTGGCAACAATTATTTATTTTAGAGTCACTTAAAAAACACTAACATACATGTGCCAACATATCATGATGGTCGGACCCATCTGCATCGTTTGAGCCAGAGGTCCCGAACGTAATATTAACATTTTCATCACGCATCATGCCTGAGAACTGCAAATGGTGTTTTAACATATAATCATAATTTTTTGTTAGATTAATGTACACATACAAATAAATGTATACATGTACATACACATGTATTTATTACAAATTGTACACATGTATATGTAAATATAATTTCAAACCCTAAGGTCACTGACACATACCGTTCCGGTGCCCTCTTCCTCACGAAAAATTAGGTCTTGCAGACCATTGCGACAATTTATTACATATGTTCGGAGATCTTCAACATTCATGTTGTAAATCTCCTCATCTGTACGATAAACAAAATTGGCACGTGCATTTTCATGTGCTCTTTGTCGATTTAAACAAATATCGACTCCACTCAATCCGCTATGAACATTGTCAATCATAACATCTCTTGCTTCACGACTTATTTGAGAAGTCGCATCCATCTCTGATCGCAGGGTTTCGACTCGAAACTGTCGACTCACCAATGGCGGCTCAGGGCGAGGCAACTCCACATCTCGCTTAGCGTCCTTACATTGATATAACCGACCTCTCCCCGGGCCAAAAAATTCTGAAGGAAGGTCATCGTAGTCGGGTTTCATATCCAAAAAAAATTCTGCATAAAACATTTGTGCAAAATAAACAGGAACCTCATCGTTCCATGGAAGCCTTCCAAAGGCCGCAAGATGTCGATCATACAAATATTTTGCTTTGTCTGGGTGCTTGAAATACTGCACCTTCAACATTTTTCTTTTTGGCCCTTCCTTATAATTAAACATTGACTTAGCATCATCTCTTGAAACTCTTTGTTTTATGTCCTGCCATTTATCGAGACCTATCACTGTTTCTTTTCTCTTTCTCATCAGTTCTACAAACGAATCAGTCGTTGGCCCCAAATTTTTGTACACTTTTACCATTTCACTCAATGAATGTGTAACTATTTCGAGGCTTTGTCTACTCTCAGCAGGTAGAGACAAAGCCTCGAGATCTCTTTGCAATTTTGTATGAAGGCTTTGACACCTTTGTAAGGTGCATTCCGCCATGTTTGTTTCCCATGGTATATCGGTAATCTCAGCCGGATAAGTTGTGCTGGGTTGACAGCCTTCTTCTTCAATGTAGCGCGCTGCCCTGCGTCTTTTTTGACCACTGGCTCGAACATTTTCAGCCTCTGCATCAATATATATAAAATTTCGTATATTAGAAAAAAACACGTGTAAAAATGTTTGTACAAATTTAATGAAAAAATATTGAAATTGATGGCAACCTTGATGTTGTTGGTTAACATCATCTCCAACGTGACCTTGCTGAGAACCAACCCCAGAATGACGTTGCTAAGAACCAGACCCACAGTGACCCTGTTGAGAACCAGTAGCCGTTGATTGGCCTTCGGGGGAATAAATATCACCCCCTTCCCGCAACCTGCTACCAGTCATCCCTCGACCGATTGAACCTTGGCCACGCTCCATGGATGGAGTAGAAACCCTTCTCCTCTTGCCTCCTAAAAATTAAAATATGAAACTTATTAACAACTAATTTCACTCACAAAGTTAATAAAAAAATCAATTCCATATGTACACACATGTATGGAGATTTAAGATTATATTTAAATACCGTGAACATCCTCCAATCCTTGAACCTCCATATGGGATTCGGCTGATCTTCGTCTTTCATCCTCCATGATATATATCTATTGGTTGACATTCACAAAATAGATTTCAAAAAATCAATTTGTAATTTAGTGTACACAAATTATGTAGAACACAACTTTCAAAACAATAATTGATCATGTGTGAAACATAGAACCAGTGGAGAAACCTAAGGAAAAACTATGTTTCCAAGTCGAACCTTTGTAGAGGTTCCAGTACCTGAGAGTAAAATCTAGTTTGGGGTTGTTAAATCTAGTATGTTCTATATTTCTTACATTTCTGCCCTCCTATTTTTCTTTCCAATCAAGGTTTATAAAATAAGATGAGAAGAAACATGAGACTTGGAACAATCATTTTCATTATCTATATGGAAGGCAAGAAGGATTACTACAATTTGTACTTGGTTTTTTAAGAATATATCAAATAAAGTTTTTGAGAAGCAAATATGGCTTGTTCCTTAGTATTTGGCACTTAGAATTTCCATAACGCTTATAACCCCATCCTTACAATTTTTATAATTTCCATGATGAGACATTTGAATTTCCTTCCCCATATTTCTTGTTAATGATTATAACCTTAAAATGGCTAGTATTGGTTTGTCATCATCATCTCAAAATGACATGGCAGATGAAAATTTACCATGTCAATCATCATCACTTCACACCATCTCATACATGACCCCTTCTACATATTATATGCATGAATTTTTGGCATGTCATCCTCTCTACCTATCCCATGACTGATTGTGACAACAGGTGAATAAAATACAATTTATAAGCAGAGGATAGTTTCTAGTTTTTCCTCCTCCATCCGCCCCATAGCTAGTGATTTCTCAATTTTCCACTTCCAACTTTCTATTCTCGAAATTCATTAGCAGCTAATTTTATCGATAGCCACACCACACTACATTAATGAACTCTGCGTTGTTTGTTATTGTAAAGTCCAATAACAAACAATGTTAATTGAGTTTAGTAGTATATATAACAATTTCTTTGACTTCCAGGTGTGTTGTGACTATTAGTAGAATTAACTACCAAAATGAATTTCCAAAATAAAATGTTGGAAGAGAAAAAATAGGCAATCACTGGATATGGAGTGGGTGGAGGAGGACAAACTTATAGTGATCCCTTCCTTATCAAATTTCCTTTATTCACCTAATGTCACAAACAATCATGGTCTAGGTAGAGGGGATGAATTCAATCATATAATGTGTAGAAGGGTCATATGTAGATGGTGTGAAACAATGATTACAAACATGGTAATTTTTCATCTACTAGGTCATTTTGAGATGATGATTACAAACCAGTGCTAGCCAATTAAAGGTTATAATCATTGGTGCCTAATGTGGGGTGGACAATTTAAATCAAGTTCATATCAAAGTACAATTTAGCTCATTTTAGTCAAGTTTAGTTAGAAGAATTAGCTATTGGTTTCTGCCTTCAATTTCCTCTGAAAATGAATGTGTACGTGCTTTTGAGAGACATTAGAGGAATAAGGTCCAAATTTTTGATGAAAATGTGCTATGAAAGTAAAGGGTTTTAAAGGCAAGCATGTACAAGGCATAGTTGATCCAAATTTTCTTCAAGAAGGGCCTAATTATTTCGGTCTTGGTTTTGGAAAACATGGAAAATGCTCCAAAGCCAAGGAGGCACATGAAGCTGTTCCAAGAAGGAATTTTATTTCGTGTTCGTTACCTCAAGCTTGTGAAGTTTGTGTTCATGATGAATGGAACATGTACATAGTTTACCTTAAATTTGTTGTGTTTTACGGATATTAAAATGAAAAACTTCTATTTAGATCCATTCCAAAGATTGACTGCAGGGGCATTTACTAGATATGTCACCTTTCATAAAAGATGAGATCCAAAGGCTACCTGGCCCTTTACAGACTCTGCCTATAGAACTTGTAGAAGTAAACACTAGAGGCATTAACAATATCAAAGAACGTTTTCATGCTCAGACATGGGAATGTGTCTCTTTCCCTATGCAAAAAAATAGATCTTGAGGTAGTTAATCTTCATAGACATGTCATCAAGCAAGTCAACGTGATCATCCCTCCTTCCCTCCCTTGTAAAATAATTATGTTTTGCGGGTCAGAAAGCCAAATATGGACACAATTATCACCAAATCCAACTTACGATTATGCATGATGGAGAATCTCTAGCACTTTCCCTTGTTAATATATTTAATAATCTCAATATTTATTTAAAAGTATCAATAGTATTTCAACGACATCACATTGTTCAAATCTCATGGTCGAAATACTATTGATACTTTTAAATAAATATTGAGATTATTAAATATATTAACAAGGGACAGCGCTAGAGATTTTCCATCATGCATAATCGTACGTTGATGCTTATAGAGTGAAAAAACTGAAAGAATCAACTTGTAGGGTCATTTTAATGGGGGGTGGAGAATTCGGGTCTAAAACCTTTTGGAGTCATTTTGGGGTATTAAATGACATTTATGGGGGTCAAACGATTATATAATTTAAGTTGAAGGCCCATGAGATAAATATTACTTCTATGTGACATTTGTAAATTAAATCATCTATTTGTTGTGTTATATGAACATAATTGGTACGCATATCTAAAGAGTCCAAATGCTCATTCAAGACCATATGTAATCCTCATCTAACTTAGCCAGGGATTTGCAATACTATATTTGAGTTGGCTAGCTCCATTTCAAGATATTATGGTTATCCAAGAGGGGATATAAAAAATGAAAAGAAGGATGTTGTTGTAGGTTATCCAAGTCGAACATAGAACCAGTGGAGAAACCTAAGGATAACCTATGTTTCCAGGTTGAACCTTTGTAGAGGTTCCAGTACCTGAGAGTAAAATCCAATTTGGGGCTGTTAAATTCTAACTGTACTGGTAATTGTGCTAGGGGGGAGAAATAGGATGAAATTTCCTCTTCTCACGATTGGGAGTCTTGTTTTTCATGTGGATTCAACCAAACATATTGTACATATTAAACGATGACATAATTATTACACATTTTTAATTTACATTCAAATGCTTCTATGTGACATTTGTATTGAATCATCTATTTGTTGTGTTATATGAACATAATTGGTACGCATATCTAATTTTCATTACTTTAATATGTCATGCTTCTTTAATTTATCTTTTATAGATGACCGAAGCATCCCTTTTTAATCTATCCCTTTTGACTTTGGATATGTGGGCAATATTCATCTACATATTTTTCTATCATAAAGCAGTGAGTAAAATTGTATTCCATTTGTGTCAATGTTAAGGTTAAGCACATGGATTAAAGTTTTATATATTATATGAATACGCTATGTGTTACATATGGTCTTGAATGAGCTTTTGGACTCTTTAGATATATATCTAAAGAGTCCAAATGCTCATTCAAGACCATATGTAATCCTCATCTAACTTAGCCAGGGATTTGCAATACTGTATTTGAGTTGGCTAGCTCCATTTCAAGATATTATGGTTATCCAAGAGGGGATATAAAAAATGAAAAGAAGGATATTGAACTGTAGGTTATCCAAGTTGGACATAGAACCAGTGGAGAAACCTGAGGAAAAACTATGTTTTCGGGTCGAACCTTTGTAGAGGTTCCAGTACCTGAGAGTAAAATCCAGTTTGGGGCTGTTAAATTCTAACTGTACTGGTAATTGTGCTAGGGGGGAGAAATAGGATGTAATTTCCTCATCAAATTCACCTAGGACTAAAACCATTATTTTTAAATTTGAAATAGATCATGGTGTGTTGTTTCAATGCCTGAATCTGAAATCAAATTAAATCTATATTAATTAATTTAATAGTTTAAATTCCTATTTGTGGTGTGCCAAATAGAAATATTCAAAGCGAAAGTTACAACTTACAAATATTACTCAAATATATCACAAAAGGAAATAATAACAAACATAATGGACAATATGAACCAAAGTATTATACCTTTATTGATATGGATGGATTCTTAATTACAAACATTTGATTAAAATATGTTGAAGCTTTGGGGGAACTTTAATGAAACACTTTGTGGAGAATATCAAAAGAGTTAAGAAAGTGGCTACTAACTAGTCTAAAAAGAAGGCAACAGGAAATAAAAAGGATCTTTTAGAAGTAGAAGAATTCATTTCTAGGCTTTTTGACAATAATGTAAATGCAATTTTTACTGAAAAAGACTTGCAGTATTTGAAAATTTTGGAGGGGAGAAAGCAAGCATTATTAGAAAAGGAAACAGTTTAATGAAGACTTCAAAGTAGAGCCATCTAGTTCGCTGAAGGTGATAACAACACTAATTTTTCCAGAAACAATAAGAAATGTTCTTGGCATGTTTTCCTGGAATGTTCCTTCTTTCAAAATGTTTGGAATATGTAAAACTTGTATTAGGTCATTCAATATTGGTCTAGTTCAAATCTGGAGGTGAGCTAGCATTTGTGGAAATCATCTAAAGACCTGTAGGTCTTCAGAAGCTCTTCTGATAGGGGATTTTGACTCGCTAAGGAGAAGGTTTCCTTTCAAAAGAAAGATGTGATCCTTCACGCACTAACAATTTCTTAGCCATTTGCTTCAAGGAAAAGAGTCTAATGCCCCAGTAATAATCCAAATCCATGGAGTTACTTTAGTTAAAGTGCATCAATGGCAAATGGCCATAAAAAAGGGGGTCAAATTATTTTATTTTTATCTTCAAATCACCTGCAAAAATCGACCACTATTTACAAACGAAAAAGAGTTTTCACAAATTCACATTTTTGGAAACTCAAAGTTTACAATCAACTGGCTATACAGGGGAAAAGGGAAAAGAAAAGAATCAAGACAAAGAATTTATCTAAAATTGACATCCATCTGGAAAAGGATATTTGAACAATGTTTGAACGATAGTTGAAGAGGAGGAGATAAAGAAGCATATGAGCCAAAGAACAATGGACATATTGAAGGAGTTTCAATGGTGCATGCTACAAGTTTATCCCTCCATAAAGTAATGATAATGATCAATCGAAAGCCATGGAGTTTTACTTTGACTATGCATCAATTCAAATGACCTTAAAAATAGGGGCCAAATTATTTTATTTCTATAAAAGAATTTAGACATATAGAAAACGATATTTGAACTATAGTTGAAGAGAGAGACATAGGGAAGGATATTTGAACCATAGTTGAAGAGAAGAACAATAGACATATTCAGATTTTTGGAAACTCAAATTTTACAAGCAACTAGCTATTCAGGGAAAAAAAGGAAAAAGAATCAAGACAAAGAATTTAGAAGTTGGCATTTATGTAGAAAAGGATATTTGAACGATAGGAATTTAGAAGTTTGCATCCATGTAGAAAAAGATATTTGAACTATGGTTGAAGAGAAACATATTTGAACTATAGAAAAAGATATTTGAACTATGGTTAAAGACAAAGATATTTTAACTATAGATGAAGAGGAGGACGAATTTAGAAGTTGGCATCATTGTATAAAAAGATATTTGAACTATATTTGAAGAGAAGGGTAAGGATATTTGAACTATATTTGAAGAGAAGGGTAAGGATATTTGAACTATAGTTGAAGAGGACATAGAGAAGGATATTTGAACTATAGTTGAAGAGAAGGACATAGTGAAGGATATTTGAACCATAGTTGAAGAGGACATAGAGAAGGATAGTGAAGAATACTATTAGAAACCTTCACAATATATTGCTCTTAAAAAGTTACATATTACATTAGAAACCATGATACCATGTTGATTAATCTATTTTATAAAGAAAATATGTGGACATAGAGAAGGATATTTGAACTATAGTTGAAGAGAAGGACATAGTGAAGGATATTTGAACCATAGTTGAAGAGGACATAGAGAAGGATAGTGAAGAATACTATTAGAAACCTTCACAATATATTGCTCTTAAAGTTACATATTACATTAGAAACCATGATACCATGCTGATTAATCTATTTTATAAAGAAAATATGTATATAATCATATTACAATGAAAACCATAATTGTTCATTGCTCTTCGAAAGTCAAAACATAGTCTTAGATACCATGATGATATAACTAGTATTAAAAAGGTATAGTAAGTTAAGCACCGAGCTTACTATGCAAACATTTGAAATATTCCTGAAAATATGTTTATATTTGGGACTTTTCATACCTGCTTGATGGCATGTATATGACTGTATTAGTTTTTTGGACTGATCAGTTGCACTACACAGCTATATGTAACATGTAATCTCTCTCTAATGAAAGTTTACGAATTTTTTCTCTTTGAAAAAAACTAGTATTAAAAAGTTGAAAACTACAATAAAAACCATGATATCATTATACAACACCTACAAGGCAAACAGAAGAACTTTATATATCCGCGAACATCGTGACAATACCACATTAGGGTGAATAAAAGACAGGAATATTTGCAAAATATTACGGATCTATTTGGATAAGAAGTACTGACATATAGTAGACATATATCAGGAGACAGTGCGGATATATTCCAGTAGACAGTACAGAGAAAAAGGGAGTGTTACAATGCAGATAAGTGAAGGTCACAGTGCATAGTATAGAATGCGGATCTGAGACAGTGATACAGGATGAAGATTACGTATATCAAGAGTACAGTTTTGATTGCAGTGAGGATTGTTAAGGACTGTTGACTTGAAGAAGTAATACATGGGATAATCTTCATAAGGAGAAGAAACATCGATAGTGAGGAAGGTAAATATCTGCGAACATCGTGACAATACCACATTAGGAGGCCAGTGGCAAATACAAAGTTAAAGAAAAGAACAATCACTGGGCCGTGCAGGCAGGGACCATGACACTCTAATACTGATGATGAAGGCGGGTGTAAATCACACAGCACAGAAGGCCACTCCGAATGGTCATGATTGAAGCCCCAACTAGCACAGACCTATTCATAGCAGATGCAGAAACAATAGCGTGCACGCCAAGATCTATAATAGTCTAGTGAACGGTCAGCCTGAAAGAAAGGGAAAATCACAGCATAAATTGCCACGACGAACTATAAATACCCAACTAAGATTTCACATTTCTACCACATAATTTTGGTCATCTCTTTGAAATCAAGTTCGAACTATATTACACGTTCGGTGCAAATTACAGTGGTACAGTGGCTCGGTGATATGATGCCAAAATTACAGTGGCTCGGTGCAAATTATAGTGGTACAATGGCTTGGTGCAAATTACAGTGGTACAGTGGCTCGGTGATATGATGCCAAAATTACAGTGGCTCGGTGCAAATTACAAGAGGGCGAACGTAACTACATACTCGACAGATTTTGAAGACCGCGGACGTAACAGTAGATACAACTACAAACTACAAACTGATTTTCAAGATGGCGGACGTAAATACATACCCGGAAGATTTTGAAGAGCGTGGACGTAACAGCAGGAACAGAGCCCCAGCGCGGAATAGAGCAACAACTCGGCCAGCAGGAACAGAGCACCAACGCGGAAATCAGAAACAGAGTAGCAAAAATCGACAGGAACAGCAAAAATCGCGCCAACAATGAAAACAATAACCTTACAGCCTTCGCGGGCGATGTATTTATAGAAAATAGTTCGGCCGAAAGTAAAAGTTCGGTCGAACTCCTATTGTCGGTTTTCCAAACCTCCGGCAAAAAATCTGTTTGTTGCGCCGTCACTGTGCCGTCAATCTAAACGGACTCAAAAGTTCGGCCGAACTTTATAAAATGTTTGGCCGAACTATTGCCGAAAAAAAATTTATGCCCCCGATTCTCACAAAAGTGTAACCCAACTTCACGTTTCCGCCCTCATATGATATGAATTCTCCTCCTCTGTCAAATCTGAGACATTTGATTTTTAGATCTAACTCATTTTCTACTAATGCTTTAAAGCCTTTGAATTTGTCAAATGCTTCATCTTTGTATTTTAATAAACTGGTCCAGCACATTTTAGAGAAGTCATCAATAAATAGATAATAGTATTATTCTCCTCGAGGTGACTTTTTCCTTACTGGCCCACACAAATCAGTATGAATAAGTTAAAAAGGCTTACTTGTTGATCCTTCTTTGGCATTGAATCGAGCCACGGTTTTCTTACCGAATTGACATGATTTGCATATGGTACTTTCTGGCAGGGTGTTGGGAAAATCACGAACAACTTTAAGGTTTCTTGATTTGTGTAATTGAGATAAGCTTATATGTCCCAACCTTTTGTGCCGTAGCCAATTTTCCTCTGCTTTTCCTAAGTAACATTGTTCTTGACCGCATTTCAAGACATAAAGATTACTCAAGTTTCTTGTTCCCTTTATTATGGTCTTCCCTGTGTCAAGTTCATGAACCATACATTCTTTAGATATGAAAACAACCTCATTTCCTTGGTCTCACATTTGACTAACACTTGACAAGTTATGCTTTAATCCATCAACCAACATAACATTACCAGCTTCAACCTTTTCTTTTAGAAAAACATATCCTTTACCTTTAATGACAACGAGTCATTTCCAAAAGTAACATTCTTTTCTTTCTCTAATGCATTGTATGAAATGAGTTTATCTTTATCACCTGCCATGTGTTTTGAGCATTTGTTGCAATGTACCACTGATTTTCTTAATATTCCGCATACAACGCTATACCACAACTTTCAGATTCTAAGTCCTTCCTTTTCCATACCTTAGAAGTTGTTTTTATTTTCTCCTTTTGAGATGTTGGTTGTATTTTTCTCCTACATTCAGATTCCTCATGTACAAAGTTATTGAAAAATGAGCATTCAATTTCGTCTTGAAGAGGTGAGAAATTATTATAGGTTTTTTTCTTGATTCTTGTCTCATTCCTTTGCTTTCTTGCTTCTCTAGTCATGATGGTTTCGTAAGCAACACATTAAGCAGCCTTGTGACCAAAATTATGACATGAGAAACATTGTCCATTAAAGTAGAAATTTTTTTGATCATAGTATCGTCTGGTGTTGTTTACCTTTTGATTGAGGCTTCTATTGTTGTTTATCATTGGATTAGAGTGGGCATGATTTACTTGTGAAGTATATTTATTCTTTTGTTGAAGGTTGGTGTTTTGTTGCCTAGTTTTCGCTGCATTTAGATAGCTTCCTGTTACTGTGGGGGTATTTTCTTTCTTTGATGTTTCTCCACTGTATCCAAACATGTCTTCATAAGAGGAGGGTGTTGTACCTTGATGATTTCATCTAAGGTTTTAGAACCTTTAGCAAATATAAGATTTAGAGTTTTTATCTTCTCAAGTTCCTTTCTTTGACTTACTATTTCACATTCTAGCTTCTCATTATGCTTCTCATTTTATATGAGTTGTTTATTTAAAGTATCTATAGCTATTTTATCTTATTCTAAACATACTTTAAGTTGAGTGATTTTTTTAATGAAAAAATAATTTTCTTCTAAAGCATCCATAAATTTGTCACCAGATTCATTAGTAATTCTTTCAAATTCCATGAGTAATTTAAAACCTTGATTAGACTCTCCCCCTTCACTATTTGACCAACCATTACTATCTTCATGAGTATAATAACTTCTCTTGTTTTCTAATTGTTTCTTATTTCCTTTTGCAATTTCTTTCCCTTTTTCATAGTTTTATTTATAAGGACACTTAGTAGCATATTGTTAATTGTTAATTTATTGTTAATTGTTTTATTTTTAAGGACACTTAGATCTATAATTTATTGTTAATTGTGTATGCATGCAAATTAAAATTATGCAAAAAATAGAGGAAAGTGAAATAAAAAACTCACAAACCATAATTTGACACAAGATATGACCTAAGAAACTCTTTCGAGAGAAAACCCATCTAGAAGGTGAGGCCACTATGCTCCTTTTTTCTAGATATAAAATGGTTGCAAGTACAAAGAAGTATGGCATGTGGTTTGTGGGATACTATAGTGCAAAAAACCTCTCTAGGTTCTCTATCTACTATCCCTCTCAGATATTTTTCCTCGTCTATGGAATAAATGCACTTGAAAGAATGGAACCGCTTTTCCTCCTAGTGGCCTAGTTATAACATAGCCTAATAGTATACTAGTGGTTAGGTTTGAATACATCAACTCTTAACCATAGTTACAATATAGACTCTTCTAGAGTCTTCTTCATAATAAACACTTCAATATCCATGAATAATAGGGAATAATGTGGCATCCTCTCAAATTATGGTGGTGAAAACAGGAAGATCAACTTCTGAGTGGCATAACTTTTTAATATGGACTCTGATTGACACGATTCTTGCATCGTTGGAAAGATATCTATGAACTCTTAACCATAGTTACAATATAGACTCTTCTAGAGTCTTCTTCATAATAAACGCTTGAATATCCATGAATAATTGGGGATGACGTGGCATCCTCTCAAATTATGGCAGTGAAAACAAGAAGATCAACTTCTGAGTGGCATAATTTTTGCATATGGACTCCAATTGACACGATTCTTACATCGTTGGAAAGGTATCTATGTGTAGCATATCATATAAAGTTGTTGTTCTAGAGCAACAAGTTTTACCCCAAAAAATGTTGTTGATTCCTCAAAATGCTTCTGGAAGGTTTTAAACCCCAATTTGTCAAACTGGGTCACACGAGTAAAAATAGTCTTGTGAGCTAATTCCTCCACTTTTTCCACTCTTAAAGCATCAATATGGATGAAAAAAATTATAATGATCCAATCCAAATCACACCTCCCCATTTTGGGAGGCTTTTGGTCTACAAAAGGTTATATTGAATGAGGTAAGGAAAATTTTCCCTTCTCTCAATTGTACCACCATTTAGCTTTGCCTAGAATTTTTCCTTTCAACCTAATCTACCAAAGGTCATGTTGCCCCCGTCTCGCATTTCTAGACCTCTTCTACAAAATTGTACCTTCTGTCAACTCTATCTGAGGATCTAGTGCCAAATCCTCCACAAAAGGTAGGACATGTTTATCTTCTCGATCTAGCATGAAAGGGTCATAGAGTTTCAGATTCTCACAACTACGTAAATGTGCATGTATAGTGGTAAAATGAGTCAATAGGCATTATCACCCACATTTTCTAGTATCTCAAAGGGACCATACCTTATAACTTTTATTTTTTTTTACCAAGACCCATTAGCCTCTCTTTATTCAATTGTACCCATACTTTGACTCCCACCTCGAACAGTTTCTTTTCTTTGTGTTGATCATGTTTGGCCTTATATTTTTCCTGACTTTTGTAGTGTTTCTTGTACTTGTATATGGATTTGTCTGATCTTCTCTACAAGTTTTTCATCCCTAAAGGAGTCCCCTATAAGATCCCCCATCACTCATCCTTGATGCCCATATGCAATACCTAAAGGTGAAGGTGGAAAATACCCAAAACACATTTCAAATGGGGACTTACCAGTAGAAGTGTAGATAGTTATGTTATAAGAGTGTTGTATATATACCATATTTTTATATTAGGTATTTGGATGATTTTTATTATAACCCCTCAAAAGATGCACCAAAGTCTTGTTGACTACTTCTATTTGTCTATTTGTCCATCTATATGAGGATGGAATGTTGTAGGCCTCTTCAACTTCATGTCCATCTTCTCCCACAATGTAGTAAACAAGAATGAAACAAGAAAGAATTACATGGGAATGATATAACACTTTTATGAAATGATGGACAATGTATAGAGTATTGAAATTACATTACCAAATTCTTATCCCTTTCTCAAGTTGAGTAGGGTTTTATACATCTCTTAAACATCTTACCTTAGAAAAAGGTTGAGAACAACCATGAGAATCTATGAATCTCACGCTACTTTCAATCTCATTTCCAATAGTTTGATTAAAATAGATAAAATACAAATTTTGACATGGCATCCATGTTGTACAAATTGTCATGTCTTGCTTTTATTTCCTAATAAGTCATTAGTAGACTAATGTACAATCGATACCCTTTTATGGATGTAACAAAAACCTACCAACAATGGAATATAGTTACTTTCAATATTATTCATGCCCAATGCAACATCAAAATTTCTTCCCAACTTTAATAGGATAGCCTTAAAGGCCACACAAGACCCTTTTACACTTATTTTTAAACTAAATTTGAAATTACAATATATGTTTATCTTAGAAAAACAACCACACTTGAGGATAGTTACTAATGATTCTAAAATTTGGGTGATAGAATCTAGTAAAGAAAATTTGCAATTTTGAAAATGAAAATCTATATTTTTCCAAAGTTTGAAAATGTTTTTTTTTTAAATATTCCACCTACTTAAAATAAAAAATAAAATAAAATAATAAGAAATTAAGATTTGTTATGATAATAACTTACTTCATTTAACAAAAAGTGAGGAAATAATTTATCTTTATTTCTGACAACATAAAGAGAGATTAAAGAAATAAGTAGACAAACTCACTTTTTCCTATTATTTGTGTTAAGTTTAAGGTTATTAAAGGCTAATTTAAATTTTAAACCAAAAAAAAAAAAACACCTAAATTTGATTTTGTTTTATTTAATATTTTGCATCCATTTATGTTTAGGGGTAATAGTTTGAATGGTTGGAAGGTAGAATTTTTTTGTAAGCAAAAGTTCATTAGATTACTGAGAATTTACATAAAGTACAAGCATATAGAAATGGACCTTGTTTGGATTAAACATGTTCTAATAAACAAAAAAACATGTCTTCCAGAAACTAGCATTGAGCCAAATCTAGGGAAGACCATCTGCCTATAGATGAGAAACCAAATGGTCTCCTCGAGTGTCGTGAAACCATATTTTAACAATTAAAATAGAAATAACATGCAAAAAAAAGGGACTAAAAAAATATTTCCTTATTCCTGTTAGCGCTCTTGTGCATGCTGAGAATTAACTAAAGGGATCATCTGGACCTTCCTTCAGCCATGATGGTCTTTCCCACTCCAACAATGTTCCTTTGAAGCTGGTGTTTGCATCCTATTGTGGTATCTCTTCCTTCTACTTGTCATCTGCTATTACTCGGCTATTGATGGCCCGTTGCTTCCCATCACTACCCAATAGTCCTGATTTTTCAGAGGTCTTCTCCCAGTTTTGCACCTTGAGATAATGAGTTTAGAGCACTCGAAGAAGAGGAGTTTGAGCTATCCAAGGAATTAGAAGGCACAATAGAGAGGGGTGGTCGAGGAAACTAAATTCCGAGAGCACTAGCCAAAACACACAATGCAAGCCTAGCCTAGACAAGATGAAAGTATAAATTAATGATTTGTCTTTCCACCACCTTCAAAACATCTTCGTAGTCTTTCAAGTGTCGCCCAAGCAAGTTCCTCAGTGCCCAATGACCATCACTTGTGTTCCCTATCTCAGCAATCATTCATCTGATGTGTAGCAAAAGGTCCTCATCAAACCGTTCTACTCCTGGACCATGCCATGGAGTCAAAGGTTGATGGCCTCTTCCTCCTCACCTAGGATGACCATGATCATAGACCATGGTTGCCAAATGTGAAATACCTTTTCTGTCTGCACTAAAGTGTGCTCCACTCTCAGTGCTAGAAATGATAGTTTGAATGACCCGTTACGAAATTAACCTGAGTTTCTCTACCCAATGTTGCATTGAATGTGAATTCTCAAACATCCAATGACCCCACCTTATGCAGAGAATGTTAGTGGATGGTGATGGCAGGTGAGATGCACCGCCATCCTCTCGCCATACATACTCTCCTTGTATTGAGATCTTGGGGTTGGAAAGTAGATCTTACATACTCTTTGCCCAAATTTAAATTTCCATAAATACATTTAATCCATTATATATATATATATATTCCATAAATACATTTAATCCATATATATATATATATATATATATATATATATATAACAAGTTATCGATATATCTACTTCCGAAATTATTAAATACACTTTTGAATTAAAACATCTCCTAACATTTTCGAAAAAAGAAATGTGCAATATTACCACACAAAACAAAAAAACAAAAAAAATCACTTATCAAATCAATATAAGCTTACTTCCAAAACCTCCTTGGAATGAATACCTTGAACAAGGTTTATGGCTCATACTACATAGGAAATACTGGAAAACTTTGCTACGTAAAGACTGCCAACATAAAAAATTAGATCAAGATCGGCCTGCCTCCTACCTCCGTAACAATAAGCCCACATATTTGTAACTCATCGCAAATAAGGTGGTGGAAATTTTTGCTGCTGAGTAATTTACTGGCAACATGAAAAATTGGTCAAAATTCATCTTGAATGAAATCTATTGTTTCATAATAAAAATGCATTTGTAATCAACAATCTGTATAAAATGATTACCTTTGCTCTGTTCACCTATGCAAGAAGAGCTTGGAAACTGTTCTCTAGCTTCTGTTTTTTTGCCAATCTATATAGGTTTTTTATACTGTCTTGTACATTCATGAACAGCAAAATTGCTTCTATTTTTCATTGAGGCTCAGAAAATTTTCGTTTTCAGAGGCAAAATGTACCTCATCTTCGGGAAAATCGTCTCCTCATAGCCTCCATTTCAGTACTAAATCAATTTTACCATCAAAATGACTTTTCCGAAATGCCATACAATAGGTCTCAAAATCTTATCTCTGCTGCTAGTGCAAACAGGTCTAATTAGATATATATTGTTCAAGATCCAGCCAAGTTCAACGAACTCTCTCCACTTTATACAGAAAACGGAATGTAGATGTGCCCTAGGCATTTCTTCAAACATTTTGTCTACTACAGATCCAATCAAGCATTCCTATTTTTAAAGCCTATGCAATCAGAGATTTTGGTTAATAAATTTTCGTTTGTTTTTTTATTTAGCAGTAAAACGCTCAAAGATCCTTTGCTTCTTTCTTCTGGATTTCAACAAATATAAATCTTTAAAAATAAGTCTTATAAAGAACGGAAAAGAAAGCACCAGCATTATCCTGCTGGAAAATACCCTTTAATTTAATTTACGATGAAAAATCTGCAGATTGCAAACCCCTCCCTGGGTCCTTTCGCAAAAAAAAAAATGAATTTTTAAAGAGAAAATTGCCAAATAATTTACTTCTCATAATTCAGATATATATCTGATAAATCGGAAAAACAAATTAAAAAATAAGAGCTCCATGGACAACACAGAACCTTGAAAAGATGATTCCTTCTGCTTTTCCTTTGAAATCTTGAACGAATCTAGAAAGAAAAAATTCCGTAGATAACAGATCTACAATAATTCGCATTCTGAGGTTTCAGAGGCGCAAACTTCCCTGTAAACAAAAAACAACTTCAACCGGGGAAGATTTAAGTTGATCTGCGTAAGAAGCACACAAAATGAAGCTGCAAACTCTTCGATTTAAGCACGCTGAACGTTTGGAAAAAGGAGATCTACTAGTCTTAACCCGCCGCATAAGAAAAGCAGAAAAACAGTTAAAACCGATGAAACCCTAATCAGAGCACAAAGAGAAACCTAGAAATATAAGGAGCTCCACGCCTTGTCTCTTCAGATTAGATTCCTTGAATGCTGATTCTACGGCATCTCAAAATATGCTCCCAGCCTGTTAATCAAAGGGTGGAGGAGAATGGTTTTACTGAGCATAATATATCAATCAAATCCTATTATAAACAAAATAGAAAATTAAAACAAATTAACTTAATTTATCAAGTGGGTAGTTTTATTTATTTTGCAATAGAATTTAATTAGTAGCCACTCTTAAAGGTGCAAAGACACACCAAAGTAATAAAAGGAACATGTGGATTTGCTATGATACTATAAGTGTACAAGAAGCCACCCGAAAATTATATTGTATAATCAAAAGCATTTCTATTAAGAGAGGAAATTGAAAAATAACAAAGTTTCTTCCTTGCTTGAAAAATGAATTATCTAATAGTAGAATTGGGACTAAAAGGACTAAAACGATTTTTCAAATGTTACTATTTTTTCAAATAGTTGACTTCTTAACATGTATAAATTCATTTTAATTTAGTGTAAAAAAACAAAGTAGAAATGAGAGAGATTTTTATTGTGATGTCGAAAAGTCAAAAGAATGTTTAGGCATTTTTCCAAGTAGTTTCCTTATGTCATTTGCATCTGGTAGCCAATAACATAAAATGTTGCCATGGGCTCTCACATGTAAGGCATTAGGTTTCCACGTCCATTTAACACTTATCACAAATAATTTCAAATAGAAAACCTGAAATGCCACATATATTTGTTGTAGAGGTAGCTTGAATGCTGATATTTTGGAAGTTTCATGGATACTTAAAAAAAAAAAAAAATCTTTTGACAATTTGAGGTTTTAGATAAATAGTTATGAAAAATCTATCATGTTTTAGATTTTCCCTCCAAAACCATCTCTCTTAGCATGGGGTTCCAACAAAGTCAAATAAACACATCATCAAATGTCACAACTCCAATTTCTAGATGTAAAACCAAAATAGACACCATCCCATTTCTAGATTTAAAACCTGAATCGATAGTTCCGTAGGAAACGGTTCTTTTCCTTAATGTTTTATGCATTTTGAGCACATTTCAAATATAAATATACAATTTATTATATGGTTTAAATAATAATAATAATAATAATAAATTAAATTGAGTATTTGCACTCAAAGCCCATACGAAATAAAGCATCATTGTCTGAGACAGGTGTTAGCATATATTCAATCCACCACTGCTCAAATATACACATACGGTCCACTTGCAGCGGTTTGTTTGCATTCCTCCCCACAAAAGCGGATCATCCACCTCACCCGCATTTGACAACTGGTGGGTTGTGGTGCATCTTCGTGTAGGAGGTTATACATCAAAGAGTCCTCAAAGCCACATGTTGCACGACTTTCAATCTTGGGATGTTTAGTGAAAAAGGGACTTTCAATCCTGGGATGTTCAGTGAAAAAGGGATTAAGATGGACAAATGCCAGTTCTGTTTTTTTTCGTTAAAACGAATTCATTCACATTCTATAATGATTATGCTACTCAAGATTTTCCTTGTGCGTCCATTCTGTGGAAATGCAGTGTTGTTACAAATTTTCAGAAATGTGCATTCTAAAGGTCTTGCACAACAACTTGGAAAACATGGAGATTCTTAGTGACTCGAAGGGAAATGATGCTTACGAGGTTTGGAGTCACATACAGTGCCCTAGAGGCTTTGTCACAAGCATTTCAATGTAGAATATGTGTCAGAGAGGTAAGCTTCATGAAAATCTCAACTAGTTCAAATCTTCAACTACCATGTCCCTGCAGCAAAATGGATTCACTGGAATGCTCCCCAGTCTCAATGGGCTTTTGAATCTGCTAGCGACCTTTCTAAATGACAATGAATTTGATGGCATCCTGGATTATTTTTTCATAAGCTTGACAAGCTTTATTGGGAAAAATACTGAGAGGGGGAAGGGGGGAATTAGTATTTTAAAAAATTCATAAACTTTTTCTTTTATTTTGATTTCTATACGCTACTTTCCTGAAGTAAACCTGCATATGCACACGACTTTTATGCAGACAACTAGCGTATATCCAGTAAATCTCTATTTCAGTTAAATCTTCATCTTTTTGTCTTAAACTGTTATATCAATGATTCATCAAACATTAAATAAGTAGTAAACAAGTGCAGTAAGAACAGAATAAAGCATTATACACAAGCAACACTGATGAATACCATGATTTAAGGTGGGAACCCAATGTGGGAGAAAACCATCATTGTTGTCGTCTATGTCTTCAATTTTATTATTATGAAAAACTTCTTAGAATCTTGTACGGGCGCAGACTCATACCAGCACGCAGGAACCCACTTGCATAAGGCTACAACCTTCACTCGTTCTCCAGCTCCTACTGGAAGGGAGCTCCAGCCCCCTGAACTCGTTTACCAGCACCCATTGGAAGGGAGTTATGACCCCCTAATCTGATCATCAGTTGCCACTGGTAGGAAGCTTCGACTTCCTCACTAAAGGCTTCAACCCTCAGCACCATTGTGGACCACGTTTCATAAATTTTCACATTGGATCCACCTGCTTCAACACATCACAACATGTAGGCCAATTTTCATCAAATTTTCAGACTGAACACATTAACAGCATTTAAGCCCAATACCATAAATCAAAATTGAAATTGATCATTATACCAAGTCATTCAACCAATCATTGAATCGTTGAACCAAACAATCATTGAACCAATCAATCACTCAACCAATCACCAACCCAAATCAACCCCAAACAGTGAGATCACTATAACCAGAATATCAAAATTGGACCCAAAACACTACATCAACATACTGAATCAACTGCAACCTTGATCAATCATATGACATAATATGTACGCTAATTTTCTCAAATAAACATGTGTATATACGAGATTTTCATGTATGCAACCTGCATACAAATCTCAACATACTAAATTCTAAACTACTATCAATCTAAACTAGACAATGACTTGCACACAGGCATACTGAAATATTTTTTCAAATCACAAATCTCTGAACCTCAAACAGTTAGTTGCATTATGAACATTCTTCAACAAATCAATACTTAATCAATTCAACTTTAGATCTCACTATTAAGCCCAGATCAACATGAAGACTTCATCGACAGACAACATAAATACAACAATATTGTATAGACAGATCAATCATATTCTTCAGCAGAAATCCTAGATTTCATACGTGTTTTCCGTAAAGCATATCCATATGCATACGCACTTTTCAAGACTGAAACCCACATATCGATCTCAACATATTGCATAAAATATACGCTACTGCTCAGAAGAAAACCCGCGTGTGTACCCGCCTTACCTGTGTCAAACCCACATACATATCTGCAATTTCCAACTCATAACTACCCATCTGATCAAAGCTTCAGAAATACCAAATCATGACATACACAGTAATAAACACACGTCAAAACCCATATCTAATCTACCCATGAGCATATCACAATCCACAGTAATTTTTAGGTCTAATGATCCTGATCCATGATTGTATTATCGGGTGCATACGTATTTCAGATTAACCACTCATTAATAGCCCATACCATGCAATAAAACTTCAAATCAAAGTAATCATCAATCACTCTCACATACGCACACATTAACACATTGATCTTCACCTCCTTATATAGCTTGAGCCTTAGTCAATAGCACAAGCCAAAACAACACTAGTGTCAGTGGTAATCTTTGATGGGATCAAATAGTCATTACTCTGCTCAATATTGTGGGTCAATACCATGGTTAATACCTTTGGTATTTAGAGAACCATAATGCACCAAATGTACGTGCTTTTTCTTCTTCATATCCACGTGTGTACGTGACTTTGCTTCATAGAACCCATGTATATTTTTTCAAATGTTCACCTTTATCATTCTTTTGTCTCTAACTTGCATACCTTTGTCCAATCATTATGTCACTATGTCGCCTCTAAACTGACATGTGAACTCATCTGGTTACCATATACTTATCTTATTACAAGTGGGTTTCCATCAAGGACAATACATACATCATAATTCCAATAATCTCCCCCTTTGGACTTGATGGCAACCATGTTGGTGTTTGATCAGCACAACTTGTGGATACTTGAAAAATACATCAATCTTTGCAATTCAATTTTTTTCAATCTTTGCAATTCGAACACCAAGATATTTCCCCCCTTTGACAGCAAGGGCAAATGGGGAACCAATGCTCCCCCTGGGCACATGTTGAATCTACCGAAATATTTTCAATGAATTACATGACTTTATGACTCATATGAATATGACCTTTGATATCACCAAGGATGCAAACTTACATCAACCACCCAACCAAGTGGGGTTACATAACATCATCTTCCCATCATGGGATTACATACAGAAATGACTTGACCTTCAATAGTACAAACATGACTAAGTATTACAAGAATCATATTATGGGTCTTTACATGACCTTTACATCAAATGATAGATATGAATTTTATGACCAAGACCAGAATATTGCAGCATAACATCCTTCAACCAACTACATAAGTTTCTTCAACAATATTGCAAACATAATGCGAACAATGCATCATTATCAGCACGGCTAATGCTACCCCTGAACTTGTTCTACCTGTGCACAGTCAGATCTAACCATATCAACTCATACATCAAAGCATCTTCAAAAAACCATAAATTTCATATTGGTACTCGAAACCAGTTATAAGTAACAGCACCAGATTGTAATCATCAATAGACAGGAAATCCAAATAATAATTGACTGAAGCATATCAAAATATGTTCTTGAGTCTGACCCATGGTTTTCTAATTAGAGAAAGATATATGCGACTGTTGGTATAGGAAATCGCGTATATACGCGATTGTCTTTCATAAAATCTGCGTACAAAAATTAAACTTCTGAGATATCACATGTACTTGAAAGAAACTGACCAGCAGAGAGATGAAACAAAGACTACTCCTAGTTTTTGTCTGAGATATTCAAATGCTTCTCATGGAAGAGGTTTTTTAAATATATCAGCAACTTGTTCTTTTGAGGGAACATACTCCAGTTTGACCTTTTGTTCAAGCACTTGTTCTCTTAGAAAATGGTACTTAATTGGAATGTGCTTGGTTTTGGAATGCATAACAAGATTTTTCAAAATGCTAATAGCACTTGTATTATCACATAGGATGGAAATGGTTGGATAACACTTGATTTGAATATCCTGCAATTTATGCATCATCTAGAGAAGTTGTGTACAACAAGATGCAGCATCAACATATTCTGCTTTTGCAATAGATAAGGCAATAGAAATTTATTTCTTGTTGAACCATGATACCAATTGGGGCCCCAAGTAAAATTCACCTCCACTGGTGCTTTTTCGGTCATCAACATTTCCAACCCAATCTGCATTTGTGTAAGCATTAAGAGTAAGATATACATCTTTAGAGTACCATAAGCCAAAGTCTTGAGTTCCTTGTAGATATTTAAATATTCTCTTAACTGCCTGAAGATGTGTTTCCTTTGGGTTTTCTTGGAAGCGTTCAACAATCCCAACTACATGCATGATATTTGATCTAGTACGTGTTAGATAAAGTAAACTTCCAATCATAGACATGTATTATAGTTGATTCACTACGGGAGATTCATCATGTGAGCTGAGGCTACATCATGTCATCATTGGAGTACATACTGGTTTGTAGTCTTCCATACCTTATTTCTTCAAAATATTCTTGAGATATTTTTTTTGTGAGAGAGATGCCATCCTTTGCTTGTTGTACTTGTAAACCAAGAAAATATGTTAGTTCCCCAAGTAAATAGATTTCAAATTCTTGATGCATAACAAAAGACAACTTTTGACTCATAGATTCTTCATTGTCGCCAAAGATGATATCATCTACATAAACAACAATAATTACCAATTTGTTATCATCTATTTTTGTGTACATATTGTTAACAGCGGACCCTTTTGTGAAACCTTGTTGTTGAAGATACTTGTCAAGATGATAATACCATGCATGAGGTGCTTGTTTTAGCCCATATAATGCCTTTTTGAGTTTGAAAACAAGCTTTTCATCATTTCCTAGAATGAACCCTTCTGGTTGTTCAATATATATTTCTTCTTCTAGATCTCCATTAAGGAATGCGGATTTTACATCCATTTGATAAACTTTGAAATGACGGAAGCTTGAAAATGCAAGAAACATTCTTATGGCTTCAAGTCTGGCTAGAGGTGCAAATGTTTCTTCAAAGTCTATACCTTTTTGTTGAGCATAACCTTTGCAAACAAGTCTAGCTTTATTTCTAATGACTTCTCCATTTTCATTCAATTTATTTTTCAATATCCATTTTCTCCCAATAACATTTTTATCATGAGGCCTTGGAACTAATTCCCAAGTATTATTCTTTTCAATCTGATCAATTTCTTCATCCATGGCCTTGACCCAACATTCATCTTCACTGACTTGATTTACATTTTGAAGTTCAATAATGGATAATAAAGCTAGATAACTAGGAGATCCCACAAGAGTTGTTCTTGTTTGTACTCCAGTTTCCTTTTCTCCTAGTATTTGAGTTTTTGGATGACTCTTTTGAACATACATGGATGGATTCTTTTCCCTATCGCTTGTGCCTCGTCTGATTCTTCATTAGTTTCATCTTCTACATTACTTTGATATTATGTGGGAAAGAATTCATCATCATCATCTTCTGTTGTTGGTACCTTTTTGGAATATGTGCATGCTTCATCAATTACAACATCAATACATTCAACAATATTTTGAATTCTTTTATTGTAACATTTATATCCCTTGCTTCTACGTGAGTAACCAATAAGAATTCCTTCATCTTCCCTAGCTTCAAACTTACCAATTTTTTCATCATTATTTTTTATGAAACATTTACTTCCAAAGACTCTAAAATACTTTATAGTAGGAGGCTTACCATACCAAAGTTCATAAGGAGTTCTATCATTGCTTACTTGAACATGAGCTTTGTTGAGAATATTTTCTGCGGTATGTGCTGCTTCACCCCAGAATGTGTTAGGTGTTCCAGAATCATCAAGCATAACACAAGACATTTGTTGAACTATTCTATTCATCCTTTCTACCACCCCATTTTTTTGAAGAGTTCTAGCTACATATAATTGCCTTTTGATGCCATGTTGTTCACAAAAATAAAAAAAATTCATCTGATATGAATTCTCCTCCTCTGTCAGATCTGAGACATTTGATTTTTAGATATAACTCATTTTCTACTAATGCTTTAAAGCCTTTGAATTTGTCAAATTCTTCATCTTTGCATTTTAATAAACTGATCCAACACGTTTTAGAGAAGTCATCAATAAATAAGATATAGTATTATTGTTTTCTTGCTTCTCTAGTCATGATGGTTTTGTAAGCAACACATTAAGCAACCTTGTGACCAAAATTATGACATGAGAAACATTGTCCATTAAAGTAGAATTTTTTTTTTCATAGTATCATCTAGTGTTGTTTACCTTTTGATTGAGGCTTCTATTGTTGTTTATCATTGGATTAGAGTGGGCATAATTTACTTGTGAAGTATCTTTATTTTTTTTGTTGAAGGCTAGTGTTTTTTTTACTGGTTTTTGTTGCATTTAGATAGTTTCCTGTTATTGCAGGGGTCTTTTATTTCTTTGATGTTTCTCCATTTTATCCAAGACATGTCTTCATAAGAGGAGAGTGTTGTACCTTGATGATTTCATCTAAGGTTTTAAAACCTTTAGCAAATCTAAGATTTAGAGTTTTTATCTTCTCAAGTTCCTTTCTTTGGCTTACTATTTCACATTCTAGCTTCTCATTATGCTTCTCCTTTTCTATGAGTTGTTTATTTAAAGTATCTATAGTTATTTTATCTTCTTCTAAACATACTTTAAGTTGAGTGATTTCTTCAATGAAAAAATCATTTTCTTCTAAAGCATCCACAAATTTGTCACCATATTCATTAGTGATTCTTTCAAATGCCCTGAGTAATTTAAAACCTTGATCATACTCTCCCCCTTCACTATTTGACCAACCATCACTATCTTCATGAGTATAATAACTTCTATTTTTTCAAATTGTTTCCTATTTCCTTTTGCAATTTCTTTCACTTTTTTCATGGTTTTATTTATAAGGACACTTAGCAACATAATGACCAACTCTACCACAAGAAAAACACTTGAAGGGAAGTTTACCTCTAAACCTTCTAGTGCCTAGTTGGATTTTCCTTACAAAGTTTGCCTCATCTTCTTCTGATATACAACCTGGTTCCTTGTGTTCTTCATTTTCTTTTCCTATTGTAGTTTCTTTGAATGCAACTTCTCTGATTTATGAGGGACCTCCTTTTCTCATTTCAAAGGTTGTTAAAATCCCATGGAGTTATACAATAGTAAGGTTCCACAGATCCTACTTTTCTTCAATGCAGACACTTTTGACTCAAATTTTGGAGTTAGAGATCTCAAAATTTTCTCTACTAAAGTTGAGTGTTTTATATCTTCACCTAGATTTCTCATACGATTCACAATCTCATCTACTCTTAGAAAGAAACTTGCAATACTTTCATCATTATGAATTTTGAGAGTTTCATATTGAATTCTAAGAGTTTGAAGTTTATCACCTTTTACCTTGTCATCACCTTCATATCTCTGGATGATTTTGTCCCATATAGCCTTTGCTGAATTTAGCTGCATTACTTTGAATTTTTTTGATTATGTCAGGATTCCCAATAAGGCATTAATAAATTTTGCATTGGTTTCATATCTCTTATTTCTTTTTGCATGTGTGGGAACTGTGGATGAATACTAATAACCTCCTTCAATGATTGCCCATACATCTACTCCAAGAGAGTATATAGGCTCTTGTTCTTGTCTTCCAAAAAAGTAGATTACTTTCATTAAAGAGTGGTGGCTTGATAGATGTTGTCCATTCTTGATTGCTCATCTTGGTGGATCTTCCTTCAAATGATCAAGCCTATTCTGAAGGACCTTCTCTAATACCAATTGTTGGGAAAAATACTGATTCATACTGAGAGGGGGGGTGAATCAGTATCTTAAAACATTCATAAATTTTTTCTTTTATTCTGATTTCTGTATGCTACTTTCCTGAAATAAACCTGTGTATGTACGTGACTTTTATGCAGACAACTAGCATCTATCCAGTAAATCTCTATTTTAGTTAAATCTTCATCTATTTTTCTTAAACCAATATATCAGTGATTCATAGACATTATAAAAGTAGTAAACTAGTGTAGTAAGAACATAATAAAGCACTATACACAAGCAACACACATAAACACCAAGATTTAAGGTGGAAACCCAATGTGGGAGAAAACCACCGTTGTTGTCGTCTTTGTCTTTAATTTTGTTATTATCAAAATCTTCTTACAATATTGTACTGGCGTAGAGTCATACCAGCACACGGGCAGCCACCTGCAGAATACTACAACCTTCACTCGTTCTCCAGCTCCTACTGGAAGGGAATTCCATCCCCTTAAACTTGTTTAACAACACCCACTGGAAGGGAGCTATGACCCCCCGATATGATCATCAACTACCAATGGTAGGAAGCTTCGACTTTCTCATTGAAGGCTTCAACCCTCAGCACCATTGTGGACCATGTTTCATAAATTTTCACACTAGATCCACCTGCTTCAACCCATCACAACCTGTAGGCCACTTTTCACCAAATTTTTCAGACTAAACCCACTAACATCATTTAAGCCCAATAACATAAATCAAAACTGAAACTAATCATTGTACCAAGTCATTCAACTAATCACTGAATGGTTGAATAAAAAAATCATTGAACCAATCAATCATTGAACCAAACAAACACTCAAACAATAACCAACTCAAATCAACCTCAAACAGTGAGATCAGTGTAACTAGAATATCAAAACTGAGCCCAAAACAGTGCATCAACGTACTAAATCAACTAAAACCCTGATTAATCATATGACAAAATATGTGCGCTACTTTGTTTAAACAAACCTGCGTATATACATGCTTTTCATGTATGAAACCTGCATACAGATCTCAACATACTAAATTTTGAACTACTGTCAATCTAAACCATAAAATGACTTGCACACAGACATACTGAAAAAATTTGTTAGATCACAGATCTCTAAACCTCAAACAGTTAGTTGCATTATGAACATTATTCAACAAATCAATATTAAATCAATTCAAATTCAGACATCACTATTAATCCTAGATCAACATGAAGACTTCATCGACAGACAACATAAATACAACAATATTGTATAGACAAATCAAACATATTCGTTAGCAGAAATCTTGGCTTTCCTACGCGCTTTCCATAAAGCATTTCTGTTTGTATACATGTTTTTCAAGACTAAAACCTGCGTACCGATCTCAACATACTGCATAAAAGATACACTACTGCTAAGAAGAGAACCCGCGTGTGTATGTGCCTTACCTGTGTCAAACTCACGTACAGATCTACGATTTCCAACTCGTAACTGCACAACTCATCAAAACTTCATACATACCATATCATGACATAAACAATAATAAACACTCGTCAAAACTGAGATCTAATCGACCCATGAGAAAATCACACAATCCACAATAATTTCAAGTCTAACGATCTTGGTTCATGATTGTATTATCGGGTGCATACTTATTTCAGATTAACCCCTCATTAATAACCCATACCATGCAATAAAAATTTAGATCAAAGTAATTATCAATCACCCTCACATATGCACACATTAACACTTTGATATTCACCTCCTTATATATCTTGAGCCTTAGCCAATACCACAGGCCAAAACCACACTAGTGCTAGTGGTATTATTTGACGGGATCAAATATCCATTACTCCGCTCAATATTGTGGGCCAATACCATGGTAAAGACCCTTGGTATTTAGAGAATCATAGTGCGCCAAATGTACGTGCATTTTATTCTTCATATCCGCGTGTGTGCGTGACTTTGCTTCATTAAACCAATGTATATTTCTTCAAATGTTCACCTTTGTAATTATTTTTTCTCTGACCTGCATACCTTTTTCCAATCATTCTATCACTCAGTTCCATCGCTCTGTCACCTCTAAACTAACCTGTGAACTCATTCGGTTACCATATACTTATCATGTTACAAGTGGGTTTCCATCAAGGACAACACATACATCATATTGCCTAACAAAGCTTGTTAGGGTTTTGGTTAGTTTGATAAGATCACTTTGAATATGAATTTGTTTGTTGAATATCATGTTCAGTAGGGTTATTGCATTTCTTGTGTGCATACGCCCATTTTGTGTTAGGATATTTTATTTGAATATTATATCATGTACCAGTTCAATTTGTTAGCATGTCCTTTTTGTTTTCAATGATGTTGCATATTCAATTTTAGTTGTTTTTTGGCGAGAGAGAAGCTCATACAATAAAAATTCATGGCTCATGATAATGACAAGAAATTTGTTGTATGACCTTAGCGTATCTTTATTGATAATTTGCATGGTACTTGTTTTATTTCTTAGACTTTGAGAGGGTTGAATCTAACACCTTGTTGGGAGATGATGAATCCCAACAATATTCCAGTGTTAACGCAGAAAACACACTTGAGAGGGTTCAAGCATAGGTTATATTGTTGATAGCGTTGAAATACCAGGGATAGGTCTTCCAAATGGTCAACACGCATCTTGGATCATATGGTAAGGTTGTCCAAATTCGAAAGGATGAGATGAGCCAAGTCGTGAAAGATGTAGTTCATGGCCCGCTGGAAGGTGGCACCAAAATTTTTAAGGCCGAATGGCATAACTTGGTATGCGAAGGTACCCAAAGGGGTGGTAAATGTGGTTTTGTATCAATTCGTATGGAGAATCTGGATCTGATTGTACCCAGAGAATCCATCCATGAAGGATAGGGCCTCATGACCGGTAAAAGCATCTATGACTTGGTCAATGAATGGCATGGGATAATTGTCTTTGGGATAATCTTTGTTTAGTTCTCAGAAATTGGTACAAACACAGGTGGAGCCCTGTTTTTTCATGATGGGTATAGGGTTGGAAACCCAAGACGTGTAAGAAATGAGATAGATAATTCCTGCTTTGTGGAGTTTATCTATTTCTTGTTTGATTTCTTCAACCTTGGAGGGATGTAATTGACTTTGTTTCTTCCGGAAGAGATGGGCGTCAGGACATGTGTCAATATGGTGTTCCACAATGGTGGGACAAATTCCTGGCATCTCTGAGTAATCCCATGAAAAAATATCCCTATATTATTGCAATAGGGAGGTGTATGAGGCTACTTCTTCTGGAGAGAATGTTGTCCCGAGGGAGATTTCTTCGACCTTGTAGGTTTTTTCAAAATATTTACCTTAATGGAAGGTGAAATATTTGACATGTTTCCTTCTTCAAATGCATCAAGCATTGGGATAGGATTTTTGAACCAATCTACTTTCCCTAATGGTAGGAAATATTTAGATTCTATGGCATAAATATCATGGGTTTGTGTGATTCTAAGCAAAAACACTTTTTTTGGTAGAAAAAACGAATGATGGTGCATGGAATCCCATGGAAATTAAGGTTATGTCATTCCCTCTAGAATATCTTCATCTGAGTGAAATTTTTTTATCTAAATTTAAATTGGATTGCGCAAGGCCGTGAGGAGGGAGTTCGAGCCTAGTAATGTTGGTTGAATAGTAAGAATATGATTCAGTGGCTCATACCGTAGAACCAAGCGAAGTTGAAAAAGAACATATATGATGGTTCTGCATTGTCAGTGGTATTAATACTGGTAAAGTAGTTTTAGTGGTATTGAAACCATTAAAATATGAGCATACAACACTAATCATGGTTCCCATGGATGATGAGATGAATCATATGTGATTTTGCGTGTCGTCAGCATTAGGTGGTGGAAGAATTTCTATAATGGTTGGTTTATACTAAGTGGGAGGGATTTCTTGTGACCTTTTCGGCGTATAAGGGGCAAATGTATCCTCTCCAACAGGAATTTGGCATTGAATCCTAAGATTCTGAAATGTTTGTAACATAGGGCATGCTTTTGTACTATGAGACCTACTAGTGCAAATTTCACACACAGGGAAAGTAATAATTGAGTAAATGGTATGCGATCCAGTACTACTCATAGCGTCAGACGACGATGCTTGGTTCGGGTCGTGAGATGGGGAATTTTTGCATGATTTCCATCTCCATGTCTTAGTTTTTGCATGGTTTGGCTTCCTAGGGTGGTTTTGGCTTAATTATTCTCTGGCTACTTTTAGTCATGGAAGATATTGATAATTCTTCGTGTGATGAAACTGAGAGAATACGTGAAAATAAAAACACGTAATTTTCTCTTGGTTAAAGAGATGAATTTGGGGGATATGGGTTACTATGCGAATAATACCAACAAACTTAGCCAACTCTTGGCATTGGTTAACGAGGTGCTTGGGTTTATCGCATAGGGAACATGGGAGGTTTGGTTTAGACCATGCGATTTTGGGGCGTTTGGTATTTTTCCTACATCTAGGTTGTTGATGGTAAGCAGCGGTTGTCATATTTCCTCCTGGTTTTTAATCCTAAAACACACATAATATGGACCTATATGCTTCATCCCCTTAGGTTTTGGTGTTGTCTGAAGGTTATAAGTCTGAACTGACTAAGTCATAGGTTTTAGCGATGAACCAATGCGTGAAGTCTAACATAGAGCGGAATCGAGGAAGGTGGGTACAATGTTGCACATGATGGTCACTGTCACAAGTTTGAAAATTATGGCATATGTGTCTAGATATGTTGCTATGGGAAACACAATTGACTGGGTACCAACAATTAAATTCCCTTAATTCCAGACATTGAGTGGTCAAATGATTAGGTTCAACAGACAAGGAACATACTGGGGCATGAGGTCTAGCCTGTGTTTTCCTTCTTTTCATCTGTTGGGTTGGGCACAGTGGGTATAAACACAAAGCTACTTCCTATCTTATCTACAAGATTGTATTAGATCCATCCTCTGTTATCTGCATGGGCATTGCAAATGGATCTTGAGAATTGGATTGCATGAGTGTGTGGAATGCATATCTATATTGAGGGATTTCAGGGCAATGGTGTGTATAGTTCATGTATTCCGTGCATATGGCATGTTGTACAAATCAGCCCCTCCATTTGAATCTTGGCCATAGTCTCTTTTTCCCATTTACCGTTGCCCCTTAGAGTGTTTATTGCAGATCGCATAATCGCGCCATCGCATGTCTGCCCCATCGCAAAAGCGCAGTTTCTCGTGCGCGCTATCCCCCGCCATCACATTTTTCATTTTTGTGATCCGCACTCGACTGACCACGCCCATCGCATAGCGCAGAGCGCGGAATTTTGGCTATTCCATTCTTCTTCCATCACATTTTCTCCTCTTGTGATTTTGCGAAATGCGCTCCGGGTCCCACCTCTTAAGCTGTTGCTTCGTTGTTTTGTTATGTCTTCCCTTTGTAACTCCCCCGCGTCGTTCCATCATCCTCTCATATCTATGCCACCACTTCTGTTAGTCTCACTTTGTCCACTATCTCTGTCATCAGTTTTATTCAACAGGCTTTGGTTTTTGCAGAAACTTGTGGTGGGAACAAAATTAGTGAAAAAGATCCGGAAGTCACTGTGATGTGACCTCCATTAAAGAAGGGTACTTCGATCCATGGAAATCTCCAGAGAAAAATCAAAAGGGATGCATTTGGGCAGATGAAAACATTAATGCAACAACAGATTATTAATAAAGAAGCAATGAATTCAGGGTCCAGCTCGAAAGAGGTTCCAAATTTAAATTCAAGAACAGAAGATCGAAAGTACCATGCACGGAAACAGGCGCCTCAAGGTTTTATTGCCGCAGATCTTCCTCCTCCAGAAAAAGGTCGAATGTTTACATATTTTACTATTTATGTCTTGTGTATAGGCGGATTTTCATTTCCAGCATTCATTCTAGAAATACATTGTAAAGTACAGACAATTATGTTCAGTCGTTTCACAGTGTGGGCGCGAATGTTTTCCGCCATTTGATTCAAAATAAATCATTAAATGCTTTCTATCTACCGCCTCCTCTAGAATTCTCTATCTGGTCTATAAAAGCTAAAAGAAAAGACATTGTAAGGGTTCCAGATTTCTATCAGCAAATTGTGCAGTGAAAAAGCTCTCGTATACATCTTGTAATATTTTCTGTATGAAGGTTCAGAGCCCATAGGGTCTCAGTGAGGAGGGGTTATAACTATAATGAGGATTCTGGTCTCTGGTATCTCACAGTATGTAATTTCTCTTATGTGTTAATACAATATCTCTTTCATGCTATTTATCTTCTTGTATCATGCTCTAGAATGCGAGTGGCTCACTAGTTTGCAGTAAGGATTCATCCTTGTTGATGCCCTTTCTGGAATTAGTCAAGCGCTTTAAATAGGCCTAGTCATGGTATACCGTTTCATGTTCACTTCATCCATATTTTCTGCTATATTAGTTGTTTGAGGGGGGTGCTTTTAAAACGCCATTGTCATATAAGGATTCATAAATTGGTATGCCCTTATATGGTTCTGTTGTGTATCTGGGTATCAATCTCATGTCAGCTAATATCTTCTTTATGTTTCCTCACTGCACTCACTTCCTGATATTTGGTTTCTGTGATATATTATCTGAACTGGCCCTCTTTACAGTAAGCGGTCTCTTAACTGTCTGATGCCTTTGTATGGGAGTTTTACATGATGTCCCTACACTGTTCTTATCTTTGTACCAGCTTCTGAGAGAGATTGGTCCCATTCAAAACTAATTTCCTTGTTCAAACAAGAGATAGCAAGTGAGTTCTTGGACTGACAACCCAAACTATAAAGGGCTCCTTGCTATATTAAGATGTCCTAGGCACTGGTCTATGGCAACTCTAGACTGTCTCTAGGGGGGTGACAAAATCATCCACAACATCTTTCTGGCGCCGTTGCCGGGGAGCGAATTCAAGAATATCAGTTTCCCTGGGTCTCGACAAATTGTTTTCACTCTCTAATCAGGTGAGCACAGAGAGTTGAAGAGTTGCATATCTCTCACCTTGGCGACTCCACTGGTCTTTATTTGATAAGTTTTATTGGTAGTCCTGGCTCCTCGTAAGCCGCATTTGAGGTCAGATACATCCCAGCTGAAGACACCCTACGTGTCTAACCCAGAAAAGATTATTCATAAAAGAACTTGGAAGGAGAGGAAGTCAGCCCGTGCTGAAAATTTTGAATATTCCATTGAAGATTACCCGCCCTCTTCTTCTCAAGAAGTTAGAACAAAAAATCTCGATTTTTACTCGGAGACTCCACGTAGAGGAAGTGCCTCAATTGAAGAAGAATCTCATCCTGCTTTCGAGGCTGAAGAAATTAAAGAAGTCACAGAAGTAGTTGCTGTTAACCGTGAGTTATTCCCATCCACACCTCAGGCTTCTGTGCAATATATTCCCATTGTTATTCACACTCCGCTTCCTCCTACTCCTCTCCCTACTTTTGTATCTCAGATTGTTGTGCAACCCCCACCTCCTCCCATGGCCAATGTTCCTACATTTCTTTTGAAAAAATATGCCCCACTAGCCTTGCCCCAAGTGTTAAATGATATGCCACAAGATTATCTAAAGATTCTGCCAAGGTTTAATGGTGAAAATGGAGCTGATGCTCAGAAACATCTCGAGACCTTCTGCTCTTTCGCAGAGAACTTAAATGTTGAACATCTGGACGTGGTCTTGAGATTATTTGTGCAGTCTTTGGAAGGGGAAGCCAGAAAATGGTTTAAGACATTGGGGAATAATTCTGTGACCACCTGGGACCAAATGGAAAGTACTTTTCTCAGGAAGTGGGGAGAAAAGAAAGATCACGGTCAATGTCTCACTGAATTTAATACCATGAAGAAGAAACAAAATGAAGGAGTTTCAGACTTTATTAAAAGATTCAATAAGCTATACCTGAGCCTGCCCCCTGAGATGAAGCCCCATGAAGCTGCTACCAAGATAATTTTCATAGCAGCCTCTGAGTCTGATTTTGGCTTCTCTTTGAGGGAAAGGAAACCTGCCACTTTAGATGACGCACAATCAGATGCTCTCGAATTAGAAGCGAACTTTGCCTCCACCGGGAAACTAAAGGGAAAAACTGAACAAGATACTAGGAGGAGAGGCAAAGAAGAGGTTTCCGCTTCAAGTCAAGAAAAAGATCCAGAGAAATTGGATGAAATAAGTAAGATGATAAAGAAGATGGTCAAGCTTGAACTGGAAGCTAAAAATGCAGCTCCCAAGAATTTCTATAACGCTCCAAACAAAGGATATAATCCCCAGTATAGAAGGCCACCTCTCCAGATATTGCCGAGAGAGACGAAAGAACAACAAGACCAGGTACCTCATCCCTTATACTTGGAAGGACCAGGAGATGACTCCACTGGAGATGCGGCTTATGGATTAGAAGATTCAAATATGGCTCTTTCAAATAATGATGATATGGAGTGCCCGCTGCAAGATGAAGACGAAGAAGCGGAGATTGACCATTACTGTAAGCAATTTGCTGATTTTATGGAAGCACAATTCAATGTAAAATATGATCTCAGATCCTCAAGGCAGAGGACCAGAACTCAGGAGCAGGAAGAGGAACCACCTCAAGAGGAAGCATCTGCTCAGACAGAATCAGCAACAAAGAAGAATGCGGAAAAAGGTAAGAATCTTCTGAATAACCCCTTGCAGTCTAATGATCAGATTCCTTCTTCTTCTAAAATAGTCAGTCCTCCTAATGCTGAGCCGGTGTTAAAAGAAGTTAAGTCTTTAGTTGAAAATAAGGAGTCAAAAGAAGCCATGATAGAAAATCCCCCATCTGCTTTCAATTTACAAAAAGAACTTGAGAAAATTAAGATTCCTGTCCCACTGACTGAATTATTGAAACAGCCTGTATATCAGTCTCAAGTCACCTCTTTTATACTTCCCCCAGGAATACCAATTACACCCGATAGTTTAAACCTTCAAGAAGAAAGACCCATGGTAGTCTATGGCCCACATGTCGAGGAGATAGACCCTTCTACTCCTCCCTTCTATGTGTCCCTAGTCATCCATGACCTGCTGTTACACAATTGTATGCTAGATTCTGGGGCTTCCCATAATCTTATGCCTCTGTCTGTCATGGAACAACTAGGACTGCAAATTACAAGACCATACAAAGATTTATATTCATTTGATTCTAAAAGAGTTAAATGCTTGGGAATGATTAAAGATTTAGTGGTCAACTTGGCCCAAATTCCAGCAAAAAGTGTGGTCATGGACATTGTGGTCGCTGATATCCCAGCCCGCTTTGGCATGCTCTTGTCAAGGTCATGGGGTACCAAGATTGGGGGGTCAATTAAACTAGATCTTACATATGCTACTGTCCCAGTCTTTGGAGGACAGGAAAGGAGGTTATACAGGGAGACTAGATTTGTTAACATGGTAACTAAGGCTGACTGCTCAGAGAACTCTCCAGTTTATAACAAAGAGGGAGACTTTTCATGTTTGATGTTAGAAGAAAATCAAAATTATGCTCATGAACCCCTTTTTGGTCAAATTCAAACTAAGCAGCCTAAAGGAGATCAGGAATCAGAAATTTGGACTTTGCATTTTGATGGAGCAAATTCAAGAGAAGGAAATGGAGCTGGGGTATTGTTGATCTCCCCTACCGGAAAATGGGTGCCCTTGTCTTTTAAATTGGAGTACGAGGCTACAAACAACGTAGCCAAATATGAAGCACTATTATTGGGACTGCAAACAGTTAGAAACATGGGCATCCAATGTTTAAAAGTCCTGGGAGATTCTGAGCTAGTAGTGAGGCAGATCAAAAATCAATGCCAAACTAAGCATCCTCGGCTCAGAGCATATAGAAACGAAGTATGGGACATGATGGAAAATTTCTTCTCAGCATTTAATATAAAGTTCATGCCCCGGGAGCAAAACAGAATAGCAGATTCTCTTGCTGTTGCTGCCAGTACATTCCGTCCTCCTCAGAACCCACTTTTAAGATATGAAGTGGAGGTACGTTACAGACCATCCATTCCAGATAACGTAAAGCATTGGCAGGTGTTCGAAGATGATGAACAAATGAAGAGATTCATGGAGACAGTGGGAGAATTCACAAATATAGAAATTGATGATAATGAGGAGGAAGAAGTTGAAAATATTGCAGAAATTAAATGGGAAGAAAAGATAGCAGGAAATAGAGTGTTGCAGCTGAAAGGAAATGTTATACCTAGGGGGTTGGTGCCCCTAGAAAGATTATTTAATAAAGATGATATTCCATTGCAGCCAAATAAAGTAACAGAAGAAGATCAAGTGGGAGACTTGAATCTGGGTACTTATGCAGATCCTAAAATTATCAGATTATCTAAGAAAGTCCCAGAAGATTATAAAGAAAAATATTTAAAGTTATTTCAATCTTATAAAGATGTTTTTGCTTGGTCCTATCAGGACCTAAAAACTTTTGATGTAAATCTAATGCAGCATAAGATTCCACTGAGGGAAGATGCAAAGCCTTATAAGAAGAAACTCAGACAGATCAATCCTCTGCTGCTTCCCTCAATTGAAAAAGAAATTAAGAAATTACTGAAGGCCAAGATAATTGTGCCATTAAGGTACTCAGAATGGATAGCAAATCTTGTTCCTGTGCGAAAGAAGAATGGAGAAATAAGGCTCTGTGTAGATTTCAGGAATTTGAATAGAGCATCTCTCAAAGATAATTATCCACTGCCTAAGATGGACCACATCCTACAGAAAGTGGTGGGAGCATCCAGAATGTCAATGATGGATGGTTTTTCTGGTTATAATCAGGTAGCTGTATTTCCAGAAGACCAGAAGAAAACTGCATTTACTACACCATGGGGAACCTTTATGTATGCCAGGATGCCGTTCGGATTAATTAATGCAGGAGCTACTTTTCAGAGGGCAATGGACATAGCCTTTGTGGGAGAACAGGACAAGTTTTTGGTAGTTTATCTTGATGATATCACTGTGTTTTCAAAGAATGATGATGAACATATTGAACATTTAAGAAGAACTTTTGAAAAATGCAGGAGGTATGGCCTATCCCTCAATCCTCAAAAATCCTTATTTGCATTAGATGAGGGAAAACTCTTAGGGCACATTGTAACAAGAGATGGTGTGAAAATAGACCCTAAAAGAGTTGAAGTAATAAACAACATTCCTCTGCCCAGGAATAAAAAGGAAGTACAGGTGTTTTTGGGCCGAATTAATTTCCTAAGAAGATTCATTCCTAACTATGCTGAGATAGTTAGGCATATAACTAATATGTTGAAAAAGGATAGTGAAGTCAAATGGTCCCAGGAGCCTAGAGATGCATTCACAAGGATAAAACAGGCATTCGCTGAAGCTCCTGTGCTAGCTGGACCTGATTACAAAAAGCCATTCATGATATTCTCATTCGCTTCACCCCATACAATTGCTGGAGTGT
This sequence comes from Pinus albicaulis, assembly GCA_034641835.2. Lineage (NCBI taxonomy): Eukaryota > Viridiplantae > Streptophyta > Pinopsida > Pinales > Pinaceae > Pinus > Pinus albicaulis. The sequence continues at coordinate 1,729,832,838 of CM076575.1, read as the reverse complement.
TACTACAGAAAAATGAAGAGGGATATAAACAGCCTATAGCTTTCTTCAGTCAAGTACTTTATGATGCTGAATTAAAATACAATATATTGGAGAAGCAGGCATATGCTCTGGTAAAGTCCCTTAAAGCTTTTAGAGTCTATGTTTTGCAATCTCATATTACTGCATACGTCCCCACAGCTGCTGTAAAAGACATTCTGGTACAGGGAGACAGCGAGGGTAGAAGAGGAAGATGGATTGCAAAATCCAGGAGTATGATTTGGATATAAGACCTACCAAGTTGGTCAAAGGACAGGGACTTGCCAAGATGTTATCTGAATCAAATCATCAAGCTCTGGGCATTAATCTATCCATGTTAGCAAATGAAGAGTCAGAAAAAGAAGTGGAGCAGCAAGGACTAGAGATGGCTACGCAAAAGATACATGTGAAATATCTAACTAGTCCTTGGTATAAAGAAATAGCTGAATATCTTTTAATGCTTAGCTGTCCTACAGGCTGTGATAAAGTAAAATACAGAGCTGTGAGAATGAAATCACAGAAATATGTAATTGCCAATGGACAGCTCTATTGGAGAGACCCTCTAGGTATATTATTGTTATGCCTCACAGAAGATGAAGCGCAAAAAGCATTAATAGAATTTCATGAAGGGATTTGTGGAGGACATTACAGTTGGAGGGCCACAACACATAAAATATTGAGGGCCGGTTTTTACTGGCCAAAACTGTACTCAGATACTTTTTCCCAAGTCAGAGCATGCGACAAGTGTCAAAGATTTGCAGAGAGACAGAAACTAGCAGCCATGCCCTTGATTCCCATCCATGTAAATGAACCGTTTTAGAAATGGGGACTAGATTTCATAGGAGAAATACATCCCCCATCAAGTGGCCAGCATAGATGGATACTAACAGCCACGGACTACTTCACGAAATGGGTGGAAGCGATACCTACAAGAAACGCTACAGATGCTGGGATCATGAGGTTCATAGAGGAAAATATCATATCTAGGTTCGGCTGTCTAGCCAGAATTGTAACTGACAATGCGCAGGCTTTCAAGTCTGCCAGGTTTGTAAAGTTTTGTCAAAGGTATAACATTACATTGACTCACTCCACGGCATACTATCCACAGGGGAATGGTTTAGCAGAGTCCTCTAACAAAACCCTGGTAAGGGCTCTGAAGAAAACAATAGCTGAAAATCAGAAAAACTGGGACTCTCAATTGAAGTTTGCTCTATGGGCAAATAGGATAACCAGCAAAAGAGCAACAGGCAAGTCACCCTATGAGCTGGTATATGGGCGAGCTGTTGTGTTTCCTCTGCAATTAGCATTGCCGGTGGCACGTTTCATGCAAGAGAATCAGGAAGAACCAGATGACATGATCAGAAGAATTAATCAGCTGGTAGAATTGGAAGAAACGCGCAACCAGGTGAATGAGAGACTGATAGAATACCAGGAAAAAATGAAGGATATTTTTGATCTCCATGCAAAAGATAGGAATTTTCAAGTTCGAGACCTGGTTCTCAGGTGGGATGTTCGCAGAGCAGAAAAGGGCAGGCATGCTAAGTTTGATCCGATGTGGTTCGGTCCATTCAAAATAGTGAACCTAGGGAGAAATAATACTTTTATGTTAGAAAATCTACAGGGTGATCTGTTGGACGCTCCCGTGAATGGACAATTCCTTAAACACTACTTTCAGTACTGACTCAGGCGGATCAGACTTGGTGTATTTTATGTATATAATATGTGCAAGTGTGATTTCAGTTTTGAAATGTAAATAATATAAATAAGCTAATAAGTTTTGAAGAAAATGCAAAGGGGTCTAAGGTCTGCGAGTTCTCGGCATGCCCGAGAACGAACATGCCGTCCCCAGTTGGAGCCGATGTTGTACAAATCAGCTCCTCCATTTGAATCTCGGCCATAGTATTTTTTTTTCCCTTTACCGTCGCCCTTTGAGCGTTTATCGCAGATCGCATAATCGCGCCATCGCATGTCCGCCTCATCGCAAAAGCACAGTTCCTCGTGCACGCTATCCCCCGCCATCGCATTTATCATTTTTGCGATCCGCGCTCGACTGACCACACCCATCGCATAGCGCAGAGCGCGGAATTTTGGTTATTCCATTCTTCTTCCATCGCATTTTCTCCTCTTGCGATTTTGCGATATGCGCTCTGGGTCCCACCTCTTAAGCCTTTCTTTCGCTGTTTTGTTATGTCTTCCCTTTGTAACTCCCCCCGCGTCGTTCCATCATCCTCTCATATCTATGCCACCACTTCTGTTAGTCTCACTTTGTCCACTATCTCTGTCATTAGTTTTAGTCAACAGGCTTTGGTTTTTGCAGGAACTTGTGGTGGGAACAAAATTAGTGGAAAAGATCCGGAAGTCACTATGATGTGACCTCCATTAAAGAAGGCTACTTCGATCCATGGAACTCTCCAGAGAAAAATCAAAAGGGACGCATTTGGGCGGATGAAAACATTAATGCAGCAACAGATTATTAATGAAGAAGCAATGAATTCAGGGTCCAGCTCGAAAGAGGTTTCAAATTTAAATTCAAGAACAGAAGATCGAAAGTACCATGCATGGAAACAGGCGCCTCAAGGTTTTATTGCCGCAGATCTTCCTCCTCCAGAAAAAGGCCGAATGTTTTCATATTTTATTATTTATGTCTTGTTTATAGGCAGATTTTCATTTCCAGCATTCATTCCAGAAATAAATTGTAAAGTACAGAAAATTATGTTCAGTCGCTTCACAGTGTGGGCGCGAATGTTTTCCGCCATTTGATTCAAAATAAGTTATTAAATGCTTTCTATCTACCTCCTCCTCTAGAATTCTCTGTCTCATCTATAAAAGCAAAAAGAAAAGATATTGTAAGGGTTCCAGATTTCTATCAGCAAACTGTGCAGTGAAAAGGCTCTTGTATACATCTTGTAATATTTCCTGTATGAAGGTTCAGAGCCCGTAGGGTCTCAGTGAGGAGGGGTTATAACTGTAATGAGGATTCTGGTCTCTGGTATCTCACAGTATGTAATTTATCTTATGTGTTAATACAATATCTCTTTCATGCTATTTATCTTCTTGTATCATGTTCTAGAATGCGAGTGGCTCACTAGTTTGCAGTAAGGATTCATCTTCGTTGGTGCCCTTTCTGGAATTAGTCAAGCGCTTTAAATAGGCCTAGTCATGATATACTGTTCCATGTTCACTTCATCCATGTTTTCTGCTATATTAGTTGCATGAGGAGGGTGCTTTTAAAATGCCATTGTCATATAAGGATTCATAGATTGGTATGCCCTTATGTGGTTCTGTTGTGTATCTGGGTATCAGTCTCATGTTAGCTAATATCTTCTTTATGTCTCCTCACTGCACTCATCATCTGATATTTGATTTCTGTGATATATTATCTGAACTGGCCCTCTTTGCAGTAAGCGGTCTCTTAACTGTCTGATGCCTTTGTATTGGAGTTTTACTTGATGTCCCTACATTGTTCTTGTCTTTGTACCAGCTTCTGAGAGAGATTGGTCCCATTCAAAATTAATTTCCTTGTTCAAACAAGAGATAGTAAGTGAGTTCTTGGACTGACAACCCAAACTATAAAGGGCTCCTTGCTATATTAAGATGTCCTAGGCACTGGTCTATGGAAACTCTAGACTGTCTCTAGGAGGGTGACAAAATCATCCACAACATGGCACATGCATGGTTGGTACGTAATGCTTTACTTTATACATTTGTGACCTTGTCTCTCGTAGATGGAGTTGGTGTTGGAGCTGGGATCCCCCACGAAGTAAAGACTCTGCAAATCAAGGAGCGGAGCACGCAACGCAAAGTATATTTTTGATCTTAGGGGCTTTGGGGTGGGCCAAAGCCCCTTAATTGTGTAATGGGATGGGAATTTTTGTGAATTTTTGACTCCACCCATGGTTTGGGACCATGGTATTCTAAAATCCAAATCTATATAAGGAGTCTAGATATAAGTCATAAGGAGGTTATGAATGAAATATCTTTTGCGATGCATTTGGATGTTAGACTGAGTTAGAGTCTATGTTTTGGGTTAGAGGAAAAGGCTCCTGCAGTTGTGTGCATAGAGACCTTAGGAAATACTGTAGTTATGTGCGCAAGCCCTTACAGTTGTGTGCGCAGGGTGGAAAGTGGATGTATGAGATAGATTTGGGTGTTAATGAATGAATTGTTGAGAAAGTTTGAGTTATAATGATATGGTTGATTTTTTCTTATTGTTTATGAATGTCTATGTTGAATAAGGGTTTTTTTTCTGTAACTAAACAACACAGTATGTTTTATGGTTATTTACTATGCTTAATACATGAATAAGTAAGATTGCACAGTCCATGAGTAAGTTCAACAGTTGTGTTGAAAAATGTTGGTAATATTGAGAGATCTGACTTGAAGAGATCTGATAAGAAGGAAAAGCCCCAAATCCACAGTCCAGTGTCCCTCTGGATGCAGAAACCTAGTTCTATCATCCCCCTATATTGCCTCGGGTTAGAAGTCGGTCTGCGCAAGAAGATCATTGCCGAAAGGGCTAGTAATTGTGGTTTTTGTTGGACTACAAAGTCACTTTGAACCTAGGTCTAGGCCCCATCAAGCCAAAAAATTGTTCTGTCACAGGGACTGAGATCTAACTGAGGGATAGCTGGATGTGGTATTCGTCTAAGAAAGAGATTTAAGATTGGATATATATAAAATAACGTGAGTTTGTTGTGCAAGAAAACAAAATTTCGTGTCTCTCTATTGAACACTGGTTACAGAAGTATATCTATACATATCAGTACGAGCTCTTCTTTGCATCGTTTTCTAGCAAGTTGCATGAGTGGATCTCAAGGCTAGCTACATGAATGGGGTATTTTAATAATATACCTACTGTGTGGACCCCAGATCTAATTGAGAAACTGAAAAAGACTGACAATGAGATCATGAGAGCAGTTGGTTACTGTATTAATAGAATCCTTGGGGGATTCCTTACTGAGTTCACGATCGAAACTGTTGTGTCCTATAGTGAAGCCGAACACAAATTTTTCAAAGGCCTACGAGGTAAGTACCTGAATTCACTGAAGTTCTGGATTAAAATTATATTGCTTGAAAAGGGTATACTACAATTGTGCTCATATTGATGGTTGAAGAAAGAGAACCCGGTGCTACGTAAATCAGTAAGCGATTCATAATAGTTTGGGGTACGTACATTGAAATTGAATATAGACCAGTGTTTGAATCTGAGAAAGGAGAAAGCAACCCCGCTACTCCGCGAAGTTTGTCGCTGAGATTCGAAAGTCAGAAAAGTGCTGAGGAAATTCACCAAACTTCCACCCCCACATCACTCCATCTCGTTCTATTCCTCCACGTCCACCTCCCCCCATGGCCCAACCACCAAATATGCATGTGTTAAAGGGAATATATGACCTTAAATAGTTATGGTTTTTTAGTAGAAGTGATATGGATTTCATAGAATGTTACAGCTGAAGATAGGAAGAAAGTGCAGTTGGTTACTGTGCTGCAAGATCGAGCACTGTCTTGCCCCTGGTACATGAAGTTTGTTACAACGGATGAAAATTCTTCATTGGCTAAAACAAATACGGCATTGAACGTTGAATTCAAGAAACCGAAGTCGCAATCTCAATGTATCACTAAGATCAAAGAGATTAAGCAGCTGACTACTGAGACTGTGTGGGAGGTAGATCAGAGATTTAAGACATTGTTGAGTCGGATTAGCTTTAAGATCTCAAACGAACAACATAAAGAGTGGTTTATTGTTGTGTTGTTGCCACACATTATATTTCCATTGTCACAATAGAAGATCACAACTCAGGTTGAAGCACTAGAGATCGCGATGAAGCTGGAGGCTTTACCAGTAGCTGATGAAAGCATAGTGGGTACAACAAATTAAAACTTAGTTGGCGAGCTTGCACATCGAGCTCCAGTATCTAAAGAAAGGAAAGGAGGTTTTCCCAGAGATGAGAACAGAGTTTTAGTGTATAAAGTGCAATACTGAGGGTCACTACAAGGAGAATTTACCTATTTTTAGAGACTATGTGGGCACTGGGATGTCAAATCCGTTAAAACCTGGATCGAGTAGAGGGCCAAGTGCAGAGCTTAATGTATGGTGTAGTATCTACGAATTTGCATGCCAACATTCCACCAATTTTTGTCACTTATTACAAACTTTGGTCAGATCGTTGAAGTAACTTTTCCACAACATTTGTAGTTCGGTTAGGCACAATGAATAGCATTGTAGGAGCTATGATCTAATGCTGCATAATAGTATGGGCGCATATCGAATGCAAGTAGAAGGTCGTGAAGTTATGGGTTGACCAACTACGTGAGGAGGTTTTCAAGGGTGAGGGTGTGAACGAGGAGGAAGTGTTGGTCGAGGGCGAGGAAAACTTGTGTGTTACAATTGTGGAAAACCTAGACTCTTTTCTCGAGATTGCGAGAATGCTACTGCCGTGTCCGGTAAGTATTGTTGGGAATTTGGTCATGAGATAGAATATTGTCCCATTTTTTTAGCTAAAATGCAGGAGAAGTGCAACCAACATCCAGTGAAAAACATACAAATGATGAAGGTTGAACCGCGCCAAGGAGATCCAAGTGTTAACATAGTCACTTGCAGTGGTATGAATACTAGAGGAAACCAAGCAGATAGGCAGAAGTCTGTGCCAGAGACATGGGTAAGGAAGGTTGATGATAATATTGATGGGTTTGATGTACATTGCAAAAAGGAGACATTCATGGCAGTGAATAAATCGTTTATGACTCTAAGGCTACGACATCGACTGCGTAGAGACAGTTTTTCCCAGTAGAAAATAATCTTGAAGAGAATGTTAAAGTAAAGGCACTAGAAAATTTGGCGGAAATTTCGACGGCCAATTCGTCGCTATTCCGACACATAGTCGTCGCAAGAGTGACAATTCAAGGGCGGACAAACCGTGGTTTGTCATGCCGTCGCAGTTCCGACGCACGTAAAAAGTGTCACACTATCGACACTTCTTCCGTCGCTTCCGAACATGCGTCACTCTTCCGACGTCTCACAAACCGTCGCGCCTCCGACGTTTGTAAACTGTCGCACTTCCGATGAAATGTGGTTCGACGTTTGGAACGTCGCTCTTCCGACGCTTGTAAACAGTTGCAATTCTGACCCAACGTGGTCTGACGTTTTGGACGTCTCTCTTCCGACGTCTGTAAGATGTCACAATGCCGACGATATGTGGTCCAACGTTTGGAACGTCGTTCTTCCGACGTTTGGAACGTTGCTCTTCCGACGTTTATAACGTCGCTCTTCCGACATTTGTAATCTGTCGCAATTCCGACGAAATGTGGTCCGACGTTTTTATACTGTCTCTCTTCCGACGTTTCTAGGTTTTCGCAGTTCCGACGTCTACGAAGCGTCGGTAGACCGACGGAGGGTTCAATTTAAAAAAAAAAATTAAAACTTTAAAATACGAGAAACTCTGTTTTGAATATATTATATGAAGTAAAACAGTCCATGAAGTCATTACATTTTCACATCTGAAGATTGGAACCCAAATATCCATCCAGAAAAGTGGAAGTCCCACCCCAGACAGTGATAGAAAAATACCCCATGTCACATACAAGGACTTGATATAAAACCTAGTAACGGTCCACATGGAGATTATCGACAATCTGAGAAAGCATCCAAATATGCCCGAGGCATCTATAAGAAAGTGAAATAGCAGTATGTAGAATAGTAAAGCAACAGATAGAGTACCGACGTCTATTGTTCCAAATACAAATTAAAGTACCCAAAATCCTTGAACAGAGAAAAATGCTAATCATGTGAGGAGTGTGATATGTCCAAAATATAAAAAGACCATCAGACCATATCAATAAACCAACAACATAGACTAGCATCGCTAGTTTTGAAGGCAGAGTGATAAACATTAATCATTTTTTTTTCACAAGAGAAAAACCGTTGTTTTGAATATATTATATGAAGTAAAACAGTCCATGAAGTCATTACATTTTCACATCTGAAGATTGGAACCCAAATATCCATCCAGAAAAGTGGAAGTCCCACCCCAGACACTGATAGAAAAATACCCCATGTCACATACAGGGACTTGATATAAAACCCAGTAACGGTCCACATGGAGATTATCGACAATCTGAGAAAGCATCTAAATATGCCCGAGGCATCTATAAGAAAGTGAAATAGCAGTATGTAGAATAGTAAAGCAACAAATAGAGTACCGACGTTCATTGTTCCAAATACAAATTAAAGTACCCAAAATCCTGAAACAGAGAAAAACGCTAATCATGTGAGGAGTGTGATATGTCCAAAATATAAAAATACCATCAGACCATATCAATAAACCAGCAACATAGACCAGCATCGCTAGTTTTGAAGGCAGAGTGATAAACATTAATCATTTTTTTTTTCACAAGAGAAAAACGTTGTTTTGAATATATTATATGAAGTAAAATAGTCCATGAAATCATTACATTTTCACATCTGAAGATTGGAACCCAAATATCCATCCAGAAAAGTGGAAGTCCCACCCCAGACAGTGATAGGAAAATACCCCATGTCACATATAGGGACTTGATATAAAACCCAGTAACGGTCCACATGGAGATTATCGACAATCTGAGAAAGCATCCAAATATGCCCGAGGCATCTATAAGAAAGTGAAATAGCAGTATGTAGAATAGTAAAGCAACAGATAGAGCACCGACGTCCATTGTTCCAAATACAAATTAAAGTACCCAAAATCCTTGAACAGAGAAAAACGCTAATCATGTGAGGAGTGTGATATATCCAAAATATAAAAAGACCATCAGACCATATCAATAAACCAGCAACATAGACCAGCATCGCTAGTTTTGAAGGCAGAGTGATAAACATTAATCATTTTTTTTTCACAAGAGAAAAACGATGTTTTGAATATATTATATGAAGTAAAACAGTCCATGAAGTCATTACATTTTCACATCTGAAGATTGGAACCCAAATATCCATCCATAAAAGTGGAAGTCCCACCCCAGACAGTGATAGAAAAATACCCCATGTCACATACAGGGACTTGATATAAAACCCAGTAACGGTCCACATGGAGATTATCGACAATCTGAGAAAGCATCCAAATATGCCCGAGGCATCTATAAGAAAGTGAAATAGCAAGTATGTAGAATAGTAAAGTAACAGATAGAGTACAGATGTTCATTGTTCCAAATACAAATTAAAGTACCCAAAATCCTGCAACAGAGAAAAACGCTAATCATGTGAGGAGTGTGATATGTCCAAAATATAAAAAGACCATCAGACCATATCAATAAACCAGCAACATAGACCCGCATCGCTAGTTTTGAAGGCATAATGATAAACATTAATCATTTTTTTTTCAGAAGAGAAAAAATGCTATTTTGAATATATTATATGAAGTAAAACAGTCCATGAAGTCATTACATTTTCACATCTGAAGATTGGAACCCAAATATCCATCCAGAAAAGTGGAAGTCCCACCCCAGACAATGATAGAAAAATACCCTATGTCACATACAGGGACATGATATAAAATCCAGTAACGGTCCACATGGAGATTATCGACAATCTGAGAAAGCATTCAAATATGCCCGAGGCATCTATAAGAAAGTGAAATATTAGTATGTAGAACAGTAAAGCAACAGATAGAGTACCGACGTCCATTGTTCCAAATACAAATTAAAGTACCCAAAATCCTTGAACAGATCAAGAAAAACGCTAATCATGTGAGAATTCAAAGTAAAGTTAATCTATTAACATTGCAAATAAAATTACACCGAAGTCAAAAACATTGCCTGGCCATACTCATGGAAAATTTGTCATCAAAAAATCAAAAAATTAAGAAGACTGCCCTCATACGGGGAAACCAGTCTTGAACGTTTAATTTACAGAATTCAAAAATATTACAAAGGTCCAGCACAGTAAAATAAAGTAAAAGCAGCCCAATTAAGTGGGCCCGCTAAGCAAGAAAAAAAAATTAACCAAACTACTCCTCCGGTGGTTCCTCCACGATTCGGAACCATCCTTCGGAAGGTCCAGGATCGCTAGGTGCTACCTCCACATACATGCCACGGCTCCCCTCCTGAAGGCCCGAATGCTGGCCGGCTTTTTCCGAGCTCAGACCCGCTGGACGAGTGCATTCTTCCTCCGTTTGGGCCTCCTCGCAGAAGACCACAGTGACTAAAGCCGTGATTCGCGGGTGGTTGAGAGAGCAATTAAAGGAAAATTGCGCAGTGCGCGTCGTGGGAGAAGGTGAAATAGCGGTGGGGAAGCCAGGAGCAGGGAAATCCATACGGTGGCCAGATCCTACAAGCCGACCCCGCCCACTCCTAGTATTTGGATATCGACCTAAGTAATAATCACTGGACTGGCCGGAAGTCGACTCTGTTGTGGGGATGGAGGGAGCGCGCCGGGGTTGACCTCTAGTGCTCCCCCTGCGGCAATGCATCCTATGACGCACGCGAGGCATGGGTGCAATCTCAAGCGCAGTGGGCACAAGAGGAGACGGAGAAGCAAAATTCCAATTAACAGAGGAAGACAGACAGAGACAGAACCGAGAGAAATGAAAATATGCAGCAAGGTCTAGGCAGAAGTTCAGCTGGCCACTTCTCCTTATCGTCACAGTTAGCAGGCAGTGTAATCCAGCAACCGGCTTATCTGAAAAACCATGGCTAAACGCCATTTTGTCGACCCGTCTGCAATGCAATCATAGGACGCCCGTCATAATTAATCTCTGATCATTAATAATGAGAGCCGAAGGCCGGATCAAATTGGAGCATGCGGAATCTCTAAGAGGAGTGGAGGTCTGATCTTGAATAGCGTTAAAAATTAATTAATGCAGATTTGATGTGAAAACTTAATTGAACAACGTTAAATGTTAATGCAATTGATATGAAATCACCATATCCATGTCCCATCACCTTAAACGCTATCGAATGCACTTGCAGCCGGGAGCAGGGCAAGTTTTTATTGAGGACACGTGGCAGAAATTGATTGGAGCGAATCTTTGTTTGGGCCGCTCGCACAGTGGAAATCCGGACCCGTAAAATATTAGGGCGAATTTGATAAGAAATTCGCGTCACAAAATTGGCCGACGTCAGCAGGCTATTTTGGAACGCGAATTTGGTTTGAATTATGGTTTATCGCCGTTTGAAGTCCGGCGGGCTCGACTTAAGAACAATTTTGTTTGATCCCATCTTATAAAATTTGTGTGTGTTTTCTTTGATAATACACATGTTTATAATAAATCATGGGAATACCACACTAAACATGTGGAAAAGTTATATAAATAATTATTGAGAACAATCATTTTTATGTAAAAATATCCAAGGCGAGGTCTGTGTAGAGAACCGAGGTATAAAAATCCCGCTTAATAAAGAGACAAAATTGTTGTGCTTTCAGAACCTAACCTGAGGATTAGACATGAGTTAACAAACAAAAGGATAGCGGAACCAGACTTGCACCCGTGGTCAAGCCCTCTACCAAAACCATGAGCGGAATCACAAAAGCGGGTTGCCCATATCGCACCGCTTTTGCGGAGTAGGCGGTATTTCCTATTCGCGAGCGATTCCATAGGGAATGCGACACGTGGCGAAGTGACCCCGGAAAACCACCGTTTAACCCACGCCATCGCACGTTAAAGCCCGACGTTGGAAGCCGAGCGAAATTGCCAAGAGTCGTTGATTTGGAGAAGGGCCATCGGACGGTGGTCGCACGTTGAACTTGCCCGGAGGTTAACTAAGGTGTGCGGAGGATAGCCAGGTACGATACACGAGTGTTTGATTGGTTATTGATATATATAGGTGGGGCCGGAGTATAATGAAATTTTTTAATTAAACGATTGGCGGATAATTAGCATAAGTCTGGAGCGTGATTGTTGTAAGGCTGGGTGGTGAAATATAGAGCCGAAAGTTCATTACAAGTTATTTATTTTAAAAGAAACGTGGAGTATAAATACAAAGTGTTGAAAGTTAAACATTGGTTATAAGGATTGGAGATAATATAAAGTCGGGAATATAAATTAAAGTCCAACCATTGCGGATAGTATTTATTTATCAAATTCTACGAATTTGATAAATAAACCCGAAGAAAGAAGAAGTCAATTAAGACTCAGGCTGGAGGAAAAGAATAGGGTACACCAAGGGAAAATGCTGATAGAGCGATTGTAGACACACCAGCTCTCCTTGGGGGTCCAATTTCAGTTTTGTTGCGTCACACGATGATCTCTCTTCTCTGGCATTTACTTGTATTGAAGATCACTGTTCTAGGAATAAGGAGTTATTTTCTCCAAAAATAACCCTAGCCAAACATTGACAATGCATCAAGGATATCTTTCTATGCTTCATAAGTACATATGTTCTACTTTTAAATCATGTCTTGGAAGTGGTTGTTTTGCTGGAAATTATTCACCAGTTGGTTTCATACCAAAGTCTTTTTCACATTTTCAGCATTCAATACATGAAAAAGATAATGGTTTAAAACAACCTAAATATTTGAAATTTTGCAAGAATTGTCTGGCACACTTTGAATATGAATTTTGAAGTCAAGTGCATGATGTTGTATAGGATCAAGTGTCATTTTGAATACCAAATGTTTCACAAAAAACTTCTCAACATGCTACCCTGCAGTAAAGATTAAATGACAATATTGCATCAACTATTTCCATAATAAAAGTGCACCTCGGCCATAAGACTAAACAACTACAAATGTTGTAGATCTAACAAGACCACACAATCAAATGTATTCCACAAGGCCAATACTGTATGAAAAATGAAAAGAGTTTGCAACCAAAAATACCTTAGGCAACTAATTCAATTAGATACACCAAACCATCAGCAAAAAGGAAAACCAGCCTACTCAAAAGGCAAGCGTTTACCTCCTTTGACAAAATTTTGAGTTCTAAAACAAGGGCCTTTATTGTCTTGTCAATGCCCCTAGTAATTTGAACGGGGTTTGCACCTGCTGCAACAACCTAAACAAAAAGGTTTCATTTCAAATTATTTTCCACAAATTTAAGATACAACCATTTTCAATTTTGTATTTCCTAACAAGCTCATAAATTTTGACAAAAGAACCAAAAATTTTTAATACCTGATAGCAATTTTTTCACTCAAAAACTATCTTAGACTCAATAATCCCAACCCAAAACTAAAAAACCAAACACCATAAGACCCTACAAAAATGAATAGATGATCTTAATCCAGTACTATCGACAAAAAGTTACCTTTACACCCTCACTTATTAAACCCTGTGCTGTTGAATTTTAACTTCAACTGCTGCAGCAGAAGGACGGATGCAACAACAACATTTTTTTTGGAGGTTGCTTGCATGCCATCCAGAAATTTAATTCAGCATTTAAAATTCTTGCAAGTTTTTTTTGTAGACGACCGCAGCCATATTTCTGTACAGGATTGTATTTAAACACAACAACCAGCATTAACGCAATTCACCAACCAGAAATTAAACAAACAGTAATTGACCCGACAGTTTTGTAAATTCAGAAGGAGGATACGTGGAGCATTAATATTGGATTGCATGAAATTGAAGGGAATCTGAAAACCTGAAAACCGGACCCAAATTTTTTATAGGGCACATTGGATTGAGAATTCGAGTTAAAATTAGGCAGACGTCAGCATCCCATTTTGGAACGTGAATTTGGTTTGAAATTCAATCTATTCAGACTTTTGAAGTCCGACGGAAAGGGTTCTTTAATGTTTTGATAGTTTAATTTTATGTATGCTTTAATATATACATATGTTTTAAACATATGTTATATATATATCATATGCGAAATGAAAGGTGGGCCATGGAATTTAGTTTTAATTTTATTTTTTTTAAAAGAGGGTTTATTATAATATGTTTTATATGTTACGACATATAAAAATAAAAAGATCGAAAAAGCGGCCAGTTTTTATAGACGATACATAAATTTTTATTACACGGCGTGTAAAAAGTAAGGCGGGTGTAACTTTTAGTGTGTATACTGTGATGCGGAAGCTTACAACAGTGTTTTAGAGACAGAGTATGTTTGTTTTGAACAGACAGTGAGTTGGTTTTATGCACTGCGTTTTGTAGCAGTCATAATTTTGTAATCCCTCTCGGTGAGGAAGTAGTGTAATAGTTTTTTTTTGAGTTATTGAAGGGAATAGAAGTTTGTTTTCAAAGTATTGAAACTCTGTCTCCTGTCAAAGAAATTTTATTTTCTCTGTGTTAGAGGAAGGGAGATTTATTCTCCATTCATTGTTCTGGAATTTTTCAATATTCCAACATGTGCAAGAACAACAGATGTTGTGGTTCCATCCCCAGCTAAATAATTTGTCTTTTCCGCAACTTGCCTTACCAACTTGGCCCCAATATTTTCAATTGGGTCCTCTAATTCAACCAATAAAAAGGCCAAAACCATAGCATTGAGATACATTTCATTACATTGTCAATAACAATAAAATTTGACTCAGCCATAACCCTTTCCTTTTATTGTTGTGAAAAGCTTTATGCATTACTCTAATGTGGCTAGTCCATAGGCCATGTAGACCACTGGGTAACAAATATGTTTCCTTTCACCTTTGAGTTTTCAAATTATGCCTACCAAATCTAAGACATTTAAGAGGGGGAACTAATACAACGTTAAAAAGAAAACCGGAGCACACATCTACAAATTACCTCCTTAGCTACTGTCACACCATCATTAACTATTTTCGGAGAACCATGCTTGCTCTCCAAGACAACATTTTTCCCTTCGCCCCAAGGGTGACTCCAACAAGATCAGCAAGTTTGTTCACACCACCTGCAAGACAAATTGACAATGATTTCAGTAAGTGTGCAATTGAATGCCAGACCATATGCCAAAACAACCCTCCATGAAAAATTAAAATAACACATTAAAATCGAATATAAGTGGACAAGGAAAGATACACCGCGGTGAAGTTTCACGTGCAGGTGACCTTCCTTTAAACATAATTTTTTCTCTGACCTGCAATTTTTTTGTCACTGAGCCATCCTTGTTGAAGTACAACTCCTTTTCCATAGCTCTTGTATTAACTACCTTCTCTCTGTCGTGTAATCTCAGAGTCCCTCTTCTGCTTGAGCGATTAAAGGAAATAGGTGAAAAAACTGAAAGAGAAGACAATTGTCTGCCATAATTATCAAACATTGCACCCAACTTCTTCCCCTTTCCATTGTTACCCAATGAGGTAGATGTGGCAATTGTTGTCATACCGCCAAAAGCAGAGGCCATCTTCTCTTATGCTGAATATAGAATTACAAGATCTTCATATTAGTATGAACCTTAAAAAACATGACTCCCATTGCTAAAAACCACTTTTAAGTTGTAACAGGAAAACTAAACAATTATCGCAACTTTTGGCAACTTCTGGAGCATTAAGAGAGAAACAACCAAAGAGAAATACAACCACAATCCTCATTTTAATGAGACCGGACTATATATTTGCATTAAGATAATAGAAAGAAATCACGAATATATTAAGGCCACCACAAAACAATCTTTAACCAGTGTCTCTCGCGGCCTTCAGGTTGCCATGCTAGAGGTTGCATATTTTTAATTTAAATTCTTGACCTCTCGTGCCCATCTATGAATGCATCCAATGGGATATCTACATCAAATTCTCCTTTATATCCCCCAAAACAAATTTCCTACTACAAGAGCACCAGTATTGATGGATCACCCCACACCATCCCACCCACTAGAAACGGTGAAAAAGGAAACCCGAGAAAACTTCTGAAATATCTCAAGATGACTATATGGGTGGTTCTTATGAATCAACCAACCATTAAAAACATGCTCATCAATCCAAACCATGAGTATTATGTGACAATATTCAAGCAGGCACTGAATCGGATTTCTGAAGCTATGTTAGAGAAACCCTAAACTCTCACTGAAAATAGGTGAAATGTGGCACCACTCAGAGATTGACATGTGCCAATTGGTACAAGTGGTAGAAAATTGGCATGCTCAAAAAACGAGGTGATGCAGGAATGACATGAGGGAGAAAATATCAGAAAAGCCCCAAATCTGGAGAACTAAAGCTCATCACCAACCTGAGATTGACAACTTTACATGGTGTAACCTATGAAATCGTAAATGGAGAAATCATAGTAACAATAAAGTAACCTATGTAACAATAAAGTCGGATTCATCCTGGGAGTGGTAATGGGAGAAATCATAGTGAACAGCAGGAAACATGCATAGTTGCTTACAATCAAATAGATGAAAAAACACATACAAAAAACCTAAATAATAATCGTGAACAAGCTTAATATTGAATTATGAACTGTAAAGGAACTTACAAAATGTGACATTACGAACCTGGTCAAGCGCACAAGCAAAAATATCCTGGACATGACCCTGGTTGACAAGTTGTATTGCTCATGATGCAAGAGGATTTGTACCTGCACTGCCAAGTCAAACAAAATCCATCATTATCTATACAATAAATACAAGTAATTGATGTAGTATTTTTTACTCTAAGATGCATTCTTATGATAATGTTAGAACATATGTTGAAAAAGTCAAAACATACCTGAATAAGCTCCTCTTCGTTTCAAGAACAATTTATTGGAGTCGCATGAACTTGGAACAAGCCTCCCACGATCTGAAAGAGTAGCAACTAAGTCAACGGTGACTTTTTTGTTGCTACGCTGGATCGAGGGAGGTTTGCTCCAAGATTAAATCGCTCCAATAAATTATTCTCTACTAAACAGGGCCAACCACGTGAAGGTGGAAGCTCTTATGGCCCCTCCCCCCCCCTCCCATCACTCTCAATTCCCCAATACCCAATCTATATTTCAATTTTTACTTTCATGAGCATAAAAAAAAATATTCAATAACTAGTAAAAAAACAATTCAACAAAAAGTACGTAAGGAAACATTGCAATTAATGCTTGACATAAAAATAGTATGATAAATGAGTTTTTTATATAACGCAAAAAAATGTTCCAAGTATGGTAACGTTTGTCTTATAATAATACAATATTTTACATTGTCAAATTTTCTTTTTCTTCTTCCTATTTTTAAAACTCCTAATTACATCATCAATATCATCGTGCTCTGCTCCTGTTTCGTGCCTTTCAACCCGCACTGCTGACCTAGTTGCGTATTCACGATGTCTGGGCTCATCCAGTGACGGGGCATCGCCTACAAAAACAGATAATATTAAATTTTAATTGTCAGATTTTAAATATCATTGAACTAGTTCGGTAATATTAATAAAAAAAATTGCAATGAGATTATTTACCTGGTGCACCAGTTGTCGCCGCTGACCTAGTTGCATATTCACGATGTACGGTCTCATCCAGTGACGGGGCATCGCCTACAAAAATAGATAATATTAAATTTTAATTTTCAGTTTTTAAATATCATTGAACTAGTTCGGTAATATTAATAAAAAAAATTGCAATGAGATTATTTACCTGGTGCACCAGTTGTCGTCGTTGGGACTGTTGCCCTGTCTTCCTCTCTGGTGGTAAGATCCTCAAGGGAAACATTCTCTGTCATTTAAACAAAAAACGTTATAAGGACAACCATCAAGGTATAATTAGAAAAAATTATAAGTGGAAATTAATTACCGTCATGGCCCTCACTGATAGCAGCATTGTCGGCCTGGTCCCCACTACAATGATCAGGTTGCACGAGAGGATCATCTACATATGGCTCTAAAACTGGGTTATTTACCTCGTCGGTAGTGTTGCTCCCCTGATTTAAACAAATTTGTTAGACATTAAATTTATGGACGAAAACAAAAATATTGAAAGGTTAATGTTTTACCTTATCAGGCATTTTGGATCTTGGGACCTGCCCCAAGCTTCTGCGACGTTCAACTACGACTTGATAGCCGAAATGGAAAGCGATATTTTTATCTTCCTCTGTAGTTTCTGTTCCGAAGTCATCACCCTACATTACATATGATTGTGTATTTTTAATCATATTTGATAGGATTACAAAAACGTTGGAAGGCGATACAATTAATTATAAGATGTTTAGCTACTTAATTACAATTCTTACAGCTAATTTCAAGTAGCCACCCTGGCCGAGCTTGTGATGGCCCTTTTTCTCAATCCTAGCTTTGGTTGCCTTTGAGGTGTCAGGCAACCTAGCATCAAAAGATTGAAGTTAGATATGACGTAGCACACTTTTATTTTAGACATAAAGAAAATTAAAGCTATTGAATTAAAGTTGTAATTTACCTTGCGGGTCCAGTTGGCATTTTTCCTTCTTTCTTTGCCCTTTTCTCTTTTCCGTCATGGATGAGTGCTCTCCACTCACTCTTTGAAACTGCGAGAGGATGCTCATATCTAGGGTTAAATTGCAATTGCGTCCTATAGGTGTCCCTGGTATATTTCAAATATTTGCTGGCTACCTGAGCCACTGCTTTTCTGTCAAATGTGCCGAGCCCAAAAAAGGCTTCTAGATAATCTAGAAGTTCTTTTTTCAGGTTGGAATTCTGGGAATTCCACCCTGTACGTATGTTTGGGCCAAAAATTACCAACGCATGGCTCTCCAGAATCCTGTAGAACTCATTGTTTCCTACACAGAATAAAACCAAAAAAGAAGAAGATATTATCATTAATTTAAAAATAAAAATCATGATAAATTTGTTTTAGATAAAGTACATGAAATAGTTAAAATATTAAAATTTACCTGGGAGTTGTACATGCTTTATAGGGACACCCTCATCGTTCACCAACAACGTGCCATTAATGGTCCCTGTGGAGGTGACACGTGTAGCTCCAGGAAACGCAATAATGTAGTTGGCCATATCAGCCTCATCATTGCCAACATGTTCAGCGGTTGGCTGGGTGTCTGCTTGGGCAGGGTGTGTTTCTTGGCTAGCACCTAAAGGAGTAGAAGGTGTACGAGAGGGTTGTTGGGCAATCTCTTGCCCTTGTGCCCCACTACCACCAACACCGGGTTCAGCAAATGCCAGAAAACGCTACATACAAAAGAACTTTTTGTTAGTTTAGTCAATGTAAAAATTAAAAATCAAACTATCACAATTCATCTCATGCAGAACAAAAAATATATCCTTTTGACTTTTTATTATTACCTGATATCTTTCTAGCTGCCTCATAAGATGTTGTATCCTCTCTTCTGTTTCAGGTGTTTGAGGCG
The DNA here is from genome assembly GCA_034641835.2 of Pinus albicaulis. Lineage (NCBI taxonomy): Eukaryota > Viridiplantae > Streptophyta > Pinopsida > Pinales > Pinaceae > Pinus > Pinus albicaulis. The sequence continues at coordinate 1,729,813,711 of CM076575.1, read as the reverse complement.
CGTCTATCAAAGTATTAAATTCCAACCTTGCATCTCGTGCCTTTTTTTGCAACAAGAACACTGGAGATAAGGATGAAGAAAGCTCTTCCTCAAAGAGGGAATCATCAGGTGTACCATGGCTAGGTGTCTGCATATTTGAACAAAATTAATATTATTTCAATTATGTAAATAACTAAAATACCTGAAGATAGAGCAATGCTGGCACTTTACATGTTCTTCCGCTGGCCTCTTTCCGCTATCATCCCGTCTCGGGGTTGTTCCTGCACTGCTCTGATCAGTCTGACACATTGCAATAAAATTATAAATGTAAAAACTTGAAAACAATATCTAACTTGAAAACACAAAATGAAAACTGAAATAATTTCTAATAAGACACCGGAAGACAGAGTTAGAGTTTCAAATATGCCTTGCATTGAATTCAATCCTGGAAACATGTCATTGCACATTAAGGCACCCAAACATTCAATCCACGAATGATATATTTAAGTAGGCTTCTCCTATTCTGGGAAAACACCATACCTATAATGCATTCACTTGCATGTATAAGGGAAAGGAAAACATGTTTTCATAAAACGGTGACAAAGGCATCTTGGGGAAAGGTATCTTCACTTTTTATTTATGTTGTTCACCCACACCACTCTCGTGTTTTCACTAATCCTGTTTTGTCATTTTTTGGATTCAAATTAAGTTAAGGCCTTAAGTATTTTTTGACCTTTCGGTGTAGTTTTTATAAGTGGCATGTATGGATTTTCCATTAATTATGCACTTTTTCTCTTCATGCGCATGTTTCCCTAGAAATCAAATGCATGATTTAGTCCCATACATTTAACAAGTTGTTGGATCAACTCCATAGGAAATATCATGTTTCCTATTCAATCAAAATTTATCTCAATTAGGGTAGGTAGGAAGGTTTTCCCTTTGTATTAATAGGGCACTTCTAGCTTGCATTTTTATTATATCTTTCAAATTTAGCATCATTTCAATTAGGGCATGAATTTTTGCAACTTTCAAGGTGAGAATGAACAAAGAAAAATTTTTGTGATGGATGACTGTATATGACTCCATGGCCAGAGGAAAAGGCACTAATCTACTTCTTCAAATATCTATAGGTCTCATTCACCTCATACGAAGATGGTCCCTGATTTTGAGCCAAATGTTGCAGCAAAAAGTTCCCCCCCTCCATAATTTGATAGTCAATGGAAATTTCTTAAATTGATGATGGGGCAAGATTATGGAACATTGGCACATACATATGTAATGGATTCCAAGATCATGATATATGTTTGCATATGTTTATGGCAATGTTCCACCAAGTCCCCTGGAGGTGGGAGCGAGGGGACGAGGGAGCGCGGGAACGGCCTATGCAAAAGCTCCCTACCAATTTTCAGGAAACGTGGGGGGACGTCGGGGTCATAAAAATTATAAAATTTAATATTTAAAATGTAACTATATTTTTGCAAGGAATGTATATACAGTCATCATACACTTGCATCATGAAAGATAAATCATAAATGATAAAATTACAAATCGATGAATGATGAATCATATAATTGAAACAAATTTAAAAGTTAAAAGTTAAAACATACATCATACAATCATGCATGTAAGTTTGTAAGTTTGTAACTATATAATCATTAATGTAACTACTAACAATGTACAATGAAAATAAAGTTAAAGATATCATATGACATATTATATCAAGATTCAAAATAGAGTTTAAACTGAAGTTTACAACTCAAGTCTGAAACATAAAACTTAAACGCAAATAAGTTATGTCTGAAACATAAAACATAAAACATAACATATGAATGTCAAATGATATCATCATACTGATAAATGAGCATAAATGCTCAAGTTAATGCCCCACTAGTCTCTGCATCCAACTTCTGCACGAATATATCAAGATCAACCATGTCACCATATGAATCAGAATCACTTGGATTCTCAAATATGCTAAGTGGCACATCAACTTTTAACACGAAACCATAAACTAAAAGGGGCGGTGAGGGGACGTGAGGGGGCGTGAAGGGGGGTGTGAGGGGGCGTGAGGGGGCGTGAAAGGGGGTGTGCGGGGTCGTGAGGGGGCGTGAGGGAAACATCCCCTAGAAGTTCCCAAGAAGTCGGAGCGCGAGGGGGAAAGGAATCTAAACCCCTAGGTGGGGGGGCGAGACCCCGTGTAACACTGGTTTATGGAGGTGGTGGAGCAAAAAAGAGCTCAAATAGAGCTGAAATTTTTCACATAAAAAGGACTGTGGGCTTGACTAATGGTTCCATTTAAAAAATGATATCTAGACAGAGAATAAGTGTAGCATGCAAACATGCATTGAAAATCCATCTGAGTTTGCATTGTATTACTTATGATGGATTCAAATTTGGGTTTCAAAATGCCAGGTTATGGCATGATTTTGTTGAGAAACCCTTAGTTGGATTCTCATGTTGGTTTAATTTATATTTTGAGTTTGTTTTGCAGTCTTTGGGTGATAGTAACTCATGAACTAGGTTACCAATGTGTAACAATCATATTTCAAGAATAAAGTTGTAATTTTTTTATATTATTATTATTATCTATTAGCTACGAGTATTGACACCTAATGCCTGGAATTTTGACATCTTGATAGCATGGATAATTTCGAAAATGTTTCTAGTAATGTTAACATAATAACTATCATTACGTGTCTTCACTTTTGTCACCATAATAGACTTGTGATATGGACTCATCACACAACTTCATATGCTATGTCCCAACAAGTTCAAACTAGTTGAACCTACCTCATAGTGTGGTTATTAAGGACAAGTTGCTTGATATATAACTCGATAGCATAGACCACGTTGCAGTTCTAAAAATAATCCTCAAGTGTCAAAAAACTTCACAATATGTTCTACTATAAAGCCTTTTGGGATACCTGAAATAATATATGTATCATTGATGACTTTTAAAGTATGACAAGATCCAGAGGGAAAGGAAATCAATGGAAGAGTGATCCACCAATGAGAACCTAGAATTTAGCATCGGATGAGTTAGAGTCTAGGAAATTGAAACCCTATAATTTTAATTAGTGATGAAGGACATCACATAGGTAATTATATTTTCATGTAGAATAATCTGTTAATTCAAATTTAAACTACATAATATGAAAGGCATACCATAAATTTTCCACGTAAGTCCAAACAACCTATAAAAAGGGAAAACCTTCTTTTTCCATGGGAAATAATTTACCTTTCCTTTTTCAAGACAATCTAAATCACAAAAAATATGAACTATATTGCACACATTCTTGGATAATGTGAAAGTGGAAAAGGAATACCCTACACAAGTGATGCACACATGTACATTTGAACACTAATAGATTTTTGTAGTTGAAATGCAATACTTGTTTTCATTTAAATGTAGGGTTTTTAAAGTAGGGAGAAATAATGGCTGCCAAATTAATAAGCGTTTCTTTGGGAAAAATTTAAATCTTGTATTGGGTGATGAAGATAATAGAGGGTATTGAATCTTGATTCTTGACATCTAGAGAGAACCATACAGCCTAACACAATCCAATGGACTTTACCAAAAAAACCCAAATAGAGTCAACCCTACTATAGGAGGAAGGGCTTGCAATAAGAACTTACCATTTTGCAAGAGATGAGGGTGAATGCTGTTCTGCAAGAGCTGAGGGCGAACGCTGAGGGCGAATGCTAAGGGCAAATGTTGTTCTGCAAGAGCTGAGGGCGAATGCTGTTCTGAAAGAGCTGAGGGCGAATCCAGGGCGAATGTTGTTCTGCAAGAGCTCAGGTCGAATGCTAAGGGCGAATGCTGTTCTGCAAGAGCTCAGGACGAATGCTGAGGGCGAATGCTATTCTGCAAGAGCTGAGGGAAAATGCTGAGGGCGAATGCTGTTCTGCAAGAGCGGAGGGCAAATGCACGCGTGATATCAGACGTTAATGTAGCACACATGTACATTTGAACACTAATATATTTTTGTACTTGAAATGCAATGCTTGTTTTCATTTAAATGTAGGGTTTTTAAAGTAGGGAGAAATAATGGCTGCCAAATTAATAAGCGTTTCTTTGGGAAAAATTTAAATCTTGTATTGGGTGATGAAGATAATAGAGGTTATTGAATCTTGATTCTTGACATCTAGAGAGAACCCTACAGCCTAACACAATCCAATGGAATTGACCAAAAAAACCCAAATAGAGTCAACCCTACTATAGGAGGAAGGGCCTGCAGTAAGAACTTACCATTTTGCAAGATCTGAGGGTGAATGCTGTTCTGCAAGAGCTGAGGGCGAACGCTGAGGGCGAATGCTGAGGGAAAATGCTGTTCTGCAAGAGCTGAGCATGAATGCTGAGGGCAAATGCTATTCTGCAAGAGCTGAGGGCGAATGCTGTTCTGCAAGAGCGGAGGGCGAATGCGTGCGTCATATCAGACGTTAATGTAGCTATTGCAACGCATACGAAACAATAAAATCATTTTTATGTAGCGCGCAGATAAGTTTCAAATTTTTATGTAGCGCGCAGATAAGTTTCAAATTTTTATGTAGCGCGCATATAAGTTTCGTATTTTTATGTGGCGCGCATATAAGTGTCGTTATACCGACGGCGGAAAAAGCGTCACTATTGCGACGGGTAGCTAAACGTCGCAATGGCGACACCTAGACATTGTGTCGCACTTGCGATGATTGGAGTCGTCTCAATAGCGACGCTTTGGGCCATAGTGTTGCAATTGCGACGTCTTCCTCCAAACGTCGCAATTGTGACACTTTTCTAAGTGTCGGTATTGCGACACTTTTCTATAAACGTCGGTATAGCGACGGTTTTGGGCGGGATGGAAAAAATTTGGGGAAATTTCCGACATTTGGTCAAAAGCGTCGGAACCAAGTGTCGGAATTTCCGCCAAATGTAGTAGTGAGGGATCCTATTCATCGATCCTAACATATTTCTTACAAGCGTGCATGAAGTTGTTAAGGGACTAGCGGGTTGTAGAAGGTTTGTAGGAGCTAATTGATAACTGAACGGATGGAACAACGCATAGTAAACAAAGTGTACAAGAATAAGATGAGAACTAGCTGAGAGATGCGATTAACTGAGCAGATCAGAGACTATGAGATGGAACAAGTCATTCTGGATTTGGTATCAGATGTTAATGTTTTTCCAAAACAGACATGGGAGCAGATGGGAAAGCTAAATTTGCAATGGTCTCCTATTCATCTGAGAATGGAAAAGCAGCAAAATATCATCCTTATGGGGCGGTTGTGGGGAGTCAATGTAGACATTGATGGTGCGAGTGTGTTGGTTAACTTTGAGGTCATAGAGATCATTGATGATAGTAATTCGTACCTCGCGCTATTAGGATTTTACTGGGCTTATGACATGGATGCTATAATAAACTTGAAGAATAGGCATATGGTATTTGAAAAGTATGGCACCCGAGTTTCAGTGCCACCAGATCCCTCTGAAGGTGTGTGTTATGTAGAACCTGTGTAGCATGGGTATGATGATGTTGCAATTGATCAGATTAATCAACTTACTATGCAGGACAAAGACTGGATTAATCCCACCACGAATGGAAGAATATGTTGGGAGCACGATGAAGAGTTGGAGCACTGGCATAATAGATTGCATGAGGTAACCATGAAGCATTGTAACAGGATTACAAAATATCTGCATTATGTCAAGTCAAAAATTTGTGACTTGCCCTTTTATGATGGAACAGGGAATGTTGTCTTGTTCTTGGAGGAGTTTGAGCAGAAAGTGCCAGAGGAAATAAGGTATGAGGCTCTGGACATCACATTAAGGTCCACTCCAGCTTGATGGTGGGGTGCGCATGGAGAACGTTTAGGAGGTTGGCTAGAGTTCTCCAAATTGATAAGTTTAAGGTTTGGTTAAGTTGACACCAGAATTGTAGAGAAGTATGATGGCCAAAAGGATCCGCGTGAGCATTTAGCTTACTGGACTGCATCTTGGGGAGAAAAACCCCAACCATAATGGATGCACATGTTCTTTGATTCATTGGAGATGATACCTCAGTAATAGTATCTTGAAACAGAATTGTGCCATGGAAATGTGGACTCGAATGAGATGATAGAAGGATTCATATTAATATATAGCTTCGTTGATGTGTGGGAAGGAATTAATGAGGCTCTTCAAGTAAGGAAAGCAAGAGTGCTTTGCATTACCAAGGAGCCAAGGACGTTTCTTTAAACAAATTGGACAGACCCAACCAACAAGCTTGTGTTAGGGGAGGATATATACATATGCCTAGATGATCCGATGCAGACAAAGTATGGAGAAGGATGGAGTCAGCGCAGTCAAATTACTGTGCGAAATATGAATTGTTAGTGCATTTGGAGGTTACTGTGCCTAGGGAGGCAGGACTGCGCCAAAGAGGCGAGTCTCGCAGGGTTCATCCAAAATATGACAATTGGAACATTCAACATTGATTGGACAGTGACCATGTTTTCATTGTCAAGTTGTAACTTGCGCAAGTGTCATCATAATGGTCAATGTGTGTCCATGTATCATGACACATCATTTGGAATGTACATATGTCATTATTAAAGGGAAAAGGAAAAAAAGTAAGGTGTGGAAGTCCAAGAGTCATATGTGGAATATGAAGTGTAACATAGTCATATATGGACAGAAGAGTTGTTTAGAAGTATAAAGGACACATTAGAAGTCCAAGAGTCACGAGGTAAGTCAAGATTCATGAGGATATGAAATTTTATTCTTCTTGTTATAAAATAAACCTCATAACTCAAGAAAAATGATTTTGGAGGCTTAAGCTTTGGAGAGCTAGTCTTGGCTTCTCTACTTGGCATAGGAGAGAAAAAATATTATTTGCAGAAGAAAGAAGTGACTTAATGTTCCACTGTTGGAACTAGTGCCTCATAATTGTAACTATGTACTTGGATCTTTCACCTAATTGAAACTCAATGAGCCAACACATTTTCATGCATGTATCGTGAATGGTTGAGGAATTTTCTTGGGTTGTTTATGGTATATATTGTGTTCATATGTATTGGATAAATTGATCTATTTCAGTGGCTTTGGTATGTTGAAAATTTTAACTAGGTTCGGTCTTCATAATGACATGTAATTGTGAATTATCTAAATTATGTAATAAAATTATTGTTAAGACTTGCTTCATGGGTTTCATGAGCAAGTGAATTTTATTTTAGTTGGTTCTCATTTGAGAGCATTAGGATTTATCATGTAAAGTCAAAGAATTAATTTCATGTATGAAGAGCTCTTCTTGAGCACGTGTCAAATGTATATTAGTCTATATAAGTGTATGGAAGCCCTCCAAAGACAAACACAATCTCTCTTGTGAAGTCGGCCTCCAAACAAAGATACGAAACATTCATGTCGTCTCACATAAATGGACACACACATTAGGTTTTCACTAAAGTTACAGTGTCAATATATAGTCCACAGAGCTCGAACTTCTCTAAAGCATTCAGATGAGTTAATAGTAAGACAATATCATTGTAATAGTTTCAGATACATCTCACTAAAAGGAACACGGTCTTGGGCATACTACGATTTATATCTCTTCAAGTTGAGAGTGAAGTCATGATCACAGTTGCTCGTTAATATTGTAGTATGGCTCGTTAATATCACAGTATGGCTCAATGATATTGTAGTGTGGCTTGGTAACATTACAATATGCTATTTTGGTGTAATACAAGTGCTACATGAATTCGATTCTACCAAAGTCTTGGAATTCAGTGCTATCTCTATCATGATGTCATGATGGTACTACAATCTCAGTACAATGTTACACTCTTGGTAACAAGGATGACAGTGACAATAATGATAGAAATAAAGATCTAAATTATGCTTTCCATTGTGAAAGAAGAATAAGGAAGGAGAAGAAGATAGTCAAGGAAACTGGTGTCTTAATCTTAGAGTGGATAAATAGGTCAAGGGTCATGGTCTTAGTATTCGTCAATTGGAATCTCTATAAGAATAATTTGTGCGGGTTTTCCTCTCAAAGAGTGAGATTTTTTGGCCCTGGATCATAACCTACATGTTGTGTCTCTTGTCTATTTTATGTCCATGCATTGGTTATTGTTTGATAAATAAGAACACTAATAATCTAAGAAGAAGAATACCCTTATCTAAAGAAATAAAAAGCATTCACAAAAATTCACTAATAAAGAGAAATCACCCTAATGTTAATTCCCTAGATTTCTCAACATGGTTTCATAGCTATGGTACTAAATTCCAATTAAGGGCATCTAATGAAAGAGACACTCAAGGATCAAGTTTCATGGAAGGCATAAAAGAAAAGTGAAGAATCTACATTGAAGAATCAAATCCTAGATAAAAGGAGGAAGTCTATTTCAAAAGAAGTCTTGGGATCATCAAATAATCAAGACAAAAATCCTTTCTTCTACTCAAGGTAAATAGATCTACAAATCAAGGCATCTAGAAGTATACATAAGCAAGAGTATTGGATCATATAATATTACGCAAAAGATCAAAAATACCCTCATCAAGATGAAGAGATCTACAAGGAAAGGAATCCCAAAGTATAGAGAAGCAAAATCACATCACCTTGGAGTTCCTAGAAGAATTCTGATCTGCATTCATTCACTACCAAAGAAGTTGAAGTATCTTGAAGGAGAGAGTGCATTATCATCTTCAAAATGTATAAGGCAAGCACCCTATTATTGTAGCAAGAATTTCATCCTTATTCTTATAGAAGATCACCCGAGGAAGAATGAATAAATCTTCTTCAACTACCATCAAAGTGATTAAGTTGAAGATTTCATATTCACTTGTCAAGTAAGTATATTTCATTCTATAATCAAATTTGGTAAAATTACTTCTTTTTGCAAGGAGATCTATAAGCTGGTTGGATCATCAAAATTCCTTGCATTGAAAAAGGAGAATAGACATAGTCCTCGAAGAAAGTGAAGTCATTGAACACATCAATGAAGAAGGTCTCCTCTGAATACATGGAAAGGGATTCTTATGAAAGATCATCTCGATATTGGAGACATCAAAGGGATGTATATGATAAGCTCGTAAGGCTATTCTCTGAAAAATGCGATAAAACAGATCATATCACTTACACCTGATCTACACAAAATTGAAGGCATCGAATATTGAAGGGATATCTTCATAAGATATCAAATATGAGATATGGGAGAGCTGATAAGAAGATAATCATAATTTTTATAAATGCACTAACTAATGGAAAAGGTAAAAAATTTCCATGAAGATAAGAAAGTTACCTCATTCAACAACTTGTGATTTCGATGCTAGATAGAAGAAGACAAGTTGAGGGAAAATGTGTTGAAGGTTAAAGGAATCAAACACTTGCAGGAAGGAAAGGGAAGTTTTGAAATTTAGTCCTCATAAAAGAAATAAGGGCATAACTAAGATTCAATGCTATGGAAAAGTTATGGATATTATAGAAAGGAAGCTCATATCACTAAAAAGATGGACAAAGCTGACGAAAAGAAGTCCAATGAAAGAGGGAGTAAGAGATATTTACTATGATTAAGATAATATCTCTCACAAAAGGTATTTTCATATCTTATAAATATTTTATAGGATATGGATATAATAAATAATAAGATGCATTGTGGCATCATGAAAGAATTAGAAACAAGAGCTCATTACATCACCAAAGGAAATCATGAAGGACATACATAACAAAATCTATGGCAGTCTAATATGAAGGATATAACTCTTGGTAACCTCGGTGAAAGGAAGAAGTCATCCAGGACAAGGCTCATCATACATCAATTCAAAAGGAAACATCTATAGGATAGGTATATGTAAGATCCTTAAGATCCTATGATGGAATCCTCATCAAAGGGTTCACCGATCTAGAGAGGAAGCAAGTGTTTCATCAGGAACTCCAACTTGTGGAGTTCATGGGATGATGGTATGATGACATAAGAGATGAAGCAAATCAAAGGGTTGAAGATCTTCTCAATCAAGGAAGTTGTTAAAAGAAGCCTAGATGACCTAAAGGTAAATGATGTATGTATGATTGTATTTAATATTAAAATGTCATGTTGTATCATTGCAGGTAACATGGATCACTACTTCTATATTGAGAAGCATGATCAAAGGAAAAGGATCTCCTCCTATGAAAGAATGTAGGATGGAATAAGTCACACTAGATGAAATCAACATAATATTTCCTCATATGAAGTATGAGGTGGTTGAATACAATCAAGGAACTCTGATTGAAAGCTCCTAGGAATGAAATTTGTGAAGAAAGGAAGGAAGAGATCATGAGATATGCAACCATGGTAAAATTAATCAACATCCAAAAGGAACAAGAAGACTTGACTAGGAAATATGCCAAAAATATATGAAGACTCTGATGGAAGTCTGAAAAAGATGGAGACCCTTCACATTGGATATATTTGGGAGGTGTGTCAACATGTATGCAGGATGTTGATACCTACAAGAAGATTTCATAATGAAAGAATATAAATTTATGTATATGTTCTATGCTTGATGCAACTTTAATTTCTTTTCAATATCAGACAATAATCACATAAACAATAAAGTAAAATGCTGATAGAACATACCAGTAGATCGACAGAAGACAAGGCATAAATATATAATTGTGTTGGTGCGCTACGGTAGTCAACATGATGCTTCAACCAGCAAAGTCTCAATATGGGCAGCTAACTAGCAATGTCATACAACCCTCTAGGACAACCAAATAGTCAACTCAAAATTCAAAACAAAAGTCAATGTTGTCAGTCAACGATCAACGTAAATAGCAACAACAGCTAGGTCAACGCTGAAAAGTTAAAGTCAACGTTTTGCCTCGGAAATAGTGCTAGAAAATGTGGATTAGGGAAATCAAATTTCGAGAAATTTTTAGGTCTGTTTGACATTGCGTTGACCAAATTCAACGCTAATCAAAGTTTCTGCAGAAACCCTAGCCGAAAACAGAAATCTGAAAATAGTTTTCTTCCTTGCTGCGCTTTCCCACGTGTGAAGAGAAGAGACTCCAAGTGATCGAACCAATCAGATGAGGAGAGAGAATGCCTGAGGATGAGGTGAGTAAAATGTCCTCCAACGTTGATGTTATTTATATCCATCATTGAGGGTGTGTGACACATATACTGGGGCACAAAACCTTAAGGCCGATCTGCACATATTTTGAATAGATTAAACATAAATTCAAAATAAATGTTCTGCTCATCAGATCAAGATGATATTTAGATCAATCTTGCACCTCTCTGAAAGAGGAGTCCAATAAAAATATTGGTATCTTCATCTAAGCATCGCAACATGGAGTTTGGACCTAGTTGTCCAAAATTAACACTCCCTCTCAACTAGGGAGAACTCCATCCACCTGTGCAATCCAAACATCATGTGTAATCCCACCGTAACTTGCTTTGTTGGCTTCCTTATTTCAGAACAGAAGTGGTCCAGTCACAAGGACATCATTCATGGCTAACAGATTCAACCCAGAGGTCTGAAACCTCTATAAGACTCACAAAGAGTCTCATACCAACCCGAAGTTGGTTTATCTGACCTGAAGTCAGTAGGAGGTCCGAAACATCACTTGACTTGATCCTAGATCAAGTGGTTGGACCGTGCCATCCTAGATAGAGAGTATGGAAATATCTTATGCATCCATCAGTCCTTGCTACTAGTCTCTAGCTTTTCCCACCTCACTAGCCAAATGAGAGGTACTTCCCATGAGCTTTGAACTCAATGGGTAGGATGCATACAACGCACATATAATGAGAGGTGAACCAACTCAATCATCACAACGGTGGGGCAGAATCACACCAACAAGGTTCGACAAGCCTAGCCCTATGGTTTCTTATAGCTCCGAGAAGCTATCTCCAAAGCCCCCCAGAGCTCCTAGAGCTCATCGTCCAACAAGACCCTCATAATAGGTTCATTCCATGATACCAAGATTCTCATGAGAGGTTAGGAACTTGACCTTCCCCAGGGGCTTTTTGAGAATATCCACAAACTTCCCAGGGGCTTTTTGAGAATATCCACAAACTTCTCATCAGTTCCTATATGATTGAGCCTTACGGCACCTCACTGTACCATATCCCGGATAAAGTGGTACCAACCATCAACATGCTTGGATCAATTGTGGAACACAAGATTCTCGGACAACCGAATCCCACTCTAGTTATCACAGAGTATCACGGTGGTATCTAGCACATGCCCGAACAACTCATTGAAGAGATTTCACAACCAAACTGATTCACAACGGGCCATACTCACTGCAATGTATTCAACCTCAGCGGTGCTCAAAGCCATCGACTTCTGCTTCCTGCTCATCCATGATATCAACAGAACCAAGTGTGAAGTAGCATCCCGATGTGCTCTTACGATCCACCACACTGTCAGCCCAATCAACATCAGTATATCCAAGGAGTGTCATGCTCCCGAAAGTGTATCTTAGCCCATGGTTTATCATGCCCTAAATATATCTCAGAATATTCTTGGCACCAACCCAGTGAGTGTGATGAGGCTCAACCATCTGTTGACTCAAAGTGCTCACTGCAAAACATATGTCCGGACGAGTGTTCACTAAGAACATCAAGGCCCCTATGAGTTGACGATACTTAGTAGGATTTTCTAACACGGGCCCAGCAATGCTGCCACTCAACTTCTTAAATTTGAGTTCCATCGGTGTCGACACGGACTTACATTCCACCATACCAAATCTTTCCAGAAGCTTCACAATGTATTTTCCATGAGAAAGGAAAATCTCGCTAGGTCTCTGCCAGACCTCCAGGCCTAGGAAGTAATGCATCAGTCCTAGATCCTTCATCTCGAACTCAGTAGCGAGCTCCCTCTTGCACTGGTGAATGATAGGGTCAACACCTGTCAAGAAGAGGTCATCCACATACAACACCAGAATGAGAGGCTTCTCTCTATCAACCTTGAATTAAAGGTTCAGATCAACGTTACTATGAGTGAACCTCAACTTCATCAGGTAGCTATATATCCTCTTGTACCAAGCTTTGGGTGCTTGCTTCAGCCCATAGAGGGATTTCTTCAACCTGCAGACATGGGTGTCCCGATCCTGGACTTTGAACCCCAGAGGTTGCTCTACATACACCTCTTCCTTTATTGCACCATGCAGAAATGCGATCTTCACATCCATTTGATGAAGACTCCATTCTTGCGTAGAAGCAAGGGCTATGATAGATCGAATGGTGGTATATCGGGCTACTGGTCCAAATATGTCATCATAGTCTATGCCTTCCTTTTGAGAGAAGCCACAGGCAAGGAATCTCACCTTGAACTTTTCAGCACTTCCATTAGATCCATGCTTGATCTTGTAGATCCATTTCGAGGTGAAAAATGCTCTGTCCTCTGGTCTTGGAACCACATCCCAGACATCATTGTTCATTATGGAATCATACTCTTCGTGCATAACATCCTTCTAGACTTGATGCTTTACGACTTCCTCAAAATATCCAAGCTCAAATTGTAAAATAGTACTCATGGCTGCTAGATACCCTTGGTATCTACTCGACGTCTTGCTTTCACGGAATGTCCCTCTTGGGGCCATATGTCCCTCGACATCCTCGAGAATTTCCCTGAGCCATGATGGTCTCTTCACTATCGAAGGAGGTGGATCTATTGGGTCCATTGGTCCTTCAACATCGGGCATCGTCTCATCCTTCGGTTCTTCTTGATTTCCAGGCCTTGCTTCATGATCTTCCTCAGATCTCGGAAGATTGAATACTTTCCTCAAGGAATCATATTCGTCAAAGGTGACATCATGGCATATCTCCACTTCACTTTGACCAAGCACATAGACTCTATAGGCCTTCAAAGTTTCGTTGTAGCCCACAAACATTCCCTTCTTCCCAGAAGCATCCAGCCTGCTCCTCTTCTCTTTCGGCACATGAAAATAAACAGGACATCCAGAAACTCTAAAATGTGAGACGTCACATTTCTTACCAGAGAAAACCTCTTTGGGAGTTTTGGAGTCCAGTACGGAATGCGGGCATTGGTTTTGTATGTACACATCAGTGTTCGCAGCTTCTTCCCATAGAAACTTTGGTAGACCCTAGTCACATAGCATGGCACAGGCAGCTTCCACAATGGTCCTGTTCTTTCATTCAGCAACGCCATTCTGCTCAGGAGTATAGACAGTTGTGGTCTCCCTCTTGATGCCATCTTCTCTGCAAAATTTCTTTAATTCATTTGTCTCATATTCAATGCCATTATCAGTCCTCAAAATCTTGATCTTCTTCCCTATCAGATTTTCCACCAAGGCTTTGAAGGTATAGAACCACATGAAAGCCTCATCATTCTTCTTCAAGAAGTATATCCGTGTTTTGCGACAAAAGTCGTATATGAACGCCATATAATAAGAAAATCCTCCCAAGGATGTCACAGGCAGCATACCAGACAGATTAGAGTGTACTAATTGCAAGACATCAGATGTCTTTATGACGCTTGAGGGGAAATGTCCCCTTGTATGCTTTCCTTCGGCACAACCCTGACATACACCTTCATTATTATTTGAGAACTCAGGCATCCCCGTCACCACCTTCCTTGCTTCAGAAAGGGCCTTGTAGTGAAGGTGTCTAAACCTTCGGTGCCATAGTTCATTCTGTTAGATAGTATCACATGTCATCGCTCCTAGAGGACTTCCTCCAACTTGGTAGAGTGTATCAACTATAAACCCAATCATGATAGCTTCCTTGAAGCTCTTCTTCCACATGCACACCTTTCCATCAATGAATGCCACATTGAAACCTTTGTCTTCCATGGCCGATATAGACACAAGGTTCTTCTTCAAATTAGGTACATATAGTACATCCTGTAAGTAGAGGACTTGAACTTCAGACAAGTGGAGGGTCACAGTCCCTGTCCCTTTCACGGGATATGTGGCATTATCTCCAAGGATAATTTCCAGATTAGTATCCTTCTCAACTATATCAGAGAGTGCTTCCTTGAACCCAGTGATGTGCCTTGAGGCACCACTATCTATCAACCAGACATCCATAGTGTCGGGTGGATATGCAACAAAGAGGGTAGATACAAGAATGAATTCATTTCTTTTATCAACAACATTTGATTCCTCATACTTGGAGTTTCTTGAACTTTTGAAAGTTTGACCATTTCCGTCGGAGGGAGCCTTCCTCTTTCTCTTGAACTTGTTGTTCCTTTGATTTCCATTCCTCCGGTTGTTGTTGTTGTCATCACCATCGAGAGAATCCTTTTTGAAAGGGAATTCTCTAGCATAGTGACCTGGCCTATGACAAGTGTAAAACTTGCCCTTCTTTCCTTGGGCCCCTGCTCTTTCGTTGTTCTTTTGACCACCAAAGTTCTTCTTTCTAGAATGAGCAGCATAGACAACATTTCCTTCATTTTCATACTCCTTCATTCTTGTCTCTTCTTGAACGCATATAGATAGTACTTCGTCAAAGTCAGGTATCACATTATTATTGAGAATGTTAGTGTTGAACACATGCCATTCGGATGAGAGCCCTCCAAGTGTGGTGAGTACCATCTCTCGATCAACTATTTTCTCCCCAATAGCCAGCAGATTGTTCTTGATCTCAGTCAACTTCAGAAAATATGATTGAATAGAATCATCCTTGCCTTTCTTCAGATTCTTCAATTGATTCTTGAAGAATAGGACTTGATTAGCATTGTTGGCCTTGAACATGTGGACCAACTTATCATACATCTCTTTGGATGTGCCCAGCTTAGAGATGTAGGCAACCAGACTCTTGTTAATTGAGTCCCTGATCATTAGCTTTGCTTTGATCTCCCCCTTCTTGTACTTTGTTTTGGCAGCAACAGTAGTAGTGGATGGAGGCTCTTTGATTTTACCCTGCACATAGTTCATGACATCTTGGTCTTCCAAATTAAGATCCAATGTCATCTTCTAAGCATGGAATTCATCCTTCCCAGTCAATTTGTCATCAACCCTGAAGCCATTATAGTTTGAGGAACCCATCCTATTCTTTGGTGATTGCTACAAATTAGGGATTGTCTTCATCTTGGCTCTGATGCCATGTAAATTCATGTAGATGTTCTATGCTTGATGCAAATTTACTTTCTTTTCAATATTAGACAACAATCACAAAAAAAATCAAGTAAAATGTTGATAGAACATACCAGTAGATCGACATAAGACAAGCCAGAAATATATAATTGTGTTGGTGCGTTACGACGATTAACATGATGCTTCAACCAAAGAAGTCTCAATATGGTCAGCCAACCAGTAATGTCACACAACCCTCTAGGATAGCCAAACAGTCAACTCAAAAGTCAATGCTGTCAGTTAACGGTCAACGCAAACAACAACAACATCTAGGTCAATACTGAAAAGTAAAAGTCAACGTTTTGCCTCAGAAATAGTGCCAGAAAATGTGGATTAGGGAAATCGAAATTTTGGGAAAGTTTTAGGTCTTTTTGACCTTGTGTTGACCAAATTCAATGTTGGTCAAAGTTGCTGCAGAAAGCCTAACCGAAAAAAAAAATCCAAAAATAGTTTTCTTCCTTGCTGCACTTTCCCACATGTGAAGAGAAGAGACTCCAAGTGATCGAACCAATCAGATGAGGAGAGAGAATGTGTGAGGATGAGATGAGTGAAATTTCCTCCAACATTGAACTTATTTATATCCCTCATTGAGGGCGTGTGACACGTCTGCTGGGGCACAAAACCTTAAGGCCGACCTACACATATTTTGAATAGATTAAAAATAAATTCAAAATAATTTTTCTGCTCATCGGATCAAGATGATCTTTAGATCGATCTTGCACCTCTTCGAAAGAGGAGTCCAATAAAAATATTGGTATCTTCATATGAGCATCACAACTTGGATTTTGGACCTAGTTGTCCAAAATTAACAAAGACCATCACAAAGGTAATTTTGATTTAAGTGTTCATTTGTTATTTTGAACAATATTTGGATGGGCTTATGCAGGGCTGGAAAAGGGAAGTGGATGTCTTCCACCATTGATAACCATGTGGTAGGATGAAATATCCTTGAAGAAACATGGAATGAAGAAAGTAGCATGACATGAAGCAAGGCCATATGAAGATTTATGGATCACTTTCTGATGAAAGGAATGATGACATGAATTGTGGATGAAAGTGATGGATGGCATGTACCCTATGAAGAAGTCCCAAAAGATGAAGAATCCACAACAAATAAAAATTCATAACACCGAAGGAAGGAGTTCTTCAAAGTAGTTGGTTGTCCCAATATTTCGACCTGAGGAGATGTTGTAGGTCCCTGATTAAGAGGGAGCTTCGAAACAAGTTTATTACTTGGTAGAAACTCAGAAATTCCTAGGCCAAGAGGAAGCTTAGGTACATTCCTTGTATAGGAATGAGTCCATTCCTTTATTGGAATATTCCCTCCCTAATTGAGAGGGAGATATAGACACATCATTATTGTTTTCACTTGGGACGACAGAATGGAGGATTAGGTAATCATATGGCATCTGATACTCTTTGGGGATAAGATAGGGAATCCAAGATAAGAGTAGTTGTAAAGGACTGATATTCTTTGAGGACTGGGAATCCAAGATAATAATAGTCTTGGTGGAACACACCCTGAGAACCTGGGTAGGTATGTTCTAGGAGAGACAATGATTAAGGTGTCTATAAATCATTGGTCTCACCAGCATTGAGCTCAAGATCTCGTGGAGAGATGGAGTTGTTAGTCAAGGCCTTGATATGTGACAATTTTGGTTGATATGATGCTATAAAGATGGGTTACCAATCTGATTCATATTATGAGAAATTCTTCAGATTGAGAATGAACAAGTACCATTATGAAGAGGGAGTCTTGAAAAGTGTAACTAGGTTCGGTCTTCATAATGACATGTAATTGTGACTTATGTAAATGATGTAATAAAATTATTGTTAAGCCTTGCTTCATGGGTTTCATGAGAAATTGATTTTATTTTTAGTTGGCTCTCATTTGAGAGAATTAGGATTTATGATGTAAAGTCAAAGAATTAATGTCATGTATGAAGAGCTATTCTTGAGCATCTGTCAAATGTATATTAGTCTATAGAAGTGTCTAGAAGCCCTCCAAAGACAAGCACAACCTCTCTTGTGAATTCAAACTCCAAACAAAGATAAGAAACATTCATGTCGTCTCATATAAAAGGACACACCCATTCGGATTCTCAGGTCAACTTAAATTAATGGATGAATTACTATATAAAGGAGGTTAGGCTCCTTACATTTCCACAGTCCAAAATTTGATTTTTCCCTAAATTTTCAGTGACAATACACAATCCACAAAGCTCGGACTTCTCTGAAGTATTCAGATGAGTTGACAACAAGACAATATCACTGTAATAGTTTTGGATACATCTCATTGAAAGGAACACAGTCCTGGACATACTACAGTTTGGATATCTTCAAGTTGAGAGTGAAGTCATGGTCACAGTGGCTCAATAATATTGCATTATGGCTCAGTAATATAGCAGTATGGCTCGGGGATACTGTAGGGTGGCTAGGTAACATTACAATATGCTATTTTGGTGTAATACAAGTGCTACATGAATTTGGTTCTACTGCATTCTTAGAATTTAGTGCTATCTCTGTCATAATGTCATGATGGTACTACAATATTAGTACAATGTTACACTCTTGGTAAGAAGGATGACAATGATAGTGATGATATCAATGAAGATATACATTATGATTTCTAGTATGAAATAAAAATAAGGAAGGAGAAGAAGAATGTCAAGGGAAATCGTGTCTTGGTATTGGAGTGGCTAAATAGGTCAAGGGTCATGGCCTTGGTATTCGTCAATTGGAATACCTATAAGAATAATTTGTGTGGGTTTTCCTATCGAAGAGTGAGAGATTTTGGCCTTGGCTCAAGCCTACATGTTGTGTCTCTTGTCTATTTTATGTTCATGCATTGGTTATTGTTTGACGAAGAAGAACACTAATAAACTAAGAAGAAGAAGACACTGATCTAAAGAAATAAAAAGCATTAAAAAATAGTCACTAATAAAGAGGAATCACACTGTTGACGTGAAAATATTTCTGGCCAACAGCAGGGGATCTCCCTAGTAAAAGGTCCCAATTAGACCTTGAACCGTTTGGACTAGGGATCCCGTCCGGGGTGTGGGTCCGACTACCACTGATTTCTCCTTTGCTTAGGGTATCGCTTAAACTCTATAAAACAGTGGATACACACTAATCAACTGATACAAGACATATGATTGATGCATTAAATGTACATGCGACACTATGAGTAGCAAGAGGAAATAATAAAGCATGAAGACCGAAGGAAGTGTTGTTAACAAAACTTCATTAGGGTCACACTTGTAAACTATTCTGACCACAAAGGAAACAATTCCTCATGGCAAGAACGCCTTTCACTTCCTAAAAGTTTTAAATGGTAACAAAAATGCCAATGAACAAAGCTATCAGCGTTCGTTAAGAAAGTGAAATAAACTCAACCACCATTAACATACTCAGCAAACTGTTATGCAACTGTGATGTGAATTGAAGATACAGGTCCCTTAATCTAAAGATGTATAGAAACTGAAAACATAATACTCAACAGTGCTCATACATAAGACAACACCAGATCCACAAAGGGATTTTTCAAAATGCTTGTATTAATGCTTAAATGTATAATCCTCTGGTAATACAATATACTCAGCTCAAGTCCCAAATAAAAGATATTTTTACAAGCTCCCGAAGGAGTATTTATAATACAAAACCTGCCCCTCAGGCTTCCTTGACTTTTCATCTTCCTAACCGTTGGGTTTCCTTGCGACCCAGTCTTGGGCCATCTGCAACCTGCAACCTCGGCAGATATGCGACCTGCGACCCAGTCGCTGGGTCGCTGGGTCGCGTCGTCGAGCATTTGGCATGGAACACGACTCTGCAACCTTGCGACCTGAAGAAATCTGCGACCTTGGAAAATATGCGACCTGCGACCTCGGAAGATGTGCGACCTGCGACCTTCTTGGATTTTGCGACTTGCGAACTTCAGCAATCCGCGACCTGTGACCTTGGAAAATTTGCGACGTACGATTCTATCCCTTCTACCTTTCTCCTGTTGAGATAGTCTTAGCTCCCGCCACATGAACCAACATTCCCAGGGTAAGAGACAAACTTCCTTGTCTGGGTCGTCATCATAATCTCCTCATGTTACCTGCATGTAAGCATATTAGATTAGCCATTAGCCTCACCCACATAAATATGTTTATGCATGTTAAAGAAAAAATAAAGATACAATAAAAGAAAACGCAGATGCATAAGGAGCATATTGACAGATAACATCAAGGGATTTTAACGATTAGCTTGGACCCCTGTATAGTCCTCTTTTTTAGGCGATATATGCTTTGAGAAAAGAGGCCATTCCGAAGAGGGGTCGCATGGGAGGAGCTTTCATGGGTTGCAGCCTCTAGTGGACATATCATTCTGCGACCTTGCGACCTTGGAGGGGTCGCACAGTCGCATGGTTTCATTTTCCGTCTAGCAGCGTGCATCGCGACTCAACGACCTGGAGGGGTTGCGCGACTTGATCTCTATGTGGGTCGCAATCTTAAAAGGGTCGCAGGGTCGCTCCTTTCATTTGACTCATAGATTTGCGACTTGCGACTCGGAAGAAATGCGCCCTAACAAAGGTCGCATAGTCGCAAATGTTGGGCAAGTCGCACTTAGTTGCTTTTGGGTATGCTGCAACTCAGCGACCCAGGCTAGCTTGCGACTTGATCAGGGGTCACATGGTTGCGTTTAAGAATCGATCGCACTCCTTGCTGCTGCAATCGACATTTTTTAGTAAAATTTCAAGAGCATTAACCTCCTGCTCCTTTTGAACTCCCGCCACACCACACGCTGAAAAGCAAGTTACTACGCTGGACTCAAGAATCCTTAGAAAGATTGAGCGGTCAAAAGGACGATTAATACTTCCTGCAATCTCTCCACGACACCATAACTAAATTTCTATTTGTGAATGGCAATAACAGACGCATCAAAAGATCATCTTTCTTGAAACCCTATCGATTCTGATCTCAACGCATAGACTATAGGTATGACAGAGCGAATGCAATCTAGTGCATGAGCTACAGTTTTCTCCGCCACCATTTTAAATCATTTTGACGTCGTTAAGGTTTTACGTTTTGCCCCACCTTTGCTGTTTGAAATAGAACAATCCTCAGTGCATGCATGGCATCAGTAGACTAGACCACAAGCTCAGGTTGGCCAGAAGACTGTAGCTGTTAGGTTTGATAGGGTAAGCAAGTTACAACGCTTATGTTGTGTATAATGCGCTCTGCTATTCTTGTTTTAATTCATTAACGATGCGTCGTAAAGGCCACCGTCCTTATGATAATGACGAAACCGTTATTGCTAAACCTGTGTGCATGCGTTTTAAATGAAACAGTATCGCCATCCATGCTGAACAACTATTGCCTGTCTCCATTAAAACGCTAGTTAACGACACAGTCCACGTGGTGTCATGCATGGAGAAGAAGTCGCAACGCTCGGCATCAAAAACTTTCTTCCCCGAGGTGGAAAACACTGGTATTTTTTCAAACTGGATCAACACATCCTTTGACACGTGGTGGAGAGCCAAGAATCACGCCGTGGACTGCCTCATGCACGCTGCAACTGCAATTCCCATGGTTTAAGTCATCGTTGTAATGGTGAGTGTATTGGAGGCAACAAGAGGAAACTACCCTCCAAGCGCGGATTTAATTGAGAATAGAAAAGGCATGTACGCCTCCCATGATAGAAAGTAGGTGAAGAACAATAAACAACTGGTAATGATTGTAATCGGTGCTGACGAGAATGTTGCACCCGCTCCACCTCAGCTTTAAGTAAAGAGGAGACCAACTTAAAATGTCGAAGTTGCAAATATTACCAATATCGTTATTAAACCTTCTATTCACGACTTTGGACGACTTTTGAATATTATCGCACCAGAGTTATCATAATATTTTGGCTGCCACTCTAGGTTTGTCATGACCATGTGTTGAACGTAAATTTTGACCATCACATATATATGTCCGCTCTACCAGTTTTTAACATAGGTCGAAAACTCACCATCGAAACCTTTGAGCCCAATTGTAACGCACCATAGTTATTATGACGTATTAATATAGGTTTGTCATATACTCCGCCCCATGCTTTAAACATAAGTTTTGATTAATATATCCGCTCAACATGTTTTATTATAGGTCAAAACTCCACCGTAGAAATATTCGAGCTCAATTGTAATGAGTTTTCATATGGTTCTAATCCGTGTTCTTATATGGCTTTAAAATCATATGTTTGCGCCTTGTCTTAAAAATACAACGTAACCTTGGTCCATCGAACGTGCACCCACTTATAATGCAGCTTAGGTCTAACAACATTTTCTTCCTTTCCCCAATTTTCCAGAGTTGTCAACACAACTCAAAATTATTGTTGGTTCAGAAGCATGGCCTTTTACAGAATTTGTACAATCTCCAAAGACAAAATGTACTTCGCCATTACTTGACTTTGGTACAATACTCAAACTCTCAGATGTACCTTGAGAAGCTAAAGACTTATAACCAAGAGCTTCCTTCTATGTTGCCATGATGGGTCACATTTGTGCAGGCCATAAATTATTATGGACCTTAAATTACCACTTGCTATACCATCTGATCTATGTGCTTTTGGATTGACATCATCATGGCCAATAACATTGTGACTAAGCTGCAAATTTCTATGGGCCCTTTGCATAATCACCTCCTCAACTATGTTTAATGCTTATTGCCAAAACATGATACAGCTGACCAACGCGATGAGCACGCTGTAATTTTTTCTTGTCAACCTGCGGATTCCAGTCCTGCTCACAGAAAATGACAATATCAGCTCCTGCAAGATTCAAACCCGCACCACCATCTTGGGTAGATATTAAAATGCAAATGCTTCACGAGTATCATCATTGGCCTTTCCGATGTCCCTTGACTCTGGCAGTGTTGATGCTTTACCACCAAAGCTTTGCATAGCTGCAAAACGCTCTTCTGCTCTTACTGATCCATCAAGACACTCATAAGAATACCTTCGCAGCTCTAAGTAATCCTGAAGAATGTCTATTGTCCGCGTCGTTTGAGAAGAAATCAAGCACGATGTCCTTGACTATGCAGCTTCTCAAGAAAAATGTCCAAGATGATGCACTTCTCACTCGCCTGAACTAAGTGTTCACCTTCTGCAAATGGCTCTGGCTCTATACCATTGAAAAGATAAGAATGGCTACATGTTTTCAAAGTTGTACCACAATGTTTTGTAAAGATTGATGCTGAGTGCCTGAACCACTTGTTTGAAGTTGGGCCACTCTTGAGGCATTACAGATACATAAATTTTCTTTCGAAGTGGGACCAATGGAGCTAGTACTGTAACCTAAGACAGTGGTGGCAATGTAAGAGTTCCATTCTTGACAAGTAAAGCTTTTGTACACCGAAGCATGAATGCATGCATAATATAACTTAGCAGCTTGAACTGTTTGCTACATCCAGAGGTATTGTCACCTTGAGTCAAGGTCGCAACTTTAATGGACACAACACCAAAAGAGCCACGGACATTTCTGTTGATCTTTCAAGTAAGCCAACAAACTTAAATCCTGCAATGTGTTCCCAAGTCCCATTGTGACTGCAAGTTCCCCTGACTGGCGCGGTCCTATTACCAGCGTACATGCGATAGATGTCCTCCACTTCTCATTTTTCAGCTCGTACTACTCTTATCCTTCTTATCGGTGTGGTGATGACATTTATGAGTATATCACCCGTGGGATCGACCTGTATGGAACATTATCACATCACAATTACTTGTTTTGAGAATCGTGTCCCTAGGTAAACATATGAGATTAACGAACTTAAAATACATATTCATTCAACATGCTTAATGACCCACGGCGAGAGGGCCTTCAATTTTCAAAACACAAAAAGGTTTTCATTCAAATGTACGCATGGCAATCTCACGACGCAACTACGGTAAGAGTGTTCGAGCGTATGCTAGATGATCCCTCCCACATATGGCGTGATTGCAGCAATAGAATCTGATCATGATGGTGAGAAAGCTCATGAGGGGTTGGGGATAGGTCGGTGGGATGTCACTGACTGCAGGTCGGGTGAAAGACTTTAACGCCTAAGCGAGCAGAGGGGGGAACCCGAAATTTTAAATATACCCAAAATTTTGGGTGGTGTTGTAGCAGCTACAACAAATGGCGAACCACTGGCAGAATCCAGCATCTCTGTTAATATCACAACAATAGTCTGAGTCTAGATAGTGATGCAAGGGAATATTGAACAACTTCCATAGGTACCCTTTGTATTATTTTGGCCCTTTATAGGTATGCCTAATCCTTGTGCCTCAGCTAGGTCTCACTAATTAGAAACACATCCAAGAGAAAGCTCACAGATGCCAGTAGCCTGTTGATAATGTGAAGAGCAAGGCAGTGGGTTTATTATTATCAGGATTTTTTAAAGTAAGTTTCCGGTGTTGCTCCGCTGCCAGCAGGCCTTGGCAGTACCCCGGTGGAGTCACTTCAAGAAATCACAAACGTTGCTCCGCTGCCAGCGAGCCTGGTCAGTACCCCAGCGGAGTCGTTGCCTTACCTCTCTGCGTAGGAAGCCTTTCTCGATCCTTTACCCTTATTTGTTTCATGTGCTTGAAGCACTTATTTTCATGTGCTCATGGCACTTATTTTTCATGGGCAGATGAGGGATCCCGACTTATTTTACGAGCAAGAGAGGTTGTTTCTTGTTTTACAGAAACTGAAATATATCCTGATTTGGGTTTGCCCTTGTGCCAAATCTTCACATTCCATCTACCACAATAGGCGAAGTGCACAAAACAGATCATTAAGATGTTCGAGACTATGTTGGACACAAGGCTTAGGCTTACGGGTATTGGGCCATTCAAACTCATTAGGTCTCCCACAAAAAAATGGCTCATATCTCCCCGGCTAATAAGTTTAGACTCATAGGATCTTGTTGAGAATGTGACTTCGATGACTTGTCCTAAGAGAAAGCTACCTCTTGAGATAGCCACCGCAACCTCATGCAAACAATGGGGTTACTGTTTCAGCAATTGTGGCAGAACAAATCCGCAAGGCGGTAGGGTTTCAATGAAAGCTCATGCAGTGGCAGGCGATATGACAAAAATGATGTGAGGAAGAGAGCATACGACGCAATGTAATAGGAGAGGCTCAAGATGAAATGAAACGCCATGTGCGAGAACGATCAACCAGTTGTAGGTGGAAAAGGAGCACAATACAAGCAGTGATTATTTATGCAGCAACAAGCAAACTGAAAAGAAATTAGTGCAAAACAATTGTAACATGATGATGCCTAGGATATTAATCGTAAGCAAAAATAGTACACACACTTTTTAATCATGAAGTAAAAATTTGGCAAGTAAACATAATTAAATTTGAACTAAAATTTTTATTAACAGGTTCTAGCTAGCCTACACCTAAACCCTAGATTAACCCATGAGGTGACCGGGTTATGTAAAATCAGTTTTCCAGTGCAGCCAACGCATTAGTTCGCATCCTGCAATGACAGCAATGATCAGGATCAGAGCTAGTATCCAAAAAAGTGTAGTAACAACAAAACTTACCTGAGGAGCAGGTGCAACGGCAAGACGATCATAGATACTTACCAACGAACATGCCATAATATATTGCGCAAGCTGAATCCCACTCTCATCTTGATACACAACAATATGTTCTTGAAACTCAACATTTATAAATGACACATAATCATTCATGCACAATCCTAGGCCTGATGGGCGCTGGGTAAGCCATTTCCTATTTGTAGGCACATCCACCGAATAGGGTTGGTCGAGTTGACCGACAATCTCATCATGGTGTTGAGTACCATCAGTTTTATGGAATTGAAAGAATAAGCATATGCCAGGCGAATTATAAATTGTTGTGCATCCGAGTGCAGAAACCCTAGCTTTGAAAACCTTAGTTCGGGGTTGCTCTTGGGTTTGGTCAAGGGTATGAGGATCAAACGCCGGACCTTCGAGCGGGGGTTTGCCCAACTTTGATGGTTTGGCAAGATCAACAGGCGAATGGACGTGAACATGGATTATGGTGGGTTGCGAAATGTCAGTGGGCTTTGTATCAATTCGGTCAAATGTTTTCACACTGACAAATTGATAAATCGATGTATCCGATTCTCTAGATGTGCGAGGGTGGGGTGAATTCGACATGGTTATGCTGGGAGAAGCATGGTACTTGGGGATCATCATTTTAGAAACGGTCGGCAGAAGCTGAATCGCTTCGATGTTCTGATGGGTACTTGAATCTTCCCAAAGTGACTCATCGAATTCTGGTATCTCCATGTGGTCGGCAAAGAGACACGAGTGATAGTCCTCCGCGGTATGATTGAGTATGTTTTCAAATAAGGAGTGATCGCTGCAACCATCGATTTGGTCAAGTTGGGTACCTGGCATGTTAGGCTCCCCGAGGGTTACCAATTGGGATGGGTCAACAGAGGGGACATCTTGAGGTTTCCCTAACAAGAAATCGCTCCTATGGCTGTCTAAAGATTCCGAGTGAGAAAGATCAAATCTGAAAGATTCATCGGTTTTGACCTATGATTGCGAAACACCATTTGCGTGCTTATGATTGTCGCCAATACCAGTATAAGGAAATTTTGAATGTCTCGAAGAAATTATTGGTGTGGCGGGATCGTGAAATAAATCGGGGAATACTGAACGAACAGATTGAGTTGCAGGGGCGTTAACCATACAAGGCTTTTCAACACGCACATCCGTGTCATTCCGAGAAAAAAATGATCTGGCAGGCCCTGTAAGGGAAACAACTGCATCCGGGATAGGAGTCGATTCATAATCCGTATGTGAATCAGATTTAGGACTGTGTCCAGGGAGACATCGAGTGGGCTCGGGGTAGGTTTCATGAACCGAGAGAGATAATGAGCCACTGGGGTTTTCAAACTCTGATTCGACATGGTGCGTGAAAGACTCAAAGTCAGAACAACTGTTGGCTTGCGGGTCGTCATAGGGAATACTAGGCTCAGGGTGGGTTGCTAACTGAAATTGTTCAAGGGAAACGAGAATCACATAGCTGAACTGTTCACTTAACAACTCCCAATCGACATCCTTTTCAGGGAACTCAAAACAATAATGAACAAATCTGATAGAAAATTCATCAAGAGGTTCATGAGGTTCCATTCTGATGTCATTTAGCTTTATCAATACACATTGAAAATCGTACCTGTGAAAAGCTTGTTGTAATTCACTGGCGAGTTGTTCAAACGAATGGATGGAATCCTCCGACAATGTGCGGCACCATTGCTTAGCGCGACCTTCGAGAGTGAGGAAGAAAAGCAAACAAATCAAACCTTCATTGTCAATTTCGTAGCACTCACCAAAGTCACAAAAATCTAAAAGGTGTCGGGTTAGGGACACTCCATTTTCACCATCAAATTTTAACTGGGACAAGTGATACATAAGTTCATCGAGGATAAAGTATCGAGGCTCATAAAACTCCGACAAACATCTCAGGAGAATGATTTGGGAACGAGCCATTACAGATATGAGATTAACAACAGGCTCTAAGGGCTCAGCTTGTCATCTGGCCCTCCTTCTAGCGCCAATTCTGTTGACGAGAAAATCTGTCCAGCCAACAGCAGGGGATCTCCCCGGTAAAAGGTCCCAATTAGACCTTGAACCGTTTGGACTACGGATCTCTTCCGGGGTGTGGGTCCGGCTACCATTGATTTCTCCTTTGCGTAGGGTCTCGCTTAAACTCTAGAAAATAGTGGATACACACCTAATCAACTGATACAAGACATATGATTGATGCATTAAATGTACATGCGACACTATGAGTAGCAAGAGGAAATAATAAAGCATGAAGATCGAAGGAAGTGTTGTTAGCAACACTTCATTAGGGTCACACTTGTAAACTGTTCTGACCACAAAGGAAACAATTCCTCATGGCAAGAACGCCTTTCACTTCCTAAAAGTTTTAAATGGTAACACAAATGCCAATAAACAAAGCCATCAGCGTTCATTAAGAAAGTGAAATAAACTCAACCACCATTAACATACTCAACAAACTGTTATGCAACTGAGATGTGAATTGAAGATACAGTTCCCTTAATATAAAGATGTTCAGAAACTGAAAACATAATACTCAACAGTGCTCATACATAAGACAACACCAGATCCACAAAGGGATTTTTCAAAATGCTTGTATTAATGCTCAAATGTATAATCCTCTAGTAATAAAATATACTCAGCTCAAGTCCCAAACAAAAGATATTTTTACAAGCTCCCGAAGGAGTATTTATAATACAAAACCTACCCCTTGGGCTTCCTTGACTTTTCATCTTCCTGACCATTGGGTTTCCTTGCGACCCAGTCTTGGGCCATCTGCAACCTATGACCTTGGCAGATATGCGACCTGCGAGCCAGTCGCTGGGTCGCTGGGTCGCGTCGTCGAGTGTTTGGCATGGAACATGACTCCGCAACCTGAAGAAATCTGCGACCTTGGAAAATATGCGACCTGCGACCTCGATAGACGTGCAACCTGCGACCTTCTTGGATTTTGCGACTTGCGAACTTCAGCAATCCGCGACCTGTGACCTTGGCAAATTTTCAGCCTGCGATTCTATCCCTTCTACCTTTCTCCTGTTGAGATAGTCTTAGCTCCCGCCACATGAACCAGCATTCCCAGGGTAAGAGAAAAACTTCCTTGTCTGGGTCGTCATCATAATCTCCTCATGTTACCTGCGTGTAAGCATATTAGATTAGCCATTAGCCTCACCCACATAAATATTTTTATGCATGTTGAAGAAAAAATAAAGATACAATAAAAGAAAACGCAAATGCATAAGGAGCATATTGACAGATAACATCAAGGGATTTTAACGATTAGCTTGGACCCCTGTATAGTCCTGTTCTGTCGGTGATATATGCTTTGAGAAAAGAGGCCATTCCGAAGTGGGGTCGCATGGTCAGAGCTTTCATGGGTCGCAGCCTCTAGTGGACATATCATTCTGTGACCTTGCGACCTTGGAGGGGTCGCACAGTCGCATGGTTTCATTTTCCGTCTAGCAGCGTGCATCGCGACTCAGTGACCTGGAGGGGTCGCGCGACTTGATCTCTACATGGGTCGCAATCTTAAAAGGGTTGCAGGGTCGCACCTTTCATTTGAGTCATATATTTGCGACTTGCGACTCGAAAGAAATGCGACCTGACAAAGGTGGCATAGTCGCAAATGTTGGGCAAGTCGCACTCAGTTTCTTTTGGGTATGCTGCGACTCAGCGACCCAGGCTGGATTGCGACTTGATCAGGGGTCGCATGGTTGCGTTTAAGAATCGATCGCACTCCTTGCTGCTGCAATCGACGTTTTGTAGTAAACTTTCAAGAGCATTAACCTCCTGCTCCTTTTTAACTCCCGCCGCACCACACGCCGAAAAGCAAGTTACTGCGCTAGACTCAAGACTCCTTAGAAAGATCGAGCGGTCAAAAGGACGATTAATCCTTCCTGCAATCTCTCCATGGAACCATAACTGAAATTATATCTGTGAATGGCAATAACAGATGCATCAAAAGATCATCTTTCTTCAAACCCTATCGATTCTAATCTCAACGCATAGACTATAGGTATGATGAAGCAAATGTAATCTGGTGCATGAGCTGTAGTTTTCTCTGCCACCATTTTAAATTCTTTTGATGTCATTAAGGTTTTATGTTTTGCCCCACATTTGCTGTTTGAAATAGAACAATCCTTGGTGCATGCATGGCATCAGTAGACCAGACCACAAGCTCAGGTTGGCCAGAAGACTGTAGCTGTTAGGTTTGACAGGGTAAGCAGGTTACAACGCTTCCGTTGTGTATAATGTGCTCTGCTATTCCAGTGTTAATTTATTAACAATCCGTCGTAAAGGCCACCGTCCTTATGATAATGATGAAACCGTTATTGCTAAACCTGTGTGCATGCATTTTGAATGAAACAGTATCCCCATCCACGCTGAACAACTATTGCCTGTCTCCATTAAAATGCTAGTTAATGACACAGTCCACGTGGTGTCATGCATGGAGAAGAACTCGCAACGCTCGACATCGGAAACTTTCTTCCCCGAGGTGGAAAACGCTGGTGTTTTTTCAAACTGGATCAACACATCCTTTGACACGTGGCGGAGAGCCAAGAATCACGCCGTGGACTGCCTCATGTGCGCTGCAACTGCGCTTCCCATGGTTTAAGTCATCGTTGTAATGGTGAGTGTATTGGAGGCAACAAGAGGAAACTACCCTCCAGGTGCGGCTTTAATCGAGAATAGAAAAAGCATGTACGCCTCCCATGATAGAAAGCAGGTGAAGAACAGTAAAAAACTGGTAATGATCATAATCGATGCTGACGAGAACGTTGCACCCACTCCACCTCAGCCTTAAGTAAAGAGGAGACCAAGTTAAAATGCTGAAGTTGAAAATATTACCAATATCGTTATTAAACCTTCTATTCACGGCTTTGGACGACTTTTGACTATTATCGCACCGGATTTATCATAATATTTTGGCTGCCACTTTAGGTTTGTCATGACCATGTGTTGAATGTAAATTTTGACCATCACATATATATGTCCGCTCTACCAGTTTTTAACATAGGTCGAAAACTCACCATCGAAACCTTTGCGCCCAATTGTAATGCACCATAGTTATTATGATGTATTAATATAGGTTTGTCATATACTCCACCCCATGCTTTAAACATAAGTTTTGATTAGTATATCCACTCAACATGTTTTATTATAGGTCAAAACTCCACCGTAGAAATATTCGAGCTCAATTGTAATGAGTTTTCATATGGTTCTAATTCATGTTCTTATATGGCTTTAAAACCATATGTTTGCACCTTGTCTTAAAAATACAACGTAACCTTGGTCCATCGAACGTGCGCCCACTTATAATGCAGCTTAGGTCTAACAACATTTTCTTCCTTTCCCCAATTTTCCAGAGTTTTCAACACAACTCAAAATTATTGTTGGTTCAGAAGCATGGCCTTTTACAGAATTTGTACAATCTCCAAAGACAAAATGTACTTCGCCATTACTTGACTTTGGTACAATACTCAAACTCTCAGATGTACCTTGAGAAGCTAAAGACTTATAACCAAGATCTTCCTTCTATGTTGCCATGATGGGTCACATTTGTGCAGGCCATAAATTATTATGGACCTGAAATTACCACCTGCTATACCATCTGATCTATGTGCTTTTGGATTGACATCATCATGGCCAATCACATTGTGACTAAGCTGCAAATTTTTGTGGGCCCTTTGCATAATCACCTCCTCAACTGTGTTTAATGCTTATTTCCAAAACATGATACAGCTGACCAACGCGATGAGCACGTTGTAATGTTTTCTTGTCAACCTGCGGATTACAGTCCTTCTCGCAGAAAATGACAATATCAGCTCCTGCAAGATTCAAACCCACACCACCATCTCGGGTAGATATTAAAATAAAAGTGCTTCACAAGTATCATCATTGGCCTTTCCGATGTCCCTTGACTCTGGCAGTGTTGATGCTTTGCCACCAAAGCTTTGCATAGCTGCAAAACTCTCTTCTGCTCTTACTGATCCATCAAGACACTCATAAGAATACCTTCGCAGCTCTAAGTAATCCTGAAGAATGTCTATTGTCCGCGTTGTTTGAGAAGAAATCAAGCACGATGTCCTTGACTATGCAACTTCTCAAGAAAAATGTCAAAGATGATGCACTTCTCACTCGCCTAAACTAAGTGTTCACCTTATGCAAATGGCTCTGGCTCTATACCATTGAAAAGATAATAATGGATACATGTTTTCACAGTTGTACCACAATGTTTTGTAAACATTGATGCTGAGTGCCTGAACCAATTGTTTGAAGCTGGGCCACTCTTGAGGCATTACAGATACATAAATTTTCTTTCGAAGTGGGACCAATGGAGCCAGTACTGTAACCCAAGACAGTGGTGGCAATGTAAGAGTTCCATTCTTGACAAGTAAAGATTTTGTACGCCGAAGCATGAATGCATGCACAATATAACTTAGCAGCTTGAACTGTTTTCTACATCCAGAGGTATTGTCACCTTGAGTCAAGGTCGCAACTTTAATGGACACAACACCAAAAGAGCCGCGAGTATTTTTGTTGATCTTTCAAGTAAGCCAAAAAACTTAAAGCCTGCAATATGTTCCCAAGTCCCATTGTGACTGCAAGTTCCCTTGACTGGCGCGATCTTATTACCTGCGTACATGCGATAGATGTCCTCCACTTCTCATGTTTCATCTCGTACTACTCTTATCCTTCTTATCGGTGTGGTGATGACATTTATGAGTATATCACCCATGGGATCGACCTGTATGGAACATTATCACATCACAGTTACTTGTTTTGAGAATGGTGTCCCTAGGTAAACATATGAGATTAACGAGCTTAAAATATGTATCCAGTCAACATGCTTAATGACCCACGACGAGAGGGCCTTTAATTGTCAAAACAAAAAAAGGTTTTCATTCAAATGTACGCATGAAAATCTCATGGCGCAACTGCGGTAAGAGTGTTCGAGCGTATGCTGGATGATCCCTCCAACATATGGCGTGATTGCAGCAATAATATATGATCATGATGGTGAGAAAGCTCATGAGGGGTTGGGGATAGGTCGGTGGGATGTCACTGACTGTAGGTCGGGTGAAAGACTTTAACGCCTAAGCGAGCAGAGGGGGGAACCCGAAATTTTAAATATACCCAAAATTTTGGGTGGTGTTGTAGCGGCTACAACACACCCTAATGCTAATGCCCTATATTTCTCAACATGGTACTCATCGTGTTGAATGTGTTGTTTTCACTTTAATGCCATTATGTGAACTTTTTTTCTAACGAATCTTTTCATGCTATCGTATGTATTTCTTGGTTTAGTACTATTAATTCCTTCAAGAGACTCACTCTCATCTCCCACTGATGAAGGTATCATTTTACACATTGAAATCAGTGGTTCACAATGTCGACTTACTTTCTTGTTTAAAGTCTATGTATATAATTGTAACACCTTCTTCCCACATCTACCCAAGTAACCGGCCAACAGGGGTACACATGTGACGAGAGGCTATTAATTCGATATTAAACCTCCTACGATGGACTTAATGAAGTGGAACCGACATAAACAAGACAAACACACCTTACACAACACCAAAAACATCCTTAGGAGGTAACCCAACCTTCTAGGCCCCTGAACCCTGAGGGAGACTTATTTTTTGACCAATTTGAGTTTTATCCACGGGCATGCCAAGGCAAGTTAGTGGCTAAAAGCCTATAGCCGCGGGCATGCCAAGGCAAGGTAGCGGTCAAGGCCTGATTTGGTCAGTTTTGTGCCTGCGACTCCGAGATTTGTGCCACATTTTTATCCACAAAGCCCAGGTCACTTCCCATAACTTCATGAAACTATATCATATGATAAATAACATTAAAACAAAGGTACGAAATCAATCACATGATCAAGAACTCATCCGTACCCCTCCTAGCCATGACAAGAATTTCGTCAAACATATCACAAACATTGCATCTACATGTATAAATAGCATAATTAAACATGAGGGTCTCTTACTTATCTGAGAATAGTTAAGAAGCATTGCTCCCCTACATCATAAGCTAAAATACAGTTTATTTGACCATAGATACATTGTGTATTAATTTACAGGTAAAAACATGGAAGGATCCATACATCATCACTGATCGAACACATGCTTATAACCAGCAAAATAATAACAAAAATACAATGGATATAACATTAATAAAATCCATACATAAAATAACACATTTTCATACCAAAAACCAAAGGAATGAGCTCTTCATTACTGAATGTAAAAACCAACCTGAGATGGGACTTCCATGTTCCACCCGACCATAGAGTGGCTGAGCCAAATCTCTCTTCAGCCAATCACCCTCGTGCCATATTCCAATCATGCGTGTGGGATCTCATCAAACACATCAATCATAATCAATCTAGGGCTTCTAGAGACCAAACTGCCTCAACCCTCAACTAGTGATTCCACCTCACGGTCGGACATCACAACCATCACAAAATTGTCTCTATCCAAGCTGCTCCAGGGCTCCAGAATGTTTGTTCCAACCAAGGCTCTAGTTTTATTAAGTCAACCCCAGTTGTTTCTAAGCTCCAGATCGTTTGTCCAGCCAAGGCTCCAGGACTAGTAACTCAACCCAACAGTTGCTCGCCGGGCTCCAGAGCATTTGTCCAACCAAAGCTCCAAAATCTAATAACTCAACCCAATACCTAAAGGAATCATGAGAACCAACCAGAAAAAATCAATGAAATAACCCCACAACACCATGGCTATCCAAAAAATGGAAAGGCTAGGAAAATCCACATGCATACACCATGCATGCCGAAACTAGTGAGAAAAACATACATGAAACTTTGTACCTGCAATCAAATCTCATTGTAGTTGTTGATCTTGATGTCTTCTTGTGCTTTCCTACTCTTCCTTTTCCTTCTTGCTCCAAATCACCTTGTATCCACACTCTCCAAGAGTGCTCCAAGAAAACTCCAAGTATCCAAGAGTATGTGAGAGAGAGAGAGAACACTAACAAAAGGTACCAACTGATTCCCAGAAGCCTTTTTATAGAAGAGGCCTCTATTTTCTTCATTTTCCATCATTTTCCTTCATTTTCCTCCTCACATGAAAATTGTGACCTTTTACCTCCCTTTTCTCCTAATCTCCATTATTTTCATAAATAAATGTGCCAAAAATAATTTTTACCTCTTTAATGCCTTAGACATAGTTTTTGCCAATTTCCTTAGCCATAATAAACCATGTGAACACTCGTACTAAGGTTTTTTTCCCAACGTTCAGCTTGGAATACGTGTCCCATCAACTGTGGTTATTATTTTAACTTTATTACATGGAATTTTCACCAGGGTTGTTATAAAACCCTCCCCCTTGGGGGACACCGTCCTCAGTGTTCAATCACACATATACTTCAGCAACACCGCTGGCAAGAAAACGTACTTCCCATGGAGCTTTATAACATAGCTTGATGCAGTATTTACAATGATCACCCTGTTGAAAAGCAAACCAACGTGACATCATAACAACATGACAACTATAATTACATGACACCATACCACTTATTGGAGATTTATAACATATCTCATAGCATTATTTACATCCATATACATGTGCACATACATCCAACCATCACATCAAAACATATACCAAAACATCATCAAAACATATGCTAAACAAAAACCAACATCACAACAAAACTACTTTGCATCAAAAGGAAAATAAGGAAAGATACATGGCCCGCATATGATCCGTCATCTCCCATGTATCTTATCTATCATACTTTTGGATACTTAGAGTTTTCTTGGAGCACTCTTGTAGAGTGTGTATACTAGGTGATTTGGAGCATTGTATTGTAGCTTATGATGTAGGGGAGAAATGATTTTTATCAATTCTTAGATAAGTAAGAGACCCCCATGTTTAAATCTGTTGTTTATACATGTAGATGCAATGTTTGTGACATGTTTGATGAAATTCCTGTCATGGCTAGGAGGACTCCGGATGAGTTCCTAATGATTTGATTGCTTTTGTATTCTGGGCAGTGACTTGGGATATGGGGCTAAAAAGGTGGCAAAAATCCTGAAGTTTCAGGCACAGAACTGACCAAACCGAGCGCTAGCCGCTACCTTGCCTTGACATGCTCGCGACTAAGGCTCAAATTGGTCAAAAAATTAGTCTCCCTCAGGGTTCAGGGGTCTGGAAGGTTGGGTTACCTCTTGAATATGTTTTTGGTGATGTGTAAGATATCTTTGTCTTGTTTCTGTTGGTTCCACTTCATCAACGTCATCGTAGGAGGTTGAATCTCGTATTAGTAGCCTCTTGTCACGTGTGTATCCCGGTTGGCCAGATACTTGGGTAGATGTGGGAAGAGGGTGTTACAGTGTGATATCAGAGCATGGTTCAACTCTTGGACTGGATGGGCAGTGTGTTGGTCATTATTTTGTTGATTTCTTATGTGTTTCTCATACCTATGGTGTATGTGTTTTTGCATCCATGTTGTGTTTTCCATGGTGGCGGTGGTGTCGCCATGGGAGGATTGATGGTGTTGTCTTCAACATGTGGTCATGTGTGTATGACTGATTATGTGTTGTTCATGTTTGTGTATTGCGCATGCACATTAGCTTACATATTGTTACATGTATATGCATTGTTTGTGTATGCTAGGTCACATATTGGTCATGCTTGTGTAGTTTCTGTGTATGCTTGCTTGTGTGATGCTATATGTTGAACATGCATTGGTCATTCATGCTTGGTTACATGTCGCTTATGCTTGTGAATGGTCTGTGCTTATGATGGTGTGTGGTCAAGTTGCATTGGTATGATTATGCATTAGGTCATGTTGTGTAGTTGGTATGGTTATGCATCTATGACTGGACTTCAACTAGAATGATGTTTATGCGCTAGTATACCATGTGTTATGAGTTTATATGTTGTTATGATTATGTAAATACATGTATTTCGCTGATTGGTTGATCTTGTAGGATGTATCCTCCCCAAATTACACTAAGGTACATTGGTTTATTTATGAATTGGTTTAGATGACATATTTCACATTGCAGGAAGAAATCAAAGATGAATAGCAGAATGGTAGACTAAAAATATTTTTCTTATGAGTCATATGAGTGGCATGGTGTTGGAAATTCATTTTATTTGGTAGATACACTGAGAAGTCTAAAGGAAGAAATAAGGAGCTGTAAGGAAAATAATGATAGGCTTATATAGGCACAGGAAAATCAAGCAGAGGTTAATGCAACCATCCTTCAATGTTTTTAAGAGTTGTAGAATCATGGGCCACTTAGGATCAGCTATGGGCAGGAGGATGGGACCAATGGAGCATATGGAAGTAGGTCTCCCAGTGGTTACAGGTCGGATAGGGATGACACAGTTAAAGATGGCATATCGTTGGACACTCTGGATATGAGAGGTGATAGACACATGTATCATTCTAGTTCTGGTTCAGATAGGCATCATGATTGTCATCAGTATCATCCTTATAGGAGGAGTGACAAGGGATATTTTCCAGATGAGTTTAAAAATGAAAAACCACCTACATCTGATGGAGAGATGAAGAAACCACAGGATGCGGAGGCATGGTTACTTGGCATGAAGAATTTTTTTCAGATTGTGTGATTACTCAGAAAACATGAAAGCTAGGATAGCTACATTCATCCTCAAAGGTAGAGTAGACATCTGGTGGGAATATGTGAAGAACGTCAGAGATATTTATTAGGAGGAGTTTATTTGGAGAAATATTGAAAGGCTATTTCGGAATTATCTATTAGAGAGATACTATGATGATAGGGCAAAGGAGTTTTATGAGTTGAAGATGGGTTCCATGATAGATGAGGAGTATACTAGTAGGTTCTTGGAGTTACTGAGATATGTTCCTTACTTGAAGGAGGAGAAGGCCAAGATTCAGATATTTATTAGTGGGATGTCGATTGTATTTAAAGATAGGATTGTGTTCGATGAGCCTAGATCAATGGAGGAGGTTATTCAAAAAATCGAGCATTGATATGAGCAATCGAAGCGTAGATCAGAGACAAAGCTAGATTGGAAAGGTAATGACAAGAACAAAGGTAAATGGGATAAGAAGCGAGCAAGGCCTCAACATGTAGGTAAGAATTTTAATACATCTGACAGAGGACAAGGATTTCAATCGGAGGAACAAATAAGAATGAGAATAGGGATCCAATGAGGTGTTGGACTTGTGGAGCAGATCATCGTAGGAGGGATTGTCCATAATATCAGGGTGGTAGGCCACAAATATACAATGTGTATGAGGCACAAACAATGGGATATTTTGGGCATAATATTCCTTGGATTTATGCAGCTGTGGATAACATGCACACAAATCATCATGCTTCTATCATTTAGATGGATGGTAAGCTTTGTGATCAAGTTGTTTCTATTTTGATTGACCATGGATCTAACTATAGTTATATTAATATTGACCTGGTGGATAAGTTTGGTTTGAGTAAGGAAATGCATGTAGAATCTTGGTTAGCGCAGTTGGACACAAGTACAAAGAAAAAAGTTCACCATTAGGTAAGAGCTTGTGCATTTGAGTTAAATGGTATGCCTACAACAACACACTTGAAAATATTTCCATTGGGTTCATACAATATACTATTGGGTATGGATTGGTTATATATTTACAGGACCAAGGTCGATTGCTATGACAAATATATTGAGTGCTTGGATGACAATGGGAAACCAAGAATCTTACACAGAAAGAAGAAAGCCACATCAGTTAGGATGGTGACAACTATGCAGTCCAAGTGCAGTCGTAGGAAAGGGTGTGTGATATTTGCAGTTCAAATCTCTAGTGACAAAGGTAAGGAGGCTGAGGATGTAGATGTGTTGAAAAATTATCCAATTTTGCAGCAGTTTCAGGATTTGTTTCCATCATATATTTCAGAGTTGCCACCACAAAGGGAAGTAGAATTTTCTATTGAGTTGATTCAAGGGGCTTCTCCAACATCAAAGGCACCTTACAGGATGAACACACATGATTTGGTAGAATTAAAGTTGTAGTTGAAGGAGATGCTTGACAAAGGGTACATTAGGCCAAGTGTATCGCCATGGGGTGCATCGGTTTTGTTCGTGAAGATGAAATATGACACTCTCAGATTGTGCATTGACTACAGTAAGCTGAAAAAAGTGATCATCAAGAACAAGTATCCATTACTGAGGATTGATGATTTTTTCGATAAGCTGCAGGGAGAAACAATGTTCTCTAAGATTGACTTGAGATTGGGTTATCATCAGGTATGCATCAAATAGCACGACATCTACAAGACCACATTCAGGACCAAGTATGAGCATTATGAGTTTGTTGTAGTTCCATTCAATTTGACTAATGCCCCAGCTACATTTATGTGTTTGATGAAAAGTGTAGAAATTCGTTGAATAATGATTAATTATTCACCGAGACTATCCTGATCACATACAATTCGAATTTATATGCAACACATAATCTCTTCCACTCAGATCATCAAACATGCGGAAATAAAATCAAGCGATAACACATCAAATCATCATACACATTAACACAGTATGTATGGGGAAAGCTTATAGCTGAAAACCCCACAGCTATTGTGTATATTATAATGGAGAAATCATGTGACAAACTCAGTACAATACTCCTCACAAGTACTCAGTACTTTCTCATAAAGTTACACACAAACTAGCTCAGTTTTGAACAGGTTACTGGTTCAAAACTCACCACTAATTGCCTTGCCTCTATTGCGCAATCATGGCCTGTCTAAATAGAGATCCAAGGTTCGAATCTCCTTGGCTTGACAGCGCAATCATCATGGGAAATTCCTCCAAGTGTGGTGCAAATATCATGCACAACTGATGTCGCCACTGATAGCTAACTCCACCCTTTCATCTACCTCTTTCACTGGTCTCCACTGAACTGTCCATGCACTGTAGTGAACTGATGTGTTCTTGAGTTGAATAATGATTTACTAATTAATGAATTAAATAATATTTAATTCACTCCACTCATTACTAGTTGATTAGCTAGTTAAACTAATCTCAACTAGTTCAACTAAGTTAAACCGAACACAACTCCACTAGCTGTCTCATTAACTCCACCAAAAT
The DNA here is from genome assembly GCA_034641835.2 of Pinus albicaulis. Classification (NCBI taxonomy): domain Eukaryota; kingdom Viridiplantae; phylum Streptophyta; class Pinopsida; order Pinales; family Pinaceae; genus Pinus; species Pinus albicaulis. The sequence goes on along the minus strand of CM076575.1, from coordinate 1,729,774,059 downwards.
TCTGCCACTGAAGTCCTAACTGAAGTCAACCATGCATGTGCTCACCAAACCCTTGGGAATAGCGTAATTCCTCTGTCAGATGCATGAGCCACTTCTGTAGCTCGAACTGAAGTGCTCCAAGAGAGTAAACTGCTGTTTAGAGTCCAAATATTATTAAGTGTAAATAATATTTGACTTCCCTATTTTTAGGAGAGGCAGTCTAAAAATAGACTTCGACCTCTTCGACCTAAAAAATAGAGTCTCATCTATTTTTACCAACATGACCAATGCTCCAAGAATCTCAAACTGGAATCCCCGAACCATGCTCCATATGTCTAAAAATAGACATAGTCTAAAAATAGACTTTGCGCCAGAATTCGCCTGCGGGCCCACTTAGTGAAGGCGACTTCATTTCACTAAGCTCCATCATCTTGCTGCATTTTCAACACTCCCTCTCAGCAAGATATGGATTATCTGCAACCCCTATCCTTCCTCTGTGGAATTCGAACTTGCTCCTGGTGAGCGCCTTCGTCAAGATGTCAGCATCCTGATCCTCCGTGGGAACATATGAAAGCATCATGATTCTCCGCTGAACACAATCTCTGATATGATGGTACCTGATGTCGATGTGTTTGGATCTATCATGAAATACTGGATTAGCCGAGAGTTTAATGCAACTCTGGTTATCACAATAAATCATTGTAGGCTCCAAATGCAACCCGAACAATCCAACGAGGATCTTCCTCATCCAAATAGCCTCGCATGCAGCCAAGCTAGCTGCCATGTACTCGACCTCTGCTGAACTGAGTGCCACGGATCTCTGCTTCCTGCTGTACCAGGAAACTGCTATCGACCCAATGCTGAAAACTCCTCCAGAAGTGCTCTTTCGGTCCGTTGGACTCCCTGCCCAATCTGCATCAGTGAAGCCAGAAAGCTTCGCTCCATCCTCCTGTCTGTACCATAGACCATATCCCGATGTGCCTCTAATATAGCGCAATACATGCTTGCCTGCCTTCCAAAAGAGCTTGGTAGGCTTAACCATAGCTTGCGAAAGCTGGTTAACTGCATAGCATATATCGGTTCGTGTATTGACCAAATACATAAGCAACCCCACCAACTGTCGATAAACAATGGCATCCACTAGCTCCGCTGAAGTAGCATCCTCCTTCCTCCAACCACCAGGAAGAGGAGTGTCAACAGGCTTGCAGCCTTACATGTTGAACCTCTCCAGAATCTCCCAGGCATACTTGCCCTGAGAAACAAACAGTCCTCCGCTGCGCTGCCAAATCTCCAATCCCAGGAAATAATGAAGGATGCCCAAGTCCTTCATCTAAAACTCCCGTGCAAGATCCTCCTTGCATGAAAGTATCAACTGCTCATCGCCAGTCAAAATCAGATCATCTACATACAGTACGATGATCAACAGCTTCCCCTCCACCACAATCTGGTACAGGTTTGGATCTGCCTCACTCTTGGAGAATCCAAGCCCGGTGAAGTAGCTATCTATCCGAGTGTACCAAGCACGAGGTGCTTGCTTCAGCCCATACAATGCTCTCTTGAGTCGGCACACATGCGACTCACTGCTGAAGATCTCGAAACCTTCAGGCTGCTCTATGTACACCTCCTCCTCAATAACTCCATTGAGGAACGCAGTCTTCACATCCATCTGATGAATGTGCCACCCCATCTGCGCTGAGAGAGCAAGGATCGTCCGTATGGAAGAGTACCTTGCGACAGGTGCAAAGGTCTCCTCATATTCAATCCCCTCGATCTGTGAAAAGCCACGGGCGAAAAATCTCGCCTTGTACTTCTCCACACTCCCGTCAGCCGCCTGCTTCACTTTGTAGATCCATCGCGAACCCACCACTGATTTCCCCTCCGGTCTTGGGACAATCTCCCATGCACTGTTTCTGACGATCAAATCATATTCTTCGATCATGGCATCAACCCATGCGGGTTCCTCCACAGCTTCCTCAAAAGAGGATGGCTCCGTCACAACACATTGACTCACAAGAGCCATGTATCCAGTGTACCGATCCGGTGACTGTCTCTGTCTGCGCTGTGCTGTAGGTGGTCCTACAACCTTCTATGCATCCCGAGCCAGTCGCTCAGCTTCTGTAGTGCGCATGCGCCCTCTGATGGTTGGCGCTGCCTGGGTGGTTTCTTCCACCTCCTGAACCTCCTCTTGTGGGTGATCCACATCCGGAAGCTCCTCCTTAGGAACTAACAGCTCCTCATCTGCATGCAAGTGTAGCTCCCTCTCAAGCGAACACTGCATGGCTTTCTCCTCCTGAAATTTTATATCCCGTCGCACAACAGTCTTGCGACTGTCTGACAAATACACCCGATAGTTGTGAGGTGTATCCGTGTACCCCACAAATATTCCAACCTCAGCAGTTGGATCCAGCTTCCTTCTCGCATCCTTCGTCACATGCATGTAGACAGGAGAACCAAAAATCCGCAAATGGGAAATATCGGGCCTCTTGCCAGAATAAGCCTCCTCCGGTGTACTCATGCCAAGAACCTTGTGAGGACAACGGTTCTGCACATACACTGCTGTATTGCATGCCTCAACCCACAAGTGAAGGGGTAGGCCCTGATCATGCAACATCGCCCGTGCAACACCCACGATCATTCTGTTATTCCTCTCAGCCACCCCATTCTGCTGTGGGTTATGGGGTGCGATGAGCTCTCTCCTAATCCCTTCTGCGCTGCAGAACTCCTTGAATTCAGCCGAGATGAATTCACCACCGTTATCACTCCTTAGAGCAATCACCTTCTTCCTCGAATCCTTCTCGACCAGTGCTTTAAACTCACAGAACTTCGCGAATGTATCGCTCTTCTTCTGCATGAAGAAGATCCAGCACTTTCGAGAGAAATCATCAACAAAGATCACATAATACATGTGCTTTGCAATCGAAGCAACTGAGAAAGGACCACACACGTCTGTGTGAACTCTCTCAAGGATCGTCGTGGCGCGACTATCCTTCTCGTGAAAGGTGGCTTTCACATACTTCCCTAAAGTACACCCCTTGCATTGATCTGACTGCGCAAGGGTGCCCTTAAGAAGTCCAGTAGAAATCTGCTGCAGAATCTTCAAAGCTCTATGGTGAAGGTGGCCCAATCTCCTGTGCCACAGTTCGCCCTCATCATCCCAGCTCACCAATTCTCCCGCCTTGCATGCCATAGCTACGCAGCCATCTACCTGCAACTGGAAAAGGTTCTTGGTTTGAACCCCTATCTTCTGGGTCTCTCCAGTAGTCTTGCTGCGCAGGAAGGCTTTTCCTTCGCTGAAGACCACATCATACCCCTTATCCTCCAACATCGCCACAGAGATCAAGTTCTTCTTCAATCCAGGTACATGCATGACATCCTTCAGTACAAAGGGTTTACGAGACTCCCTCTGAAAGGATATGGTACCGATACCAGTCGCACTGTATCTACCATCATCGCCCATCTCGATGTGCACACCCAAATCTTTGTCCTCCAGATCTGAGAACAAATCCCGATCTCCCGTCATATGAAATGACGCACCGCTGTCCAAGAACCACACCGATTCCATCACACTTGAAACCAAGCATGCGATCGGTGAAAAGTCAAGCTCGAACTGTGAAGCCAAAGCTTCTCCATCTGCAGATCTTCCCGCTTGCTTGTTCTTCTTCTTCTTTGGAAAATTGGTAGCATAATGTCCGTGATCATGGCAGTGAAAACACTTCACTTTCGCCATATCCTGCTTCTTGCCCTTTGCACCGGAATGAGAAGTTTTCTTACCCTTCCCCTTCTTTGCTTTGGCAACCAAAGCGCAATTTTCTTCATCAGCTCCCTTTGATGAAGATCCATCACGAGTAGTCCTCCTTATCTCCTCCTGCATGAGATCTGCCCAAAGGCGCTCCCATCCCGGCAGCTTCTCCCGACCATTGACACTATCTTGATGTGAGTGCCAAGCCTTCGGAAGACCAAGGAGAGCCAGGTCGACCATGTCCTCATCTTCGACAGTCACCCCCACACTTCCCAGCTCATCTCTGCACTGAGTGAACTTCGTGAGGTATTTGGTGATACTGTCGCCCTTCTCCATCTTGATGTTCCTGAGCTTATCTTTGAGCGCCATCTTCCTTTGGTCACTCTTACTCTGGAATAGATTCGTCAAAGCTTTCCACATTAGAAATGGAGAAGCCTTTCCATGCAGGCTGGATACAATATGATCCTTGACGCCCTCCAACAGGATCCTTCGACATTTCACCATCTTCTTTTGCCATGCTTCGACTTCAGCAGGATCAGTGGGCTTTTGGACATCCGTATCTACGAACTCCTTCAGACCATTATCTTCTAATACTGCCTCCATGCGATCCTTCCATGCAACATAATTAGAACTGCCTTCAAGAGCATATTCGAGTCGCAAACCGTTGAAAGACATTTTCAACACTGGCACCAAGAAAACAAAACTGCTGCAAAATTTAGAATTCCACCTCAAAGCTCAACCGCTCTAGATCTGTGAGAACAAATTATTTCTAGCACAGAGATTGACTGCAAGGGGCATTTACCAGACCTTTCACTTTCCGAAGAAAGATGAATCCGGAGGCTACCTGGCCCGCATGCAGACTCTGTCTACTGAAATAAGTTTGTAATCACTGTGATGATCAATCTCTGCTTCAATAGCTCTGATACCATGTAGAAATTTGCTGAATAATAATTAATTATCCACCGAGACTATCCTGATCACATACAATTCGAATTTATATGCAACACATAATCTCTTCCACTCCAGATCAACTCATATCATCACACATGCGGAAATAAAATCAAGCGATAACACATCAAATCATCATACACATTAACACAGTATGTATGGGGAAAGCTTATAGCTGAAAACCCCGCAGCTATTGTGTATATTATAATGGAGAAATCATGTAACAAACTCGGTACAATACTCCTCACAAGTACTCAGTACTTTCTCATACAGTTACACACAATCTAGCTTGGTTTTGAACAGGTTACTGGTTCAAAACTCACCGCCAATTGCCTTGCCTCTATTGCGCAATCCAGGCCTGTCTATATAGAGATCCAAGGTTCGAATCTCCTTGGCTTGACTGTGTAATTGTCATGGACAAATCCTCCAAGTGTGGTGCAAATCTCATGCACAACTGATGTCGCCACTGATAGCTAACTCCAACCTTTCATCTACCTCTTTCACTGGTCTCCACTGAACTGATCATGCACTGTAGTGAACTGATGTGTTCTTGAGTTGAATAATGAGTTACTAATTAATGAATTAAATAATATTTAATTCACTCCACTCATAACTAAGTGATTAGCTAGTTAAACTAATCTCAACTAGTTCAACTAAAATAAACAGAACACAACTCCACTATCTGTCTCATTAACTCCACCAAACTTCTGCCACTGAAGTCCTAACTGAAGTCAACCATGCATGATGCCATCAAACCCTTGGAATAGCGTAATTCCTCACTTGGATCACCGAGCCACTTAAATAGCCTCAGGAAATGAAGTACTCGAAGAAATGGCTTGAAGGTGAAGTTTAGAGTCCAAGTATTATTAAGGGTAAATAATATTTGACTTCCCTATTTTTAGGAGAGGCAGTCTAAAAATAGACTTCGACCTCTTCGACCTATAGGTCACAAAAATAGAGTCCCATATATTTTTACCAACATGACCAATGCTCCAAAAATCTCAAACTGGAATCCCCGGACCATGCTCCATATGTCTAAAAATAGACATAGTCTAAAAATAGACTTTGCACCAGAATTCGCCTGCGGGCCCACTTAGTGAAGGCGACTTCATTTCACTAAGCTCCATCATATTGCTGCATTTTCAACAAAAAGTGTGTTGCATCATGATTTGGACAAGTTTGTGATTGTGTTTATTGAGGACATATTGGTGTATTCTAAAAATGAGGAAGATCATGTCGAGCATTTGGCAGCACTGTTGAAGTTGTTGAGAGAGCATCAATTTTATGCTAAGCTAAAAAAATGCAGTTTCTTCCAGACATATGTACACTACCTGGGACATTTTGTCTTCAATGAGGGCATTGCAGTAGATCCAGAAAAGATAAGAGCCATCATGGAGTGTGTTGTAGCTCCTAGAGACAGCCTAGAGTTGCAAAAGACCAGTGCCTAGGACATCTTGAAATCAAAGGTTAGATGTAGACAATTTTAAGGGTGCCTTTGACAGAATATGGATTAAGAGGATAATGATTGTGGTGGTTCAGGAATGATGAAGACTTTGGTGTTTGATTCATGTGAACTACCCTATACTACGAGAGGGCTTAGGAGGTTGTATAGCTCGGTGGCTTTTCAAAAGGGCCAAGTATGAAACAATGAGCAGAGGCTTTCAAAATATTTAGCGGTGCTGAGAAGAAACTAAGGAGGAACCCGCGAGAGATAGGTTTAAAAGTATTAAGAGTCTGTCTCCCGTGAACTCAGAGGAAGCGAATGTAAGTGGAATGTGACCAAAAATAGATATCCGTGCAACGCGAATTAAGGGGCACAACAAGTTTAACACATGAGCGTTATTCATATACAAATTCACGAATAAAAATGCATACCACCAGCAACTACATTACACAAATCATCAAAGCAACAAAACATTGAAAGATGATTATACATAAGTAGGAGCTTACTGATAAACAAGAGAATATAGATACATACTACTCATTGCTCCATCTGGAATCCAAATAAACAACGTTGTATATCATATTATGTTCAAAACATCTCTCCCAAATATGTGTCTCAGAGCATAAAGAGCACAATCATTCAGAACTACAACAAAAATTCTCCAAAATTCAAAACCTTTCTTTCATCTCTGAACTCTTTACGTATAGAGTTCTCCTTGAGGGTTTACGATCGAATAAAATTTCATGATCGACTCACACATGTGAAAATCAAAATATCATAACCAAATTGTAGAGTGTGCATTGAACAATCACTCCCATAATCAGAAAAGAAAAACAAAATCAGGTGAAATCGATATTTCAACAAAAAAACATCATAATCAAACAGTAAAAGAAACAATATAGTTGACAATGAAGGCCAAATCATGGAATCTTCAAAGGGGACGGCGAGGAGTATTCATGAACAAGTGGGCAGTCTGGCTTCCATCACATGATTCCACCTGCCATCAAAAGCCTCCACTCCCTTATTCTCATGATTTCCATTAACCGTTACAAAACGACCAGTCGTGTTGCACATGCTTAGATATTTAGTGGGGAGTTCTTGGACAAACTGAATATACCATAGCTGCGTTTGTCTCACCAAAAACCCATGCTGTGTTTGACTTGCAAAACTGGAGACCGGGTTTCGGAGGGGGGGCTAACTAGATCATGAGTTGTCGGATGTGTGATAGGGAGCAGAGATGAGGGGAAGATGGCGGCAACAACCCATTTTCATTTATAACGGTGGAGCTAAAAGTGGGGCCTGCGACACTAACACACATCGAGATTGTTAACACTGAAAAGAGTGGGACAAAGGTTGTGGAAGGGATTTGATGACGTGGCAAGGAGGTGGGGCCACCTGCAAATTGCAATCGGGGATTCAGGAGTTTGTTATTATGATAAACGAGGGTAAAGGTTGCAATTTGCGATATCACAAATCGCAAAGTCAAATATTATCGCAGGTCAAACTTCATATCAAAAATCGCAATCGAGAGTCGAGGATCAGGATGAGTAACAAGAATGAAGCAATGCGACGTGTGTTGTGCGATGAGAGGAGAGGCGACGTGGCATGACGGAAGTGGGGCTGCCCACAAATCGCAATCAGGAGTTTTTTGTTATGAGAAACGGGGGGTAAAGGTTATGATTTGCAATGTACGATGAGTGGAAGGTGACGTGGCATGACAGAGGTGGGGCTGCCCGCAAATCGCAATAAGCTTTGTTATGAGAAATGGGGGGTAAAGGTTATGATTTATGATATGCGATGAGTGGAAGGTGACATGGCATGACAAAGGTGGGGCCACCCGCAAATCGCAATCAGGAGTTTTTTGTTATGAGAAACAAGGGGGTAAAGGTTATGATTTGCGATGTGTGATGTGCAATGAGTGGAAGGTGATGTGGCATGACGAAGGTGGGTCCGCTCGCAAATCGAAATTGGGGGTTTTTTGTTATGAGAAACGTGGGGTAAAGGTTGTGATTTGTGAAGTGCGATGTGCGATGAGAGGAGAGGTGACGTGGCATGACGGAGGTGGGGCCACCCGCAAATCGCAATCAGGAGCTTTTTGTCATGAGAAATAGGGGGTAATGGTTGCGATTTGTGAAGTGCGATGTGCGATGAGAGGATAGGTGACGTGGAGAAGAGGGTAATTCCCATTTACATCGCAATCGGGGAAATGGTGCAGGTGAAGTTAACAAAAATGCAAGTGCAATGCGATTGGCGATGCGAAAAGGTAAGTGGAAAGTGCTCTTTCCTCTTTTGGCTACGGGGTGTCTGCCCTACCTGTGTTTGAATTTCTTGGCCTCCACTTTAACCATTCCCACCTCATCTCTGTGATTTGCTTATAGGGGCCACTTCTCCACCTTGTGTGCGGTCACAGGCCAACATTGGCTCCATCTGGGGACAACGTGCTATTCTAAGTGCGTTGAGAACCTGCAGACCTGAATGCATGTGCTTTATTGGGTGCATGGATTCGTAAATGCATACTGTAAATCTGAACTGAAACTACAACTGAGCTATGCACTACAAACTATCAAAATGAAAATCACTACCACACCCTGAAAATATTGAATGTTGAAATCTGAACCATGTTGAAACTGAAATCTGAAACACACTTGAACTGAAAACTGTAAAGCAATCTGAAGCTAAAACTGGAAATATTCTCAAAGCACTGAGATTATTTGCACACCTACCTACCCTAATATGCTGGAATTAATGCTATTCTAAATGATACAATAATGCCAGTGTAACCAGGCAAGAAACGAATCTAATAACTTTGTTATTTCACTGTTTTTCACCAAACTCAAGAACAAACCTGTTAATGGTATTTGATAGAAATTATGAGCCTGATTTTCATTGCAAGGATCTTGGTAAACCTGAACAACAACAAAAATGATGAAAAGGTCCGGTGGCTTTGTGATGAATAATTTCTCAATATAGATAGCCACTGGATCAAGAAACACTTGACCTATTTCTGAATATTCTGACCCAATCGATCCAATCTCATAACTTGGTACTGCACATGTGTTTTCCACGTCTTCAAACAACTCAGAACATATTTGAATTTTATCTGATGAATTTTGTGTCGATACTTCCACTGAACCAGACAATAGGGCAGATTGTTCAATCATATACATATCATAGCAGCTTCTGAAATTATTACGTGTACATGAAAACTGAATTTGAAAAATCCCACCATCCAACGTATCGGCTATTGGGTCATGAAGTGCTTTAGGTGATTGTAGCGTTGGTTCATCTAACGTCTCATGATTTCTCTTGTGACTATCAACCAAAATGTGACCAAGATTCCCTTTCAAAATATGAGATTAAAGCATAAAGTTAGAGAATCAAACTAGATCAATTCTTCCTCCGTTTTAAACTTTGCCTCTCTGTTTTGTAGGTTCACTTCCACATCAACTGCAATATTTTGCATTTCTTAAAGGGTTTCAATGTCCCTTTCTCTTACTTGGAATTCCATCTCTGGATTAAAGGCATCTGGGTAGTGCAAGAGAGCTACTCCCGGGGGTGGCCTTATATCAACGGGCATTGAATGATACACCTTATTGAACCTCGCTGAAAAATATTGTATTGTCTCCCCTGGCTATCTTTTTAAATGTTCATACTCTTCTATGATAAGAAAGACATTTCCCATGATTACCCATCGACCTAGGAAAACTTGCATGAATTGATGAAAATTGCTCATGCTAGCAGCTAGAATATTCTCAAACCAATTTTTAACTTTACCTTGCCATGGTAGGACAAACATCTTGATACATACATCATGTTCTTCCTTTACTAATAACTACAATACACTAACTAAAGGATCATGGTAAACATGCAACATAATATCTTCTAGAATATTTGTAACAGGAAAACAAACCCCATTCCAAACTGCTGCTTTGCTTGTGTGTTGAAACTGATTCTCTTCAAAAAGTAAGGGAACCAATTGTTTTTCCTCATTATCCATGGTAGTCAGGTGATCTGTCTGTTCTTTATCGTTCTCTTTGTCACACAGAAGCTTGCAAGGGATCTGCAAACTCTTGTTAATTTCGAGTGAAGGAACATGATTTGTAATCATCTGTTGTACTACTTCATTAACATCTAAGAAATAAATTAATGATTGAGAACTCTTATGATTTTCTTCAAGGGATGTAAATTGAGATAAGGTGCAACCTGAAAGAGAATTTGAGAGATGGTCTTGATCATGCAAATCTGATTGGTCTTTAATCTCTGAAGGAAAAATTTCTTGTTGAATATGTTGTGGATCTAGACAATTAAGCTTTGTTGTCTCTGTTTCCGGATCACTAGACTGCTGTTGATTTTTAGTGTTGTCCTTTGCGAAACACTCCAACTCTTCCCCTTCTTCATGGAGGGTAAGCTCACCTCCCTCTTCGTAAGAATATGCTAGGAATTGGTTTTCTACATGCGGTCCAAAAACCACCATGGGTCATTCTTCTTGGAGATTGAGGATGTTAGGTAGAGGGCTTACACCATGAGGCTGCATAAATTGGGACACCTGAGCCTTGTATAAAGGTTGTTTCAGGAGCTCAATCAGGGGAACCGGGATCTTGACTTTCTCTAATTATTTCTAGAGGTTAAAGGCCGTGGGCACTTTTTCTTTAATAGCTTCTTTGGACTGTTCTTTAGGATGGTTGGGCCGGTTCAAAGTTATAGATGGGGACTTCTCATTTTTGGCAGGATCAATTTCTTGCTTTGTGGAAGTGGATGCAGTGACCTTATGAGGAGCTGACTCTTCTAAGGCTTCTTCCATTTACTAGCAAGACTAGGAGGGGTTTGTTCTCTTGATATTGACTCTTCATTTTTTTTTTTCACTCTGGTTCTCTTCCTGGAGGACTTTAGGTCATACTTCTTGTAGAGCTGAGCCTGCATGAAATCCACGAATTGTCTGTAGTAATTTTCAATATATTGATCCTTTGGAGGGACTTCCTTCTCTTCTTGCTCCCCTTGCAGAATGAGTTCACCCTCCTCATCATCAGAGTAAGCGAGGAATTGATTCTCTTTACTATCAATGACTTCCTCAACCTGTCCCTCCACTTCTCCCTCTAAGTATAGAGGAGGTTGGATGTGGTCTTGTTGTTCCATCCTATCCCGCAGCAACAAATGTAGAGGGGGATTTTGATATTGAGGATTAAAACCTCGGTTAGGAATCATTGGAAAGCTTCAACGTTCTCTCTATGGGCAGGCAGCCCATGGGAAGGAGTCCAAGGAAAGCAAGCTTCCGGGCACCCTCTCAGTGTAAATCCTACCAATGAAAATGAGTGAAGTATAGTTATGGGAAGTTAGCACAAGCACTGCACAAAAAGTCCACACACATGCAGACATTTATGAGACCACATGAATGAAAGAGTGGGCTACTTGCAACACAAAATCCTCATATTGCTCAACCGTAATCTCTCTCCTTATTGTTGGCAAACCAAAGCCAAAGTAAGTTATAGCAAAGTCGTTAGTCCCTGTGCTGCATATGAACAAGGCATTTCTAATGATGTTCGATGCATTTTTATCACCAACGACCTCTGCCAATCTAGTCCGGTAACTCCTGAGGTACTGCACTTGCTTCCATAAAGGAAATGCAGCCTGCAAAATATTCATCAGCAAATACTATTGATTATCCTTGAAATCAAGCAGACCCCACACTATTAATTGACAATCACTATTTATTGTTATTCCAATGAAGAAAGCGAGTACTTGCTTCCATAAACGCGATGCACAGTGCAAAATATTCATCAGGAATTGGTATTGAAAACTTTCACATAGAACCTTCAAACTGTATAATTTTGGCAAGTTTCAAGATTGAAATACAGCTACAAAATTTGATGAAAGTCTAGTTTGATCATCCACAGTTGATAAGGTTTTTCGTTTTTAATAATTTAATTTAAAATTTGAAATTTATTTTTAATTATATTTTAAAAAATAAAAGTAACCTTCATAAATTAAAATCGAATATTTTGAATACCACTTATAAGCCACCAAAAGAGCTATTGTTTATGAACTTTCATAAAATAAAAATATGATAAAATTATCAAAAGAGATATTGTTTATGAACTTTAATAAAATAAAAGTAACTATAAATAAGTTAGAACAGATATTCAATTTTAATAAAATTATCCGCTTAGATTTATTTTAAATTTAGACCCATGAAGTTTTGAAAACCATTTATTACACTAAACAATTTTAATAAAATTATCAGCTTAGATTTATTTTAGAATTAGATTGATGAAGTTTTGAAAACCATTTATTACACACAGAGCCATTGTGTATAAATTTTGATAAAATAAAAATATTATAATATAATTTATATAGAAGAGTTAAATTCATTTTGAACTTAAATTTATGAACTTTGGAAAGTTACAAAGTTTGGAAAGAGATGAAATTTAAAGTTAATTTTTAATTTTAATTAGATAATTAAAATAGATGATTTTTATTCTTATTTTTAATATTTTATAAATTAATGATTTACAATATCAGTATGATGCTAAAAAAAAATATTATAAAATTATTTTATATCAATTCGTTTTATTTTTAAATTTATTTAGAAAAAAATAAATTTAAATTTAGATATTTAAAAAAAATTAATTAAATATTTTTAAATTTGTATTAACTTAATTTTTGTAATATTTTTTATTATGATTTTAAAAAATATAAATGTGTTTCAAATAAAAAATTATAAATATAATTTAAAAATCATAAATAAATATAATTTAAAAATAATAATTAAATAGATATTATTATTATTATTATTATTTTTATAAATCTAATTTAAAGAAAAATTAGTCAAGTCTTACTAGCTCACAATTAATTTGTCGAGGATGGATCTTTTAAGCAAGGGACCCACGATCAAATCTCACGGTGGTTGTTGTGTGTGTTCTAATAGGTTATATGTTAAAAATATACAATGAGTTGGTGACATTGATGATTTAGATGCTCATGGGTTGCAGCTCCTCAAGCCAGAAAACAAGCAAGATTAGAAGATCACAAACAACTTGATAAAACAAAAAATAAAAGATAAAAATATTTCATTTACCCATGCAAAAATAATAAAACTTATTTTTTGAAAGCTTGTTTTCAATTTTACAAATAACTTCATATTTTTGTATGATGTATTAACTATCTATCTCAAATATGTTATGATCTATAAATAAAAACAATTTTAATAGATTATCAAATTTACACACAATATTTTCACTAGTTTATTAACTAACTATTCATGTTAAAAGAAAATAACAATTATTTAATTAGAATAAGTGATAAATCAAATTTATAAAGAAAAAATGGTTTCAACTTTTAACTATGTTTATAATTCACAAATTTTATTTTATTTATAAAAAAGGGTTATCAATTTTTAAATTTTATAAATAAAGATTTATTTATTTTTATAATTTTTTAAAATAGAAGAATGATTTACATATATATATATATAAACGATTAATTTTAATTTTTTTTATTTTTATTTTTAATTTTTAATTTATTTATTTTTTATTTTTCTAAGCAATTCTTTTACAATTTTATTGAATATTCAAACCAATCATCTAACTATAAAATGTTATTTAAAACTATAAATTTAAATATTTTTTTTTCTTCTCATTTTGAACATGTTATTTAAAACCTTAAATTTAAATTTTTTTTTTTTGTTATAGATTGAATTGAGGTTTCTGATTCATAAAAAGTTTCAGAAAACTTTCAGTGAAAATCAAATAAGAATGAACTTTGTCGACTCACATTTCAAACGAACAAGTGTGATTCATCTTCAAGACTAAATGAGAGATCAGATCTAAACATTAAGCTTAAATAGATATAGATAAGTCCAAATTAACTATTTAGAATAATGCTTAATTGATTTGAAACAGATAAACAAAATTTATTTTCATGTAATTTTTTCTTCTCTTTTTGATACTTTATTCAATATAAAAATATTATACTGCCAAAATCTATCACTGCAATCGAATGGTTATTTTCTTTCCCATTTTCACTAAAAAAAAATTATCTCTGGTTTTTTAAACATTTTAAATGAAAAAATTATCTGCCGGCATCCAACTGTTTTACCTAACTGTTAAATAATATTTAACGTACTAAATATTCATTTTCCCATATTGATACTTTACTTTGTTCAGCTTAATACCAGGATCTATCACTGCAATCAAACTAGCAAATAAATCCTCAACATAATTATTACAAGGGTGATATGCACATACGGCGACCTCGGCAGTAAGATTGTCATGGCCTGATTTCCAAAATTTATTGGAAATTTGCAATTTAAATTAGTCAAACTTATAATCTTAAAATTCACTAAATTTGTAATTTAAAAACCAGATAAATTTAATGCTTAAAAGTCATTATTTACTCTAACATAAAATTAATTGAAATAAATAAATAAAATAATTAAGATACTCTTTAATGTGAAATTACTGATTCAAACCTAACATGAAAAAACTTTATTCATACCAAACTAAAAAAAATACACTCCAATTTTGTGCATGATTTTCAATGTGCAGATCTGTTTTGGCTTTTTGGCAAGGGTGTTTAATGATTTAAATGATAGGAGCAGTTAACCAAAAGATTCTCAACTTTATTTTGCATGAAACTTGAAATATTGCATCACTAAAATTATAAATTTGATCTAAAATGAGATTTAATTAAAGTTTTATTTTATTGGTTGGGACGAGGAGGGGAATTTTTGGCCTCCAATTCACGCTTAATCAACTTATTGGAAAGGTTCTTGATTAACTTATTCATTTCTTCAATTTTGTACTCTTGTGATTCCCTCTCTTGATTTGAAGTAGAAGCCTCTTCCCTTCTCTTTCTTTTGGCTTCATGTTCTGTCTTCCCCTTAAATTTACTAGTAGAAGCAAAGTTTGCTTCTACCTCCAATGCATCAGTCTGGATCTAATCCAGAGATGTGGATTTTCTTTCTCTTAAGGCGAACCCGAACTCTGGTTCGAAAGCTACTGCGAAGACCACCTTAGCAATTGCTTGGGGAGGCTTTATTTTAGCAGGGGGATTATTATAGAGCTTATTGAACCTCTTTATGAATTCTGTTACATCCTCATTGTGTCTCTTCTTTAGAGCATTGAACTCGGTGAGAACGTATCCATGGTCCCTCTTTTCTCCCCATTTCAATGTGAAAAAATTCTCCATTTCTTCCCAAGTGTGGACTGTGTTATCTGCTAGATACTTGAACCACTTCCGAGCTTCTCCATCCAAGGATTGGACGAAAAGCCTTAACACCACATCTAAGTGTTCTACATTCGCATTCTCAGCAAAAGCGCAAAAGTTTTCAATAAGCCTCTGCGCCGAAGTATTATCTTCCCCGGTGAACCGAGGCAGGAGCTTCAGATAATGTTGTGGCATGTCATTTAGAGGCTGAGGGAGGGCCAAGGGGGCATAATTATTCAAAAGGAAACCCGACACAACCATGTGATTTAGAGGTGGGGGTAGATGGTGGATTTGAATCTGGTGTGAGGCCTGGTGAAAGCCATGATTACTTCTGATTAGGACTATTTTACAGTGGAGTCGCCAAAGTGAGGAATACGCAACTCCCAACCCTTCCTTCTCACCTATATGAAGGGTGGAATTTATGTCGTCTCCCAGGGAAAATATTTCTTCATTCGTATCCCCGGAAATGGCACCAAAAAGATGTTGTAGCTCCTAGAGACAGCCTTGAGTTGCAAAATACCAGTGCCTAGGACATCTTGAAATCAGATGTTAGATGTAAATAATTTTAACGACGCCTTTGATAGAATATGGATTAAGAGGATAATAATTGTGGTGGTTTAGGAATGATGAAGACTTTGGAGTTTGATTCATGTGAATTACCCTATACCGTGAGAGGGCTCAAGAGGTTGTATAGTTCAATGGCTTTTCAAATGGGCCAAGTATGAAACAATGAGCAGAGGCTTTCAAAATATGTAGAGGTGATGAAAAGGAACTGAGGAGGAACCCGTGAGAGACGAGCTTAAAAGTCTTAAGAATCTGTCTCCCGTGAACTCAGAGGAAGCGGATGTAAGTGGAATGTGTCCAACAATAGAGATTCGTGGAGCGTGAATTAAGAGGCACAACAAGTTTAACACATGAGCGTTATTCATACACGAATTCATGAATAAAAATGCATACCACCAGCAGCTACATTACACAAATCATCAAATCAATAGAACATTGAAAGATGATTATACATAAACAGGAGATCAGTGATAAACAAGAGAATACAGATACATACTACTCATTTCTCCATCTGGAATCCAAATAAACAACATTGTATATCATATTATGTTCAAAATAGCTCTCCCAAATATGTGTTTGTTGAGGCCTCAGAAATCTGTGGCAACAACAAGGGGGATAGCCACCCGGTTCGAACCTTAAGACAGTTCATTTTCCATTTGGGATAGTGGCTCCGACTAGGTGTAATGGGACCAGTTTCCTAGAGTTGGGTTTTTTTTATGATTGTTGGATTTCTCTCAAAGGATTTTCATAAAGAATTACTAAAAACTAAAACAAATTTATTCTAGAATGCAAAACTTTGAATTAAGTCTAATATAATCTAACCCGGGATAATATTAATTTGATGCGATCTAAAATGATATCTATTCAATCTGTGATGATTTAGATCATCACAGATTTAATAGGATTAGTACTTTTGTAAGATGATTCTCTTGAGAAATAGTTAATCAAAAGAAGATGTAAAATATATCGCATATATCTGATGATCATATATAAAACAAACCAATTTCTATCTTTATATCGTACAATAGTGCAACTGATATTTCAAACAGAAATAATTGATTTCATATATAATTCATGAAAGCTGGATTCATCACTAATATTCAAAACAAATTTAGCATACATGATAATAGTACTAGATGTGTACTGTCATGTTCATCTGATCAGTGATAATAGACCACATTCAACTCTTCTACCAATAAGTCCTTCAAAGAATACAAAAGTGCATCAACAATGATCAACAAAATGATATATAACTGAAAAAAACTGTGTTCCATTATTTTATCAAGGCATCTACAAACTTACTTATAGTGAAGCATTCTTTGTAAATGTTCTCAATAAAATTATGGACCCTTCTCTAAATGCATGAGAAGGGTTTAAATACTATACTAACTACTTACAAAAATAGATTATACAAAATATCTTATGAGGTGGTTTCAAACAACCTTCCTCATCCTTAGTATCTAATTGCTAAAAATTGAAATTATATAAAAAAAACAAACTAATAATCATGCCCGATGATAAGTTACTGCCAGCTCTGCTTTTCTGCTCACAAATGTCGGACATCGGTTGAACTTGTAGAGGTTTCTCGAACTGTGTCTTCATTTGTGCAACAAATATAGCATCCAGTAAAAGTGGCTGTATTTTCTGTATAGAATTCAGAGAACAATTCAGTGTCATGATCTGACTGTGAGGTTTAACCAATAGCTGCTAGTACTCTTCCCAATCAGTGTTTTTCAATTGTGTAAGTGCTTCTTCTCGGAGTTGACCTGCGTCTTTCCAACTTTGCTCTAAATCTCTGATATCAGGAATAGATTTGTGATTTCCTTCTTTAATCAGACCAGAAGTACGCAATATGTGGTTAATCATTTTGACCATATTCTTTGATATACCCGCTGCTCTGGCTATGGCCAATTCTGCATGTTTCACCTATGCATCCCAGACAGTAAAGAGAATATATTTGAAAGTCTCCTTGATATTTGGAAGACCTGACTTTCTTCCTTCCTCTGAATCTTGCCATTCAATATAATGAGAAATTTTGGTATTGAGTTCGTTGAACTCAATTCTTTGATCAATGACTGCATTAGTCAACTGTTCACTGATTTCCAGGTGTGGATTATGTCTGAAATTTGTACAACAAATAGTTTTTGTTGTTTTGAGAGTAAGGCATTTAATGCCAATGATTCTTTTATGAATTCCTCTGCAGTAGGAATACCTTCATATTTGGTAAGATCTTCTCTCAATTTTTCAATCAGTGAGGTTTTGCTAGATAAGTCATTTTCATGACTTATCTTAAGCATTTCCATCTCTTGCTGTACTCTGAGAAGTTTCTATTCGACCTTCTGATTTAGAGTGTTTCTTTCTTCATCTAGTTGCTGTTGTAGCTACATGATTTTGTCATCTTTTTCCTGAACCAAAATAGATACTTCTGTTGCCTTATCCATTGTTGCAGTGGTGTATGCACCAGCGAATTGAGATAGCCGAGTTAAATTTTCAATTGTATTTGATAGAGTGTCTTTCCATACAACTTCCATTACTTCATTTCCTGGAGGCGTTTCAATCCTTCTCCTTTTTCCTTGTTTCCTGACTACAACTTTATGGAGAGGGCTGTAGAATACATCTAGTGGAGGGATATTAGTTACCTTCAGAACAATTTCATCAGTTGGAAACACAAGAATGACTTATGTATCTTGAGAGGTTATCTCAGGAGTTTCAATGATTTCTTTTGTTGAAACTATTTTTCCCTGCGGAGTCTGAAATTATGTATTTTTCTGTGAAGATGATGCCTCTAGAGTATTTTTTAACGTGTTGTTGAATGAATTCCAGTTTTTATCTAATTCACTTTGATTTTGTGAATCTGATTGTTCTGCTCTGATTTCTTGGCTTGCTTCAGTCATATAACTGGTAACCAAAAAATTCTGAGGGATAAGTCCGAGTCTTTGTTCTCTGAACTCATTGAATCTCTGTAACTCTTCTGGATTTAGGTTCAATTTGACAAAATTTTTGACTTCTTCAAAAGTCCCAACATATTGCAAAATATCTTCAAATCTATCATCAGTGTGTATTATAGGTTTGAGTTTGACTGAAAAAGTAAATTTGTTAGCAATCTTTTCTGGGTCGAACTGCCTTGAGGGTAAAATGGGAAGATTCAAAAGCTCAATATTTTGACATTCTTTCAATGCATGATTGAAATTGCTAAGCGTGAATGTACCACATGAAATTGGGAAACTAAGACTTCTTACTATCTTTCAAAGATTTAGTGAGTCTATTACCAACAGTTTGGTAAGCGACTTCTCTTGCCATCAATTTATCTGAAACATATAAAGGAAGAACATGCGGGGGAGCGGAGCTTCCAAAAATTCTGATGTATGAAAATGACTCTTCAATAAAATATCTCCCTAACATTTGAAGGTCTGAAATGGCTTCTTTAGTGAACCTAGGGTTCATTTTGTCAAACATTAGTTGATGCAATGGTAGTACAACTCCATAACATAGCCTGTGGAAATGTGGTACATAATTATGTTCCCATATCTCTTTATGATTCAAATGAATCAGGGTAGGATCTTTAGGAGTCCATTTCCATCACATAACTGGAAATTTGGTAGAAAAACAGATGGCGTTAAAAACATACGTGCTCATGAAAAATTGGGGAACAAATTTGGAGGAGGAAGTTCTTGTTTGGCGATATTCATTAATTGTCTTAACTAGATTCTCAGAAAGGATAGTTGCCCAATTCATTATGTGGGAATTAACATAGGAGTCAATCAGGGGAAGCCAATTTATGGAGAACTTGGTATTATCAGGTAGACCATATAATCTGCATAGCATTGCTGCTGCAAAATTGTAGGAATTTGCAAGTGACGCGATAAGATACATACCTGTTTTCTCATATTTGAACTTGTTATCTAGTTTCCTCCAACCTTGAATTGCCTTGAACGGGTCTTCGTTCTTCTTAGCAAATTTTGCAACAAACTGACTGTTGTAGATGTCTTGTGGGTCGGGCAGCTTATACATGATTTTCAAATCTTCAGCTCTGAAAGAACCTAGAATCTCATTCTTGAAGGTTCTTAATTATCTGTCTTTGATTGTTGAATTGTCGAGCATCCACCTAATCATGTCGGTATATGGAATAAGAGTAGCCCTTGCTGCTGTCCTATGGAGGAAATAACATGCAATATATTTGAACTGTAAATTTGAGGGTGTCGCATCATCGGAAGTCGTTGTGACTTCCGTCAATCAGCAATCATTATTATCCTATTCATATGCTTCTTCATCAATTACATCATGGAGGAAACCAACTTCACATACGTCTGATAATAGTGCATCCAAAAACAAGAGATATGATCTCATCATACTCCTCTCCCTCTAAGAGCATATTTATGGAAGTATCTGACACTGCAACATCTTTGTTAACTAGAAGGGT
Source organism: Pinus albicaulis (assembly GCA_034641835.2). Classification (NCBI taxonomy): domain Eukaryota; kingdom Viridiplantae; phylum Streptophyta; class Pinopsida; order Pinales; family Pinaceae; genus Pinus; species Pinus albicaulis. Next base: position 1,729,753,764 of record CM076575.1, on the reverse strand, counting down.
CCTTGTATGAAGGAAATATTGTTATCAACATCTCCATAGAACATATCATTTTACTATTATGTGATAGTCTACCCTCTTTGAATAGGAAGCATATTTTAGTCATAGTCGTTAACCTGGGTGACTGCAATCCTTCCTCTGAGGTTTGGGCTCTTATCCATGGCTCTACATCCTCCTCAATATCAATATTGAAGACTTGGTACTTACACCCATATGATGTACCCATTGACCTCATAACAAGAGCAATAATAGCAAAGTAGACAATGAAAGCATACCTAATGATAAGTCAGGATTGTCTTTATTCTCTAGATATGAGAGTGTCTCCTTCATTTTCCTACATGAGCTCCCTCTTGGAGATAACTCTTCCTGCAATATCTTGCATTCTGATGATCCACAAGATGGATCTAGTTTCCTTGATCACATCCTCATCCAAGGAGTTAGAAGCATTCAAATACTCATGCGGGAAGAATAAAAAATAGTCTAAAACGATAATCTAAACAAGATCAATGTCACAAAGAAATATCATGAGCCTTGAAAGTACCTATCTTTAACGAGAATTGTAAGAATCTATCATCTCCCTCTTGATCCTGCCTCCTTCTTAGCCATGAGGCACCATTGTTCATCAACCATATGTCAATGTCATCTTTAGAATAAATGCATCCTCTTTCATTAGAGAAATTTTCAGCTCTAAAATGGGCCTCCTAAGAAAAATGTACAACCAAAATAAACTTTATAAGAACCAATAGGCTTCAATATGATGATGTCAACCATAGGTGATGATTCACCATTTTTGGAGGGAAAAATTAAAAATATTAAAAAAAAATAAAATAAAAAACTATTTTTCAACTCATATTTTCAACTTATCTCCCTAAGGTTTTACTCAAATTTCGAGCAGGAGTACTCATTGGATGCAAAATTTAATCCCTCATCCAAGGAGTACCCATGTTGCTTATTTACAATGGACTCTACTATATGAAAAATGAGAAATACATGAAAAAACGTGATTGCAATCATGTTTTTTCATCTACTCCTTGGATGCTGAGTCAAATTTTTCATCCAACAAGTGTTGTCACTCAAAATTTGAGTAAACCCATAAGGAGATAAGTTGAAAATACGAGTTGAAAAAATAATTTTTTTTTATTTTTTATTTTTTTCCTCTAAAATTTGATGATGTAATTTAATCTTATTATATTATTTCCACTATTTTTTTATAATTTCCTTAGGAGGCCCATTTTAGACCTCAAAATTCCCTTAACAAGCACCACAGGTATTCCCATTCCATAACCTTCCAAGTCGGGCTATCAATGTAAAACATGACCACACGATTTGCATCATACCATCTCATTCTAGGCTTACTCTGAATCTATCACTAATACTTAAATAACTCAATGGATTCTCACTAATAATATCATATAATAAAGAAATCTTGAATTACACTAGCATTCCAATGTTATATAACCTAGGCATTTTCAATATCCAAGGCCACTCTTGGGGTTTTCGCTCAAACCCTAACCATTATTTGTAAGAACAAAGGCTCCTTAGAGTTTCCTCCAAACCTTGCCATTCTTTAAGGTCACCAGCATCTTCATCGCTTTACTTTGCTTGATCATGAAATACATCATAGGTGACTTCATGGGGGTGATATCAATGAATTTTCTTCATCCCAACTCTAATACCATGTTAATTTTTAGGGCTAGATTGTTCTCTACTTCAGATAATCGCATTTAAAAAAAAAAAAAATCATCAAATTTCACTTTACGTACACCCCAGATCGTCATAAGCAATTATATAGAGATAACTATAACATCGACAATAACAGTAAGGAACAACAAAATAAAAGCATACATAATAAAGACACTAGGATTTAGGTCAAAGACTAGGGAAAAAACCCCAAAAGGGGGAAAACCCATAATCAACTATTCTTCTTCTATTCGATTTTCATCAATGTTCAACTGAGATACAAAGTACGATAGGAACGAGACATATGTCTTCCATCATCAATCACATTTGGCCATCTAAGGCCAACCTTGGATCATACAAGATCCTCAGAAGCAGACAAGTTTATAAGACCTTTCATAGGGCTACCTCCATTTCACTGTCACAAGTAACATATATCTCTTCCAAGTCATTGTCATAGAGACAATCCATAAATCATTTTCATATCACTTGAAATATATCATTGTCATATAGAGACACGGCCATGCATCAAAGATACACTACCATACATCAGAGTGTCATCGCCATATATCAAAGTCATTGTCACTACCATACATTAAGGTCTTGACCATATTGTTGGAAACACTGGAGGTGGGGGGGGGGGGTGTGAATCAATATTTCTTTTCAATTTTTATTTTTATCAGTTAGATCACTTATAATTATAACACAAAATGAAAAATAAGAATAAATATTTGTATTAATATCTTCTTTATAATAAATCCAAAACAATAAAGTGTAGGGATCCAACCACTAGTACATTTGGTCAAAATTCTGACACTTTAGTTCCAACACTTTTAACGTATTGTCGGAAATTTCACCAATTTTTATCAATTTTTCAAATCTCACCCACAACCGTCGCTATACCGACGTTTAGGGACATCGTCGGTCTTCCGACGTTTAGGGGAGTCGTCGGAACACCGACGTCTAGGGACGCAACGTCGGACATGCGAAATTTCTAAGACTTGCGTCGGTAGTGCGACGGTTTGGGGAATACGTCGCTATTTCGACGTTTAAAGCAATTGTTGGTAGTGCGACGTATTTGGGCTTAACTGTCGGTATTGCGACGATCAAAGGATAACCGTCGGTATTGCGACGATTAAAGGATAGGCGTCGGTGTTTCGACATGTTGATTAAATGTCGTAAGAGCGACGACGGTAAACATTGTAATTTCCCTTAGATTTTAACCAATTTTTTTTAAGAAATGTTAACCGAGTTTCGTAGTCTTCATTTTCGATATCTGTTCCCTTGTGCCTTCGTTCGGTCGGGCGCGTCATGTGAGGGCGCGCACCCAAATGCGTTTGGGTTGGGTCGGGTCGTTTTGTTTAAGGAAGGCCGTATCAAATTTGCTAAGTTGTGACCGCACGGGTGGCTTTTGCACGTTCGTGCGGCCCGTTTGTCATTTTCTCCCTTGTGCCTTCGTTCGGTTGTGTCGTGCCGTGTGAGGGCGCCCACCCAAACACGTTCGGGTCGGGTCGTTTTGTTTGAGGGCGACTATATCAAATTTGCTAAGTTGTGACCGTACGGGTGCCTTGTGCACATTTGTGCGACTCGTTTGCCGTTTTCTCCCTTTTGACTTCGTTCGGTTGGGCACGCTGTGTCGTTTCATTTCATGAGGGCGCCCGCCCAAACCCGTTTGGGTCGATTCGTTTCGGTTGAGGGCACCCGCCCAAACACGTTTGGGTTGGGTCGTTTCGGTTGAGGGCGCCCACCCAAACGCATTTGGGTCGGATCATTTCGGTTGAGGGCACCCATATTAAATTTGCTAAGATGTGACCGCACGGGTGCCCTGTGCACGTTCGTGCGGCCCATTTGCCGGTTTCTCCCATGTGCCTCCGTTCGGTCGCGTGCGTCGTGTCGTGCCATGTGAGGGTGCCCGCCCAAACGCGTTCGGGTCAGGTCGTTTCGTTTGAGGGCAGCCATATCAAATTTGCTAAGTTGTGACTATAGGGGTGCCTTGTGCACGTTCGTGTGGCCCGTTTTCCGTTTGCTCCCTTGTGCCTTCGTTTAGTCGGGCGCGTCGTGTAAGGGCACCCGCCCAAATGCATTCGGGTCGGGTCGGGTCGTTTCGTTTGAGGGCAACCGTATCAAATTTGCTAAGTTGTGACCACACAGGTGCCTTTTGCATGTTCGTGCAACCCGTTTTCCGTTTTCTCCCTTGTGCCTTCGTTCAGTCGTGCGTGCCATGTGAGGGCGCCCACCCAAACGTGTTCGGGTCGGGTTGTTTCATTTGAAGGCAACCGTATCAAATTTGCTAAGTTGTGACCACACGAGTGCCTTGTGCACATTCGTGCAGCCCGTTTTCCATTTGTTGATCCCTTGTGCCTTCGTTCGGTTGGGCGTGCTGTGTCGTTTCGTTTGAGGGTGCTCGCCCAAACCCGTTCGGGTCAGGTCGTTTCGGTTGAGGGCGCCCCCCCAAACACGTTCGGGTCGAGTTGTTTCGATTGAGGGTGCCCGACCAAACGCATTTGGGTCGGGTTATTTCGGTTGAGGGCGCCCGTATCAAATTTGCTAAGTTGTGACCGCACGGGTGCCCTGTGCACATTCGTGCGACCCGTTTGCCAGTTGATCCCTTGTGCCTTCGTTCGGTCGTGCGCACCGTGTCGAGCCGTGTGAGGGTGCCCACACAAACTCGTTTGGGTCGGGTCGTTTCGTTTGAGGGCGGGCGTATCAAATTTGCTAAGTTGTGACCGCATGGGTGCCTTGTGCACGTTCGTGCGGCCCATTTGCCATTTTCTCCCTTGTACCTTCGTTCGGTCGGACGTGTCGTGTCGTTTCGTTTGAGGGCGCCCGCCCAAACATGTTCGGGTTGGGTCGTTTCGATTGAGGGCGCCCGCCCAAACGCATTTGGGTCGGGTCGTTTCAGTTGAGGGCGCCCGTATCAAATTTGCTAAGTTGTGCCCGCACGGGTGCACTGTGCACATTCGTGCAGCCCGTTTGCCTGTTTCTCCCTTGTGCCTTCGTTCGGTCATGCGCGCCATGTCGCGCCGTGTGAGGTCGCCCTCCCAAACGCATTCGGGTTGGGTCGTTTCATTTGAGGGTGGCCGTATCAAATTTGCTAAGTTGTGACCACATGGGTGCATTGTGCACGTTCGTGCGGCCCATTTGCCGTTTTCTCCCTTGTGCCTTCGTTCGGTCGGACGTGCCATGTCGTTTTGTTTGAGGGCACCCACCTAAAACCATTTGGGTCGAGTCGTTTCGGTTGAGGGCGCCCGCCCAAACGATTTCTGGTCGGGTCGTTTCGGTTGAGGGTGCCCACCCAAACGCATTTGGGTCGAGTCGTTTCCGTTGAGGGCACCCGTATCAAATTTTCTAAGTTGTGACCGAATGGGTGCCCTGTGCACATTCGTGCGGCCTGTTTTCTGGTTGCTCCCTTGTGCCTTCGTTCGGTCGTCATGCGCGCCATGTCGAGCCGTGTGAGGGCACCCTCCCAAACGCGTTCGGGTCAGGTCGTTTCGTTTGAGGGCGGTTGTATCAAATTTGCTAAGTTGTGACTGCACGAGTGCCTTGTGCACGTTCGTGCGGCCCGTTTTCCGTTTGCTCCCTTGTGCCTTCGTTCGGTCAGGCGTGCCATGTCGTTTCGTTTAAGGGCACCCGCCCAAACCCGTTCGAGTCGGGTCATTTCGGTTGAGGGCGCTCGTATAAATTTTTCTAAGTTGTGACCGCACAAGTACCCTGTGCACGTTCGTGCGGCCCTGGGTTGCGTCATAGTTCGATTGCAGTAGATATATGGATCTCATATTGTTGGGCTCCAAATATGTAGGGACAAATCTCTGTAGGACAACTCTCTGTAGGGACAACTCTCTGATAGGATTGGTAGAATTGGGTTCATCCTCCCCACTGAGGATAAATATCCTTGTCGTGTAGTTCAGTTTATGTTTCAACTTATTATATAATAACGGTGTCTAGTCTTTTGCCTTATGCTTCAAACTTGAGTCTTGAAAGATAAATAGGATGGGCCAATGGGATTTCTAACTTCGTCAGTGTTGATATAAGGTAGAGGTGTGAAGGTTGCCCCTGATAGAGGATATTACAAGCAGAGGAAGGTTCTCAAATTGGCATTACAAAGTGATTGCATCCATCTAGAATTCAAAGAATTAAAATTTTTGCTTGTCACTGCATTACAAAGTGTTTACATCCATCTAGAATTTGAAAAATCATAAATCTTTCCTTGTCACTTCTTTCCCCAGTTAGGTGGGACAATCTGGAAGTATGAGGTGTTGCTCTTTAGGGCTTCTGTTTAGGGCAAAATTTGAAGAATGATAGATCTTTGATTGTTGCTTGTTGCCCCAAATAGATGCAACAACTGAGAAGTATGAAGTGATCTTCTTGAGGGCATGTGGTTAGGTTGATACAAGTACACATTGATTTTTGTGTCTGAATGCTTCCCTTATGAGGAGTGAAATGCATAATTTGTCAGTGTTGTAGAAAAGGTGGAAAGGGAGCATCCCAAGTCATGAATGTGTGATTCTATTTCTCTTTCATTAGGGTAGTAGAAAAAATTGGAAAAGGAGCTTGCCAAGTCATGAATAGGTGAATCTATCTCTTGAGATTGGGCATTGAAAGATGGGATGCTCTATCAATGGCGTAAGTGGAAAATATTGTTTTGCTGCAAGATGTGGTGATTTGTGTCAATCCAAAGTCTTTGAGAGCCAACTTGAAACCAATGTCATGTATCTAGTCCTTGTGTATGGAGGTTGGATCATAATGCTATCTTTCAACTCCAGAAAGTGATTTACCAATAATATTTGAACTATCTCTTCAATAATACTTTACCAATTCTTAAAGAATGTATCCAATACTGCTCCAACAATGCATCACATACCACTCTAAGATTTACTTCAACAAATTTTTCTAGAGGTGCCACAAATGGCCTCCAAGATAATTCAAATAAGCTTTAATGGATTGGTTACAAAGTCTTCAATGGTATTCTTGACATATCTTCCAATTTACTTAGGTCAAGGATCAAGTCTATTTTAAGATGTCTCCAGATTCTGCTCCAAAATATCTAAGATCTGTTATAGATCATATCCCAAATTCTTACAAAGATTGCCATAGGTCATTTTTCTCATCATCAAGGGATTTATCATATATACATTTTACTAATCCAAAAACAGTTGTCAATATCTACTACCAGGAGGCTACTTCAAGGGATTTCAAGTTTGCTCAAATGAGGCTTCTTCAATAGCGCTTCAAGTCTTCAACAATATCTTCAACAATGCTTCAAACAAGGTCTTCTATGAATGCTCCAAGAATGTATGCTCTTATAAAAATATATTTCACTCGTCAAATCACTTAGTATCCAATCTCCAATGTAGCGACTCGTAAAATCCTTTGTTGAACTAGTTCTTCACTTTATCCCCTATCTAGCACTCCTGTTCATAAGCTAAGACTCGACCCTCTTTGGGATCATATAATACCAGTGTGAATTATTGAGGCTATGCTGCCCTAAAACAAAGAATAAATAGAAATAATAGTCCCTTCTCAACATCATGACAATCTTAAGAAAACAAATAATTTTGTCTCCCTCTTCCACAAGTGATGCAATACTTTTTCACACGTAAATTCAACCTTAGGATCTGAGCTCTTTCTCACAAATTTTTGGTCTACTTTCTCAAAGATAATCCACAGGGTCTTGGCCCCTTAGAGATACCTTTACCTCCATGCAAAAAATTGTTTCGCTTAATTTTCATAGAAATTACTTCATACTTTTGGTCTTATACCTCAGAGATGAATCACAAAGACTTCGCTCTTTTTAGTACAAAGATGGATCAAAGATAATTTTGATCCTTTAGGAGATATGCCACAAAATAATCTTGTTTCTAATCTTAGTCCTTATTCATGGTCTTCTTTTCACTTTATTTTCTTATCTTCTTCTTAATTTTTGGGCGAGTGAAGGCTGAAACGGAGGAAAGTTCTACCTCTATTTATACTCATTCAAACCTATTGAACTATCATGTCTTTTTGAGGAGGCGAATATATCTTTAGTGGAGGAGCCAACCTGTCTACGTTGGAGCTAACCTATACAGGTCTGAAATAGGCTTCAAATTGTTTCTTTGATCTAGCTTATTCCATCCCTAACAAATTGTAAGAGAAAGTAAACCATTAGGTGGAAAAAAGTACCCAATGAATTCATTTTCCATCACATTCCACATTTTTTATTTGTTGACATATGTGAGCTCCAAGCAATGTGTTGGTATTTATAACAAACACTTTGATAAAATATGGTTATAGTGCATCCAAAATATACTTTTAAGTTTCAACAACGCCTCTTTAAGTCTTTGCACAAATTTTCATTCAAAACAAGTTACAAATTTCCTTAATTTTTCTTGATAATCCTTTTGTTTGGCATGTCAGGGGTGTTATGGTTCCATGCATAATGTTGGATCTAGGTGGAAACCTCACTGCAGGTAAGCTTTACTTCAACAAATTCTTCTATAGGTGGTATAGATTGCCTCCAAGATACTTCAAATAAGCTTCAATGGATTTATTCAGAAGTATTCAATGGTATGTTTGACATATCTTCCAATGTACTTAGGTCAAGAATCTAATCTATTTCAATTAGTCTCCAAAGTCTGCTCCAAAAAAACAAGATCTGCTACAGATCATATCCCACATTCTGTCTCAGATTATCATAGGTCAGGTTTCTCATCATCAAGAGATTTATCATACATACATTTTACTGCTCCAAAAAGGGTTATCAAGATCTGTTACCAAGAGGCTACTTCAATGGATTTCAATTCTGCTTCAATAAGGCTTCTTCAACAGGGCTTCAAGTATTCAACAAGATCTTCATCAATGCTTCAAACAAGGTCTTCTATGAATGCTCCAAGAATGTCTGCTCATATAACAATATATTTCACTCCTCAAATCACTTAGTATCCAATCTCCAATTTAGAATCTCCTAACTTCCTTCGTTGAACTAGCTCTTCACTCTGTCCCCTACCTTGCACTCGTTTTCATAAACTGAGATTCGACAATATTTGGGAACATATAACACTAATGCACATTAATGAGGCTCTACCGCCCTAAAAAAAAGAGTAAATAAAACTAGTAGTCCCTTCTTAATATGGTGACAATATTAAGAAAACAAAGAATGTAAAATCCTCTTCCATAAATTTAGATTCATATCATATCTGTGTCTATGATGTCGGCAGTTTATGCGCTGCAAATTGTGGTGCTCATCTATCTTAATTGCTAGGGGCCGGATCTGATGGGTAACTACTATGTCAAGGATGCTCAAACTTGCTGCAAGTTTCACGTCCGCATCATAGACAATTTAGTTCTTGGTGTGTAGCTCCAAGCCACTCTTCAGATTAACAATGCTATGTTTTATTTCAGAAAATTGTTTATGGGAGTTTTAGATCACTAATCTCAAGTGATGAGGTTGGAAATATGATGTGGTAGAAATTGGTTTTAGTGGAACGGTGTGGGTTTAGATGAGATATCTTAGTGAAGGGTAATTTGTGAAGGTTGGATTGATATCTTGCGTTTTATACATTGAGTTTAATTTATGTTTTTGGTTGCATTATGTGTATTTCTGGGCTGGCTGCAATGAATTTATTTTAGACTATATAGATTGCACTGTTTTTGATGCCTTGTGATTCATCGAGATCATAGGGGTGCTAAGTTGTTTGGGCCTGTTTGGAAGGTTGTTTTGTGTGCTTTGAACCACTGTGAAATTAGTTCAGGGGCTGGATAGTGTTTCTGTTATAGTTTTTATCCTATTTGATTTGTGGGTTGTCATGAATTTGATTACGTCTTTATTCTCTTTTCTTGCAGTTTGATAACTTATATGGATGCAGATCCTCTCCCACAGATGGTCTTATGCGAGCCACAAATGTCATGATTGCTGGTAAGGTTGCTGTTGTGTGTGGATATGGAGATGTTAGAAAGCCATTCTATGTCGTGCAACCTCTTATGGAAGCCCTTACTAAGAATGTACTTGGCAATGCTGATATTTTTGTGAAGAATAATGCCATTGTTTGAAACATTGGTTTTTTTGACAACAACTTTCACGTGAAAGGTTTTGAAAAATTTTCTCTTGTTGAGAAGAGTAAGCCATCATAATACCTATCGAGATCATCTACCATCACAATACACATTCCTTGAGATGCTTTGATATCATTGGACATATTCCTAGAGCTAGAAGACTGCACCTTCTTGGAGCTGGAAGACTACACCCGTTTTTTTTTTCCATATACGTTTTTTTTTTTTTTTCGTCGGAATTGCGACAACGATTGCAAGACGTCGGACTTCCGACATAGTCTGCAAGACATCGGTAGAGCGATGGCAAGCCACACACGTCGGAATAGCGACGAAAGTTGGATGAAGTCTGACCCATCGGACTTGCACAAAACTCTCCAGGACGTCGGACTTCCGACAAAGTTTGTAAGATGTCGGTAGAGTGACGCCAAGTCACACATGTTAGAATAGTGACGAACAGTCACAATCTTCGGACTACCGACATTATTTTGAAAACCTGAAAAACGTCGGAAGTCCGACAATTATGGATCGTCGGTAGAGCGACGGTTTGGAACGTCGGTAGAGAGACATTTTGGAATGTTTGCTAACGTCGCTCTTTCGACACACTGCTAACGTTGCAATAGCGACACATTGCTAACGTCGCAATAGTGAAAAATTGCTAACATCACTCTTCCGATACATTGCTAATGTCGCAATAGAGACACATTGCTAACATTTCTAACGTCGCAATAGCGACGGTCTGGCTAACGTCAGAAGAGCTATGGCTGTCTAGAAACGTCAGAAAATGCGTCGCTCTTCCGACACTTTATTGAAGTGTCAGAATTGTGACTCTAAGGCAAACCACGTTTTGCCCTGCCTCGAAGTGTCACTCTTGGGACGCCTATGTGTCGCAAGAGAGACATTTTGGCCATCAGAAATTAGGCCAAATGTGCTAGTGAACCCTAGATGAAGACACCAATTTTCAATCCTATCAAGCATCAACTTGTAATTTTCCAAGCACCTACTTGGACTTCACGAGTCTTCAACCTCTAGTGCTCCAAATCTATCTTCCAAGGCTCCAACCTTGTCACTTTGAGGTGCGAACCTCTAGGGCTCCAACCGTATCTTCCAAGGCTCCAACCTTGTCACTTTGAGGCTCCAACCTATAGGGCTCCAACCCTATCTCTAGTATAGGCACAAACCAAGTCTTCTTGAGGACTCCTATCATCTAGGTCTCCAACCCTATGCTTCAATTATTCAAGATAAGTTAAGTGGTTCTTCAAGACTCCTAAAATTTTCTGCAATGAGCCTTGACAAAATCTTCACCTTCAACAGTACCTTCAACAATCTCCAAAGCACTTAGCTCATAAATGACAACTTTGTCTTGTCAAAAGCTATTACCACAACTCTTCATTTCACACAAAAAAATTCTTCAAGGTCACCCTATGATGCCTTAATGCATCATGGTCTCCAATAATTCTTCCAAGACTAGCTTCTACAATAGTCTTCAATAGGTATTCAAGAATCCCTCAAGGTGTCTTCACAACGGTTCCTCAACAAGGGCATTAAGAGGTCTTCCAAAAGTCTATTATATGCAACCCATAGATACTTGTCTCCACTTTACTTTTTGGTCTTAATTCAAACCCAAAAATAGTGTTAGGTCGGCTCCAAACTGTACTTCAAAAGGTGCTCCAAAATAGTCTTCACAAACAAATCTTCAAAGTCACTTTACAAGTGATCCAAGTGTCTTCAAAAGTTGCTTCAAAAATCCACTTCAGGGCCAAGTTATTTCCAAGGGTTTTCTCCTTAAACAACAGGACTGAGGTATCTTTGCATAGATAAAAGGCATCAGATAATTTTTTCATCACAGATATCAAATATCCAAGCACCCTCAAGGCCAGATTGTTGCCTTATATAATGCAAAGTGGTTAGTTTATATTTTTATAATGGACAAAGAATTTTTATAAAATACCAAACCTTGTGTCGTAGGAACTTCAAAGGTTTCCAGATCAAACCCTAAAAAACTCCTTATTATGTCTTTTTTGTCCCAAGGAGGAGCCTTTTTATAATCTGAGAGTTAGCCTGCAAGATGCCAAGAGACTGTTGTTGACCAAAACTTCCCTCCCACGGAAACTTTTCTTTTCCACTGAAACGGTTAGATCGAAATCCAAATAATTACTTTGTATTTCGCTTAATTTTTACCGGACTGCCTGAAGCTTCACACAACAATCTTCAAAGTTCATTTACAGGTCGAAAATTTGAGCATTTTCTCCATAAAATCGCATAGAAGGAGACTACACTTTGTTTGAAATCTTTTTAGAGATGTTTTTTTTGCCCAATCAGTTCCAGAATCGCACTTCGTTCATAGGTACCAGCTCGTACTTCGTTTAGAGGTCCACAATGTCAGAATATTGATCCACGACTTGCTCTCGTTAAGTTGACCAATTGTGAAATGTTCTTTTTATTTATTCTTCTATTGTTGACCGAGATCTGTAATTTATCTGCGTTGATTTTTTATAGCCCATGCGTTGAACCTTTTATTTATATGCCTAATTGTTCTAATATCAATGGTGAGGAGACGTGGTTGATGGCTTCAAAGAGTCGACTTAGAGGACATGGAGTGGTTATAGATGTCATTCATTTTCATGACCCAAATTGTGATGTATAGAGGGGAGTTGATTTTTGTGGAGCTGACCATAAAATTTAATTATTTTATTATATCATAAAGTTTAAGAGTTTAAATTTATATTAAGGTTTTATTAAATTGAAAAAAAAATTATAATGTAAATTATTGTTAAATTATTTTAAGATTTTAATATTAACTTTATAATATGTATTGATAATTTTGTTATAGGATTTAGAGTTAGGCTTTTAGGATTTATGAATTAAGATTAGGGTTTAGGTCCTTAAATTGTTAGGGTTAGGGTAAAATTAGTAGAAATATTTTAGGGTTAGGGTTAAGGTTTTATAAGATAGGCTTTTTAGGGTTTCATGTATTTAAGATCTAGGATTTCTTCAATAATTAGGGTTTACAGGAATAGGGTATACATTTAGAATTTAGGGGTTTTGGTAGAGACAAAGGTTAGGGCTCCTTAACAAGGAATAAGAATAGAACTAGGGTATGGGTTAGGGTTTCTTAGGAAAAGGATTAGGGTTTTCAAAACTTGGGGTTTCCAAGCTTCTTACAAGCTAGGGTTGGATCATCATGCATAGGGTTTTCAATCATTTCTCAACCTAGGGCTTGCTCTTAGGGTTTTATCATGTAGCTACGGAACATGCATCATCATCATGCTTAGGGGATTCGTCTAGGCTTTGTTAGGGCAACATCATGCATCACAAGAATATTTTCCATCACCAACAATGCTATATTGACATCAATGACAACCTTGACCAACACATATATCAAGGTCATTGTCAGTGCCATATCAAGGTCATTATCAGTGCCATATCTGAAGTAAGAATAATAATAATTGATCAAACATCATAGGAGTCACTGGCATCCAATACTACTACATATATCATTGTACCAAACATCATTGTCATATGTTCAAAAATCAATCTCAAGAATCTCTGCCAAAATTGTCATAATGCCCAATTATCATTGACATTAATTATTGATTCAGCCAAATGGCTGCAAAACCCACATTCTCCACTATAGATGCATATAAAAATGCATTTTTCATGTTTAAACCAACATAATTCCAAACTCGGGCAAATTCTAATGCGGAAGCTACCTTTCAAATCTCTGATTTGAAACCTTATAATAAAACCCCTTTACAATCTTCATATACGGAGTTGTTCCTCTTCATACCATTCTCGGTTCTTAATCAAAGGTTAAGCCCCTTTTATACCTTATGGTTATAAACCATTAAAACCCATTTCATGAAATTGAAATCAATATTTCAATTTTTCATTAAGACCCAAAACAAATCTTCGGGGCAACACATACATTATTTTAAAACCCTTTATATACCTTTGAAGCAGAAATATAATCTCGCTTAATCAAAATTTTGGACTTTGGTTAAAAACCAAAGTACCAACCATCAAATATGCTCACTGATCCACTACCAATAAACATTAATGTATATATTCGGGCCCCCAACATAACATTTCAATTCATTCCAAGGTTCAACCCCCTTTAACGTTTAGAACCCAATAAATCATATAAACACTCACAATCCATACTTAGGTTTAAAAACCAAATCACCAACATAATGTTTATTTTGGGTCCCACCATATTCACAACTCACCTTTTGTTAACTTCCACACAACTAATGATACGAACATCGTCCGATCTCCGATATTGATGATCGAACGACTATTGCACTCATTTTACCCTTGCACTTTAATTCTCCAATGTAACGCGAAAAAGGTTGTATTCTAAAACCGTTGATGCTATGTGTCAGCTGTGGACCATTATCGTGTTCAACTCCAATAAAACCACTTACCATTTAAAATTTACACGAAAACCATTGGGGTTTTCCGAATCCGCCTTCACTGTTCATCTGATCATTCCGCCATGCTGTTGTTCTACTTTCATCATTTCGATCCGAGACCTCGGCATACTTGGTAAAACATTCAAACCGCCAATCGGTTCATGTTTCACTTGTCATTTCCACTGTGCTATGACTTCTCCATTCCAATTTCAGATCTTCTCGATTGTAATTCAATCCTTACTCTGTCTATACAGAGAACTCCCTTCCATTTCACACATAAGCACCTTCTTTATGAGTTCAAAACTCATTGCATCAGGGTTTAATCCACTCTCCAAACCCTCTCTGGCATTCATTATCTGAGGTTATTATCCATTGATTATAAAAACCTCAAGTGCGACTTCAAAACCCCTGGATCTCACTGCTCTGCACATACACAACAGAATGTATAATTCTCCATGAAATGTTTTACACGAAATCAGTTTCAATTTCATTCAGCCCTTCTCTCTGATTGACTCTCCTTTCTGGCATTGATCTGAATATTCTTTTTGCATTCCCGGATCAAACCCTCAGCATATCGATTTGAGAAATCATTTTCTCTTACGTCTTATCGATCCATTATGTGATCGATACACACAATTTCACATTGCAATTCAATATTACCCACACAAGCTCATACAATCAACAATCCTATAATTTCATCTGCAACCTATATAAACTCAGTAATGAAACATGAACTCAAAGAATCGAGTTCTCTGTATTAATACACGATAATTACATGGGAAATTCTTCCTCTTTGGCCTAATATTCAATCAGTGGCCTTCTTTCCTACAGCCCGTAGGCTTCAAACCCTATCTCTCTTAAACCCTGAATCACTCTCTATCTATTTTTCTATATGTTTTTTATGCCTTTGAGGCTTACATTTTATACAAAAGGTTCTGAAACTATTTTTGGTTTCAGTTCCTCCATCTCCTCAACAAAATCCTAAATATCTTCCAACTCCTAAAATCACTACTTATCCCTAAGGATCCTCTTTCATCCACAATATAATGAAACTAATTCTAATTTAGAATTTACCATTAATTCCTAAATCTCTCAATCCCTATACACTCTCAACTATCCTAATTCTCTCATGTTCTCCAACATTCGAGAATATTTACAAAATTCCTCACAATATTTAATTAATTCCCATTAAAATCACTCAAATCATTACATAAGAAACCAACTCTCTTGAAAACACAAAACCCCTAAGCCTATTAAAATACAAGGAATTTTCTTGAGCCTAATGCCCCTACATCAGACTCCCAAGGTCAAAAATAATCATGATCTCCTGATCATGTGCTTTTAAATCTTTGCCTCCTAGATCCCTGTTGTAGCCTCTACAACACCCTCCAAAAAACCCCCACTTTAAAATTTTTTGGAGCCCCTTAAGCATAAAGAAAATTGAAGTAAAGAGTCGGGAGGGCTAAGTCACCAAGTCGCAAACTTCAAATTTGTGGAAAACCGCGACCCTGCGACCTTGCGACCCCACGACCCTGAGGTCGCAAGGTCGCATCCCTCTCAGATCACCACGCCATGTGACCCCGCGACCTCATTTGTGGCCCGCACGTGCGACCTTTTTATATATAGGAGGTCGCTAGGTCGCATTTTGCATATGCAGCGGATAAAAAAAAAACACCTCTGACAGGTCGACTGGAGCGCGATTTTCCTGGGTAAGTTCCCATTTTCCTCCTGCTGTTTCCTTTTTTTGGTTATTCTTGCCCAATCTCTGTATTCCTCAGCCTTTAAATTGCCCCCTGCCTTAGTCATTGTTTTCATTTGTCACTTAGGGCTTCCCTTTTGATTCCAACATTCACCCTGCTTGCCCAACTTATCACAGTTCCTCATCCAACCTCTCATGGCCTGTATCCTGCTCCAAAAACTATCCCCTGGCTCTGTCTAGACCCATTTAGCCCTGTGTTTTTCAAGTTAAAGGGAAAAGCAACTTCATGCCGCGTGCGCCAAAACCCCGGCAAGCCCTAGCGCGACTTGCAACCCTGCGACCCTGCAACCCAGTCGCTAAGTCGCCAGTTCGTAGATTGCTCTCCGTTTTTTCTTTCTCAGCTTCGCGACTTAGCGACCTCGCGACTTGGTCGCAGGTCGCAGAGTTTCTCTCCCGCCGGTTTTATAACATTTGCGACCCAACGACCCGCGACCTAGTCGCAAGGTCGCATTTCCGCCATTTTCTCACAACTTGCGACCCAGCGACTTCGCGACCTAGTCGCAAGGTCACACTTTTCCATTTTTTCACAACTTGCGACCCAACGACCTGCGACCTGGTCACAAAGTTGCAAAGTCGCAAATCCTTCAAAATATCAACATTGCGACCTAGCGACCCTGCGACCCAGTAGGCCGCTTATTCAGCTCTGCCTGTGTCCCCAGTTGAAATAATTGATAAGCTGTACCTAGTCTTGTATAATCATGGCATCTTTCTTATCCTGGGATTCTTTCATGAATATGACAGGTGAATTCGAAGTAGACTTAGAGTGTATACATGTCCCCTCAGATTCAAGCGACATGGGACCTCCGGTATCTCGGAAAAAAGATAAGATCCTGGCAGTGGAGGACGTAGAGATGGACATGCCAATGTCCCCACCCCCGATCTACAGAGATACCCTGTGCACATTTGCCAAAGGGGACAACATGCGTTCGTATCAGGTGTACCAAGATTTTGCTAGAACAGAATTTCCAGAGGACCTCCCTGATCGGGAGATATACTTATAGGTCAAAAGGTCTAAGATACATCTTGCAGGTGCCCATCCGGCCATATTCCCATGCCCAGAGATGATAGATTGGATTATACAGAAAACTGACCCCAAGAAGTTCGTAATCAGGGACAGCGAAGGCAAGGCTTTCGCAACGCTCAAAGGCTCAGACGCTCATGTTTATTACTCTTTGCCTGAGCGAGAGGAGGATTTCACAGAAGAATGGGCCCTCGCCCATGCAGTCCCTATAGTTGATACTCTAAAGAAGTGGTGGGAGGAGCCTGAGAAATTTAAGGTAAAAAAGGATAAGGAATATCTAGTGGTGGGCCTCAGGAAGGTATATAAATTAGTGGCTGCCATGCTTTGCAGATTGTATGGGCGCCTCGATGCCACCACCTTCAGCGGCACATGGGAAACTCTCACGGAGTATGTCACAGCACACGGCACCCATTTCCACTGGGCTAGCATATTGGTGACCTCCATTCATACAAACATATCCTCGGCATTGGTACCAGATGAAGGATTGCCTTCTGAATTCTACATGGCCTCTTATTTGTTGGATGTTGTTTGTTCAAGGTTGCACTTTGAGGGATGGGTGCATAACTGGGATCCAAAACAGACCCATGCAATCCACTTACAAACCAAGGTGTTTTGGGATTCCAGGTATAAACAAGACATAGAGCCGATCTCTCAAGTGTTCATCCTCGCTCTTTACAGAAAATTGTTCGGCCAAGACACTCCTTGCATGTCTTGGCGAGCCATGGAGACGCTAGGCAAGGTGGCGCATTGGTTCCCATTCGCCGAGTACACATTCATCTGAGTCTTTGGCTCATTCAGGGCCCCACATGCTATGCCTCGATATGTCACAGACAAAATGCTCATGCAAGAGGTCTGTTTCCAAATGTCTTCCGGTTTCTCCAGGGTCCTGTCCAAGGGTAAGAAGAAGTCGTGGCCTACGCTACCCCTCACTATCGGTGCTTACATAATCAAAGACTTCAGAGAGGTAGAGGCAGAAGCAGAAGAGATGAAAAGTTACCACCTTGGGGCATTAGAACACCGGACATATGACCCGGAAAGGATAGTTCCTGATCATTGCAAGCGGGCTAAGTTCAAATGGAACTACCAGCACACGGAACACCCAGGAGAAGATGAAAGAAGAAATTGGTACAATGCAGACCAACAACTTGCTCCGGGGGTGGACTCTGGCCAAGAACACCCAGATGACCAAACCTTGGAAGACAGGAGCCGTGAATTGCGAGACGCTTCTTCTTCTCTGGCTAAAAATCCTCGAACCAGTACAGGGCACAGTACTTCTACCCAACAGAAAGAAATAGAAGCCAAAACCCAACAAGAAAGAGAGAAAAAAATGAAAGAGGATGAAGATAAGCGCAAGAAGAGCCTACGGTCAGAGTAGAAGAAAAAACAGGCCGAGGAGGCCAAGAAGGAAAATGAGAAACAAGAGGCGGAGGCTGCAGCGGAACGGGAACTCAAGAAAGAGTTAGATAAAGTAGAAGCTGACCGCCAGAAGAAAGCAGAGCAAGCTGCAACAGCAGAGCATAAAAGGAAAGCCGAATTAGAAGCAACGACAGAAGCAGAGCTCAGGCGGAAGAGAGAACATGAGAAGGCAGAAGCCGAATTCCTACGAAGAGAAGAGGAAGAAAAGCAAAAGAAAGAAGAGGAGGATGCAATGCTAGAGAACATTGAGGTATCTCCCCTTGAGGTACCTCTATTCAGTACACGAGCCACGCTCTCCGATGTCAGTTTATCCCAGGGGCAAGAGGAGGAGGTATTCGATCTCACCAGGCTCACGTACGATCAGTTCTCCTTCAAAATTTGACAGGATAAAATGAGATGCCTGGCGCGAAATCCTTCCGCCTCATCCACAGTCGCGACGGGAAAAGACATAGTCCTCAATACTAGGACTAATCCTGTGATGATAGCATCGGCTAGCACAGCCTTCGCTGCGGCCACAGAAGAGAATGTAACCAGAATGAGTAGGGAGATATTCTCTCTACAAAATTGGCTACATGAAGCAGAGCAACGGGAGGCAAGGGTAGAGCAGGAAAAGACGACATTGAGAGAGGAGGTTCAACAACTCCGAAACAAAACTCCCCCTATCAATGAAGTGTCTCTTACCATTCAAAGGGAGGTTGATATATTAGAGACTACCATGAGGCAAGTGTATGGGGAAATGTTTACCATAAAACAAACAGTCGCCCCCTTGGTGAAAGCCCAAACAGAAACTAAGCAAAGGCACGAGCAACTAAAGGAAGCCTCAGCTGCCTTAGACAGAATGATGGACTGGAAAGTGCGGTACCCCCAGGCTCCCAAACATTTTCCAAAGAAAGACTGGATTCACATGCAAGATGCCAAAGTCCAGATCCGTATGAAAATGCAGTTCAAGGATAAGCTATCCAAGGACCTAGACAAGGTGATGGCTGCATACGAACATCTGATCAGCGGCATCGATTCGATGCACATCCTACATCACATTCCATCGCTGGGTGCATTGGACGAGGGGAAGACATGGGAGTAGGTGAATCAAGAGATCCAGTCATTTTTGCAGCCCATTAAGCAAGCTGCTGCCACTTCCGACCTTGCATCATCACAAGAAAACCTGGGCAAGTTTCTTGTCACACCAGTCTAGGTCTACACCAAGCTCGCCTCTCTGTCCAACCATATCTCACAGAAGAAGGAGACTCTAATCCCAAACGCCTTGGAGTGTATGCATCGGCTGAAAGAAGAGGTCCCTTTGGTTTCTCCCATAACAGCGGATTATCAAACTTGGCAAAACTTCCTCAAAGGACAACAAATTGATGCCCCTGACCTCACAATTGTGCGCACATCCTCATAGTCCGGTGGCAGTAGATCGCTGGTAACATTTGGAAACAGGTTGCAGGTCGCGCTGCTCAACCAGGGCGCAGGTCGCATTGCCCAGCCAAGTCGCAGGTCGCAAGGCAGCTCAACAGTTGGACATGCGAAGAGTCAGGAAGCCCAAAGGGCAAAATTTTGATCTATAAAACTCCCTCCGGGGAAAATGTCAAGGGCCTTTTTTTCGGGACTCAAGAGTTATAGAGCATTGTATTGAAGGATAACACTCTTTTGCATATGAATGAGATACTTGTCAAAACTCCTTTTGGATCTGATGTGTTTTGCTGTGCTAACACTATGAGTATTTCTTATACAGTTTCAAACATCTTTTGATTAATGAAGCTGCACTTTTAATGGCATCATTTACGCATTATAGTCTCTGTATTTGGGTTAAACATGTTCAGATCTTTTCGCTTTCTCATGAATGTTAATGACTTTGTTTATTAGCATTTGTTGCATCATTTAAATCTTTCAGAAAGTGGAGGACGTTTTCACCATAAAGAATTGTTTCTTTTGTGGTCAGAACCGCCTACAAGCATAACCCCAATGATGTGTTGTTAAAAACATTTCCTTCGGCGTTTATGCTTTATTATTTTGTCTCGCTATGCATAGTGTTATATATGGTTTAACTCATCAAGCATGTATCTGGTATCATTTGAATAAGTGTGTGTCTGCAGGTTCATTGAGTTTTTTTGAGACCAAGAAAAAGGAGACCTAAGCGGTAGCCAGACCCATACCCCAAACGGGATCCCTATTCCAAACGGTTTAGAGTCTAGTTGGGACTTTTAACCGGGGAGATCCCCTACTGTTGGCCGTACAAATTTTCCCATCAAAAATCCCATACTCTGTTTTGTTGCTGTCCATAAGTTGCATTATTCTTCAACTGCACTTTTCCAGGCTTCCATACTTTATTCTGCATCTTGCCACTAGCTATGCTTTCACCGTCTGTTCTTGTCTTCTCCTTGCTGTCATTTCTTTGCTTTCTTACTGCTGTCTTTTTCTGAGACACCTTCATCATCAATCTTCTTATGCTTTCAATCTCTATGTCCAGTTTATCTTCTGTCTGGAAATTACTCTGCCTTTTGTTGCTGCTTTCAATTTCTGTTACTTTTATTTCTCTAAAAACTGTTGTTGTTGTTGCCTTTGTTGCCTCACATGTTGCTGCCTCCCAAACTTCCTGAATATCTCTTAAGATGTCTCCCTCTGCAACATTCTTATTCTGCTCACTACCTGCAAATTCACTTTTAAAAAATAAATTATCATTTGATTCCTTACATGCAGTAACATACTCATTCAGTCTTCTTTGTATACTAGTAAGCATAATCAATTTTGACAAACTAGTATTTGCTTCTGCTTCTTCCATAACTCTAGACATTTCCACTTCAATGTCTGCAATTCCTTTCTCTGGCATAATTGTTTCCAGCAAGCATTTCAACCATTTCCTTTGAACTTGTTTCCTCTCAAACACATCATCAATATGCTACAATTTAGTTTCAACATATCCTTCTTCTTCTTCCTTGACAATCTTCAGTGATTGTCCATCACCTCCTTGACTGATTCTGGAGATCAATTCAACTTCTTCAAACATTGTATCTTCATCCTTTATCAGAATAGAATTCTGATTCTCCATCACTGTGGCAATTCTAAAAGTTTGTCCCACAATCTTCTCTTGGATAATCAGACAAGCCAACTCCCCCTTGTCATCAACAGTAACAAGTTCCTTCATATGAGACATAACTATCTCACCTTCCTTGTAGATGATCTCCTTATTAAATAAGGAATCTATGGTTTCCTTCTGCTGCAATAATTCATTTTCATTCAAGACAATTCCAAAAGATGGATTGTCTTCTGCAACACCTGTAAAAACAATCAAATTTTCAATTTCAAAATTACAAGACCCAATGGTCTCATTTAATGATCCAGTCACCAAATCTTCTTTTTGCAGCTCCAAGTCTCTTTCAGGACTCAGAAAATCTTCACTGTCTTTCTTCCCAGCTTCCAAGGTTATCTCCATTGTGTCAATCACCATGGTAGAATGATGATCCTCCACTATGTTTTCAGCTAACATATTTTCCTTTTCATTAAATTCTCTGACATTTTCCATTTGTTGTCCTTCTTTCCCTGCATAATTAACACATGAATTATCAGTATTAAAAATACAAGGTTTCAATACCTCTTCCCCCTCTGACAACATTTCAGTATGTTGTTCTGAGTTTTCTTCTAAATCCTTTGTCAGCACATCAGTATGCTGATTTAAATTCTCCATGAGACTGTCAACTAGTCTCTCCTTCTTATCATCTATTTCATGAATATTTCTCTGCTCTGGTTCACAATAATGAACTTCTTTCTCTACAATTTCACTTTGTTGAACTCTTACATCCTTATCCTCTGTTTCTTGACTTTCATTCATGACAATTTTCCTGCCTTGCTTCTTCAGCAGTTTATCTTCTGTATATATCCTCTACTTTTCCAATTCTCTTCTCTGAAGATCTAATTTTCTATATAATTCAACAATTTCAATTGGAGTATAACTTGAAAACTTTACACAACTTTCCATACATTCACTTGTTCTTGACCAATCATCAGATGGTCCTTCTTCCTCTGCCTCAATATTCTGCTAAATATTCTCATGAGACCTTTCTGTCTCCTTTTCTTTCTGAGATCTTACTATCTCAGCATCCTTTTGAACGAAATTCCGATTCAACTCCTTCTCCTTAACAAACTTTAAAGCTTTTTCATCATCCTGTGATGTACCTGCAATCATACACAATTCGTTAGTTTTAAAACCACAAGACTTTTCAATCTCATTTGCTTCTTCAAGCATTTCTCCTTGAACAGATTTGCATGTGGAATCCTCAAATTCCATCTTTGACTCAAAAAACCTGAGTTTTCCTTCCATAAGGAAATATCCTTTTGCCTCCACTTCATTTGTAATGGTTGCCAAATCACCTTATTTCCCTTCAGTGGAAAGATCCATCCTCCTCTCTGGTTTTCCTCTTCTTGTAGCCATTCCTGTGGTACCTCCAGTTGTACTTTCATCACTGCAATTTCTCTTTCTCTATCCTTCATCTTATCTCTGTGGCATTCTTTAGAACCTATTCTCTGATCCTCCATGATCATTTTCTTTATGAGTTTCTCACTCACTATGATTTGCACTAAGCCTTTGCAACAACAAGCTCTCCCTGCTGCCACTTACCTCACCAATCCCCTCTCTGGACTTGGTCTTTTGGCAAGCACTGGTTCACTATCTCTGGAACCTTTTGAGCACTCTCTTCTGCTCTTTTTAGGCTTATATCCTCAACTCACCTTCTCTTTGAGAACACTTCAGCTGTTCTCCCTATCCAACCTTTAGCTGGAATATCAAGTTCACTGCCATCATCATCAAAAACTTTGTCTTCATCTTATGTGCAACCATAATTCTGCAATCACAATTTTCAAATCAGATTAAAATTTATCTCACCTTCAAGATCTCTGCATGACCTTGTTCTCTTCAATGATAGTACTTTGATTGGACTGTCTTCATTCATTTCTGCAAATCCCTGTTCACTTCAATTCTATGTATCTGTTGTTTGTCAGATTTAATATCTGATCTCCTCATATTTTCCTTCACACATGCAATTTAAAAAAAAAAAATCTTTAACTTTCAAAAAGAGCTCTTCCAGCTCTGATACCACTTGATGCAGCCAAATGGCTGCAAAACCCACATTCTCTACTATAGATGCATATAAAAATGCATGGTTCATTTTTAAACCAACATAATTCCATACTCAGGCAAATTCTAATGCGGAAACTACCTTTCAAATCTCTGATTTTAAACCTTATAATAAAACCCCTTTACAATCTTCATATACAGAGTTGTTCCTCTTCATACCATTCTCGGTTCTTAATCAAAAGTTAAGCCCCTTTTATACCTTATGGTTATAAACCATTAAAACCCATTTCATGAAATTGAAATCGATATTTCAATTTTGCATTAAGACCCAAAACAAATCTTCGGGCCAACACATACATTATTTTAAAACCCTTTATATACCTTCGAAGCGGAAATATAATCTATCTTAATCAAAATTTTGGACTTTGGTTAAAAACCAAAGTACCAACCATCAAATATGCTCACCGATCCACTACCAATAAACATTAATGTATATATTCGGGCCCCCAACATAACATTTCAATTCATTCCAAGGTTCGACCCCCTTTAATGTTTAAAACCTAATAAATCATATAAACACTCACGAGCCATACTTAGGTTTAAAACCCAAATCACCAACATAATGTTTATTTCGGGTCCCACCATATTCAAAACGCACCTTTTGTTAACTTCCACACAACTAATGATGCGAACGTCGTAAGATCTCCGATATTGATGATCGAACGACTATCGCACTCATTTTACCCTTGCACCTTAATTCTCCAATGCAACGCAAAATAGGCTGTATTCTAAAACCGTTGATGCTACGTGTTAGCTGTGGACCATTATCACGTTCAACTCCAATAAAACCACTTACCATTTAAAATCTGCGCGAAAACCATTGGGGTTTTCCGAATCTGCCTTCACTGTTCATCCGCTCATTCCGCCATGTTGTTGTTCTACTTTCATCATTTCGATCCGAGACCTCTGCATACTTGGTAAAACATTCAAACCACCAACCGGTTCATGTTCCGCTTCTCATTTCCACTGTGCTATGACTTCTCCATTCCAATTTCAAATCTTCTCGATTGGAATTCAATCCTTACTCTGTCTATACAGAGAACTCCCTTCCATTTCACACATAAGCACCCTCTTTATGAGTTCAAAACTCATTGCGTCAGGGTTTAATCCACTCTCCAAACCCTCTCTGGAATTCATTATCTGAGGTTCTTATCCATTGATTATAAAAACCTCAAGTGCAACTTCAAAACCCCTGGATCCCACTTCTCTGCACATACACAACATAATGTATAATTCTCCATGAAATGTTTTACACAAAATCAATTTCAATTGCATTCAACCCTTCTCTGTGATTGACTCTCCTTTCCGACGTTGATCCAAATCTTCTTTTTGCATTCCCGGATCAAACCCTCAGCATATCAATTTGAGAAATTATTTTCTCTTCCGTCTTATCGATCCATTCTGTAATCGATACACACAATTTCACATTGCAATTCAATATTACCCACACAAGCTCATACAATCAACAATCCGGTAATTTCATCTGCAACCTATATAAACTCACTAATGAAACATGAACTCAAAGAATCGAGTTCTCTGTATTAATACATGATAATTACATGGGAAATTCTTCCTCTCTGGCCTGATATTCAATCAATGGCCTTCTTTCCTACAACCCGTAGGCTTCAAACCCTATCTCTCTCAAACCCTGAATCACTCTCTATCTATTTTTCTATATGTTTTTTATGCCTTTGAGGCTTACATTTTATACAAAAGGTTCTGAAACTATTTTTGGTTTCAGTTCCTCCATCTCCTCAACAAAATCCTAAATATCTTCCAACTCCTAAAATCACTACTTATCCCTAAGGATCCTCTTTCATCCACAAAATAATGAAACTAATTCTAATTTAGAATTTACCATTAATTCCTAAATCTCTCAATCCCTATACACTCTCAACTAGCCTAATTCTCTCATGTTCTTCAACATTCGAGAACATTTACAAAATTCCTCACAATAATTAATTAATTTCCATTAAAATCACTCAAATCATTACATAAGAAACCAACTCTCTTGAAAACACAAAACCCCTAAGTCTATTAAAATACAAGGAATTTTCTTGAGCCTAATGCCCCTGCATCAATTATTGTCATTGTCAATACATCAAAGGAAAAGGGTACATATGAAAGTCACAGAGATGCGTATGCAAGGCACTGAGATAGATGCGAGCCACGGAGATAAATGTGAGTCATTGAGATAGATGCAAGCCACGAAGATAAATGTGAGTCATTGAAATGAATATATGAACCAGAGAGATAAATGCAAGCCACAAAAATAAATATGCGAACCACAGAGATAAATATACAAACCACAAATATAGATGTGATCCATAGAGATAAATATATGAACCATAAGATAAACGTCAGCCACGAAGATACATATGTGAGCCTCTTCATATAGATGTGAGCCACAAATGAATATATGAACCAAAGAGATAAATGCAAGCCACAAAGATACATATGTGAGCCTCTTGAGATAGATGTGAGCCACATAAATTAATATATGAACCACACAGATAAATGCAAGCCACAAAAATAAACATATGAGCCATAGAGATAGATGTGAGCCACAGAGATAAATATATGAATGGAGAGATAAATACAAACCACAGAGATACATATGCAAACCTCTTGAGATAGATGTGAGCCACAAAAATGAATATATGAACCACAGAGATAAATGTGAGCCACAAAGATACATGTGTGAGCCTCTTGAGATAGATGAAAGCCACGAAAATGAATATATGAACCACAAAGATAAATATATGAGTCACTGAGATAGATGCAAGCCACAAAAATATGCCTAGAATATCATAATCAATCCACCTTAACTTCAGCCTACAAGAACACAAAAGACCATTTATCCTCCTCCTCCGCCTCAAATTAGCTCTTATAAGTCTCGACTACCTTAGAGAAAAGATGCCTTAGAAGTCCGATTGCATATGCCAAATGGTGGAGGATAGGGTAAATTTATAGTTGCTTCCACATATGAATAGTCGTGACCTTTGGGGCAAGTTGCCTTGTAATTTATGGCACCAACTTGAATTTGGAGGGAAACATAAATTCAAATTTGCTTTTAATTGTATTTTCCAAATGCCTTGATGATGCTTTGCCCAAATAAATTTTCCACATCAAATAAAATAGGAGTTCCAAACTTATGAACAATAATAATTCTTTTATCCAATTTTAATTCTCTTTTGGGAAAATATGGTTTCCCCTTGGGAGTAATTGAGTTTTCCCTAGGAATTTCATCCCATAGTTGCCCTAATTTTCATTAACATCATCAACAAGGAATCCACATCACCAAGGAGTCCACATCATTAATGATTCCATATATCATCATCAAGAAAAACCACATCATCTTATTGACCTTGATCACATCAACATCATTGTTGACCACATCATTAGTAATGATATATATGAAGATAAGAGAAATTCAAGATGCTTATATTTTGAGAATGTGACACCTCCCTCTTAATCTTCAGCCTTTTTTTTTTTCTGCATTTAACCTGCAAATCATACTCATCATCAAAATGTCAGATCTTCTAGGGTCTACACAATATTGTCTACATTATTAAGAAGTAAGGGTTTCTTATTCTTTCAACGGAAGAAATTGATCCTATGAATTAGTCCATAAACCCTCAGACTTCTCCTTTAGGCAGGAAACAACTTCATCATAGTATCAACATCAGTCTTGGGGTTTTACTTATCAAGTCCTTGCTATGATTTTAGTCCCAAACCCTAGACTCACATTCTTTCATTCACATGAGATCAAAAACAGATCTAGGGTATTGTTTATGAACCTCAAACCCTAGATCATGGTTGTCTTTCCTTCAGTACTCAAATATTTGTATCAGCAGTAATGATTTTTCCATTCGTATGGCATCAACTCTTTAGGAGGCTTAGATCTTGGAAATTGTAAGATTATTTAGACCAATATTCTTGTCCTTGTCCTTTTTGGCCTTCATAGCATTTTATATGAGTAACACAGAAACTTGCACCACAACTAAATTCTTCCTTTTTACCTTTTTTTATCTTATTTCCAAATGTCAACCATAGCTTGGAAACAATGAAGGCGTGAAGCATTCTTTAAGAGATAAAGATACACATGACATGTTTGGTAAAAATTTGGGCCTTATTTCTCACTTTCATGACCAATTCAATTTCTCCAATCCTATATAATGCTTTCACAATAAAGTGACTCTTTGTCAATTTTGCTTTATGATTGATGTTTCCATTTATCCTTGGAGAATCAAAATATACTACTAACTAAACCATGAAATGTGCATGTTGAATCAACATAATATAATGGTTTTCGATATAGGTCTTCCTTTCTACATTGCTTATCCCATGTCTTGCAAACACTCGGTCAACTTCAGGTATAAGATGAAGTTCTAACTGAGATAGGACAATTCATGGAATGCATGGAGGAAGCAGCAATCCAACACCTTAAAAAGGTCTTCAAATATCATACTCTAGTATTACAGAGATCAGTAAGGGTTGTAATCTTTTGTTTTATAGAGACAATCAACATGCACTTCAGGTGACCTGAAGACAGTCTCGGGTTAGTCACAGTAACACCAGTCACACACGGTACATGATCTCAAATATTTCGCAAAGAAATTGGATCATTTACATCAAAAGGTTCAGATTGGATACCATAGGGAGCTTGGAGACTTGCTTCATTATAATCCGTAGATCGGACTTTATAGATCCGACATATGGTCATTCCTTAGAGCAACATCCTTCGCATGAATTTAGCACAAGAATTTCGCATAACATACATCATCAATTCCATAAAGATACTCGTACATATAAGCTCACAAAGAATACATCTATCAAGAGAATAGTGCATGAACCACAGAGATTACACGATATAGAACTTCAAAAGGTGCCACAGTGTTGTTGCTATAGAGACTTGGACTTTTATTTTCCACATATCTCCTTATGAAATGCCATAATAGGCAAATAGTTACAATAGAATCTGAGTCACATAATAACCTACAAGAAAATTTGATCAAGTTTTAGGCATACCTTAGATCAACAAAATTTTCCTTGACGCCATGGGGTTTGGTTTAGATTGCAACCTCCATAAGGATCAACGCAAATTCTTCGATTTGCTTCCAAGTATGATGGTATGCCACAGGAGCGCTTGCATAAGTAATAACTCACACATATGAGAACAATGCTCGAATGTTCATCTTTGAATAGATAATTTGATCAAACTCCAAATTATGGATCCTTACATAAAGATCAAAATACTAGCACATGATAGAGGATTCAGTCCTCCGCATAGATAAATACCTCCACACAGACAAAAAAGTTCCCGTAGCATCATATTGATTCTTATCAGTAGCATGAATTCGATTTTCTACCCACATAGATTTGGATCTCACATAATAATTTTGGATCTTCCACAATGACAAGGATTCAGACCTTAATCACACAATTAGATTCTCAACTAATCACAAGAATTTACTATTGCGGTTTTGATTCACTGAATGGCTTGTCTTAAATTTAGATGCATCCATGTTTCCCAGAGGTTACCCATATCTCAAATATGAGTTAGCTACAGGAGATTCAGCGTTAAAGAAAACATACCAATCTAGGCCTTGAGATAGCACACAATCCTTGCAGTACAAAAGCATATGTGGCCCTCTTCTAGGCCGAATTAAGGGCTCGACTCCTCCATGGACTTTATGACATGGCCACAAATAAGTCTTTTCAAAGAATACTTAATCTCCCATGCAGGACTTCGCATAGGAGAAATCGCTGAGCTCGCATGATTTTGGATGCCATGGAGAGTATGTCTATACTTTGTTGAACCTAAAGGCTATTTGGCCTTTGCATATCAACATTTCCAAGGGGTCTCAGCCCTCTTCAGCCAAAACTAGAGACAGTTTCACACAAATGTATTCCCTTAACATCACTTCCATCTTCGCATAGCCATAAGTATATCGAACCACAGTTCAGGATTTCAACAGTGTCTACCTCCAAACTGCTCCTCGATGCCCCCCCAGCTGTGATACCATGTTAATTTTTCATAGGGAAATGTTAGAACAATTTTCTCATACATAATACTCAATCATTATTAACTCATGAAGTAGTAATAATAATATTCATTCATAAGCATGAAGGAGCAATAATAAATCATAGTAGAGACATCAAGAAACCATGAGACAAAAGAGACAGAAATTAGGCCTGAGGCCAGGGCAAAACCCACAAGGAGAAAACCCATAAAAATCTTCCTTATGAGAGAGAGAGAGAGAGAGAGAGAGAGAGAGATCAGTACATTAATATAGCCATAGCAAGATAATATCCAAACCAATAACCTAGAACATATGAGATCCCAAGCAAAATCCCAACCCTTTCTTCCATCAGATTTTGGCTTCCTTCTTTTGCTCCCAACTTGTTGGATTAGAGCTCAATGACATAAATATTGATGTCACAAATGAGGGAGATACCTCTCCTTTTTATAGATCTCCAAAGGGGTCGAATAGGTGCCTCTTGGGGGACCAACCGACCTAAAAATATTTGAGGCCAAAACTTGTAGAATTTTGGAGGGAAACCATAAATTTAAATTTGCTAATTTTTTTTCTTTCTTTTATTTTTCATTGATGGAAATGTCAACCTTGGCTACAATTTTAACAAATGCTGGAAGAATTTTTCCCTCCCTCCTTGATTCTTCAATAACTCTTAATGAATCGTTCCCAATTGTATCAGAGACCTAGAAAAAATTCCACTAACCGTCCATCCGAACCTGAGATTTTGTATTTTTGAAACAAATGAAGGACAACTTTGAGTTCTTCCTTTGGGAGTTCCTCCATGATGGTCTTTTTGTCCCCCCTCTCAACAAAACTAGTGAAAGATTCAGCCACTCGATTGATTTCTACAATGGGAACCCCTTTCGCCTCTTTGAAAAGGCCCTAAAAATGGTTCTTCCCTAAAGTTTCCAAATCTTTAAAACTTGAGAGTTCTCTTCCATCCATATCCACAAGATTTCAAATAGTATTACACATTTTGCGACCCTTGGCATATGTCTGGAAAAAAAATTGTGTTTTCATCCCCACATTCCAACCACGTAGCCCTACTTTTAAATCTCCAAGTTGCTTCCTTTGCTTCCAAGAGGGATTTTCTTTTAGATTCCAACCGGATCAAGGCCTCCCTTGACTCAGCATCAACAAAACCTTCCCTTCCAACATTTGAGAAATGCTTCATATCCCTCTCCACCTCCTTAAGTTCTTGATCCTTAACCTGTCTCTTCTTGAAGACCCAATCTTTGACTAGATGGCCATACTCATGACATCTTCTACATATGAAGGGGACCCCTTCTTAGTCAAGAATATTCCATCTACTCCAATATCCATCACTTCTACTAACCCTTCACGAAGATCTTTAGTCACAAGAATTCTAGCCATATACCTATACCTGAAATGCTCATAAGGGTCATGGTCCAAAAATGTGCCAAGAGAATTACCCAAATCTTTGAAAATCTACTTGTCCCAATAATTTGATGGAAGGCCAAGCAAACATACCCAAATAGCGACCACATCCATCCTTTCCCTACTTGCATAAAAAAGGGGGGTCCAAAATTTAAAGAAAACAAGGGTAAAGTCAATTTGCAAAACCTTCTGAGATGCCCATAGAGCTTCAACAGGATCTTCAAAATTGAGATGAATCTAGCCTTTGGCAACCATTATAATATCGGGTGGTGATTTTATATCAGGATTCAGTTCTTTTCCGCCCAAGATCGATTAATGCTTCCAACCTCAAGCTCAACCCACTAGGGTTTTCTCTGCCAACTCTACAACATTTCTCATCATAATGTCTTCCCCCAACACCAACTTCAACTTCCTATGATTGGATTTTTTCTTCAGGCAACTACTCTTACTCCACTTCAAACCAACTTCGAGATAGATGTTGAGAATTAGTTAGGGCTAAGTTTAATTCAAATTCTCTACATGATAATTACTTGTGAGCTTACTTCTTTTACTTAGGTATTCTCTTCTTAACTTATTATGTCTTTCATCAAGTTAATTATCAAAACACAAGAGACACAAATTTAGGCTCTTCAAGCCAGGGCCGAAACCTCTCCCTCTTAGAGAGGAAAACCCACAAGAAGTTCTTCTTATAGTCTTTCAGATGACAAGTACCATGACCATGACACATACCCTTGACCCTTCTATGCCTCCAAGACCTTGTCGTTACTTCTTCCTTGACTCCTTAAGCTGATCCTTCTTTTTTGCACCGTTTTGCACCATCCTTGGAGAACTCGGTCTCTAGTCCTTGGTATCTCCTTTTATTTCTTGACTCTACGTTATATCCTTCTCAACTTCTTCTTGTCTTGCTTTATACCCAAGACAATGGTACATATTTCTGCACCAATACTTCAAATGCATCCCTAGACCGAACTTATAACAAACCTTCTTCACACTATATAAATATCCCTTTTCTTGCATTGTATACTTCAATGAGCAGCGCCTATCTTATTTCACACTTCATTGTAATTTTGTCTCTCCTTCGCACCAAAGCGCAGTCTTGCAATCCTTCTTTTCTTCTTTATTGATTTGTCTCCCAAACAACAGTGCTAAATTTACTTTATTACGGTCCTGCAACTCCGCATTTATTACAACTCCTTGTCTGCACTTCCTCCTGCAACTCTATTCGAAAAACTTAGACCAAATCCAAATTATGTTCCTTTTATTTCTGCGCACTCAAGTGCGCTATCTATAGTGGTCAGCCCCTATAAATAGTCGACCTGACAGTGAATAGTTGTGACTGTTCATTGAGCTGACTTGACCATGGGTTTATGAACCGACTTGTAGAGGATGTCTTCCAACATTTTGTAGGTTGTCTTGAAGAGTATATTCATCACAAATTATGCTAGTGTTTAGTACCATTCTTGAGCCATATTGTTGAGCTTCTTTGACAAGGTCTTTGAGGCATACTTCACTGACTTGAATCTTCATATACATGACTCTTAATTAATACATTTATGACAAGATGGAAAATCCATAAAAGACATCAAGAAGAAGTCTTTTGACCTATAATAAAAACCTTGCTCATGAAACCCATGAAGTAAGAATAAAAAATGTACATTTTATTATCTTTGTCTTCTTCATTACATAAATACATAATTACATAGTCAATATGAAGACCAAACCTAGTTACACTTTCCAACACCCCCTCTTTACTAGGAATTATTCATAATGGTACATGGTTACTTTTAAAATGAAGAATCTCAAAAGAAGAATCGGATTGGTAATCGCATTTGTATAGTATCATATCAACCAACATTGTCCTAGTGCAAGGCCTTGACTAACAACCCCATATCTCAACGAGACAATTGGATACAATGCGCGAGACACATGACTTATAGACACCACCGCCATTGTCTCTCCAAGGTACGTACTCCACCTAGGTGTTCCCAGAGTATGACCTTCTTGGACTATTCTTCTCTTGGGTAGCTAGCCCTCAAAGAATATCGGTCCACGACTACTCTTATCTTGAATGCCCTATCTCATTCTCAAAGAGTATCATATGCCAGATGATTACCCAATCCTCCATTCTGTCTTCCAATTGAAGACTAGAATGATGTGTCTATCCATTCTCTCCTCGTGGCCATCACTAAGACTTACGACTGTTAGTCCTGGTCCAGTGCATGACACATGAATTTAGAGAATCATATATGTCACTTCCTTTTAATTCAGGAAGGACATACTTCAAGTTTCTTGCAAGTAAGAAACTCAATACCATGCTCCCTCTTAACCAGGGACCTACAGCAGCAATGATGAAAACACCCAACTTCTCATGAAGAATTCCTCTCCTCTATGTCATGGACTTTGATGTTGAGGAATCTTCAAATTTTAGCTCCATATGGCACAGATCATCCTTCACTTTCATCCATGAGTCATGTCATCTACCAGAAAGTGATTCATCAATCTTTCACATCTGCTCTACCTTTATGCCATACTGCTTTCCTTTGAACCATCTCCCAAGGATCTTACATCCTTCCACATGGTTGGCAACCCTGCATAAACTTAATCCAGATAAACATATGCATAAGAACTTTTAAATCAAAAATAACCTCAGTGATGATCTTTCACCATGACATCTTCATGTAGGCATCGACATCCTTTATTCAGATTGACACATCTCCTAAAAATATTTATTTTCAAGGGTCTTCTTCTTTACCATACTTCTACCAGAGTCCACATATCTTCCCAGGAGATCTCCTACTCACATCTTCTTAGCTTTCGGATGATAACTGCCTCTTGACATAGTTGCACTTCATGATCTCTTCTTTTCTTTCTCCACACAACTTCATTCCTAGAAACTTCCAGTATCCAGTTCCTTGTTTGTATGCAACCACCTCATATTCCATATGACGACATTTGATTTTATCTGTTAGTGGCAACATGTGCACTAGAAGAGATCCTCCTTCCTTTGATCATACTTCTAACAATAGAATTCCATTACCTGCAACCACATGACATGACTTCACATCATCTAGTGTTAGCATATATGTACCTTATCATATCCATTTGAGTCATCCTGCAGCAATTTCCTTAGAATGAAGAACTTCATTGCCTTTACCTGCTTCATCAATATGTCATCATATCCTAATCCCAAAATTCTGTAAGATAGAATTCCTAATGAAACCTTTTTTCTTTCTTTCTAACCAGTGAATCCAAGGAGGATTCCATTAGAAAGTGCCAGCAATTGTTTCATAGATGACCCTTGATCCAGATGACTATCTTCCATCAATGTTGTTATCAGTGAGGTTCCCAGGAGCCACTTCTTCAAGTGATCTTTCCATGTTTCTATCATTATGCTATTAATATACATTACTTCCTATCATATTATTTTACAACCAACAGAAATCACTTAAAGCGGAAGACGATCTCAAACATAATAGAGATCTTTCGCTTCTCCTTTCTTAGATTTCTTTGCATCGGGTTCTTCTCTTTCATCTGTGATACGAGCTTCTTCCTTTTTCCTCTTGTCCTTCCCAGATTTAGGACAATCCATTTTGTAATGCCCAAGTTCATTACATCCAAACCATCGTACTTTGTCCATATTTCTTCTTTTATTATGAGGACCAAATTTACCGAATCTTCCTTTCTTTCTGGACATGGTCGCGAAGGCTTGATTCCCTTCACTTGATCATGTATCAGCGTTGGCTTTCAATCTTGTTTCCTCTATTTTACACAGAGACCATAGATCCTGGAATGGTGTTGCTTCTTTCTCCATGTATAAGCTTGAAGTGAAGTTTCCCCATTCTTCTGGTAAGCATTCAACACTATTGTAGTCATCTCATTATCAGACATTACTTCTCCCAATTCCTGCTGTTGGTATCTTATTTCAGAAATCCTCATAAAATATGAAGTGATTCCTTCCTCTCTTGACAATTTCATCTTGTATAGTTCTTGTCTGAGAGAGATTGATTCTCCTGCAGTACTCACGCAAAATAGCTCTACCAATTTCTCATATATTTCTTTTGCAATTTCTAGTTTTGATACATAGGGTATGAGTGAGTCCTTCATGGATTCTATGAGAATTCTTTGGGCTCTGATTTCTCCTTTCATGTGCTTGGCATGAGCAAGAGAATCATTTTTTGAGAGTTGAATTGTGGATCCTTTGATGTAGCTCATAACTTCATCTTCGATTAGATTCAAATCTGTCATCTTCTTCCATGCACTAAAGTTTGATGACCCAACCAATTTGTTGCTCTCTTTGCAATAAGTCGTTTTGACAGATTTAGATGAGGTCATAGAGATACTTACTTGAGTAGAGTGACTTCCTCCTCCTAGTAGCTTCCTTGATGAGGATGAAGACGAAGGTAGGAACTCCCTCTTAAATTTTATTCTCCAATGTAGATGTCTTCAAAGATGTTGGATATTGTTGGATGGTGCTTGATGAGGTGTCTTCCAACAATGTCTTCAATGTCATAAATCTTTGATGGCAAAGATTATATACTTGATAAGTGAATCCTTTGAATGAGATTGAAGGTCTTCTTGAAATGGCTTGAAAATCTTCCTTGCAAGCTTATTTTACTTTTCAAAGTAGACTTTGACTTTGATTCTTGCTTCATTGAGTGTCTCCTTGTCAAGTAGCCCTTGTCCGACAACACCTTAGCTCTGAAACCATGTTGAGAATTAGGTAGGGCTAAGTTTAATTCAAATTCTCTCCTTGATAATTACTTGTGAACTTACTTCTTTTACTTAGGTCTTCTCTTCTTATAGATTATTATGTCTTTCATCAAGTTAATTATCAAAACACAAGAGACACAAATTTAGGCTCTTCAAGCTAGGGCCAAAGCCTCTCCCTCTTGGAGAGGAAAACCCACAAGAAATTCTTCCTATATTCTTTCAGATGACAAGTACCATGACCATGACCATGACACAGACCCTTGACCCTTGTATGACTCTTGTCATTGCTTCTTCCTTGAATCCTTAGGTTGATCCTTCTATTCTACACCGTTCTATACCAGCCTTAGAGAACTCGGTCTCTAGTCCTTGGTATCTCCTTTTATTTTTTGACTCTACCTTATATCCTTCTCGGCTTCTTCTTATCTTGCAATATACCTAAGGTAGTGGTACATACTTGTTAAATTTAGATAACCATGGTATGTTCTATGCTTAATGCAGTTTACTTCAATATTTCTTATAGGCCCAATTTAGATTAGCAATCACATAAACATGAAAGTAAAATGCTGATAGAAAATAATAATAGATCAACAGAAGATGAGCCAAATAATATATCATAATTTATAATTCTTCTTGTCCAACAAATATAGAGAGAAATGTTTGTTACAATAGTCAATAGGATGCCCTAGCCAGCAAAGACTTTTGCTGGTCAAACCAAATCTTCCAACATACAAGATCAACCTTGATCAAGTGTCACACACACCTCAAAAGACAACTCCCAAAACAGTGAATGCAAGTCAACAAAAGGATCCCTCATCCAGATTTTTGGCATCCATATTTCCGGCATCGCATCCATTTTTGGCATTGCATCCATTTCCGACATCGAGATTTCCATGTGGGAGAGAGAGAAGCCTCTAAAGGCTATACGAACCAATCAGAAGAGGAAGAATGTGTGTGATGAGATGATGATGAAATGAGCATCATCTCTCTCCTATTTATATCCATCAATGAGGGTGTGTGACACATCTATTGGGCTTGTGAGGCTACATTACAATTATGGCCGACCATGACAATTTGCACGTGTGGAAAACAAATTAAAAATATAAGTTCTGTTCATCCAAACAAGATGATCTTTAGATCAATCTTGCACCTCTATGAAAAAGCAATCCAACAAAAATATCATCATTATCATCATCATATGAGAAATGCAACATGGAGTTTGGACCTAGTTGCCCAAAATTAACACTCCCTCTCAACTAGGGAGAACTCCATCTGTCCACATGTGCCACCCTGTCATCCAGTACCATAGTGTACTATCATATATCATCATGCACTCCTACATCATCTTGTTGTAACATGCTTTGCTGGCTCTTCTTCACACAACGAGAGTGAGTCACAAAGACATCACACTCCGCTGACCCGAAGTCAACTTAGAGGTTAAAAACTCAATCAGATTCAAGAGTCACATACTAACCCGAAGTTAGTTTATTGCCCTGAAATCAGTTTAGAGGTAAGAACCTCATCCAGACTTGATCCCAAATCAAGTGGTTGGACACATCCCATCCTAGACATAGAGAGTACAGCAATCCCCGATGCTTCCATCAGTCATGCTATTGGTCTCTATCCACATTTCCCACCTCATTGGCCAAATGAGAGGTACTTCCCACGACTCTGAAACTCCATGGGTAGGATGCATGCAGGGCATAGATCAAAGAGAGGGTGAACCAACTCAATATCATAACGGTGGGGAAGAAGCACACCAACAAGGTTCGGCGAACCTAGCCCGGTGGTTGCTTATAGCACCAAGTAGCTATCCCTAAGCCCCTTGGAGCTCCCGGAGCTCATTTTCCAACTCAAGTGGGACCCTCAGAATAGGGTTTGTCCACGATATCGAGCTTCTCACGGAAGGTTAAGAATTTAACCTTCCCCAGGGGCTTTATGAGAATATCTGCGACCTACTCATCAGTCCCAATGTGATCGAGCCTTACGGCGCCTCGTTGTACCATGTCCCGGACAAAGTGGTACCTAATATCAATATGCTTGGAACGGTCGCGGAACACAAGATTCTCAGAAAGACGAATCCCACTTTGGTTATCATAAAGGATAATGGTGGTATCCAACACATGCCCAAACAACTCACTAAAGAGCTTTCTCAACCAAATAGCTTCACAATAGGCCATACTCGCTACAATGTATTCAGCCTCAGCGGTGCTCAAAGCAACCGATTTCTGCTTCCTGCTCATCCAAGATATCGAAGAAAAACCCAAGGTGAAGCAACATTCAGATGTGCTCTTACAATCCACCACATTGCCTGCCCAATCGGCATTGGTATATCCATGGAGCCTCATACTCCCGACACTGTATCTGAGCCCATGAGTGATTATGCCCTAAAGATATCTCAATAGATTCTTGGCACCAATCTAGTGAATGTGATGAGGGTCAACCATATATTGCAAAACATATGTCTGAACGTGAGTTCCATCGGTCTCGACACGGAATTACAGTCCATCATCCCAAATCTCTCTAGCAACTTCACAACATATTTTCCTTGAGAAAGGAAAACCTCACATGGCTTTTGCCAGACCTCCAAGCCTAGGAAATAGTGCATCAGTCCTAGGTCCTCCATCTCGAACTCAGAGCTAGCTCCCTCTTACATTGATGAATAAGAGGATCAACACTTGTCAGGAAGAGATCGTCCACATATAGAACCAGAATGAGAGGTTTTTCTTTATCAACCTTAAAATAAAGGTTTGGATCAAAATCACTTCGAGTGAAGCCTAGCTTCATCAAGTAGCTATCAATCCTCTCATACCAAGCCCTGGGGCCTTGCTTTAACCCATAGAGGGATTTCTTCAACTTGCATACATGTGTGTGTCTATCTTGGACTTCGAACCCCAGAGGTTGCTCCACATAAACCTCTTCCTTGATTGAACCATGTAAGAAAGTAGTCTTCACATCCATCTGATGGAGACTACATCCTTGCATTGCCGCAAGGGCAATAATCGATCGGTGGTGTAACAGGTGCAAATATATCATCATAATATATGCATTCCTTTTGAGAGAAGCCACAACCAACAAGTCTTGCACTTCCATCGGCTCCATGCTTGATCTTATAGAGCCATTTCTAGGAGACAACAGATTTGTCCTTCGGTCTCGAGATCACATCCCAGACATCATTCTTCATGATAAATTCATATTCCTCATGCATAGCATCCTTCCAAACTTGATGCTTTACGACTTCTTCAAGTGATCCAGGCTCAAATTGTAGAATAATGCTCATCGCTGCTAGGTACCCTTGGTACCTATTCAGTTTTTTGCTTTCATGAAATGTTCCTCTCGGAGCAATGTGTCTCTCAGCATATTGGAGAGTGTCCCTAAGTCATGAGGGTCTCCTTTTATCTGAAGGAGGTGGA
Source organism: Pinus albicaulis (assembly GCA_034641835.2). Taxonomy (NCBI): domain Eukaryota; kingdom Viridiplantae; phylum Streptophyta; class Pinopsida; order Pinales; family Pinaceae; genus Pinus; species Pinus albicaulis. Next base: position 1,729,714,770 of record CM076575.1, on the reverse strand, counting down.
TCAATAAGATCCATCGGGCATTGGTTCATCCTTCGGTTCTTCCTGCTTCCCTGCTTCTTCTTCTTCTTCTTCTTCTTTGTCTTCCTTTGACCTAGGAAGATTCCTAACTTTCTTGAGGGCAACATCTTCATCAAAGGTAACATCGTGGCATATCTCCACTTCTCTTTGACCAGGCACATAGATTCTATATGCCTTCGAGGTTTCACTATAGCCCACAAACATTCCCTTCTTCCCAGAAGCATCCAACTTGCTTCTATTTTCTTTCGGCATATGAAAATAAATGAGACTTCCAAAAAATCTAAAGTGAGAAACATCAAGTTTCTTACCAGAGAAGTCTTCTTCGAGAGTTTTGGAGTCCAATGCAGAATGTGGGCATCTATTTTGAACGTACATAGCAGTGTTGGCAGCTTCTCCCCATAGAAACTTGAGAAGACCTTGGTCATAAAGCATGGCACAGGCCGCTTCCACAATGGTTCTATTCTTCTTTTCAACAACACCATTTTGTTCGAGAGTATACACAGTGGTGGTCTCCCTCTTAATGCCAACTTCCCTGCAATAGTCATTGAATTCATTTGACTCATACTTGGTTCCATTATCGGTCCTCAAAATTTTGATCTTCTTCCCTGTTTGATTTTGAACCAAGGCCTTGAAGATACAGAACCACTTGAATGCTTCATCCTTCTTCTTCAAGAAGTATATCCAAGTCTTGCGGGAGAAGTCATCTATAAAAGTGATGTAATATAAACATCCTCCCAAGGATGTTATGGGCATCATACCAGATAGATCGGAATGTACCAATTGCAAAATATCAAATGTCTTTGTGACACTTGAGGGGAATGGTCCCCTTGTGTGCTTTCCTTTGGCACAAACCTGAAAAACACCTTCATGATCATCTTTGAACTCGGGTACCCCTGTCATGACCTTCCTTGCTTCGAGAAGGGCCTTGTAATGAAGGTGTGCAAACCTCCAGTGCCATAGCTCGGTCTGAAGACCACGGGCTTATGATCTTACCTGTAGAGGATGTCTTTCAGCATTTTGTAGGTTGTCTTGAAGAGTATATTCATCACGAATTATGCTGGTGTTTAGTACCATTCTTGAGCCATATTGTTGAGCTTCTTTGACAAGGTCTTTGAGGCATACTTCATTGACTTGAGTCTTCATATACATGACCCTTAATTAAGACATTTATGACAAGATGATAAATCCCTAAAAGACATCAAGAAGAAGTCTGTTGACATATAATAAAAACCTTGCTCATGAAACCCTTGAAGCATAACAAAAATACATTTTATTATCTTTGTCTTCATTATATACATATGGAGACCGAACCTAGTTACACTTTCTAACAATAGAATCACCTACTACACCTTTATTTTCTTCCTTTCCAGATACCCTCTCTCCATTATCGACCAAGTTTTGACCCTCTCCCCCTTCTGCAGCCAATACCTCATTGAGAAAACTACTTGAGATCAGTTGAAATTCCCCCACAAGAGAGAACGCTCATTCGTAAGTCAGGAAAGAACTAATCGAGTGAGGAAGGCCTTGAGCCCAAAAACCCTAAAAAATAGAGGACTTGAGACTATAGAACCCCCTGAAAACCCAAGAAAAAAATACATGACCTAACCTGCTAGAGAAGAATAGAGAGCATACTGCATAACATCATAAAGAGAAGTTGAGGAGAGGCCCCACGAAAAGCCTTTAGGCATTTGGTCCTGAACCTTAGCTTCTAAGACTAAAGCTTGAAGAAACCCGAGGTTGGGATCTTCCACAAAGGACGCTTCAACGACCAACCCTCCAACCAAACCCCAAGCCTTAGCCATGTCAAGAGATGTAGGTAAGTCTTGAGAAATCGATAAATAACCCTCAATGTTCACGTAGATGGCCCAATTGATTTTGATAGGAATTTGAGGTAGTTACCTTGATTAACCCATCCCAAATCTCCTCTTGTTCATAGTCAACAAGCTCTTCATCCCCCATGATTCTCCTTAATGCCAGATCAACCATGGACCTGATCCACTCCTTCCAAGACACATGCATAGTTCACACCTTTCATCTTGACAGCATAGAATATCAAAGGCTTGACAAAGAATAAAGAACCCCACTAACAACCGTTACTCCTCCCTCAATGGGATGTTACATTTTTGCCGAAAGAAATTTGGGGGTTTTCGACACTGAGATTATAGTATAAACAAGTTGTTTGTATTATCCCTCTGCACTCATTGATTGTTGCCCTGATTTCATATAATCGAGATATGTTATTTTGTTGAGCTACTAGAATGCTATTTTGTACGCTTTCTTTTTGTACAAGATAGTTGAGACATTCATGTGGAGTGTAAGGTTGTTTGTTATATTCCTGTACTCTTCCTTCCATCATTTTCAGTGTATTGATATCTGTCACATTTGAGAGCAGGCTTTTGGGATTTTTTCTTTATATTTAAAGCGACAAGTTTAACCATTAGCAACCATTTTTCTTTCAAACCCCCACATCGTGATGCCTTGACATAGTTTCCTACCCAGAAACTATCTATAAGGGACAACAACAACAATCATTCTAGACCCGCACAACTTGAAAAACCACTTGCAACCTAGCCTTGTATCCTTCTACTTATTTACCTTCAATTCTCAGTGAATAGAAAATAGGTTTGTCAATTCATGGACTCACACATAAATGGATAAGGATTGCTTCCTTGTGTTGATTCTTGCACATGAGCAACTCTTCCAAAAGATAAACCACATAGTAATCAATTTTTCTTGTATAACTAGCACATCTAGCAATCCCCCAGATGACTCCTATTGAGAAATAGGTACCCCCACTATTAAACCAGTGAGTTCCAAATATCATCCTATTGCATCTTTATTGATACTAGCGATTGGCTAGATAGCCATTACAATTTCATGAGAAAAACAATATCCTAACATCAAAGTGACAGGAAATGTACTCCCCACCCACCCTTGTATAATTAGCACATTTAGCAATCCCCGAGACGCCCACTATCAAGGAGAAATAGGTTACCCCACTATTAAACCAGTGAGTTCCAGATATCATCTTATTGCATCTTTGTTAATACTAGCGATTGGCTAGATAGCCATTACAATTTCATGAGAAAAACAATATTCTAACATCTAAGTGACAGGAAATGTGCCCCCCTACCCCTACCCCTCCCCCAACCCCCCCAAAAAAAGTTTCTAGAGTGAAACATGCAAAAAGATGTTCCAAAATGGTCGGAAAATATCCAAAAACATTTCAAAGTTTAGGGATTTGGAAACACACCCCAAAACTGTGAGCATGTGTTTCCAAAAAAATTTGGGCCAAACAGTGTTTTATCAGCCCAACAAGGTGTGTTTCAGGCCCACAAATGTGCTTAAAAGATACATGGGACCCACAGGAAGCACACACATGCCTATTCACAGAAAAGTAATGCTGAACAAATTCTAAAATCATTCTCTGTTTCTTAGTCATTTTATTCAAATTTGCAAGATAATGAGCTATTAAAAAAAATTGAAACAGTTACAGGTTATTGTATTTTCTAAATACCACATTTCTTATTTTAGTGGGGGTCGTGTTTCCATGTCGTACCCTCCATGATTCCTGCAGCTTAGCCAAGCGTAAAACATTTGTTCCAAAGCATGACATGCTATCATAAAGTCAACTATTTGACTAACAACATAAGACACACACACACACACATATATATACATATAATAAAGCACACACCAGAACCCTTACCTCTAAAATATTGCTAAGAGAAATGGACGAACATTTAGTAATGCTCTGATATGATTCACATTGCATGTAATCGTACTTATATGGTGGTACAAATGATCACTGACAAGCAATAACAGAGCCATCGTAAAAATTCAAATCATTTTTTACATAATCCGATTCCTCACATGGACAAACATTATATGCGGCTTATATTAGATTGGCCATGCCCAGGACACTTTAAGCTCATACTGCAAGTTCTGCGATCCTCTAGGTATTCATTCATCAGAGAAAGTTATCAAAATTTATCTCATAAAATGGAAAATTACTAGATGACGTTTACATAATATCCTGAATGGCTTTACCTCGAAGGTGACCAGAAACTTTTCTTTAGAAGACCTATGCCGCGAAGATAAACGAAAAATAAAACCAATTGCCGCAAGTGAAGCAGCAACCTCATCACCATATATTTGGCTTCCAGAAGGAATGGGATATCCTTCCATAAAATGTACTTGGTAGGGACATCCATTCTTCGAAGATGGCAATATGGAATAGACGAGCAGAAAAGTTGTGTTCCAGCTGAGTGAACTACCGTAAGGTAGTTTTCCATTGGCCTCAACACTGCCAAATATATTAATTGCAGATTCCTTGATTGCATCACATTACATAATGGAGAAACTTGAACCAAGAAATAGATGAACATATTGATCATCAGGCACTTCTGTCATAGAGCAGACAGCAGGGACAATACCCCAGCATTTAAAATTATGGTTTCAAATGTGTCCTGTATTATTTTCTGAACCCAAAATTGTCATGGTTTGCATATGAGTGTGCTCCATTACTCATTGAACCATCTTCAAGTTTGACTTTTCTATAAAAAAGTACATAAGCTGCCGATGTCTTTATCTCATCCTCACTAATGGGAGAGACATGGCTATCATCAAAATTATACCACCTGTTCTCATCAATAAGCTGCACATATTGAGTACAGAACTTTTTTAATATAAACTGTAGTTTCTATAACCAAACAAGCACAAATCAAAGACTACAAGAAAAACAAGGTTTTCTTATTTTTCAAGCATAGAAATGAAAATATGTGCTATATACATCATAGAATCGACATGGTGAATCGTCCAATTCCCTAAAGGATAAGGTACAGGGTCCTATAAAGAATTAACTTTCAAAAAACTACATCTAGTAACATCATGGAATGTAGCCAAAGTAAAACAAATTTGTCAAATTTCCAAAGCAAAAAGTTTATTTCAACAAGCGGGAAATCCAAAGAAAACTTGGGAAGATCATGTGATCCATCATTTCAAAATATTTACCTTAACATGAGCAGTATAATGACCACTTCCCATGCTCCCGTAATGATTACTAACAGCATAAAGTTCATAAAGATGCCTCTGAAGCCCATTCTTCCTTGCAACATATCTTGTCAGGTCAAAGTCGTGAATTGGAAAGTTTACAAATGTTTCCAGTTTATGTTTCATAGACCGGCTGTATAAAAACCTCTTCAGATGAACTACTAGAACTTCGGGCAATCTCCACAAATCCAACTTTTTGCTAGCCTGGCGGTGCTCCTTACAGCAGGGACAATACCTGTATGCATGTATCCTGAGATTAGCAAAGAAAAAATCTGGTAGATACATAGAACGTATTTACAAAACTCAGCTACTATTGTATGAAAAGAAATAAAAATTTCTTTGAATTTTCCTTATCTATGAAAATTTGATTTGAGAAAGGAAAGTGAAACAATGTTTCATTGGTAGAATGATTCTACTTACCACATCTCTTCAGGTACTAATGGCTCTTCCCGTAAGAAAGCCTCCAAACATGTATACAATGAGATAGAATCATGCCTTGCTTTTTTCGATGTAAATCCAGATTTGAAGACTTCAGGTAGAATTTCAAGATAATGTGTATCGTACTTCTCTAATTCTTTCTCTGACCAATCTATAAAGACTTGAACCCTTGTACATGTATTTGATATTGAAATTGGTTTATCTTCTGTGATAGAAACTTCTTTAGTCACACTCTTGTCATCTACCAACCATAGCTGAAAAGCCAAATTTCCCTGCAAATGACCATTATCTATAGACTTATCAGCATAATTTGACGAGCTTTCAACAGCAGCATCTAAAGACCCATTGTTTGAAATCAACGACTTGGTTATTTCCTTGGCATTCTGATCTGCCGCCAACTTGCTCCCAAATCCTTTCACAGTTTTAACATGATCTGAGGATGAGAATTTTTTTGTCCTCAACATGGGGGCAAGCAAAGTCTGAACGATCGAATGAATATCAGCCCCAGTGCGAATATCATCTCTGAGGCTTGCTAAGAATGGCGTTCCATAAGGCTTCCACAGCCCCGAACACTGAGAAGGAAAAGAATACCTGATATAAACTTTTTGATCAGAAATCTTTAAAAGCCATTTCAGACACTTCACTATCAGTGACAGAAGGCAGCTAACATGTGAGTCATATGAACTGAACGATCCCAGCACATTCCAAGACAGATATTTTTGGCCCCTTTTTCATAATAAGACCAACAGAATAACATTCCATATTTCAACCTCATAACAACAAACTGCAACGTAAAAAGGAAATGACTCAAAAAAACAAAGCATGCAGCGCCCTTTTATCTTTAAATCAGTACGGGGAGCATCCTTCAAAGTGGATATCTTAGACCAAGAAATAGAATGAAGGTCAGATGAACTGAACATCTTTGAATGGCCATGAGAAAAACTATTTGTCCATCATTAACTTTTTATCTTATTATTCATTAGCTTGGTCATTAATTTAAACATAAGAACACTGATTATGACAAAACAAATTATATTAGACAAAATTGTAAGAGAAGATTTATTAATCAACACCCTGTAGAAGAAACGATGCCACCTGCAAGAAAGTTATTCATCAATATGTGATCTGGATATGCCCTAGATACATCATAAAAGACACAATGGAACAGACCATGATATCTCATTTTCCAAAGACTGGCCTATGTTAGGATGTTATTTTTCTCTGCTAACCATATGAAAGCTTTTATATTCACCCATAGCCCTGAATCCTAAATTCTATTCCATAATATTCTGTCTGCTATTGTGTCCCTAAGTTATATATTATCCACAAATCCAATAGCCCAATTTGAGAAATGTTTCCATCTCTCGTTAAACATTCCCCCGCTAGCCATAGTATAATGATCTGTAGAAATTTTGACCCCACTCCGGTTTTCAGTTTCACCTTATAACTTCCATATAGTTAAATGCCCATTCCAATAATCATACATTCAAAATTCTGGAAATGAAAAATATTTCTGAAAACACAAATTTAGAAATTTCACGGTTGCTGGAAACGCAGAAATAAAACACGGAATTATAACAGTCACACACAAAAAAAGAGCACTGATTTTTTGTCAATGTGACCCTTGAAAACCCCCTACAACTCTTGAGGAAAACTAGTTCGAGAGCTCTTTTTTATTTCTGGAAAATGATTTTACAGAGAAATGAAATATACAGAAAAAATTCCAGCAACCACAATAACAGATTTATCTCATTTCCCGTGCTTGACTCTGCCTTGGAAAATGTGCCAATCAGCAAAACAGTAAAAACATAAAAATTTTACAGCAATAAACAGCCTTGAAAATCATGCCCAAACTTAGTTGTACGGCCATTTGGACTGTACAGAAAAGTATAGCTGTACCCCCTCCTCGAAATCCGTGCCTGCTGCCTCGGAAACCATGCCCAGCAACCTCGGAATTTGTGCCTTCAATCTGCTGTACCTTCTCGATTTTTGTGCTATCCTTCTCTCGAAAATCATGCCACAAGCTGCTGTACAGAATCTGTCTCGATTTCTGTGCCAATAAATGTTGTGCGGACTGCTGCCTCGAAAAGTGTGCAACCTCCAGCTGCTGTACAGACTGCTGAAATGTTTCCCTCCTTTAACTTCTCACACTCAGAAAATTTCTCCTGCTCTTTCTTGCTCTTTCTCTCAATCTACTCATAAAAGACTGAATGACCTTTTCTCTTTTTTTCTCCTTTAACCTAACCCCAAGTGACTTTTGGGGAATTCCTAAATCCAATGGCTGAGATAGCTTTAGATCAAGGTTTGAGAATAAATGTGCATTTAATTCTCACTTCCCACTTAGCCTTTTATTTCCATAGTCACTTTTTCACTTTCTAATTTTACATTGACTTTAATAAAGTCACTTTAAATTAGACTTATAACTTTATCACTTATAAAGTCACTTTAAAATTATATTTGACTTTACCACTTATAAAGTCACTTTAGGAGAAAAGTTCAAATACATTTGGACACTTTTCCCTGGGCCAAAGATCAAAGCCTTAGGGAACCAATTGTCCTCTAGTACCCAAATTTTAACACTTCCTCTTACCGAGGAAAGTGTTCCTCACCACTCCCATCTTGGCTCTGAAGTAGACATGCTTGCCCCGTGGTAAGGCTTTGCCATTTGGTGAATATGTCCGCTACCTACTCATCTGTGGGAATATACTCAAGCTTCACAGCTCCCTTCTGAACATAGTCTCTGATGAAATGATATTTGATCCCGATATGCTTTGACCTGTCATGAAAAACTAGATTCTCCGTGAGTTTAATGAAACTCTGATTATCACAGTAAATCACTGAAGGTCTCAACGCCTGACAAAATAAGCCAAACAACATCTTGTGAAGCCATATGGCCTCACAACTAGCCAAACTAGCTGCCATGTACTCTGCTTCCGCTGAACCCAATGCAACTGATTGTTGCTTCCAACTGAACCACGACACAACTGTCAAACCCAACCCAAAACAACACCCTGAAGTGCTCTTCCTATCAGAAGCACAACCTGACAATTTGAATCAGTGTACCCTGCCAGTCTCACTCCATCTCCCTGTCAATAATCCAAACCATAATCCACTATCCCCTGCAAGTAACGAAAAATGTGTTTTGTAGCGACCCAGTGCACTCTCTTGGGCTCACACATGAATTGGCTCATTGTGTTAACTGCAAAACATATATCTGGTCGAGTGTTGACCAAATACATACAAGGAACCAATCAACTGTCTATACAAAGTAGGATCCACCAACTCGGAATCTTAAGCGTGAAGCTTCTTCTAGTTACTGATCATAGGTGTAGACATGGGTTCACAATCCTCCATGTGAAATCTGCTAAGAATGTCCACGATATACTTCCCCTGTCCCAGGAAGAAATGCCCCTCCTCCTGCCACACCTCCAATCCCAAAAAGTAATGCATCAAGCCAATGTCCTTCATCTCGAACTCTGAAGCAAGATCTCTCTTGCAGCCCTCTATGAGTCTCTGTACCTGTAATGACCAAGTCATCCACATACAACACCATAATGAGAGGCTCCTCCCCTACCACAATAAAGTATAGGTTCGGATCTGCATCACTCTTTGTTAAACCCAACTCCTGCAAGTACGTATCAATCCTCGAGTACCAAGCTCTAGGAGCTTGCTTCAGGCCATATAGTGTCTTCTTCAATCTGCATACATGGGACTCTTCCCATGCACCTCAAAGCCCTACGATTGCTCAATATAAACCTCCTCCTGTATGAAGCCATTGAGAAATGCGGTCTTCATATCCATCTAGTGGATCTTCCAACCCATCTCTGCTGCTATCGATATAATGGAGCGAATGGAAGTATATCGAGCCACGGGAGCAAAGATCTCCTCATAGTCAACTCCCTTTACTTGTGAGAACCCTCTAGCCACAAACCGAGCCTTGAACTTCTCGATGATGCCATCTGGAAGTAACCAATGATTTACCTTCAGGCCTCAGCACCACCTCCCAAACATCGTTCTTCACGATAGAAGAATACTCCTCCTGCATGGCCTCTCTCCAGACCTGTTGGCTAGCTGCCTCCTCATAGCTAGAAGGCTCATAATTAATGATGCTAGTGATAAATGCCATATAGCTACAGCACCGCTCAGGTGGTTTGCTCTCTCTAACCTGTCTCTTTGGCCCAACAACAGATGTGGCCTCGCGTAGGGTGTCTTGAAGCCACTTGGGCTTCCTCTTCCCTGAGCACACTTCTCCCACCGGAGTGAAAGAATCCTCATCCTCATCAGAAGCCTGAACTCTTGAAAGCCTGCCAACTAACCTCATGCCTGAACCTGTGCCTGTAGATGCCGAAGTACCATGTGAACTGTCCATCAGTGGACTACCCTGTGAACTGCTCTACGAACTGCTCTGCATGCTGCCCGAAGCATTACCCATCTAACTTTGAGAGCCACTGCTCACTGATGGACCTGACACTGTAATCGATGTACCTCCTGATCCTTGTCCATTGGATCTTTGTAATTGACTCAGCTGCTCCTGAGGGCTTGGTGAATCCAGATACCCTAACTCCCGTGACCTCCTGAAAGCCCTATCCTCCTTGACCTTCACATCTCGCCTGACAACAACTTTCTTCTTTGCAGTAATATAAATCCGAAAGGCTTTTGAGGTCTCACTGTAACCCACAAAAATGCCCTTATCTGCAATGGGCTCTAGCTTGGTCCTCTTCTCCTTGGGAACATAAGAGTATGTAATGCACCCAAAGATACGAAGGTGACCAACATCAGGGTTCTTCCAAGAAAAAGCCTCCTCCAGAGTCACATTGCCCAAGGCACGATGTGGACTCCTGTTTTGCAAGTACACAGTAGTGTTGCAGGCCTTTGCCCACGAAAACAAAGGTAACCCTTGATCATGAAGCATGGCTTTGGCAGCCCCAACGATGGATCTGTTCTTCCTCTCAACAACCCCATTCTGCTGGGGGTTGTAAGGAACTGTGAACTCCCTGCTGATGCCTGCCTCTGCACAATAATCAACAAACTCACCAAGCGTATACTCTACACCATTATCCGATCTTAGGACCTTGATCTTCCGACCTGTCTGGGTCTCCACAAGAGCTTTAAACTCTTGAAACCACTTAAAGACCTCACTCTTGGTCTTCAAGAAATAAATCCAAGTCTTCCTAGAGTGATCATCAATGAATAAAATATAGTACTCATAGCCACTCAAGAATACATGAGACATCCGACCACTCACATCGGTATGAATCAACTCAGGAATCCCTGTCGATCTGCTGTCACTGCTGGGAAAAGGGGATTTGGCAAACTTACCCATAGCACATCCTCTACATGTATCAAGGGGATCAGAACTGAAATCTGGCACACCTATGGTGATCTCCCGCAATGTCCTCAAGGCCCCATGATACATGTGCCCCATCCTGTAGTGCCAAATCTCGCACAACTCTGAACTGCTAGATCTGTTGTCGGTACTGCTACTCAATGCCATCAGAGGCTAGAATGAAAACTTGTACACCTTGGCATGGCGCACACCAATCACTTTAGTTGAATCACCTGGAGCGCCCCTAGGATATATAAGCACTTTCCCTCTCCTGAACAATACCTCGTACCCTCTGTCCTCCAACGTTGAGACAGATATAAGGTTCTTCTTCATCCCTGGCACATCTAGAACATTAGGCACTTTCAAGGGAGGTTTGGGTTCCCTATCAAATGTCAATGTCCCCACACCGACTGCTCTAACAATGTTGTCATTTCCGAGTACTACCTCAATATCTGTGACACTCTTTGAAAGCTCCGAGAAGTACTCCCAGACTCCTGTCATATGACAAAAAGTCCCACTGTCAACATACCAAATACCTGAGATGCTTCGCTAGTGGAGGGAAGTGCACACTCCCTCTGAACCTGTGTGGCATGTGATCCTGCACTAGTGGACTCACAAGCTATGAACCCAAACTCCTGGTCAAAGCTCTCCGAGAAGTCCTCTATCTCTGCAGAAGCTGCCATGGTCTTCTCCTTTCCCTTCTTCTTCTTCTCCGGACACACAAATGCATAGTGTCCCAACTTCTGACAATTCCAACATTTGACTTTTGAATAGTCCTTCTCCTTGTTTACCTGCTTACCTTTACCCTTGCCTTTGCCCCCACCTCCACTTATGGAAGCTTTCTTCTTTCCTTTGCCCTCCTTGCCCCTTGCCAACAATGCTACATTGTCATCCTCCTCTACCTGTTTGGCTGCCCCAAGATGGTTCTTTCTGATCTCATTCTAAATGCAATCATCCCACAACCTCTCTCAGCTGAGAAGGTTCTCCCGTGCAACAATCCCATCCACAAAACTCTCCCAAGTATTGGGAAGACCATTCAATGTAATCCGCACCAACTCAATGGGTGGAATGGTCTCTCCAACAGTTGCCAACTCATCTCTCACAGAAGTGATCTTTGTGAGGTATGTTGTAGCACTATCAATCTTAGTCATTTTAATGGCCTTCAATTTCTCCTTTAGGACCATTTTTCTGTTTTCATTGGTGCTCTAGTAAAGATTGGTCAAGGTTGTCCACATCTTATGTGCATATGTCTTCCCTCTCACATGAGGAATGACATGGTCTTTAACACCATCTAGAATCAGTCTTTTTCCCTTAACATTCTTCTTGTTAAAATCTGCCAACTGAACAGGGTCAGCAAACACTGCTACTGGGTGTTGTGTGGTATGTACCATTATGCCCCAGACTTCTGCCTCCTCAAAGATGCTCTAGATTCTCTCCCTCCATGCACTATAGTTGTTCTGCCCATCCAACCTATCCTCAACCCTCAAGCCCAAAGACATGCTTACTGTCCTAACAAACTGAAAATTTCAAAACGGTGGTAAAGGTTCAGTTTTCGGTGTAAAAAATCAGTTTGCTGTAATTTTTCACTTGTTGTCCCAAACTGCACTTTTCAGCCACCCAAGCTCTGATACAATATAGAAATTTTGAGCCCACTCCAGTTTTCAGTTTCACCTTATCACTCCCATATAGTTAAATGTTCATTCCCATAATCATACATTCAAAATTCTGGAAATGAAAAATATTTCTGAAAACACAAATTTAGGAATTTCACAGTTGTTGAAAATGCAGAAATAAAACACAAGAAATTATAACAGTCACACACAAAAAAATAACATTGTGATTTTTGGTCAATGTAACCTTGGAAAAACCCCCAACAACTCTTTGGGAAAACCAGATTGAGAGCTCTTCTTTATTTCTGGAAAATGCTTTTACAGAGAACTGAAATATACAGAAAAAATTCCAGCAACCACAATAACAAACTTATCTCGTTTTCTGTGCTTGACTCTACCTCAGAAAATGTGACAATCAGCAAAACAATGAAAACATAAAAATTTTACATTGAAAATCGTGCCCAAACTTAGTTGTACTGGCATACGCATTATATAGACTGTACAGAAAAGTACAGCTGTACCCCCTCGAAATCTGTACATGTTGCCTCGGAAACTGTGCCCAACAACCTTGGAATTTGTGCCTTTAGTCTATTGTACCTTCTCCTCGATTTTTGTGTTGTCCTTCTCTCGAAAATTGGGCCACAAGCTGCTATACGAAATTTGCCTCGATTTTTGTGCCAATAAATGTTGTACGCACTGCTGCCTCAAAAAGTGTGCAAGCTCCAGCTGCTGTATGGACTGCTGAAATGTCTCCCTCCTTTAACTTCTCACACTCAGAAAATTTCTCTTGCTCTCTCTTGCTCTTTCTCTCAATCTGCTCATGAAAGACTAAATGACCTTTTCTCTTCTTTTCTCCTTTAACCTAACCCTAAGTGACTTTTGGGGAATCCCTAAATCCAATGGCTGAGATAGCTTTAGATCCAGGGCTGAGAATAAGTGTGCATTTAATTCTCACTTTCTAATTTTTAATTGACCCCACTTAAATAAAGACCCACTTAGCCTTTTATTTCAATAATCACTTTTTCACTTTCTAATTTTACATTGACTTTAATAAAATCACTTTAAAATTAGACTTGTAACTTTATCACTTATAAAATCACTTTAAAATTATATTTGACTTTACCACTTATAAAGTCACTTTAGAAGAAAAGTACAAATACATTTGGACACTTTTCCCTAGGCCAAATATCAAAGCCTTACAGAACCACTTGTCCTCTGGTACCCAAGTTTTAACATGATCCTCCCTATAACAGTCTACCATTTTCCAAACTTCCGGTGAGATATGATGCAAGCTGCCTAAGTCTGGAAAAAAAAAAAAATGAAGGTTAATGTCATTCCCATGAATCTTCCCAAAACAAGGTCATTTTTCAGTGTTGTATCTCCAACAAGCCAAATTCCTTAACAAGCTTTAAAGTCTCCTTCAAAGTATTCTATATAAAAGACCCTACTGCCAAATTAGTAAATCCTACTATATGAAGGTTGGGATATTGTGTATGATTCCTCTATGAAAAATTACGAGTTTTTGTTATGTTCTCCTAGTGAAGACTTTAGTCAAACAGTTTAGTTATACTTTGTTGTAGGTGATTTCTTATAATTTTAACTAAGGAAGATGATCATAGTGAAACACTGTAGACCAAATATGACACTCCGAGAACTCGATCTAATTGATTTAATACTAAGAAAATTCCCATACAGTTGATATATATATAGGAGTAGTCTTACTTACAGACGAAATAGTCTTTTTCACTGGAATTCACCAAAATCCGGCAATACAATTTCAAGATTTTTTATTGTTCAAAATTCATCTTTGAATACATAAATGGATTCAGCACCCTGAAAAACCCCTTGCGCACTCAAATTATGTAGATTAAACAATTTAGAGCCTATGCCAAGTACATGAAGGGAGAAATTAGAGCCCGGAGGATTCTCATAGAATCCATCAAAGACTCTCGCGTTCCCTATGTATCAAAACTAAAGACTGTAAAACAAATATATGAGAAATTGGTGGAGCAATTCTCTGTGAGTACTGCTAGAGAAGTAATCTCTATGAGACAAGAACTATACAAAATGAAATTATCAAGGGAAGAAGGAATCACTCCATACTTCATGACGATTTCTGAAATAAGAGATCAACTGCAGGAACTAGGAGAAGTGATGTCTGACACTGAAATGACTACAGTGGTGTTGAATGCTCTACCAAAGGAATGGGGAAACTTCACTTCTAGTCTATACAGGATGAAAGAAGCCACTCCATTCCATGATTTATGGTCTCTATGTAAAATAGAGGAAACGAGACTAAAGCCCAAAGCTGATACAAGACCAAGTGAAGAGAATCATGCCTTTGCAGCCTCATATAGGAAGAAAGGAAGATTCAGAAAATTTGGCCCTCAAAATAAAAGAAGGAATATGGACAACGTACGATGCTTTGGATGTAATGAACTTGGGCATTATAAAAGAGATTGTCCTAAATCTGGAAAGGACAAGAGGAAAACGGAAGAATCCCATGTCACTAATGAAAGAGAAGAACCTGATGCTAAAAGATCCAAGAAGGAGGAAGAGAGAGATCTCTATTATGATTGAAATCATCTTTCTCTTTCAGTGATCTCTGATTGATTGTAAAATTGTATAATAGAAAGCAATGTACATTAAGAAGCGTGAAAGGAGCTCTAGGTGAAACAGCTTCTGGAAAATCTCTCTAATATAGTAAAGCAATCATCAGATCAAGGGTCTTCATGGAGACAGAATTCTGGGATGTGATGACATATTGATGAAGCAGGCCAAAGGAATAAAGCTCTTCATTCTAGAGAAATTGCAACAAAATGACTCAGGGGAAATAGATATGAGGTATGCAGACATATATGCTGATATTGGATGCTGTGAAGTCATGTCATATGGTTGCAAGTAATATACTTCCATATTTAGAAGTATGATCTATGAAGGAGGATCTCTCTATGCACTAAGAGATGAAATCAACATAATATGACCTCCTGGAATGTGAGGTAGTTGTACATAAACAAGAAATTGGAAAATTTGTAATATCCTGGGAATGAAGAATGTGCAAAGAGGAAGAAATCGTGAAATTCAACCATGTCAAGAGGCAGTTATCATCCAGAGGCCAAGAAGATGTGACTAAGAGATCTCCTGGGAAGATATGTAGACTCTGACGGAAGTCTGGTAAACAAGAAGATCCTTAGAAAAACATATCATTAGGAGATGTGTCAATCTGTATGAAGGATGTTGATGCCTACAAGAAGATGTCATGGTGAAAGATCATCACTAAGGTAAATTTTGCTCTAAAAGTTCATATGTATATGTTTATATGGATGAATTTGTGTAGGGCTGCTAATCATGAGAAAGGATGTATGATCCTTGGGGATGATTCTTAGGAAAGCAGCGTGGCATAACGGTGGACCAGATGTGGAAGACTGATGAATCACTTTCTGATAGTGGACATGACTCGTAACTGAAAGTGATGGATGATCTGTGCCCTATGAAGCCAAAAGTTGAAGATTCCTCAATATCGAAAACCATGACATCGAGGGGAGGAACTCTTCATAAGTAGTTGGATTGCTGTTGTAGGACCCTGGTTGATGAGGAGCTTGGTGGTAAGTTTCTTGCTTGGAAGAAACTTGAAGCATGTCCTTCCTATGTTAAGAGGGAGTGACGTATGTGATTCTCTATTACATGTGTCATGCACTAGACCAGGACTAACAACCGCAAGTCTTAGTGAAGGCCATGTGAAGAGAATGGATAGACACGTCATTCTGGTCTTCACCTGGAAGACAGAATGGAGGATTGGGTAATCATTTGGCATTTGATACTCTTTGAGAATGAAATAGGGCATTCAAGATAAGAGTAGTCATGGACCGATATTCTTTGAGGGCTGGCTAACCCAAGAGAAGAATAGTCCAAGAAGGTCATACTCTGAGAACACCTAGGTGGGGTATGTACCTTGGAGAGACAATGATTATGGTGTCTATTAGTCATGTGTCTCGCCAGCATTGTAGCCCATATTCTCATTGAGAGATGGGGTTGTTAGTCAAGGCCTTGCACTAGGACAATGCTGGTTGATATGATGCTATACAGATGCGATTACCAATCCGATTCTTCTAATGAGATTCTGCAGTTTGAAAGTAACCATTTACCTGTATGAATACCTCCCTAATTAAGAGGGAGTGTTGAAAAGTGTAACTAGGTCGGTCTTCATGTTGACTATGTAATTATATATTTATGTAAAGACAATGTCAAAGATAATAAAATGTATTTTTGGTGTACTTGCTTCATGGGTTTCATGAGCAAGATTTTATTATGTAGATAGACTTCTTCTTGATGTCTACTAGGTTTGAGTCTTCTAGGCATAGAATATAATTAAAGTGTCATGTATATATGAAGGAACCTGTCATCAGTATATGCTCCAGATCTTGTCAAAAAGCCTTGTCTCACATCCAAGAATCTATGGAAGAAATACCTACAAACAGACCTCTCTCAAACACTGCAATTATAAGGTGTTAAAGTCGGCCAACATTCAGATGAGAAGTCGACCTACAAGCCCAATGACATGTCGGCCTAAAAGCTGAGCAATCATCAATATAAATACTTGTCTTTGCGGCTCATTTGTAGACAAGTTTTCGGACAACTAAGAGACAGTTTTTCAGATTAAGGAAAAGGTATTTCAGTGTCGTTTTTCTGGAAAAGTTTTTCGGTCAAAAGGTTAAAGGACTTCAATATAAATCACTTGACATATATGTTAACTAAGCCTGAAGTATATCTGCGGAAATCTGAAGCATACATGTAATATATATTAGCGGATACCTGAAGTACTTTTGCGGAAATCTGAATTATACATGTACTATATATTTCTGGATACTTGATGAAGAAGGGAATCATATCTAGGATTAAGCATACCTGAAGTATAAACACCTGAAGTTGATTTGCGGATTCCTGAAGTTGATTTGTGGATTTCAGGAAACAATTACAGGGTGTCTTTTGCAGATGTGTCACAACCTACATTTCGAATACTAGTACAAGAGTTTGATTGAAGGCGATAATTCAGTACAGTGAAAAAGGTGACTATAAGTAGAAAGCATCCTTAAATAAGAATAAGAGTAAGGAAGTGCAAAACAATGCAGATCATTGAAGAAAAGAAGAATCAAGTTTGAAAGGGCAGTGACAAGATCTTGGAAACATTTCTAAGTCTAGGGTCTGAGTCTGGGTAATGGTACTTGTCATTTGAAGATCTATAAGAAGAATTATTTGCGGGTTTTTCTCTCCAAGAGGGAGAGGTTTTGCCCTGGCTCTAGGAGCCTAATTTGTGTGTCTTGTGTACTTTGATAATTGACTTGATGAAAGACTAACTAAGCTAAATAAGAGAAGTCATAAGTAAGCTCACAAGAAATTATCAAGAAGAGAATTTGGTATTAATCAAGAGCCCTTCAAATTCTCAACAGTGAATACCCAGCAGTAACGTACACAAGCATTATGAAGCCTATACAAAGAGGACTCGGCCTTGGATAACAAGCATTCAGCTCATAAATGGTTATCTCGTCCAGCACAAGAATGTGGGCACTCGATTCTATTTCTCCTTGAGGAGCCTGACTTATCAACTGTAACCTCCCAGCATATAACCCAGGGAACTCGTGCTGCCTTTCCTCTCCATCTCGGACCCCAGAACAGTGAGAGATTCTGACTTGTGGGCAAAGGAACTCATTCACAATTGTCTATGGTGCTTGCACTCCTTAATGAACCCTATTTTCTTACGCAAAACTTCCAGATTTGTCCATGACTATAACCTGTAAGAAAGATTTATGAAAAACACGATATCAGTGAATAAAATCCACTAATAACACCTTAATAACTCATTATTCACTGAAAATATTTTACCCCATTGAAGCTCAGTGGTGAAATTTGAGTGATTTCACTCTCAAATCCAAACAAGGGTGTTTAGTTTCAACACCAAACTTTACTATGGTGGGTAGGGTTCCAAAACCTTAAGTTTCTCCTCAATAAAACTCTCCAAGAACTCTTTCTCCAAACTCACAATGCACAAATGAGAGTCTCCTCATTTTCCTTCTTTTTATGAGATTAGGGTCACCTTTTCACCTTCCCTTTTATTAAATCAACTTTTACAAGGCCACTTTACGATATTTCACTTTATAAAGTTAAAGTGACTTTCCACTTGCCTAGGGAATATCATCACCCTTTCTCCTTTTTAGACTTTATAATGTTTTCCTTAGCCAATTTAGTCTCCTTTATTATATATATTTCTCCGCTTTAGCCTATGGGAACCACTCTGTTGAAGAATGTAAATAGGTTCGGTCTTCATAATTAATATATTTGTCAAAAAGAATTTATTATTATTTTATTGACTTGTGAAAGCATGGGTTTCATGCTTGGATCAGTTATAGGTCAAGCCTCCATTGCAGGCTTTAGGTTGTTGTTAATGTCATTTATTGTTTGGCTAAATACTCCTCCATCAAGTCATCCTCTTCAGCGAAGTCTTCAAATCAGCCTCTTCATCTTCAAGTCGGCCTCAAAGGATTTATTATC
Organism: Pinus albicaulis; assembly: GCA_034641835.2. Lineage (NCBI taxonomy): Eukaryota > Viridiplantae > Streptophyta > Pinopsida > Pinales > Pinaceae > Pinus > Pinus albicaulis. The sequence continues at coordinate 1,729,695,780 of CM076575.1, read as the reverse complement.
AGACGAACTCATGTGGGCCTAACCTTATGGAGACACAACGGTTCATACACACCTGTCGTCTCATTTCAATGGACAACAACTATATATAAGAATATAAGGTCTTCGCATTTCTCAACCACAGAATCTCGGATAAAAAATGTAGAGATAGTTCAGATAATATTTCAGAGAACAAGGTCTCGATGATGAAGAAGGTCTCAGTACTACAGGCAGAAGATCTCGGTGTCACTATAGGAAGAAGGATCTCGGTGTCACTATAGGTAGAAGGATCTCGGTGCTATCTATGTCAACACAATATTGGTGCTACCACAGTCTCTGTTCGATGCTACTACAGTGGCCTCAATTCAGTGCTATCACATGTATGGTTAGGTGCTCTTTCAATGAGGAATATTTCAGTGCTACAGTGCTACCACAGTATCATCACAGTCACAATGTCAACACACTACCACAATGCAGAAATCTCGGTGCTATCACAGTCAAGGGATATGACAGTCTTGGTGTTATCACAGTTTCGGTGACATGAGAGTATCAGGTATCAGTGTAATTACAGTGATGAGATCTTGGTGTACCACAATGATGAGGTTACGGTGTAACTACAATGAGGAGATCTCTGTGTAATTACAAAGATGAGATTTCAGTGGTCAGGTCATGGTGCAACTACAGTGACAAGTATTCAAACAAGGATGACTTGATGGAAGGAGTCTCTAATCTATGTTATAAGGGCCTTGGTTGTCTCATCTTGAATCTACTGAAGGAAGAATTTTGACTAGGTTTTCCCCAAAGAGTGGGGTTTTGTCCTGGAAACGTGCCTACATCTTGTGTCATCTTCTATTTGTTGCTTGGAATTAGTCTTGATGATAACAAAAGATAAATTGAAAGAACTCATAATAATAACGAAAACATCACAAGATAATGTCATAATAAGAGAAATTGTTTAACTGGCACATCTTTCAATTTCTCAACACACTCTAGGCTAGTGAACTCTGTCATAAGATTCCTAAGTGGTCAGGGACGTTACAATCCTACCCACCCTAGATTGCTTGTCCTCGAGCAATTTCTATTCAGGATGTTTGAGCACATGTTCACCTTCTCAGATAACATCTTCTACCAATAAATATTTCCATTTTACCAAGTACTCCTTGATTGTCATGTTCCGCAGCATCCTCTCCCTTGTATCAAGGACCTTTTCAAGAGCCAAGATCAATTCTCCTTCCTCATCCAATGGTGGGAGTTTTGTGGAAACAACATGTTGCCCCAAGGATTTTTAGAGGCATGAGACATGAAAGACATTGTGAATTTTACATCCTAGAAAGCTCAAGTTCATAGGCCACTTGTTAATTTTAGAACATGTTCTATGCCATTTCAGATTTAGGGCACAAAATACTGAAGCAGATAGAACATAGCAATTGATCAATGGAAGACAAGCCAAAACAGAGATAATGAATGGTGGTGTTACGACGATCAGCAGGCTGCTTCTACCAGCAAAGTCTCCAATAGGTCATTCAGCCAAGCGTGTCACACATAACCCAAGTACAACCCAAACAAAAATACGCAGCACCAAGAACGCAGCTCCATCACCATCAAGAGAGAAGAAAATCCTCCACACAATGTGTGTATAATGAACTCCAAGTCTCTCCATTATATAGGCATCTTTAGGGGTGTGTAACATGCTCTTTAAGACATTTAAGTCTATATTATATTCCAGGCTGACCTAGCACATAAGTGGAATAAATTCAAATTCCATGTTCTGCTCATCCGATCGAAATGATCTTTAGATCAATATTACACCTCTCCGAAAGAGGAGTCCAATAAAAATATTGGGATTGTCATTTGAGCAACACAACCCAGAGTTTGGACCTAGTTGTCCAATTTTAACACTCCCTCTCAACTAGGGAGAACTCCGACCACTAGTGCAATCCAAACATCATGCGTCATCCCACCGTAACTTGCTTTGCTGCCCTCTTTATTTCAGAACAGAAGTGGCTCAGTCACAAAGACATCATACCCGGCTGACAGATTCAGCCCAGAGGTCTGAAACCTCTATAGGACTCACAAAGAGTCTCATACCAACCCGAAGTTGGTTTACCTGACCAGAGGTCAATTGGAGGTCTGAAACCTCATTAGGACTCAAGAGAGTCATATACTAACCCGAAGTTAGTTTCACTGCCCTGAAGACAGTTGGAAGTTCGAAACCTCGCTAAACTTGATCCCAGATCAAGTGGTTGGACACATGCCATCCTAGACATAGAGAGTATGGCAATCTCCGATGCGTCCATCGGTCTTGCTATGGTCTCTATTCACATTTCCCACCTCATTGGCCAAATGAGAGGTACTTCCCATGAGTCCGAAACTCCATGAGTAGGATGCATACGGGGCACAGATCAGAGAGAGGTAAACCATCTCAATATCATCACGGTGGGGTAAAAGCACACCAACTAGGTTCGGCAAGCCTAGCCCTGTGGTTGCTTATAGCACCAAAGCTATCCCCAAAACCCCCTTGGAGCTCCCAAAGCTCATCGTCCAACAAGACCCTCAGAATAGGGTCATTCCATGATTCCAAGATTCTCACGGAAAGTTAGGAACATGACCTTCCCCAAGGGCATTGTGAGGATATCCGCGACCTGCTCATCAGTTCCTATGTGATCGAGCCTTACGACGCCTCGTTGTACCATATCCCAGATAAAGTGGTACCAGCCATCAACATGCTTGGATCAATCGTGGAACCCAGGATTCTATGACAAATGAATCCCCCTCTAGTTATCACAAAGGATAATGGTGACATCTAGCACATGCTCGGACAACTCACTGAAGAGCTTTCGCAACCAAGTGACTTCACAACAGGCCATACATGTTGCAATGTATTCGGCCTCAGCGGTGCTCAAGGCTACCGACTTCCTTTCCCTGCCCGAAGCAAATCTACTTGTGAAGTAGCATTCAGATGTGCTCTGACGATCCACCACACTACCAGCCGAATCAGCATCAGTATATCCAAGGAGTGTCATGCTCCCGACAGTGTATCTCAGCCCATGGTTTATCGTGCCACCGAGATATCTCAAGAGTTTCTTGGCACCAACCCAGTGAATGTTATGATCAACCATGTGTTGTCTCAAAGTGTTCACTGCACAACATATGTCCGGACGGGTGTTCACTAAGAACATCAGAGCCCCTACGAGTTGACGATACTCAATAGGATTTGCTAACACAGGCCCAGCAGCGCTGCCATTCAACTTCTTAAAGTTGAGTTCCATCGGTGACGACACGGACTTACAGTCCACCATACCAGAAGCTTCATAATGTATTTTCCTTGAGAAAGGAAAATCTCTTTAGGTCTCTGCCAAACCTCCGACCTAAGCATCAGTCCTAGGTCCTTCATCTCGAACTACTCAGCAGCGAGCTCCCTCTTACACTAATGAATGAGAGGGTCAGCACCTGTCAGGAAGAGGTCGTCCACATACAGCAGCAAAATGAGAGGCTTTTCTCAATCAACCTTGAAGTAAAGGTTCGGATCAGCATTACTACGAGTGAGGCTCAGCTTCATCGGGTAGCTATCTATCCTCTCGTACCAAACTCTGGGTGCTTGCTTCAGCCCATAGAGGGCTTTCTTCAACCTGCAGATATGGGTGTCCCGATCCTAGATTTTGAAGCCCAGAGGTTGCTCTACATACACCTCTTTCTTTATCGCACCATGCCACAAAAAAACAGTCTTTACATCCATCTGATGAAGATTTCGTCCTTGCGTAGTAGCAAGGGAAATAATAGATTATAGGTGCAATAATAATCAGTGCCTTCAGGCAACACATTTTCCCATTAGATCCATGCTTGATCTTATATCGAGGTGACAACAGCTTTGATCTGTGGTCTAGGAACCATATCCTAGACATCACCCTCGCATCCTTGCAGACTTTGATGCTTTCCAGTTTCTTCAAATGATCCAAGCTCATATTGTACTCATGGCAGCTAAATACCCCTGGTATTTATATGGCTTCTCGATTTTCTTCCGGAATTTCCCCCTCTAAAGCCATATGTCTTTGAGCCATGAGGATCTTCTTTCGTTCAGCAATGATATTAGCTTAGGAGCATATACAGATGTATTCTCCCTCTTAATGCCAACTTCTCGAGAGAGAGAGAAGACATTTATTTTAAATGAGGGCATCCCAGACACCAACTTGGAAAAGGGGTATTATTCTCCCACAGTCAAGGCCATCCAAACAGGCTTTGCTGATCATGGTTCAAGACTCCAACAACGTGACTGAAGGTTGCAAAAACTTCTCAGTTCACACTTCAAGTTTATCATTACGCTGTTACTGTTATTATGAATCTCGTAAACATGGGTGTCTGTCTATGTCACTGTCATAATGACAGTGACATAGAATCATAGATTTAGCTCCTCAAAATGGCTGATACAAAGATACCTTCTGAACAACCAATACTGTTTTCTTCATCATTATCAGAATTGAAGATTTCAAGCTTACAGCAATTACCTGATGTTCTGTGGAGATTTGTTGTAGCTTCCTCAACCAGCCCTTTAAGATTTTTCTTTACTGCAACCCACAGAACTAGGGATCCAATCATGATTCCTTCTCTCATGATTCTACACTTGAGGGCGTCATCTATTACATCTGGTATTTCATCCTGCACTGCTTCTTATTTTCAGATCTGCCCAACTACAGTTAATAGTTGACTGATCTAAGGCTACAAATCTTCAGATCTCAAATCTGCAATTTGTCTCTTAAATTGCACAGAACTAGGAACCAATCATACAGTTGTTCCAATCACAGAGTTGCCCTTTCTTTATGTCAATCCATGCAGATCCAACACAGTCATAAGGGTACTCCAGCTCATCAATGCTTCTGCCCTAATCATCCAACAAGATAAATCTGGACAAGACACTTTCTAAGGTCACTGCTAATAGATTAAGTTCAGGTATATGTTGGTTCACAACCACTGTCACTAGTCAACTGTGACAGTATCATAATACTGTTAGATGAGGCACTGCACTACCCCTCGAGTCATCAATACATGTTACATGTGTTCCTTTGTTTATGCACAGATCTGGGCCACTTAGGGATAGAGCTTTTCTAGCTTCCTTTACACATAGGAGACCCTCAGTTGGGGCATCATTTAGTTCTGAGTACACAGAACTCCCAGGCCATTAGGCCTTCTATGTCATTCTGATATGTTGCCTTGTTGACTAGACAATACTTTCCAGATAGCTCCTGAACTGTTGAAGCTTGCATGACAAGTTCTGTTTTCTGGTTTGAGCGTTGCTAAACATACAATTCGTGCAATCTACAGATTTGATCTGCATGCCCGGAATAATATATTCTTTGCAACAGAAAGGCGTGCAATCCATAGTAACCACTTCAAACATAGTCATACATACCTTGTCAAAAACATGGACTGTCCTTTGTGCCAGCGGCTCCCTAATACAGCAACATAAGCTGCCATTCTATCAGCGTACCAAATTTGGATATCTCTAGTCCCGCTGCCCTCATCAGAATACTTACTAATGATCTAATCATGAATTGCCAAGTGTGCCCACCTTCTGTTGTACAAGGTCCTTTATGACAACAAGTCTAAGGCACCTTGTCACCTTAGCACATCATAAAGATGACAAGCACATGATCCAAACACTGGCCCACAAATCATGGACCCAACACACCTCCACAAGACATTGTTGTAATACTGTTTGCACTGTTAGTTCACTGCACTCCTGGTTAGGGCACGTACTGCTGCCCCAGTTTCATCACACAGTCAGCAGACAAGCCCTTCTAGGGTTGTCGTTTACCTTGGAGGGGTTCCTTCAATGCCATACTGCCTCCTTAGGTTGTTGTCTGCTCTTTGACAACCCTCTAATTTGACCCAGCTATGTGCTATGCCCTGTGGCCTAGCACCACAGTTATCCTGTAGCTTCCTGACACAGCTTCAAATCATGCCCAAGTCTGCTCAGAGAAGGCAGCTTCCTTCTGCTATCCTTCAGGACCTTCAAACGATATTAAACCCTTAAATATGCCCAGACATTGCTTCAGATCCAGCGGCTATCCTCCTGTGACTGAGCGGTCTTCAACCTAACTCAAACAACCCTATATCTAGCCATGGATATCCACGCTGGAGTGCTTCCATTTACGCGGCCAATTCAGAACTTAAACCAAGCAAAAACAGATCCAAACTTACCTTAGGGACAAACGTCAAATTGTTGTTGTATGGGCACAATTATCATCCACCAAAACAACATTTCTTGACTGCGGCATCCTTCAAAAAATGAGGTAGGGACAACGGCATCATTGGGCTGAAGTTCTGGGCACTTTACAGCGCCAAACACTCTTACGCTGCCCCTAGTTTAGGTTGATAAGGCCTGCGGCCTATCTCAGCATCATGTTGTCACTTCTCCTTACCTCTATGCAGCCCAAACAAAATTGCGTAGACTCCTGAAGATGCTCAACCTCGTTGCTGAAGCAAACAGCCCTTCAGACTGCTCCTAAAAGGCTCCACGCATCCTTTTCTTCCTAGCTGTAGTAGCCTATCTCCTGCGGTTTCCTTCCAAAAGAACTTCGTCCTCTCTTCCTGCACTAGGTCACCCAAAACAGACATTAAACCCTTATAATTTTCTTCAGGTTCCTTTCTTTGAAAGACGGCTCCTATGCACTGAAGTTCTGGGGTTTATTTCTAGCTTTCAAACAAATTTCGGCCCTCACTCTAGGGCTGCGGCCTCCTTTAGATTCCCTACGGCTCCCTAACAGCCCTTAGATTAGCCTCTTGAAACTTCTATTTGACCTTCAAACAAGGCCGCAAACATTTCAGCCTTCCAACTCTTTCCTCGGCCTTCCTTAGTTCTCTGCGGCAAGCTTCAGGGGTACTTTCCTTCTTCACCGAGCTCTTTTCTTGTGATGTGAATATATCAGAGATTACTTTTCAACATGAATTTGGGCTTTGTCTTCTCCTCAGCTCTGATACCATGTTAATTTTAGAACATGTTCTATGCCATTTCAAATTTAGGGCACAAAATACTGAAGCAGATAGAACGTAGCAATAGATCGATGGAAGACAAGCCAAAACGGAGATAATGAATGGTGGCGTTATGGCGATCAGCAGGATGCTTCTACCAGCAAAGTCTCCAATAGATCATCCAGCCAAGCGTGTCACACATAACCCCAGTACAACCCAAACACAAATATGCAGCACCAAGAACGTAGCTCCATCACCATCAAGAGAGAAGAAAATCCTCCACCCAATGTGTGTATAATGAACTCCAAGTCTCTCCATTATATAGGCATCTTTGCGGGTGTGTGACACGCTCTTTGAGACATTTAAGTCTATATTATATTCCAGGCCGACCTAGCACATAAGTGGAATAAATTCAAAGTCCATGTTCTGCTCATCCTCTGCTCATCCGATCGAGATGATCTTTAGATCAATCTTACACCTCTCCGAAAGAGGAGTCCAATAAAAATATTGGGATCGTCATCTGAGCAGCACAACCTGGAGTTTGGACCTAGTTGTCCAATTTTAACACCACTTCTCCTACTCGCCTCAAAATCTTGAATGGCCCATAGAACCTGGGTTTCAGCTTTTCCACCCCTTTGGTTTTCAATGATGGTGACGACTTGCTTATATACCCTAGGTAGGTACCTCTTCACCCACGGTTATGTCCTTAGGGACATACCTTTTCATCAACTAGTTACTAATTAATCGTTATTTATTATTATTATTATTGTTTTACATTATTTGTATTATTGTATATATATTTTTATTCATAACATTGCCTTCCTCTTCAAAAAGCTTTGTCCTCAAAGCTTACTGATGAAAGGGCTTGATCTCTTTTCCCGTTTCGAATATCTTCTTTTCTCGGTACTTTCATCTTCGTTGATACAAGACGATATAATCCTCTGAGTGATAAACAAAATTGTCGGACTGAGAATGCATCTGACCATCCTAGATTAATCTTTTGTGGAATCTTTTGTTCACTGGAAAATTTGCAATGAATTGTTATCATAGTACTAAGTTCTGCAAACTTTAGTATTCCTTGGAACATAAATCTGTTGTTTTAGTTCTAAATGGTTCAAATATGTATGCTGACTTAGTTGTCTGCTCTTGTGATTCGGATGTCGATAAGGAATTCTTGCGGTTTGACCTTCCCTTATCATGTGTGTGGCAATTTCCTGATTTACTTCAGGTATTGTCGTTGTTGAGTTGGTTACTAAATCATCACTTGGAATTCCCATTGTTAGAACAGAAACATCTAAATATGTTTTAACTTATGTTGGTTTCTCATCTTCTTGAATTATGATATTGACTTGATCGGTTTTTGTTCCTTTATCTTCAACTTGGATTGTTTCGACTGGAGTCTTCAATACTTCTTCTTGAGTAAGTTGTTCTACCTTGTCATTTAGTGACTTCTTGTCACTTTTAAGCTTCTTTATTTGCGTAAGAAGATTTTGGTTATGATTCTTTAGACGTAAAAGCTCTTTGCTTTCTAGATTGTTGACTTTATTCTTAGTATCCTCCTCACCTTTTAAACTTTGGATTTGTTCCAATTACTTTTGATTAAGGGTTTTTACGTGCAAATTTTCTTCTTCCATTTGTTGAGAAACTAAGTTGCAGGAAACATTGGGCAGAGGGTCGTTTCCCCTTGGAAACGAAACGGAAACGCATTTCCCCGTACCATACGGATTGGAAACGGGTTTTCGTTCGTACTGGGCCGTTTTGCGTTGAGGAAACGTGCCTAGTACGGACAAAAACACATTTCCAGGCCGTACTGGCACATTTTCGACATTTAGTATTCTTTTATTGAGCTTTTTTTTTCGTTTTTATTTTTTTGTTTTTGCTCCCTGCCAACTGAGGAGTGATAGAGGGAGCTATTGAAGATTGGAAACAATTTTTTTTTAGTAGAGCAGCCTAATGTTCAAACCTGTGGCCCAAGTTTTAACATTACCATGAGATGACTCAGGATGTTTGAGAGTTGTTTTGCCCTCATTGGATTTCATATGGAGAAAGTAGAATTTTAGATCTCACACAAAATCTAGCAGACTTATCATTTTTTCAGGATTTCAGGATTTGCGGGATTGCAATGTTTCCATTGGATTTTGTCTGTACTAGGGTATGGAACTTGTATTTAATCAAGAGAACCAAGCCCTCTATGCAAGGGAGACTCCCAATTATCAAGAGCACCTAGGATAATAGGGTATGGAACTTGTATTTAAGCAAGAGCACTAAGGTTGTTTGACTATGCAGGAGGAGACTCCCAATCAAACACGAGACAAGAAATTAGAAATTTCTCGTGGCTGATTTTGGATATTGCTATTTTCATTATTAGATTATTCATGAGTAAATGTGATGTAAATTTAGAGACATATAGTTTATGCATTGACATTGGACAATTTAATCATAATGTAATAAATTGTAATGTATCATGTATGCTTTATGATTGCACATATTTCTTAAATGTCCTTATATATATATATATATATATTGTGTTTCCCCGTTTCCAAAATTTGGGGGGGTCACGTTTCATACATGTACCAGTTTCCCCGTTTCATGCAACTTAGTTGAGAAATCTAGGGCATAGCAATTTAGTGATTTCTCTTCTATTAATAACTGCTTGTGAGTGCTTTTTACTTTTTTATTTTAGGATCTTCTTTTACTTAGGTTATTAGTGTTCTTCTTCATCAAACAACTACCAATGCATAAACCATAAAGAGACAAGAGACACAATATAGGCTATCATCCAGGGCCAAAACCTCTTCTACTTGAGAGGAAAACCCGAATGAATTCTTCTTCTTATAGAGATTCCAATTAACAAATACCAAGACCAAGACCCTTGACCTATTTGCCACTCCAAGACCAAGACACAAAGCCTTCTCTTCCTTGAGTCAATGCTAGTCAAACCCCTTTGCTTCTTTTATTTCTCAGCTTGCTTTCAGAATTTCGTCTACAACTTTTGGTTTCAAATCAGAAACCCTTGATCGTATAGTTGACTGCCTTAGACCCTTAACAAGGCTCTCTTTAGAAGGAGACTTCTTCCTTTTTTTATTTGGCTTCCCTTTGACTTGTCCTTCACCCAATTTGGTTACCTTTTGATGTTTGCAACCTTCTCGGATTCCCTACTACAAAAGACAGGTGAAACTTCACATGCGTGGAGATATTTAGCCTAAAACAATATTGAAACACTTCGCAACTTATTCCTCTCTCCTCGTTGGTTCTTAGGCTCCCTCTTGATCACCTTCACGTTGTTTCTCTTCATACGTCACCGAAAATCTGTGCTCTCAAATTAGGCTGAGCTGCCAATAAATAGTAGTTTGCCCATGCTAATTAGCCGACATGACATATGGTGAACCGATGTGTCCTTTTATGAAGATATTATTATCCTTTGAAGCCGACTTGTAGGAGGAGACTTTGCTTCACCTTGGAGGGTTACTTATACTTATCTAATGACTCATACAAAATGTAACATGCCCAAGAAGGGTCATTCATACATGACATTGACTCTCTTTGACTTTATGACCAATCCTAAAGGCTCACAATGGAAGCCATCACTAAAAATAAAATTCCTTTGCTCATGAAACCCATGAGACAAGCATTACAAAAATAATTTTATTTTTCTTTACATCAATTACATAAAATCACATTTACATGTCATTATGAAGACCGAACCTAGATACACTTTTCAACACTCCCTCTTAACCAGAGAGGTATTCATAATGGTACTTGGTCATTCTCAATATGAAGAATTTCTCATAAGAAGAGTCAGATTGGTAACCCATTTGTAGAGAATCATATCAACCAGCATTGTCACATAGCAAGGCCTTGACTAACATCTCTATCTCTCCACGAGATATGAGCACAACGCTGGCGAGACCAATGATGTATAGACACTCTCATCATTGCCTCTCTCGAAACATACCCCACCCGGGTTCTCAGGGTGTGTTCCACGAGGACTATTCTTATATTGGATTCTCAATCCTCAAAGAATATCGGTCCTCAACGACTACTCTTATCTTGGATGCCCTAATACATCCTCAAAGAGCATCGGATGCCAGATGTTTACCCAATCCTCCATTTTGTCTTCCCAAGTGAAGACAAGAATGATGTGTCTATCTCTCCCTCTTAATCAGGGAGGACATGTCTATTCCAATAAAGGAATGTACTCATTCCTACAAAATGATTGTACCTAAGCTCCCTCTTGGCTTAGGAATTTTTCTTCCAAGTTTCTACCAAGTAAGAAACTTGTTTCCAGACTCCCTCTTAATTAGGGACCTACAACAGCTCCTTAGGTGGAGATGATGGGACAATAATTTGTTTGAAGGACTCCTCATGATGTCATGAACTTCTTTTCGTTATCTAGGAGTCTTCATGTTTTAGGACTTCTACACAGGGCATAGACCATTCATCACTTTCATCTTCGAGCCATGTCATCATTCCTTTCAGTCCATATCTAACCATACTTCATGCCATGTTTCCTTAAGGATCTTTCATCCTACCATATGGTCATTATTGTTGGAAGACATTCATAGCTCTTCCCTAGGCAACCCTGCTTAAGCCAGTCCAGATATCATTCCAAAATAGGAAATTAAATCAAAATTTACAGCGTAAAGAAGGCAGCAAGTAAGATGGTCATCACAGTGAAAGGAGATCTATTCATGGAAATGGTCATAGTTGAATGACTTTCTTAACACGGTTGAATCCCAAAAAAATTGATATCAAACATATATCATTGAACCTATGCGAGCGTGAGATAAATGGCAGAGGCTAGCACTGCATCTCCTCCGCATTGACCTCTACCTCGCATACTATGCAAACCAGTGTTATCAGAACCGAACCGGTTCCAAAAAATTGGTCGGTCCGACCGGTTTGGAGGCAAAACTAGTCTAAACCGGCCCTCCCAACCGGAAATGACCGGTTCAGTACCGAATCGGCCAGTTTTAGCACCGAACCGACCAGTTCTGTACCAGTCCAGTTCGGACCAGTTCCACCGATTCACAAGCCTGGGCCTTAAAAAAAAAATTTATTTATTTATTTATTTATTTATTTATTTTTATTTTTTTTTTTATTTTTTTATTTTTTATTTTTTTTTTTAATTATTATTTTTCCTAGTTACTAATGCTACCCTAGGCCCCCCTAAAGCTACTTAAACACCCCCTACCCCCTCTATTTCACTCACAATATTCATTGCCTCTTACAATTCTTGAGCTAAGTTTGGTGAGGAGAATTTAGAAAGTTTTTTGCAAGGTTGTTTTAAGGGAGAGTTTTTGCAGATTTGAAGAGTTGATTGGAGTCTTGGAGAGTTGTTGGGTTGGCAGATTTTCGAGCTACTTCAAAGATTTTTTTTTCCCAAAGATCTTTGGGTTTTCTTCAGTGGTTTTTGCAACTGGTGGGAGATTTTTTTTTATTTTTTTGTTGGGGCTGCTACATAGTTGATTTCAAAGGATTTTGGAGCTGATTTTCTCCAAAATTTTAGAGGGTAAATCAAGGGCCATGGGAATCAAACCATAATCCCATTGCAGACTTGGATGCTACTCATTTTTCAGATGAGGATAAGGAGGATGATCAAGATGATGATTGATAATTGATGATTCGATCATTGATTTGTTGTAGTTGTAGCTTGTAATATTGTAGGTTGTAGTATAATACTATGATCAATGATGTTATTTTGGACTATATAATATGAAGGCCTTTTAGAGCCTGCTTCTTGATGTTTGTAACATTTTTGTTTCAACGATGTTTTGGACTAAGTGCTATTTTGGTTGTATGCACTATTACTTGCTATATAAATGAGAACTTTTGCATAGTTGTGTATAAATGGTTTGGATTCATATGGATGCACATGAATATATCTGTTTTTTCTTTAAAATATGAATATTTTATGTGTTTTTGGTAAACCAGTTTTTTTTCGGTTCCGGTCCGGTTCCGACCAGTTCCCAGTCTACAAGGTTTTTCGGTTCCATGACCGGTTCGGTTCCGATAACATTGATGCAGACTAGACAACCTTCTTCTGCATATCCTCTCCCTACGCACTATTGTTCGGATCATTGTGGTAGGCCTTGACCTGGAAATTACTAGCCCAAAACAGAGATCCGAGAGGACCTCTCTTCCTTCGCTAGACATATTCCTCTCTTCATTGTTTTGTCTCCTTTCTAACCACCAAACGGCAGACTTACCTTCGTATTGCAATCTCAGACTTGTCTGAAATCTTGTTGTCTTCAGGACGCTGCAGACCACCCTTTATATAGGGACTATCTTTATTGTTCTAGGCCGACATGTCCTCTTGTAACTAGGCTAACTTTACCAAGGAGATCTTCTAGCATGTTCTAAGCCGACTTCAAGGAGCATATTTACAAGGTCTTGGAGCATATTATTACATCAATAAATTGTCCATTGCAAGTGTAACAACACTTCATATACATGACTCTAAATTACATATTTATGACAAGATGACAAACCCCTAAAGACATCAAGAAGAAGTCTTAGACCTATAATAAAAACTCCTTGCTAATGAAACCCATGACGTCAAGCATTTACAAAATACATTTTATTATCTTTGTCTTCTTCATTACATAAATTCATAATTACAAGTCATTATGAATATCAAACCTAGTTACACTTTTCAACACTCCCTCTTAACTAGGGAGGTATTCATAATGGTACATGGTCACTCTCAATCTGAAGAATCTCATAAGAAGAATTTAATTGGTAATCATATCTGTATAACATCATATCAACCGGTGTTGTCATAGTGCAAGGCCTTGATTGACAGCTCCATCTCTCCACGAGGTCTTTGAGCTACAATGTTGATGAGACCAATGACGAATAGACACCTACATCATTGTCTCTCTTGGATCATATCACACCCGGGTTCACTCAGGATATGTCCAGGACTATTCTTATCCTGGATTCCCAATCCTCAAAGAATATGTGTCCTTCCACGACTACTCTTATCTTGGATGTCGTAATACATCCCCTAAAGAGTATCGAATGCCAAATGATTACCCAATCCTCCATTATGTCTTCCCAGGTGAAGACCAGAATGACATGTCTATCTCTCTCTCTCAACTAGGGTGGATATATTCCACAAAGGAATGTACTCATTCCTATACAAAGAATGTACCTAAGCTCCTTCTTGGCTTGGGAATTACCAAGTTTCTTCCAAGTAAGAAACTTATTACCAGGCTCCCTCTTAATCAGGGACCTGCAGCAGCAAAGATGAAAACACCCTGCTACTCATGAAGAACTCCTTCCTTCAACGTCATGAATTTATTTGATGTTGAGGAATCTTCATCTTTGGGATCTCTTCATAGGGCACATATCATCCACCACTTTCATCCAAGAATCATGTCTTTTATCAGAAAGTGATCCATCAATATTCTCATCTGGTCTAGCTTCATGCCATGTTGCTCTTCTTCGAACCATACTTCTTCCAAGGATCTTTCATCCTGCCATGTGGTTATCAACTTGTGGAAGACATATGCTTCCCTTTGGCAGCCCTAGATAATCTCATCAAATGTTAATTATAATTATGAACTTTTAAATCAAAAGTTACCTTAGTGATGATCTTTCATCATGACATCTTCTTGTAAGCATCGGCATCCTTTGTTTACAGATTGACACATCTCCTAAAGATATGTATTGTCAAGGGTCTCTATCTTTTCTAGACTTTTAACAGAGTCTATATATCTTCCCAGGAGATCTCCTAGTCAAGTATTCTTGGCTTCCTTAAATTTTGATTGCTTATTTTCATGGTTGTACTTTTCACGATCTCTTCCTTTTCTTTCTCCACACAACTTTATGTCATTCCCAGGAACTTCCACTATGCAGTTCCTTGATAATGTACAATCACCTCATATTCCATATGAGGATATATTATGTTGATTTTATCTGGTGTGGATCATTCCTTTTGGCAACCTGTGCAACGGAGGAAATTCTATTTTCTTTTGATCATACTTCTAAAGATAGAAGTATACTACCTGCAACCATATGACACGACTTCATAGCATCCAATGTCAACATATATATACATGTACCTCATATTTTTCCCTTTGAGTCATTCTGCAACAAGTCTAGAGTGGAGAGTTTCCTTTTCTTGACCTACTTCATCAATATATCATCATATCATAATCCCAGAATCCTACAAGTTAGAATTCCTGATGAAACCTTTTGCTTTCTTTCTAACTAGTGAATCCAAAGAGGATTCCATCAGAAAATCTCAACACGTGTTTCCATATTGATTATTGAATGATGACGCTTGATCTTGATGAATGCCTTCTATAAATGTTGTTTTCAGTGAGGTTCCCAGGAGCCACTATTTCCATAGCATGGTTGTCACATCATTGTGCTACAGACATCCTCCGATGACGAGAGCTCCTTCAATGCTTCCATCATGATGCCAATTCTAAAGCAATGTATCTATCTAATATACAATGCTTCCTAACATACTATTTTACAACCAACAGATACCTCTTAAAGAGTTATATGATCTCAATCATAATAGAGATCTTTCACTTCTTCTTTCTTAGGTTTCTTTGAATTCAGTTCTTCCATTTCTCCGGCAACATGGACTTCTTCCCTTTTCCTCTTGTCCTTATTAGATTTGGGACAATCCTTTTTATAGTGCCCAAGTTTATTACATCCATAGCATCGTATCTTATCCATGTTTCTTCTTTTCTTTTGAGGACCAAACTTACCAAATCTTCACTTTCTCTTTGACATGGCAACATAGGCTTGATTTTGTTCATTTGATCCTATATCAATTTTAGCTTTTAATCTTGTCTCCTCTATTTTACATCGAGACCATAGATCCTGGAATGGTGTTGCTTCTTTCTTCCCATAGATGTTGGAAGTAAAGTTTCCCCATCCCTCCGGTAGAGCATTTAGCGCCATTGTAGTCATTTCTCTATCAAAGATTACTTCTCCCAAATCCTGCAGTTGATCTCGTATTTCAGAAATCTTCATAAAATATGAAGTGATTCCTTCCTCTCTTGACAACTTCAAATTGTATAGTTCTTGTCTCAGAGATATTACTTCTCCTGCAGTGCTCACCGAGAATATCTCCACCAATTTGTCATATATTTATTTTGAAGATTATAGATTTGATACAAAGGTGATGAGAGAGTCCTTTATGGATTCTATAAGAATCCTCTGGGTTCTTATGTCTCCCTTCATGTATTTGGCATGTGCTTTAGTATCTTCTTTTGAAGGTCTAGTTGCTGACCCTTTGATATAATCCATGACTTCATTCTCAATAAGATTTACATCTGTCCTTTTCTTCCATGCAAGAAATTGCTTTCTTTGCAAAAAGACATTTTGACAATTCAGATGAAGTCATAAAGATACTTACTTGAGTAGATGTTTTTCTTCTTCTACCAGCTTCTTTGTTGATGATAATGTAGATAGTAGCAGAAGCTCCCTCTTAGATAGACTTCTTCAAGAGTGGTATAAAGCAGTAGATCACCTTGGATCCTTGATGATGATGATCATCATCATCATCAAGAATGGCTTGATGATGACTTCAGGAAGATGATGATTTGATGATGTCTCCAATAATGTTGACTTGGCTTCAGTCACGACCTAGATGAATGATTACCTGCTTGATCTTGATTTTTCTCTTGAGAGGACCTAGATGAATGATTCCTTTGAGTGAGGTCTTTGGTCTTCTTGAGATGGCTTGAGGGTTTTCCTAACTTCCTGCAAACTCCTCCTTCTTGAATGAATGAAGATCTTCTTAGATCTAGAGATTGGCTTTACAAAGTGAATCCTTCTTTCAACCTTGATGTCTTCTTGAAAGCCGATCTTTGATGTTTTCTTTGAAGTTTGAACCTTGTGCCTTCTTGCTAAACTGCCCTTTCTTGTCTTCAGCACCTTAGCTCTGATACCATGTTGAGAAATTAGGGCTTTTATTAAAATTTATTTTTTCATGATAATTACTTGTGATTTCATTATGCTTCTTTACTTAGATCTTATCTTCGTTAGATTATTACGTTCTTCATCAAGTCAATTATCAAATGCACAACAGACACAATGTTTAGGCTTTCCAACCAGGGCCAAAACCTCTCCCTCTTGGAGAGGAAAACCCGATAATCATTCTTCTTATAGATCATCAATTTATGAGTACCAAGACCATGACAAAGACCCTTGACACCAATATGCCTCCAACACCCTTGTCACTTGCTCTTCTAGTCTCCTTAGGTTGATCTTGCTTTTCTGCACCATGCTGCACCAACACTAGGAAAGCTCGGTTCCTAGTCCTAAACAGTGATCTCCTTTCCTTGATTTAACCTTGGCCTCTTGCTGTGATAGGCTTTGTTCTCCATGAATAGATCTCTTTTCACTGTGATGACCATCTTACTTGCTGCCTTCTTTACGTTGTAAATATATATCACTGAACCTATGCGAGAGTGTGAGATCAATGATAGAGGCTAGCACTGCCTCTCCTCCGCATTGATCTCTTCCTCGCATACTATGCAAACTAGACAACCTTCTTTTGTATATCCTCTCCCTACGCACTATTGTTTGTATCACTATAGCAGACCTTAACCTGGAGATTACTAGCCCAAAACAGAGATCTGAGAGGACCTCTCTTCCTTCGCTAGACATAATCATCTCTTCGTTGTTTTGTCTCCTTTATAACCACCAAACCGCAGACTTACCTTGGCACTGCAATCTCAGACTTGTCTGAAATCTTGTTGTCTTCATGAGGCCGTAGACCATCCTTTATATAGGGAGCATCTTTATTCTTCTAGGCCGACATGTCCTCTTGTAAGCAGGTCGACTTTACCGAGGAGATCTTCCAACATGTTTTGAGTCGACTTCAAGGAGCATATTGACAATGTCTTGGAGCATATTATTACATCAATAAATTGTCCTTTACAAGTTTAACAACACCTCATATACATGACTCTAAATTACATATTTAAGACAAGATGACAAACCCGTAAAGACATCAAGAAGAAGTCTTAGACCTATAATAAAAACTCCTTGCTCATGCAACCCATGAGTCAAGCATTTACAAAATACATTTTATTATCTTTGTCTTCTTCATTACATTATTCATAATTACAAGTCATTATGAAGACCTAACCTAGTTACAATTTTCAACAATGCCTTGATGCATCCCATTATTTTAATTAGTGAATCATGATAGCCATATCATACGACAGAAGACTTAGAAACTTGAAAGGAACTTATGTGAGGAAGACTATCTCAATAGTGGAGATCTATTACCTCCTCCTCCTTGAAGTTCTTCTTTTCAGCTTCCTCCACCTCCTCGGTGATGTGGGCTTCTTCTCTTCCTCTTTTGTTATTTTCCTTCTTGAGCTTAGGACAATCTTTCCTATAGTGCCCATATTCTTGACACCCATAGCATTGTATTTTAGCCATGTTCTTCATCTTTTTCTGAGTACCAAATTGTCCCTTTCTTTTTTTTCATTGCAGCATATGCTTGATTTTGCTCACCTAGTGCCACGTCAGATTTTTCCTTTGGCCTGGATTCTTCAATCTTGCACAGTGACCACAGTTAATGGAATGGAGTAGCTTGTTTCTTCCCATAAATACTTGAAGTAGAGTTACCCCACTCCTCCAGTAATGTGTTTAATACAACAGTAGTCATTTCCCTATCAGACATTACTTCTCCTAGATCTTGAAGTTGATCCCTAATCTCATATATCCTCATAAAGTATGAGGTTATTCCTTCTTCCTTTGACATGTTCAACTTGTAGAGTTCTTGCCTTAGAGAGACAACTTCACCTGCAGTGCTTACAGAATACAACTCTACCAGTTTGTCATAGCTTTATTTTGAAGTTTCGAGTTTTGATACATATGGGATGAGGGAATCCTTGATGGATTCTATGAGAATCCTTTGAGCCCTAACTTCCCCTTTCATATATTTGGCAAGAGCTTGAGCATCTTCTTCTCCTGGTTTGGTGATAGATCATTTGACATGATCCATGACCTCATTTTCAATGAGATTCAGATCTATCCTTTTCATCCATGCAAGATAGTTTGAAGTTCCAACCAATTTGTTGCTTTCCTTACAAAAAGACATTTTCACACATTCAGATAAGGTCATATACTTACTTGATAGGATGCTCCTTTCTCCTTGATGCTTCCTGGATGTTGATGATGATATAGAGGATAGAAAACTTCTCCTTGATGAAGGTAGTTTTCTTCAAGAATGATCCTTGATCCCACAGAGAGTGAGACGACACCACATTTTGATCTACCTTCCTTTGGATGAATAGTCTTCAAAACAATTTAACTTGAATAGATGTAGGGTTTTGGCCTTCTCCCTCTTAATGATGATCCCAATACTTCTTTGTAGACTTCTTTTGATCAAGGGTTATGATGCTTCATGATGATCTTTGCTTTGATGCCTTCCTTGAGATTTGATACTTGAGTGTCCCTTGATAAGATGCCCTTCCTTGACTTAGTCATCTTAGCTCTTATACCATGTTGAGAAATCTAGAGCATATTAATTTAGTGATTTCTCTTATATTAGTAACTGCATGTGAGTGTTTTTTACTTCTTGAGATTGGGATTTTCTTTTACTTAGGTTATTAGTGTTCTTCTTCATCAAATAACTACCAATGCATAAACCATGAAGAGACAAGAGACCCATAATATAGGCTATCAGCCAAGGCCAAAACCTCTCCCACTTGAGAGGAAAACCCGAACGAATACTTCTTCTTATAGAGATTGCAATTGACGAATACCAAGACCAAAACCCTTGACCTATTTGTCACTCCAAGACCAAGACAAAAGCCTTCTTCCTCTTCCTTGAGTAAACTCTAGTCAAACCCTTTTGCTTCTTCTATTTCTCGGCTTGCCTTCAGAATTTTGGTCTGCAACTTTTGGTTTCAAATCAAAAAACCCTTGATCGTATAGATGAATGCCTTAGACCATTAGCAAGCCTCTCTTTAGAAGGAGACTTCTTCCTTTTTTTATTTGGCTTCCCTTTGACTTGTCCTTCACCCAATTTGGTTACCTTTTGATGCTTGTAACCTTCTCAGATTCCCTGCTGCAATTGACAGGTCTGAAACTTCGTATGTGTGGAGATATTTAGCCTAAAACAGTCCCTAAAACAATATTGAAACACTTTGCAACTTCGTCCTCTCTCCTCGTTGGTTCTTAGGCTCCCTCTTGATCACCTTCACAATGTTTCTCTTCAGACTTACTTCACCAAAAATATGTGCTCTGAAATTAGGCTGAGCTGCCAATAAATAGTAGTTTGCCCATGCTAATTAGCCGACATGACATATGGTGAACCGACGTGTCCTTTTATGAATATATTATTATCCTTTGAAGCCGACTTGTAGAAGGAGACGTTGCTTGGTCTTGGAGGGCTATTTATACTTATCTAATGACTCATACAAAATGTAACATGCCCAAGAAGGGTCCTTCATAATGACATGGACTCGCTTTGACTTTATGACCAATCCTAAAGGCTCACAATGGGAGCCATCACTAAAAATAAAGTTCCTTGCTCATGAAACCCATGAGACAAGCATTACAAAAATAATTTTATTTTTCTTTACATCAATTACATAAAACCACATTTACATATGTCATTATGAAGACCAAACCTAGTTACACTTTTCAACACCTTCTTCGATATATTCTCATTGAATTTCTTCCTAGAATTTTCATTTTCTTGCTTTAAATTTTGCTTCTTAACCTTGGACTTCTTGATCTGTTTAAGTAATTTTTTATTTTGGTCCCTTAGGCACAAAATTTCCTCGTCCTTTTCTATTGACTTATTGTAAAATATGTCTTCGAGTCTTTATATTTCTTTTCCAAAGCATTTTTTTTTGTTCAAGCTCTGCGAATTATTCCTCTAATCTTTTTATTTGTGTTCGTGTATTACCTTGATGCTCTTCAGTACTAAATAATCTTCCACATGCTAGACAACGTAAATTGCACTTTTTTTTAATATATGTATATCCAATTTCATTTAGACAACTTGGACATTTAGTCCAAAATAATGATTGTTGTGTGGAACTCATCTTGACTTCCTTCATCATTTTTGAATTGGACTCCATTTGGCCTTATGGAGATGAACTTAGGGTTATTAAGGGTAACCCCTTCTTTTCCAACTCAAAAAACATACCTTCTTTCTTTTTTACTTTACCTATGCTATTTGAATTAAAGTGTTTGTCACTTTAATAATATAATTCCTTTTTTCACTTCCAATTGACTTTGTTATAATATGAAGTTTTTCAACAATTATTTAAATTAATAATGTCTTGAGTTTACTCTACTTATTTTCTTAAATATAATAAAGAATTGTATAACCTCAAACCAAAATTAAGGCAAATAAATTATTGTGTTTGAACCGTCATGAATTTTTGTTAATTTTAGATAACAATGGTATGTTCTATGCTTAGAGCAATTTACTTCAATCTTTCTTATTAGCCCAATTCAATTTCATGTTTAGCAATCAAATTAACATTGGCAGTAAATGTTGATAAACATAAACAAACCACAAGACAAGCCAAGACAAGAGGACACAATATTTTGGCAGATGCTAGGGAAAAACCCCAATGTGGAGAAAACTCTTTGATCAAATTTTCTTATTATTCTTCAAATTCAGCAGAGAGAGAAAGTACAATTTACAAATTTCCTTTAGTCAAACAGCAGACAATAGGATGCCCTAGCTAGCAAAGTCAACGTTGGTCAAACCAATTGAAATCCTCCTCCAATGAAGCTCGATCAAACCTAGGCAAACTCAGCCTCCAAAATCAGTCAAAGTCATCCCAAAATAGTCCTGAAATATTTGGTCAAACATGGTCAACTTTGTGGTCAAATTCTACGGTCAAAGTTGCAGTCAACCCAAAAGTCAAACTACCCAAAACTCTCGGAAATCATGCCTCGAACTGCAACCTAGCAAGATCGAAATTTTGCCCAAGAAATCGAAGTCAAAACGTCAAAGTTGACCCAAAATCAACACAGTTGCAGAAGCCCTAAAAACAATCTGAAAATCACATTTGTTGTCCACGCGTGCAAAGAGGAGAGAGAGGCTCCTTTTTATCCAAATGAGAGAGGAGATATGTGTGAGATGATATGATATCCAAATGAGGATTGAATCTCTCCTTTTTATATCCATCAATGAGGGGTGGAGACACATCTTTTGGGGCTTGTGAGCCTACATTAAAATTCTTGTCGACCTTGACAATTTGCACATGAGTGAGAGAAAAAATTCAAAATCCAACTTCTGCTCATCCAAACAAGATGATCTTTAGATCAATCTTGCACCTCTCAGAAAGAGGAATCCAACAAAAATATCATCTCCATCATATGAGCACTCCAAAGTGGATTTTGGCCCTAGTTGCCAAATTTAACACTCCCTCTCAACTAGGGAGAACTCCACTCGTCAATCCATCTGTCAACCTGTCAATCTTGTCATCTTGTACCATCTTGTACCATCATGAACCATATTGTGTCATCCTCATGTCCCTGTACTCTACTCTGTTGAACCATGAAGAAATAATGAAGAAGATTTGATCGAGAGTGAGTCACAAGACCTTGCCACTCTCTAGTAACCCAAAGTCAATTTAGAGGTAAAAATCTCAACCAGACTTGATAGCAGATCAATTTGTTGGACACAACCCATCCTAGACATAGAGAGTACAGCAATACACGATGCGTCCATCGATAATGTTATGGTCTCTATCCTCATTTCCCAACTCATTGGCCAGATGAGAGGTACTTCCCATGAGTCTCGAACTACATGGGTATGATGTATGTGGGGCATAGATCAAGAGAGGGTGAACCAGCTCAATATCATAATGGTGAGGAAACAGCACACCAACAAGATAAGGTGAACCTAACCCTGTGGTTGCTTATAGCTCCAAGAAGCTATCCCCAAGCCCCCTAGAGCTCCCAGAGCTCAAATGTCCAACTCACGCGGGACCCTCATAAGAGGGTTTGTCCACGATTCCAAGCTTCTCACGAAAGGTTAAGAATTTTACCTTCCCTAGGAGCTTCGTGAGAATATTTATGCCCTACTCATCAGTCCCAATGTGATGGAGCATTACGGCGCTCGTTGTACCATATCCCGAATGAAATGGTACCTGATATCAATATGCTTGGAGAGGTCGAAGAACACGAGATTCTCTGAAAGTCGAATCCCACTTATTTTTCGCAATAGATCACGATGGTATCCAGCACATGCCTAAACATATCACTAACGAGCCTCCTCAACCAAACAACTTCACAACAGACCATACTTGCTACAATGTATTCGGCCTTAGCAGTGCTCAAAGCAATCGATTTTTGCTTCCTGCTCAAACAAGAGATCGAAGCAGAACCTAGAGTGAAGCAACATCCAGATGTGCTCGTACGATCCACCACACTGCCAGCCCAATTAGCATCGTTATATGCATGGAGCCTCACATTCTCGACAATGTATCTCAGTTCATGATTGATTGCGCCCCGGAGATATCTCAAGAGATTCTTGGCAGCAATCCAATGAATGTGATGAGGCTCGACCATATATTGACTCGGCGTGTTCACTGCAAAACATATGTTCGGAAGGGAGTTTACTAAGAACATCAGGGCCCCTACAAGTTGACAATACTCGGTAAGATTTCTCAAATCGGACCCAACAGCACTTCCATACAACTTCTTAGAGTTGAGTTCCATCGGAGTAGTCACGGACTTGCAGTCCACCATCCCAAATCCTTATAGCAGCTTCACAATATATTTTTCCTTGAGAAAGGAAAATCTCACCTGGCTTTTGCCAGACCTCCAGGCCTAGGAAGTAGTGCATCAATCCTAGGTCCTTCATTTCGGACTTGGAAGACAACTTCCTCTTACATTGATGAATAAGAGGGTTTGCACTTGTCAAGAAGAGATCGTCCACATAGAGAACCAAAATGAGAGGCTTGTCATTATCAACCTTAAAGTAAAGGTTTGGATCAGCATCACTTCGAGTAAAGCCCAACTTCATCAAGTAGCTATCGATCCTATCATACCAAGCCCTGGGGGCTTGCTTCAACCCATAGAGGCCTTTCTTCAACCTGCATACGTGTCATGCAAGGATAATTTTAAGGATGGAAAATTATCTTGAAGTTTAAAAAATTGGCGAATCTCACTAGTCCCTAATATGCAAACTATAAAATGTTTATTGATGTATTTGTAAAATTATTCAAGTTTATAATGATATTATATATATTGTCTATATAATGTTGGTGATTTTTAACGTAAAATAATTTTATATTGTAAAATTTGGGCGAATCATTTATATAAAAAAATGGAAATTGGGGAATCTTTTTTTTTGAAAAACCATAGAAAATTAGCCCACCAGCAAATATTAGCCCCTAAAATTTTCCATGTACGTGTGTATCTCTATCTCGAACTTCAAACCCCAAAGGTTGTTCCACATAGAACTCTTCCTTGATCGATCCATGTAATAAGGCAGTGTTGACATCCATCTGATGTAGACTCCATCCTTGCGATGCAGCAAGGGAAATAATCGAACGAATGGTGGTGTAGCGAGCAACAGGTGCAAATATTTCATCACAATCTATTCCTTCTTTCTACAAGAAGCCTCGAGCAATTAATCTTGCCTTGTATTTTTCAGCACTTCCATCGGCTCCATGCTTGATCTTGTAGAGCCATTTCGAGGTGACAACAATCCTATCCTTTGGTCTAGGTA
Organism: Pinus albicaulis; assembly: GCA_034641835.2. Classification (NCBI taxonomy): domain Eukaryota; kingdom Viridiplantae; phylum Streptophyta; class Pinopsida; order Pinales; family Pinaceae; genus Pinus; species Pinus albicaulis. The sequence goes on along the minus strand of CM076575.1, from coordinate 1,729,671,143 downwards.
CCACATCCCAGACATCATTTTTCATGATCGAATCATATTCTTCGTTCATTGAATCCTTCCAAACTTGGTGGTTCACGGCTTCTTCAAACGTTTCAGGCTCAAATTGGACAATGGTGCTCATGGCTGCTAAGTACCCTTGGTACCTATTCGGCTTCTTACTTTTACGGAATGTTCCCCTTGGAGCAATATGTATCTCGGCATCTTCGAGAGTATCTCTAAGCCATGAAAGTCTTATTTTATTTGAAGAAGTGAGCTCACTACGAGGTGAATCTATAGGATCCATCGGACCTTCAACATCGAGCATCTATTCATCCTTCGGTTCTTCCTACATTCCTACTTCTTCTTCTTTGTCTTCCTTTGAGATAGGAAGATCTCTAACCTTCGTTAGGGCAGCATCTTCATCGAAGGTGACATCATGACTTATCGCCACTTCTCTTTGACCAGGCACATAGATTCTATATGCCTTTGAGGTTTCACTGTAGCCCACAAACGTTCCCTTCTTTCCAGAAGCATCCAATTTGCTCCTCTTTTCTTTTGGCACATGAAAATATACGGGACTTCCAAAAATTCTAAAATGAGAAACATCGGGTTTCTTTCCAGTGAAGACTTCTTCGGGAGTTTTGGAGTCCAATGCTTGATGTGGTCATCTATTTTGAACATGCATAGTGTTGTTGGCAGCTTCTCCCCATAGGAACTTCGGAAGACCTTGGTCATGAAGCATGGCACAGGCAGCTTCAAGAATGGTTCGATTCTTCCTTTCGGCAACTCCAATTTGTTCGCAAGTATACGCAGCAGTGGTCTCCTTCTTAATGGCAGCTTCCCTACAATAGTCATTGAACTCATTTGACTCATATTCGGTTCCATTATCGGTTCTCAAAATTTTGATCTTCTTCCCTGTTTGTTTTTCAACCAAGGCCTTGAAGGTGCAGAACCATTTGAATACTTCGTCCTTTTTCTTCAAGAAGTATATCCAAGTCTTGCGGGAGAAGTCATCAATAAAAGTGTCATAATATAGGCATCCTCTGAAGGATGTTACGAGTAACATACCAGATAGATCATAATGAATCAATTGTAGAACATCAGTAGTCTTGGAGTCACCTGAGGAGAATGGTCCCCTTGTATTCATGATCATCTTTGAAATCGGGCATACCAGTAACCACCTTCCTTTCTTCAAGAAGAGATTTATAATTAAGGTGTGCAAACCTTCGATGCCATAGTTCGGATTGAAGAGTTGTGTTACATGTCATGGCTCCCAACGAACTTCCTCCAACCTGATAGAGTGTATCAACCTTGAAACCAAGAGTGAATGCTTCTTTGAAATTCCTATTCCAAATGCATACCTTTCCATCAATGAATGCCACCTTGAATCCTTTGTCTTCCATTGTCGAGATAGACACTAGATTCTTCGTCAAGTCAGGTACATAAAACAAATCTTGCAAATGAAGGACATGTCCTTGATTTAGATGAAGGGTCATAGTCCTTGTCCCTTTCACGGGATAGGTGGCATTAACTCCAAGGATAATTTCCAAATTAGTATCATTTTCAATCAAATTAGATAGGGCCTCTTTATATCCAGTGAAGTGCCATGAGGCACCACTATCAATCAACCAAATATCCAGGGTGTCAGGAGAAGATGCAGCAGAGAGGGAAGATATAAGAATATATTCATTTTTCTTGTTATCAACAACATTAGATTCATCATACCTGGAGTTCCTTGACCTCTTCAAAGGTTGACCATTTCCATTTCCATTTCCATTTCGAGCAAAGGGAGCTTTTCTCTTTCCTTTGTTGTTGAACCTATTGTTCCTTTGATTTCCATTTCCCCTGAAGTTGTTGTTATTGTTGTTATAGTCATCAACTCGGGAAGAGTCCCTTTTACTGGGGCACTCCCTAGCATAGTGACCAAACTTGTTACAATAGTAACATCTACCCTTCATTCCTTTGGGTCCTGCTCTTCTGTGACATTGATTTCTAGGACCAGCACTATTCTTCTTCTTTGCATGAGCAGTGAAGGCAGTAGGTTCACTTCCATTTCCATTTGAGGGTTTGTCTCTCTCCATTATCCTTGTCTCCTCTTGAGTACATCTTGTCAACAATTCATCAAAATCAAGAACTATATTATTATTGAGAATAGTGGTATTGAATACATACCATGCCCGGGGTAGACCTCCAAGAGCAATGAGGGTGAGCTCTCGGTCACCAATGACCTCTCTAATTGATAAGAGGTCGTTCTTGAAATTGGATGGACTCTCCCTTGTCCATATTGACATCCTTCAACTTGTTCTGCAAAAAGAAAATTTGATTACCATTGCTAGCCCTGAACATGCCAACCACCTTATCCTACATATCCTTATATGTGCCTAGCTCGAAGATATAAGCAACCAAGTGCTTGTGAATAGAATCCTTGATGATCTTCTTCACCTTGTTTTCCCCTTTCTTGTACTTTGTTTTAGTGACACCCAGTGCATTTGATGGAGGTTCAGTGATCTTTCCCTGCACATAATCCATAACATCTTGTTCCTCCAATGTCAGGTCCAAGGACATTTTCCAAGCATGATAATCAGACTTATCATTGAGCTTGTCATCAGATTTGAAGCATGATGAGGAGGCCATTGACCATTGTCCTTGTCTAATCAACTTTCAGTGATTGCTCTTCTCACTCTTGCTTGGGCTTTGTCTTCACCTCAGCTCTGATACCATGTTAATTTTAGATAACAATGGTATGTTCTATGCTTAGGGAAATTTACTTCAATCTTTCTTATAAGCCCAATTCAATTTCCTATTTAGCAATCACATTAACATTGACAGTAAATGTTGATAGAACATAAACAAATAACCAAAAGACAAGCCAAGACAAGAGGACACAATATTTCGGGGGATGCAAGGAAAAACCCCAATGTGGGGAAAACCCTTTCATCACATCTTCTTATTATTCTTCAAATTCAGCAGAGAGAGAAAGTACAATTTACAAATTTCCTTTATTCAAACAGCAGTGAACAGGATGCCCTAGCCAACAAAGTCAACGTTAGTCAAACCAGCTGAAATCCTCCTCCAATGAAGCTTGGTCAAACCAAGACAAACTCGACCTCCAAAATCAATCAAAGTCAGCCCAAAACAGTGCTGAAATATTTGGTCAAACCTGGTCAACGCACTGGTCAACTCTATGGTCAAATTCTGTGGTCAACCCAAGAGTCAAATTGCCCAAAACTCTTGAAAATCGTGCCTCCAGCTGCGGCCTAGCAAGTTCGAAATTATGCCCAAGAAATCGAAGTCACAATATCAAAGTTGACCCAAAGTCAACGCTGTTGCAGAAGCCCTAAAAACAGTCCAAAACTCACAGTTGATGTCTACACGTGCGAAGAGGAGAGAGAGAGCCTTCTTGAGGCTATACGAACCAATGGGAGAGGACAAATGTGTGAGATGAGATGATATCCAAATGAGGATTGAGTCTCTCCTTTTTATATCCATCAATGAGGGGTGGAAACACATCTTTTGGTGCTTGTGAGCCTACATTACATTTTTGGCCAACCTTGACAATTTGCACATGAGTGAGAGAATAAATTCAAAATCCAACTTCTGCTCATCCAAACAAGATGATCTTTAGATCAATCTTGCACCTCTCGGAAAGAGGTATCCAACAAAAATATCATCTCCATCATATGAGCAGTCCAAAGTGGAGTTTGGCCCTAGTTGCCAAATTTAACAATTTTCTTTTCCATAGTCAATTTCCTTACTTAATTGACACTTCTTCCACAAAAAGGGTTTACTAATCCACTATTCACACTTGGAAAAAACGGCATAAGGGTTTACTAATCCACTATTCACACTTGGAAAAAACTAGTTGTGACCTTCCAGAAGATATGAGTGGCAATGGTGTGATTCCCAGACAACATCGATTAATAGCTAAACAATGTAACTTCCATTCCAGTTTCCCTACGCGGAATGGAATTGCATAGAATCGATTTCAATGTATGTTTCACGCGCAATTTAAAAAGTACTAGACTAAGTTATAAATTCGGAAGGGTTTGGTGGGTATGGCAGTGAGATGGATGACAAAATAACAAAGATATTTATTGTATGAATTGGAATTTTATGGATAGAGTATCTTTGGTGGCCATTGGTAAACGAGGCACATGCGTATTCAGCTACAAATGGTGGTCACGGTTTCGTAATCTACGTGATCTGGCAGGTGCGTACAGCAGTGATGGTGATTGGTGGAGGCAGTTAGTTGTTTGTACTACAGACAAAGTAGGGCATGACTGTTGCAGTGGGTTGACATTTTGCAGGGCAGAGGAGCAGGGCTTTGTCTGGTCAATGGCAATGACCATTGGTCACTGTTGGACGTCGAGGAAGTGGCAATTAAGGTTGGTATGTGGTGGCGACAGGGAACGCTGGTCGCGATCCTTGTTGTGTTGCTATCGGGCAATACGACTTGGCAAAGGCTCGGCCATAGCGGAACTTCGACAACATGGTCAAGAAGCAATCAATGTTGTGGCGGCCTTGTGCTTTCGACCAGCAGTGGCCTGTCGACTGTCTAAAGTCACAGGAGCCTTAGCCGAGGTGACAATGGGCTATTGCTCCATTGTTGCCCTTGACCTGGTGGTTTCCCTTCAAGAATGCCCTTTTAAGACCCCTGCTAGTTTGAGCGGTAACATTTATGGGGTCGTTGGTGGGGACAAGAGAAGTGTGTTTTGTTCCCCATACGACATATTGACACAACATTATTGGCGACTCCATTGGAAGAATGAAGCCCTAGTTCTTTATCTTACTTTAAGATCGACGATTGTAGGGTGAAGTAAGCATTTTTCTAGGAATCTTTAAATTCACCCTGGCGACCCCTACATACTTTTCATGTACATCTCAAATAGGTTGTCTTTCTTAAATAAATTTCCTGCTTTGGACATTACTAGCATCCCTGGGCACCTTAATCATGTCACGGGAAGGATGGTACGTGGGGTGTCCCTGTTTGATGATGATCCAATCTACACAATTGACCACGTAGAAAGATTTAATGCACATGCTTCAAAGGAGAAAGTGGTCCACTAGGATGTCCTTATGTTGTTATTCTTTAGTTCTCTCTATGGTCATAACTCATGGTTGCAAAATCACAAACCTAGGAGCATCTCATCTATTGAGGAGTTCATTGATGGCTTTCTTAGAAATTTTCAAGTATGCCCTGCATTAAGCATTCAAGAGGAAGCCTTCATTGAGCATCATCAAGACCTTGAAAATCTAAGTGATGAATGTGAAGACGAGTCCTCCTTGGGTCCACATGATGAAAAGGGGATTTTGAGAACACGTGTTGGGGAGGATGAGTCTATGGAAAGTGAAGTTGAGGCTAACCTTACCTTTCCCAAGGATATTACTCCTGATGACTCTCCTTTCAAGAACCTTGGGGAAGGTAATCCCATTAGCCCCGTGGAAGTTGATATTGGAGAATACTTTCATATTGAAAAAGAAAGGTGGGAAATGGTTGGTCCTCAATTTGATTGTGTTCCCATTTATGATACTGACAAGGAAGATGAGGCTCAGATTGGCCTTCCCTTTCTCTCGGGCATTATTTATGATGACATATCCATTGATACCCTTGGGAAGGAGAATTATTATCCTCCCTTGCATGAAAAGGGGGAGTTGGAAGCAACTGATTCTTCTTTTAAGGGAGACCCAATCTTCGATACTAATAATGAGGAAATCAATAAGGCTCCTACCTATCCTCCTTATGACTCCATATTCAAATCTCTCGAGCCTTTAGATTATGATTTTGGGGAAGAAGAACCCGTTGAATATCATTCTTTGCCCTCCCCTTTGCCCTCTTCCCTTGTCCATCATTTTGCGAGTGATTCTGGTGACGTTCCCATATAATCTCAAGTGACCTCGATCCCTCTTCCCTTTCTGAATATGGTGTCAAGGAAGAACCCCTCATTGAATATTTTTTATCTCCTTGGGCACCCCCTCTGGATCATGACCAATCTATAATCTCCCTTTTCCATTGTGATCATCATGGGCAACCTACTTGTGTTTCTCCATCTCATCAATCTCCCTTTCCTACTAATCATAACCCTATAGAGGCCATAAAATATGAAAAATGATAAGGACCATAATGGAAATAATATGCCTGAGGTTGCCATCCATCAAAATTTTATCAGCCTAATCATTGACATCTCCATATTTTTGTTAGAAGAGAGGATCTCATGGACTAGATTGCATCATTTTCTTGCCTCTTCTCACATGATCATCCGCGTGAGGCCATTATATTTTCCTACCTCCCACTAGCCTTATCATCCATGTGATTTTGTCCACATTCGCTTTGACATTTACTACATGAGTATTCATATAGGTTGGTTGCAATGGCTTAATGATTACACTTAGTATTAGTTTTGTTCCATATGCATGTTAGAGCAGGATGCATGGCATGTTGATTTTCGCATTAGAACTAATTTCATATCATATTTCTCAAGGTTAACTACCAGCATTTGCATTAAAACTTGCATATTTTATTTTTCTATTGATTTTGCGGCCTAACATTAAGCATGGGTGATCATAAGACACCATGAAAAATATGTTTCCTCGTGGGTTTAGTCGTTAACATGCGCAGGTAACAGGTCTACGGTGACCAAGAGATTGTTGGAGTTCTCATGACCTCCCATTCGAGTAGTTGTGCCCACTTTTCGAGAGATCACATTCCAATTGGATCCAGATGTTACCCACCATTTTGTGGGGATATCCCTAGGAGAAAATTTTCTCCTCGGGGGTCCTTAGTCGGTAGCCAGTAGCCCCTTGCAGCCACCAACTAGCTCGTTGTGCCATTTCTTCGCCACCTGAGCCAACCATGTGGTCCCTCACCCATCTCTCATGATCGTATGTTTGAAGGTGGGCCTCCCAAACGTAAAGGTATGCCTTGTCATTTGGTAATTGAGTATTGTAGTTTGCTTATCATGGACACTTCTGGGCATGGATTAATAGGGCGATTTCGCGGAAAGAGTGGGCTAGCCCTATGCTTCTGCCTCCTAGAAGTCTTTTTGATGTTACCCTTGGATCCTAGTCCCTTGGGATCTCCTTTACTGACCATTGGGTTTTGGGGTGGTACTACATGGGAAACCCTGATTTTTGTTGCATGGTCCCGTTCCCTCATCCATATATATCACTCCCTTTCTGTTTATTATAACCTCATTCATCATATTTCCCACTAGGGTCCACATTTCTGCACTGGAACCACAAAGGGTTAGCATCCCCTTCCATTTTCCCATACCTTGGATCGAGTTTGGAACGATGCTTGGGAAGTTGATGCAGCTGAAAATAAAACTAAAAGCATAATTGGCCACATTCAACAAGAAGATGTACCACAAAATGCAAAAGATGGTCAGGACAAACATATTTAGCACGTGGGCAAAAGCCAATGCATGAGCTCTACCCCATACCCATGGCCATCACATTGGTTCCATAGGCCCTAGATGAGCCTCCTCTATCCTTCTGGAACCCATGATTGTCCCAACCCCTGGTGGGCAATGAACCATCCTTACACATCATGCTCTTATCTTTGAGCCCCAAGCAGTTAATCAAAGAAAAATCATAAAAGCCAAAAGGCATATAAAGAAGGGTGGAAAAATCAAGGTAGGGGCACCTTATGCACCACGATTGTTCCCTCCTATACATTATATACCCAAGTATGGGCTTCCCTTTTGCTAGCTACCCTTGTACCCCAACATGTGGCCCAGGGTTTCCCCTTTTCATTCCCTATTCCATTCATCTCTTTATCACACGCCACCACCATTTGAAGGATGCACCTTGAATATACTATCCCCTCTAAAGGTGGAAAACACCTAATAGGTACTTGGCTAACCCCCTTTGGAACTTGGAGACATTAGCACATGCCAAAGCCCAATATGGAAAGGCATGCCATTATGAAATACCCCACCCATTGTCGATTGTTTGTAAGCTTTTTAACTCAATTACTTTAAATGACTTGTTGTGTTGGAACTTGGAAGGCTAGGGGACGCATTGGATCTTATGCAGGATTACAGATGGTCTCCACTTTGGGTTTGGTCTCCCTATACGAGGTCCTAACCCTCCAGAGGGTTACATTGGCACATTTAGGGTGTGTGCAAAGAGCCATGGGCCTCCACAGGAGTAGACAGCAATCCATGGATCCCCAGAGATGTTCAAAGATAGCTCGAGATCCACCTATTAGACGAGGAAGATGCACCTGGTTCACCATGCCTAGTCGGCCCCACAATTGTACCATGCACTTGGCAGATGATCTAGGACTTGTATGTTGATGTGGCATCACTTACATCATCATCTAAGCCCCTCCAAATGGTCTACAAGCATCTTAGACCTACTTGGATACCCATGAGGTTACTTGTGTGCCCCCCACACCCTTGGGAGCACCACAAGTTTATTATTTGGAGAACACGGAGCCAACCCCTTGTCCACTACTTTTGGGAGTCCTACTCATCATTGTGGCACTTATGGACTTCATCAGGCTTCTTAGAAGGTCAAACAACATGCATTATTCATCGTTTGACCTCTTGAGAGGCTTATTATTTTGTTTATGAGCTAGTTTGGTGGGCTTGTCACCAAAAGTTAGTTATTTTGTACATTATTTTATTTTAGGGGCTAATGTAGGCTCGATTAGCTAAATCAAATTCATTAGAAGTGTATAAATAAAAGTGATGAGGATTCATTTTAGCACCATCACTTGGTTGGATTTGTATCTCTTTAGAGAACTTCACTATCCTTCTTGGAGGAAGAATTTTTGGAGCATGGAATGTATTTTGATGTTTGGATTATTTTCATTTGTCTTGGAACTTCTTGATTGGAAAATTATTGATGGTTGGATATACTCTTAATACATGTAAGTACATTTAATGTTGTTTTTCTTCTTTATTTTGTCACATACATTGTTGCTGGATTTCTGCTATACTAGGGATAATTTGATGCATCCATTTATGCGAATTTGTGGAAATTGGGTTTCTAGATAGTGAAGCATCATGTATGGGCCATGTATTAATGAAAGAATATTCCTAGAGATACTTCTTTACTGAATTTCATCTTGATAAGCCATCAATCTTGCAAAACGACATATGAAGTTCCTGAAGTTGCTATTGTTGTTGCCCTAGTGCCATACGAAGTTGTCTTTGAGGCCTCTTTGGCATAGAAAATTGAATGTCCGTAGTCATTATTACTCTTGACTCCAAAATCTCCCCAAAGGACTAGGGACCGGTCCACTAAAAAGGTGATCACTCCAAATTATTCTCTTATCTCACCTTCCATTTTCTAGGTCTAGCCCCATAGGTCACATAGGGCATCCATTATCTCACAATCTAGCCATCCAAACACTTCGATTGTGGGTCCAGAACTGCGTCGGTGAGTCCTCAAGAAGCCCTCCAAATTTCATGAGATTCCGACAATGGGATCTTGAGATACCGCAAGCCCTAGCTTGAAGACCGATTCTTGCCCTTGGTTTCCTTAGGCTAGAAACCTCACTGGGATCAATGCAGTAACTTTCATTGAAAATTCCTTCCTTGATCCTCTTCTCCTCCCTGATTAGGTCAAGCACATCATTGGTTGTTCAAATCCATTCCCTTGACCTATTCTCGAGTCCACTTGATCCCGTGTGGTTTCACAACTTATTGAAGTCAATTTTACAAAGACCACTTGGAAGCCAAGTTTCCACAAGGATTTTAGGAGCCAATAATCTTCTTGACAAGTCATATACACAAATCGTAGCACTTAGAATTCCCCTAAGCCCTTCTTAAAGAGCCTTTCATCTTGTTTTCAAAGCAGACAAGCCATATATATGAGCCTCTCTTGTGAATAGGCTTTTAGGATCACCTCTCACCCTATCATTGATCCATTCAATTTCGTGATCCTTGTTATAACAGGTCTCCTCCCATCGGTGAAAGTCCATAAAGAGTAGTGAGCCTTAGTCGAGGTGACAGTGGGCTATTACTCCATTGTTGGCCTTGACCTGGTGGATTCCCTTCAAGGATACCCTTTTAGGACCCCTACTAGTTTGAGCGGTAAGAAGGCTGACTTGCTCTTTCATGTAGGCCGACTTGTTGCTACTAGTTTGACGAGGTCTTGGAGGGTCTTCATGACACTTTTGACTATACGAAAAAAATTCTTTACAAGAAACAACATATCCAAAGGGGTCTCACATACATGACAATGACTCTAATGACTTGTTGACTCAAAGACAAGCCCTAGAAGCACTCAATGGGTGCTTGACCTATAAATCAAATAACCCTGAGCATGAAACCCATGCCTCAAGAATTACATTAATAATTTTTATTTTTCTCTTTACCTCAAAGACATAAAAAGATGATTACATATGTCATTATGAAGACCGAACCTAATTATATATTTCAACACTCCCTCTTAACTAGGGAGGTATTCATAATCCAGACATGGTACTTGGACATTCTCAATCTAAAAATTTCTCATTAGAAAAGTCAGATTGGTAAGCCATCTCAATGTATACCAAAGCATCTCATCATACCAACCAGCATTGTCACATAGCAGGCCTTGACTAACATCTCTATCTCTCCACAAGATCATAGCACAATGTTGGCGAGACCAATGACAGATAGACACCATCATCATTGTATCTCAAGGCACATACCCCACCCGGGTGTTCAAAGAATATGTCCTTTTAGGACAATTCTTGTCTTGGAATAACACATCCTCAAGGAATTTCCTCTTCAACTACTCTTGTCTATTGGATGCCCTACCACATCCTCCATTCTTTCTTCATAATATGAAGACAAGAATGATGTGTTTATCTCTCTCTCTCTCAACTAGGAAAGATATACTCATTCCAATAAAAGGAATATACCCAAGCTCCCTCTTAACCAGGGACTTGTCCAAGCTCCCTCTTAACTACGGATTTGTTTCCAACAGTAGCTCTTTGCTCTTTGGTGGAAATCATGGTACTGTCAGCTGCTTATATGGATCCTCCTATCGATGTCATGAACTTCATCTTCTCCATTATGGAGCCTTCATCTTCTAGTTATTTTGTGTAGGGCATCAACCATCCATCACTTTCCTTCAAGTGAACCATAGGATTGAACCAATAGTCATGTCATCCATCTTTTCATCAGAAAGTGATCTTCCAGTCCACATTTGGCTTTTCTTCATATAGTCACCTCTTCTAAGTCATGTTTCAGGATCTTCCATCCATTCCCATGATTATTATTGCACTCATATTTATCAAAGTTCCAAGGAAGCGGAAGTACCAATTTTTTCAAAAGGATCGGATCATCTATCAGCAGTTTATGTGTCATTGTAAACCCAGTCTGCAAGTTATGTAATGTAAATGATGCTAGTAAGACCTTGAATGTATGTAACAATCTAGGTAATCCTATTATTTTGGCGAAAAGTTTCATCCTAGGAGGTTTTCCATCTCACTGCTCATTTGTGTTTCTAAACACGGATGGTCGGCATAGTTTTTCCCTCAAGCCTCACAACAAAGCTAGGGTGGAATTCTTGTCAAAGTCTTAGGTGAGTCCTAGGGTTTTAGTCGAGTATGATGTAAAAGTGATTCGGGAATAGTTTAAGCTAGTTAGCTAAATTATTTTATTACAAATCACTTGGCCTACTATATCATGTTGTGTCGCTGATTGAGCATGTATTTTGAGGGTCTAAGCCAAACGGGTATTCCCCTTTAAGGGTTGAATTGTAAATCTTATGTAAAAAAATATTTTAATGCATGGTCCCTCATACTTAGACACCATGGTTAAAATATTGGAGGATGGAAAACACATTAAATCCCCTCAAATGTCAATTAATTATTTTTTTGGCAAAAAATAATTAAATCCTAAGCCAGAAAATTAATTAATTAGAGACAAATTAAAATGTCTTCGGACAATTAATTCTCCAAGTGGAAAAATTCGTGGGCCTTAAAAGAATTAATATTTGAAGGTCCTCCACCAAGGGAATATTGGATATTTCAAGAAAAATTGGACCCTTGGACCTTGGTGGTTAAATCAAAGTCAAATTTTTGAGGAAATTAACTCAAAATAATTAATTTTGAGCTAATAAAAATGGAATTGAATGATAAATTCGAAAATTCCTCAAAAATAAAATTTCAACAACTAAGATTAAAAGATGATCAAGTATTTTTCAACAGCCGAGATTATTTTGACAAGGATCAAAGAAACTAGCCGTTATTTTTCCACTTGTAGGATTTATCTAAACTTAGAGAGTCATTTGAGTCTCTAGCCCTCTGTTTTCTGGCTAAGAAATTGTTACTGAAACATCTATGTAACACTATTGTCCCGCTAGGAACTATTTTTTCTATCATAATAAAGACTTTGGGTTGCAATTCAAGGTGTTCCATGTTCATTGATTTGTGATATGTACTAACTACGGGTTTTTCTATGTCGTGTTGGTGAATGGTAAGATCTGGCTTTTTCATTAGATGGAGATAAAATCATTCAATTGATAGTTTTGGGCTAATCTTAGATGGTTTGATTCCTCATATGATTAACGAATTTTCTTGAGATAAATACATAGTGTTTGCGAGTACTTCAGTCCTTGGTCTCCAAGTTCACAAATTGTGGAAGGAACCAAACTTTGCTTGGATCCGAATATCTATGTGGTGGATTTAATCTCCGCTAAGGCTATAGTATGCATTGGGTTTCTAAAGTATATTTTAACCATTTATCAAAGAAAATATCCATGAAAAATTGTTTCTCAAGATTTCGTTTAAAACTCTTGAATATTTGTTAATTTTGTAAATCTAAAATTGTAAATTATTTTTCGTTAATTGGGGTTTTGGGGTTTTCGAGATTTTTTATATTTGGGGTTTTGCGTGTTTTATTTCCATTTTTGTAGGTAAAGTCAAGAGAAGAGGATGAAGTAGAGCTAGATTTAGGCCCTTGAGGGTAAGATCTAGTCTCTAGAAATTTTTGCAAAACCAGCCACTGAAAATTTTGCAACAAAATTTAGATCTGGAAGGGAAAACTTTTCTGAAGCAAGGGTTTTATTTTTTAGGGCCTCCCAGGCCCAGAACCAGCCTCTCTAGCCCCAGCGTCAACCATTTAGGCCTATGCGTCATCCTTTTTTCCCTTCTCAAGGTTGGCCGTAAGACCTAGGGCTCTCCGCCTCCCTTGTAGGCCTTGCTGCAGGCCCTAGAGGGCCTTCCCTTGCCCTTGACCCTCTCCTCTCTCCTTCTTCCCTCTTCCTCGGCATCCTTATCCCTCTGTCAGCCCTCCTCCTCTCCTCTGCTCTCCCTCCTCTCCTCCTCGGCCCTCATTCTTCTCCCTTTCCCTCCTTTCCCTTAGTCACAACCCTCTAAGGGCTTGCGACAACCTTTCCAAGCCTATAGCCCTTAAGTCATAAGCCTTAGGGCGCACCCCAAACCCTCAGCCTCCTTCTTACCCTTGTTCATAAGAAATTACCTTTATGCTTTGTAAAAGTTGGGCTGTAAGATACCCCCCTACGAATATCTCAAATTTCCCCACTAAAATTTTTGAGTTTCTTTTAGTTTGTCACTGGGGTATTTCATCAAACAGTTTGCGTGTGTATGGCTGTAGGTGTATTTCCTTTGTATTTAATTTAAACAAGTGCACCAATACCAAAAAAACACCAAGAAAATACCTCAAATCAGCATTATTTATTTAGCATTTAACTCAGAAATGTACATAACACTGATAGATGTTTGCAACAGCAATATAAATCCTTTTTCTCCTCTGGAAATATCTCAGAAGAGCCCCAGCAATAAATGGCTTCCTTCAAATTTGATAACAGTACAGGTTCAGCTCAAGCCTGGTACTCCACGCAAAGAAGTCCAACTCAGCTCTCGAATGCTGGAAATCAGTCCTCCAAACAGCAAATGTAACACAGAAATAACACCTCTAAACAAGCAACTCAACCCTGGTATATGGTGCAAAAATAATCCATAATTTTGTCACCAACAGCCATCCCAAACTCAGCTCCAAAAGAGATCTCAGCCTTCGATAAAATGACAGACTCTGCCCTCAAGGAAAGGCAGAACTCAGCCCTCAGAAAAGACAGAACTCGGCCCTCTTTGCAAGTTGCTCTCGGACCTAGTACATAAAGAGCCTTCAGCCTCCTAAATGGCTCAGACTCAGCCACCCAACAAAAAGAATAAACTCGACTTAATACTCATGTATTTTTCATCATTTTTTATTGCATTTGGTTGTGTTTTTTGTTTTTTTTTTTGTTTTTTTTTTTTTTTTTTAAATTGAGAGGAGAAGGTTTATTTTGGTCAAAAATGCAAAAAATTGGTTGTTAAATTTATTTTTTATATTTCTTCTTGTGCTCCTAGTTTCTTTCCATTATTTTTGCTTGCATTTCAACATGTATTTTTTCCCATTATTTTTGCATTGAGTTGAGGGTTTTTTTTTGTGAAAAAATCAAAATTTTGTATGTAAAATTGTAATTTTTTTATTTTATTTTTTAACTTGCAATTTTTCTTGTGCCCTAGGTTCAAAGTTCATCTTATAGCTCAGTTACCGGATCCGGCAGGGGTAGGGCCAGGATCCCCGGATCTGCGGATCTGATCCGGATTCGGATACGAATACGGAGAAATACGGCACAAAAACGGGCAGGTGGCGTATTTATTGTTTTGAGAAACGGATCACGCAAGGCAGAAACGGATCCCATTAAGCTTGCCGGAACCGGAAAAAAACAAATTTCCGCGATAGAAAAAATTAGGTTTCTTTTTATCACTTTTGGTTTTGTTTCTTAGTCTTGACCGTTGACTTATCAATTTCCGCGCTAAAATAATTTCCGCCGCTCTTTTCTCATTCACCGAACAACGACCATAGTGAACGAACAATCTCACTGCTAGTGCGACACTCTGTGGCTCATCTCAGCGGCTCATCCAATCTCAATGACGCTTCTCGGCGACTGCGGCTCATCTCAGTGAATTTCACCGAACACTTGGGACGTGTCTGTCGGAACAATTCAAACTAGGCGTGACTGCTCTATTCATCAACGGGACGGGCTGCCGGAATACTTCAAGAACATCGTTGCTCTATTCAACGACGGGGATGGGGTTGTAATAAGTTTTAACACATGTATTCCACGTTCCTTTTGAAATTGTTGAAAATGATTAAATTTATAAAATGAAAAATAATAAATTACATGCGCTTTGGTTTTTTAATTTTTAGTTTTCATGTTTTAAATTTTAGTTTTTGACTTTAGTTTATACTGTCATGATTATATATAATTCAGATTCTTCAGTATTTAAATTCTTTTATAGTTTATTATTTAGATAAGTCTAATTAGTAATGGGTTTTAAACTTTTAAGTTTTATAATTTATTATTATACTTTGGTTTTTTTAATTTTTATACATGGTTTTAACTTTTAAAGTTTAAAGTTTTAATTTTTATGATAAAAAATTTATACAAGATAAAACTTTGATCTTGTATTTTTTAAATATTTTTCTTGTAGTCTCTTTAAATATTTAAATAATTCTAATTAGTAGTATTTTTAAATATTTATAATATATCTAATGGTTTCAGTAAAAGTGTTTGATGCTTTCAAGGAGTAATTGATTTTTGAACTCTAAAATGTTTTTTAAAATTAAAAAAATATTATTATATTTTAAATTTTTTGTACTTGACGTATCCTTGCCGTATCCGGATCCGGGATTTTCAAAAAACTAGCGAATCCGGATCCGGATCCGTATCTGTATCCGAATCCGAATCCGAATCTTGGTAACTTAGTCTTATAGTAAAACTCAAGAGTCAAGAGTTCAACAAATTTACAAACATGCCAAGGAAATTGAATCCTTTATGGGAATTTGGTGAACCTGATCAGGGGTTTGACCGATCAAACCTGAGTTGCAAGTTATGTGGCCAACACATGACGAGAGTATACAGGTTGAAATACCACCTAGCACAAATTCCTGGACATGAAGTAGGCCCTTGCACAAATACCAATCCAGAAATAATCAGAAGAGCCATCAAATCATTGGAAGAAATAGAAACAACTAAACTCAGCAAGGCAACTCTGAAGAGTCAAATATCAAGGTTTAGAGGTGACCGTGACAGTGTTAGTGGTTCTTCAGCATCAGCATCTTCTACACCCAACCTCGTAGCTGCCTCCTCATATTTTGTTCCTAGAACCACTCCCGGTGCACAGCCATCTATTTCCTCACTTATTAAAAAAAAGGAGAAGGAAGAAGCTGACAGGTTATTGGGCAAACTGTTTCTTTGGAGTGATATTCCTTTCACTGTTGCCAAGAACAATCCATTTTATCAGGCTACGATTAATGCTATCACTGTTGTTGGCCCAGGATACAAAGCCCCTTCATATGATGACTTTAGAGGGCGCATTCTTCAAAATGAGAAATTTGACTGCACCAAGAGATTGGAGGAGTTAAGGGCATCATGGGAAGTCACAGGATGCACTGTGATGTCAGATGGTTGGACTGATCAAAAGGGCAGGACCTTTATTAACTTCTTGGTCAGTTGTCCCAACGGGACAATGTTTATGAAATTTGTTGATGTATCTACACATGTCAAAGATGCACGATTATTATGTGATTTATTGGATGTGTTCATTTTGGAGGTGGGTCCCCAAAATGTTTTCCAAATCATAACGGACAACGCTCCAAACTATGTTGCTGCTGGAAAGATGCTTATGGAGAGGCATCCGAGCATATTTTGGAAACCTTGTGCTGCACGTTGCCTTGATTTGATGTTGGAGGACATAGGAAAGATTGATTTTGTCAAAGATATTGTAGAATCATCAAAGAGCATTACAAAATTTATATATAATCATGCATCTGTGCTTCATTTGATGAGAACATTCACCAACAAGGAGGAGTTGGTGCGCCCTGCTATTACACGATTTTCCACTAGTTTCATATCTCTTCAATCTCTCTTGAATTCTATGTGGGATTTGAAGAGAATGTTTCTTTCAGAGGAGTTGCGTGCTTTGACTGTTAGCCGCAAACCAGAGGGAGAAGCCATCTGCAGGTTGGTTTCATATCAAGAAAGCTTTTGAGTGGGAGTGGAAGAGGTGTGCAGCGTTATTGAACCTTTGGTAAAGGTTCTTAGATTGGTTGATGGAGAGAACCCGCAATGGGCTACTTATATGAGGCCATGGATAGGGCCAAAGAAGCCATTCGTAGCTACTATGATGATAAGGGTGATGAGAGATTTCAGAAACAACTTCTTGTATGAGAAGTGATTGATGACCAATGGAACAACACACCTCATCGTCTCATTCATGTTGTAGGGATTTTCCTGAACCTCGAATTTGCTTACTCATGTAGTTTCCTATTTGATGCTGAGGTCATGGATGGTTTTTTCACTTGTGTTCAAAAGATGGTGCCATCTCCATCAGAACGTGCAGAGATATCCAAAGAAATGGAGGTATACAGAATCGCAGGTGGCACCTTGAACTTTGACATGGTTGTCCAGGATAGGACTACTAAAATGCCAAGTAAGATTTTCATTATTTTAAAATTTTTCTTATGTTTGTAACTTTATAAGTTTATCTTATTTGTTGTAACTTGTAACTTGTAAATGCATAGTGGAGTAGCTACGGTGGCAGATTACCAATGTAGAAATTTCTTGTTTCCCACCCCGGTTTTCAGTTTCACCTTATTTCTCCTTTTAGTTAAATGCCCTTTCTCATATCCTTACATTCAACAACAGGAAAATAATTTTTGCTGAAAACACAAATTCTGGAAAATTTACAGAATACTGGAAAATGCAGAAATAAAAATCAGCAAGCTCAAAACAGCCATTCAACACATTTAAACACGGAGATTTTTGGTCAACATGACCCTGGAAAAACCCCCTACAACTCTTGGGGAAAACCGTTTGAAAGCTCCTCCTTATTTCTGAAAAATGCTTTTTACAGTGAGAGAAATATTCAGAAAAATCAGCAAGTAAACTTTTACAACTTATCTCGTTTTTCGTGCTTTGCCACCACCTCGAAAAACGTGCAAATAGTAAAACTTAACCAGCAATAAATGTTGTACAGATTTCCTTGAAAAACGTGCCTAGAAATTATAGCATTAATTTCTGTTGTACGGCCTCCTCTTTTTGCGTGCAGAACAACATTAAATGTTGTTGTACAACCTCCTAGGAATGTGTGCAGGCTTACTTAAATGTTGTGTACGGAAATCTGCCTCGGTTTTTGTGCCAGCAATCAGCTACAAGCTGTACGGCTTGCCTAGAAATGCGTGCAGCAAAAACAGCAACCTCTCCCTCGAAATCTATGCCCAGAAAATGGTACGGCCTCCTTGGAACTCGTGCCCAAGTCTGCTGTACGGATTCTGCCTTGGAAACCGTGTCAAATCTTCCTTGAACTGAGTGCAAACTCTGCTGTACGGACTTGCTGAAATACTGCCTTGGAATGTGTGCCAAGCTGCTGCCTCCTTCTCTTCACTGCTCAGAAATCTCCCTTGCTCTCTTGCTCTCTTTCTCCCAATTTGCTCATGAAAGAATGAATGACCTTTTCCTCCTTTTCCTCCTTTAACCTAACCCTAAGTGACTTTTGGGGAATCCCTAAATCCAATGGCTGAAACAGATTTAGATCTAGGGCTGAGATTAAATGCTCATTTAAATCTCACTTTCTATTTTTTAATTCACCCCACTTTAATAAAGACCCACTTAATCATTTATTTCCAAAGTCACTTTTTCCTTTCTAATTTTACATTGACTTTATTAAAAGTCACTTTAAAATTAGACTTTAGTAACTTTATCACTTAAGTCACTTTTAAATTAAATTTGACTTTATAACTTTATAAAGTCACTTTAGGAGAAAAATTAAATTCTTTTGGACACTTTTCCCTAGGCCAAAGATCAAAGCCTTAGGGAACCACCTGTCCTCCGGTACCAAATTTCAACACTCCCTCTTACCGAGGAAGGTGTTCTTCACCACACCCATCTTGTCTCTGAAGTAGACATGCTTGCCCCGTGGTAAGGCTTTGGTAAGAATATCTGCAACCTGCTCATCAGTGGGAATATACTCAAGCTTCACAGCTCCTTTCTGAACATAGTCTCCGATGAAATGATATTTGATCCCGATATGCTTTGACCTGTCATGAAATACTGGATTCTCCGTGAGTTTAATGCAACTCTGATTATCACAGTAAATCACTGAAGGTCTCAACGGCTGACCAAATAAGCCAAACAACATCTTGCGAAGCCAGATGCCCTCACAACTAGCTAGACTGGCTGCCATATACTCTGCTTCCGCTGAACTCAATGCTACTGACTGCTGCTTTCGGCTGAACCATGACACCACTGCCGAACCCAACCCAAAACAACACCTTGAAGTGCTCTTCCTATCAGAAGCACAACCTGCCCAATCAGAATCATTGTAACCTGCCAATCTCACTCCATCCCCCTGCCTGTAGTCCAGACCATAATCCACTGTCCCCTGCAAGTACCACAAAATGTGTTTTGCAGCCACCCAGTGAACCTTTCTAGGCTCACACATAAACTGACTCATCGTGTTGACTGCAAAACAAATATCTGGTCTAGTGTTGACCAAATACATCAAGGAACCAATCAGCTGCCTGTACAACGTGGGATCCACCAACTCGGAATCCGAAGCATGAAGCTTCTTCCAGTTGGTGATCATCGGTGTCGACATGGGTCTACAATCCTCCATGTGGAATCTGCCAAGGATGTCCACAATATACTTCCCTTGCCCCAGGAAGAAATGCCCCTCCTCCTACCACACCTCCAAACCCAAAAAGTAATGCATCAAGCCAATGTCCTTCATCTCAAACTCCGACGCAAGATCTCTCTTGCAGTGCTCTATGAGTCTCTCTACACCCGTAATGACCAAGTCATCCACATACAGCACCAGAATGAGAGGCTCCTCACTATCACAATAAAGTAAGGGTTCGGATCTGCCTCACTCTTTGTGAAACCCATCTCCTGCAAGTATGTATCTATC
Source organism: Pinus albicaulis (assembly GCA_034641835.2). NCBI lineage: Eukaryota > Viridiplantae > Streptophyta > Pinopsida > Pinales > Pinaceae > Pinus > Pinus albicaulis. The sequence continues at coordinate 1,729,651,243 of CM076575.1, read as the reverse complement.
CTGGAGTACCAAGCTCTAGGAGCTTGCTTCAAGCCATAAAGGGCCTTCTTTAGTCTGCACACATGGGACTCCTTCCCATGCACCTCAAAGCCCTGTGGCTGCTCAATGTACACCTCCTCCTGTATGAAGCCATTGAGAAATGCGATCTTCACATCCATCTAGTGGATCTTCCAACCCATCTCTGCTGCTATCGATATAATGGAGCGGATCGAAGTATATCGAGCCACGAGAGCGAAGGTCTCCTCATAATCAACTCCCTCTACCTGGGAGAACCCTCTAGCCACAAACATCGCTTTGAATTTCTCAATGCTTCCATCTGCAGCATGCTTTACCTTGTAAAGCCATCTGGAAGTAACCACGGATTTTCCCTCAGGCCTCGGCACCACCTCCCAAACATCATTCTTCATGATAGAAGAATACTCCTCCTGCATGTCCTCTCTCCAGACCTGCTGGCTAGCTGCCTCCTCATAGCTAGAAGGCTCAAAGTCAAGGATGTTGGCAGCCATTGCCATATAGCTACAAAACCTCTCAGGTGGTCTGCTCTCTCTGACCAGCCTCTTAGGCCCAGCAACAGATGTGGCCTCTCTCAAGGTGTCCTGAAGCCACTTGGGCTTCCTCTTCCCTGAGCACACTTCTCCCATTGGAGAATGAAACTCCTCCTCCTCATCATCATCAGGAGCACTGTTGTAGTAAAAATAAAAAATTCTGTGTGAAAAATCAGCTTGCTGGAATTTTCTAAGTGAAAAATCAGCAGACTGTATTTTTCTTCTTGCTGTCCCAAACTGCACTTTCAGCACTCAAGCTCTGATACCATGTAGAAATTTCTTGTTTCCCACCCCGGTTTTCAGTTTCACATTATTTCTCCTTTTAGTTAAATGCCCTTTCCCATATCCTTACATTCAACAACAGGGAAATAATTTTTGCTGAAAACACAAATTCTGGAAAATTTACAGAATACTGGAAAATGCAGAAATAAAAATCAGCAAGCTCAAAACAGCCATTTGACACATTTAAACACAGAGATTTTTGGTCAACATGACCCTGGAAAAACCCCCTACAACTCTTGGGGAAAACCAGTTCGAAAGGTCCTCCTTATTTCTGAAAAAATGCTTTTTACAGTGAGAGAAATATTCAGAAAAATCAGCAAATAAACTTTTACAACTTATCTCGTTTTCCATGCTTTTCCACCACCTCGAAAAACGTGCAAACAGTAAAACTGAACCAGCAATAAATGCTGTACATATTTCCTTGAAAAACGTGCCCAGAAATTATAGCATTAATTTCTGTTGTACGGCCTCCTCTTTTTGCGTGCAGAACAGCATTAAATGTTGCTGTACAGCCTCCTAGGAATGTGTGCAGGCTGACTTAAATGCTGTGTACGGAAATCTGCCTTGATTTTTGTGTTAGCAATCAGCTACAGGCTGTAGGACCTACCTAGAAATGCGTGCAGCAAAAATAGCAACCTCTCCCTCAAAATCTGTGCCCAGAAAATCGTACGACCTCCTTGGAAATCGTGCCCAAGTCTGTTGTACGGATTCTGCCTTGGAAACCGTGTCAAATCTTCCTTGAATTGAGTGCAAACTCTACTATACGGACTTGCTGAAACACTGCCTTGGAATGTGTGCCAAGCTGCTGCCTCCTCCTCTTCACTGCTCAGAAATCTCCCTTGCTCTCTTGCTCTCTTCCTCCCAATCTGCTCATGAAAGAATGAATGACCTTTTCCTCCTTTTCCTCCTTTAACCTAACCCTAAGTGACTTTTGAGGAATCCCTAAATCCAATGGCTGAAACAGATTTAGATCTACGGCTGAGATTAAATGCTCATTTAAATCTCACTTTCTATTTTTTAATTCACCCCACTTTAATAAAGACCCACTTAATCATTTATTTCCAAAGTCACTTTTCCTTTCTAATTTTACATTGACTTTATTAAAGTCACTTTAAAATTAGACTTTAGTAACTTTATCACTTAAAGTCACTTTTAAATTAGATTTGAGTTTATAACTTTATAAAGTCACTTTAGGAGAAAAATTAAATTCTTTTGGACGCTTTTCCCTAGGCCAAAGATCAAAGCCTTAGGGAACCACCTGTCCTCCGGTAACCAAATTTCAACAACCAAAACTCCAAAATCTTGCCATTAGAATATTCAGCAAAACATGTAGCTCTTCAGGATGCGAGTGCAACTGGAGTGTATTTGAAAAAATACACACCAAAAAGCGCAACAGGTTAAAAACTTAAAATATTCCAACTGATTTTTTGAATTCATTAAATAATTTTTTTTATAATTATTAATTTATTGTTTATAATATATATTTTTAATTTATTAACTTATGACCCTTGTACAGGTTGGAGTCCTAGCGCCTCAATGACATGGTTTACGTCTACTACAATCTTAAATTGTGGGTGAGACAACTTGAGAGGACCACTGATATGGAGGCCATCTCTTTAGATGCGATTGACACCACCGCTGAATGGAGGGTTGAGGCTGAGAAGCCTGTCATGGAGTCAGCCCCTGATTGGATAGAGCAGGAGGTAGTGGAGGGGGAGGAGGAGGAGCAACAGCAGCAGCAAGAGTAGGAGGAGGTGACACCACCTACCTCTAATACCAGTAGAGGACGTGGTCTGCCTCCTTTAGCCCCTGGTGCTTCAGGTTCCCATTCTGATGCTTCAGGTTCTACTTCTAGAGCACAACAGAGTCCATTGCCAGCCCCGCCAGCGTCTTCATCTAGAGGGAAAGCTATTACATTTTCTCGCAAGAGGGGCAGAGGAAATCAGTAGTATAAGACCATAGGTTAAATGGTGCATTCCTTTGTATATGACATTATGACTCATGATATGAGATACATTATTATATTTTTTGTTGATATTTTGAGGCTGAGTTGACTCTTGAGACTCAGGACTTAGTATCCAGGACATGATTCAGTTTTATGTGTGATGTAGCACTAGACATGATATTACACATCTTATATATTAGTTTTTTTTTCATATTTATGTGTCAATGCATTTATTTTATGCTGTGGATGCTTTAGATATTTAAAAAATTGAAAAAAAAAATGAATATTTTTGTATGTGCCGATTTTTTCCCAATTTTTACCGATTTTTACGATTTTTTCCCCTCGCCGATTTAATCCCAATCGCGATTTTCAAAACATTGGGTAAAACCATGAGCCAAAATTCAGAACAGGCATAATGTGCTTAATGATGTCAATTCATATTACAGCAGAAGCTTCTTCTTATACCCAATTCATGAAGATAGTTTGTTGAACCTCTTTTCTGTTAGTTTCAAGGGACCATGTGAAAATTTAACAAAAGATTTGCAAACAACAGATCCAACCATTCTGACATCAAAATAATCTCAATGCCTTTAGAACCTACGAAAGTATATTTCTACTCTTGAAGTTTATCTGCGTTGTAATAAGATAGTTAAACTTTTAACAAGGAAAAATCTTGCTAGTCCCCATATATTGAAGCAGAAGACAGGAAATATATTGAGACCCACATACCAAACTCATCAAGTAAAAATGGACTGGTCTGGAATGTAGGGTACCGTTGACATATAGAATCATGAAGAGTTCTACAACACAGCCATTGAACATTTGAGCAACCCTACTGTAAACATTTTCACAGTATAAAATGTGTTCCATGTTTGTGATTCAGTATAAAACAGTTAATTTGTTGCATCAAATGAATCAATGTTTAACAGATAACACATAATTGCACAGAAATATGAACAAGAGTTTCCGCAAAAACAGAATTGTTGCAGAACAAGCAACATGGGAATCATTGGGGTTAGAGAAAAGCTTGCATGAAACATAAAATAAAGTGCTTTCAGAAGACTATAGAAACAACAAAGCATCAAAGGGGCTGAAATCGAAAAATAGTAGATCTAATCCATGAAGACCTTACTCTTCCTTGCGCCGATGCATCAAATGCAGCAAGGGTGTTTTTTCTAAAACCTTTGGAAGCCTGTATGCTGCAAGGTGGTCATCATCCCGAATGGTAGATAAGGAATCAAATTGATCTTCCAAATATCGAAATATCCGATGATTATAGATCTGTAAGTGGCATGAAAGTCAAGTTTTAATTAAAACAGTCTCTAAACATCTGGATTCTGAACTAAAGCAGAAAAAATAAAAACAAGAGCTATAATACACTGTGAAATGGCTTCAACAAACCTCTGCAAGCAAAAGTCTTTCTCCATTTTGTAAACAACATGCAGTGTTTAAAGCCTGTACAAGGTCCTTGCACCGACCCTGTTTTGGTACTGTTACAGTGTATGCTGTAGGAGGCACACTACCATCACTACTAAATACTGTAACTGTCATCGTCCGACTTGTGGCTGAGGGTAGAGGCAATGACAAATACATAAATGGATCAAATGTTACAGATACTTTGTTGCACACTGGACATACCAAAGTTGACTTGTATTGTCCCTGCAAAAAGAAAACACGTTTTCTTTGTTATTAAGTTTCATAGTTCATAAAAGAGCTCATCCCCAATGAAGTTAGACCCATGAGGAGAAACAACTGAATATCATGTAACAAGGTAGGCCACAAGACATTGGTCTGCAAAACCAAAAGAAACAACTTCAATTATAAACTAACTAAAATAATATAGGAAAACTACATGGCCTGTGCGAGGATAGGAAAGCACAATATGCTTTATGGATCAATCAAATTGACATAGAAAAGAAGCATCAAGTAGAAAGTGACAGACAAATAGAAAGGTGATATCTAAAGCATAAGAATATTGTAATACATCCCAAAACTAGCAACTATGGAAAAAGGGTTTCTGACAACAAGAGATGTTGTACTTGTAAGCAGGGTATCCTATTGCTACCTCACAAGGCAGAAAACAAACATAAAAGCGGTAAAACCATAAGAAAATTGTAATAAATCCCAGAAATAACAACTATGGAAATAAGGCTTCTAACCATGGGAGATGATCTAGGGAGCATCCAATTGCTCCCTGACAGGACAAAAAACCAGTGTGGAAAAAATCCCGATTTTTTGCAGGCGCCGATAAAATCCCCCGATTTTTTCCCGATTTTTTGAAAGTTGAAAAAGTCGGGATTTAATCGTTATAATCCCGACTTTTTGCCGAATTTTTCCAAAAAATCGTGAGGGAGGTAATTTTTTTAATAATTTTTAATTTTTTTTTTGAAAAAATCGGGATTTTTTCCAAAAAGTCGGGATTTTTTCAAAATATGAATATTTTTGTATTTTTTTAGTTTTGCCGATTTTTTGCCGATTTTTTCGAAAAAATCCCGACTTTGCCGATTTAATCCCGACTTGAAGCCCTGCCGATTTAATCCTGACTCCGACTTTTTCCACATTGCAAAAAACAGACATAAAGGTGATACCTAAAAGCATAACATTGTAATACATCAAAAAACTAACAACTATGGAAATCAGACTTCTGCCTATGAGAGATTATCTAGGGAGTATCCAATTGCTCCCTCACATGGAAGAAAACAGGCAGAAGGAAACAAAGAAAAGACATATGAAGAGTGCACTCACCAACACAGTTGAACCCATTAACAGATGGAGAAGGATGTCCTATATTGGCTCACCAACCAAATTCCAAAGACTAGCTTGTATTGTTCCATGTAGCTGTAGCAAATGCTATATAGCAAGCAGCCATTAGGTAGTCCTCCTCATCGTTCATGACCATAAATTCCCTCAAACTTATCACATGATGTTATCTGCGCTAATGTCAAATCCCACTAGCACAATTGGATATTGAGGTTTTGCTCTGTAAGGAAGCCAAGGTTCAAAACTTGCGGTAATCGGGAGGAGGCACCAAAACAAAATCAGCCATGTATCCCAGGTGTGGCCCAGGCTAGGTGCAATCCCGAGGTAATTTTGATGGCTTAGATGCCCCTGGATCGAGGTTTCTTAGACAACGGGCTAGTACCTCAGTCACAAACACACTAGCAAACAAAACAGATTAAAAAAAAATAATAATAATAATGTTCTCTGTTGATTTTTGTAGCATCAGAAAGTGTTCCAAGTCTCAAAATTTGTGAGGCGGCTTGGACATCAGTATTCCAAAGAACCCAGAAACCATTTGTAGAAATTCCACTCGGTTCATGTTTTATTAAAATAATTAACTATTTTAATGGAGACCCTAAGTCTAAACTTAGGGAAATTAAATGATTAATGGGTATTAATAAGACAGAGTGTGAATCTGTTAAAGAACGAAGATCAAGTCAAGTTTTAATCTTAACCATTGATTAGACTTCTAATCTGGGCCGTTGATTCATAAATGAGAAGATTATAAAAAAAGGCTTGAGGGTCATTTGGAAAGCAAGTCGGGCACACACTCAATAACCCTAAGGAGATCGATTCTAAAGGAATAGAATTCGATTTCAGAGGGAAAGTTGCAGGGAAGAGTTGCAGAGGCTGAAGAAGAAGAGGGAGTCAGCAGTGACTGAGAAGGAGGAGAGAGGGACGATAAGGGCCACAGGAGGCAGCGCAGTCTACCCGCGCAAAGTGATGCAATCCAGCGCAGGTACTACGCAGAGAAGCACGCAAAATGACGTAGAGGGAGACAATTTGTCTTCCGAGTGTCAGAAAATCTTCAGAAGGAACCGACGAATTTATCTCAGGTGTTTTCTAAAAGAATCTGTCAGTCTATTCCTTGTAAAGATTTTCAGTGTTGAAGAATAATATATATAAACCCTCATCTGCTGCACCGGTTTTCCCACATTGGGTTTTTCTGGGGACAATTGTCCAAATATAAATGTGTACATGTGATTGTTTCTTGCGCTTATGTTTCTTATTGTTCCTTTCTCTGCATATACATTAGTGAACGCTGCAGTAGTATTTATTTCGAAAATTAATGAAAGTATTTTGTAAATAACTTATCGAAGTAATAAGTAGGAGAAATAAATCTATCACAGCAGAAATATATTTCTGGATTGAAATTTTCACATTCTCTACGCCAAAGGAGAGAGTATAGACCATTCTGCCAGGAATGGCTGGTGCACATCTAATGATGGGAGCAGAACCAAAGTGCATAATAAAGGATTATTTTTATTATTTTGGTCCTGTTCTAGATTATTTCTTGTGAAATTCCTCAAAAATAATCGCTGAATCTTGGGAATTTCTTTGCAAATAACAAACCTAACATATCAACTCAAAACCATTCCAGTTGGGTTTTCTTCACATACACCTAATATCCTGCCCTTTTTAAAAAGCCCTTGCTATTAATACTTACTCGTTCCTGGTAATTTTAGCATCACTGGTTAGGAAAGTATTAGTTGTCACCTAGGCTGCCTGAGATGGTTTTGAAAACATGTGGTTGTAGAAACAACCCTTTTGAAATATCAGTTTATTGAACAGCTAAGTTAAGATCTGTCATGTCGACATTTCAGGCTAACAATTCAGACCCCATCATCCGGGCAAGAGCACCTAACATTCTGCCCATTTACACAGCTCTTGCTATTGAATTATTAATCATTCCCAGTAATTTGGCATCCTTGATTTGGTAAGTATTGATTGTCAACTAAGTTACCAGAAATTATTTTGAAAACATGTAAGGTTGTAGAAACAACCCTTTTGGAATATCAGTTTCTGGAAGAGCTGCATTAGGATCTTTCATCTCAACATTTCGGGATACCAAGTCAGAGCCCACCATCAAGAAAATCAAGTGATTTCCCTGATTACGGACTCTAACTTGGTAGCTCAAAACATCGAGATGAAAGATCTTGATGCAGCTCTTCCACAAAAAGATATTCTGAATGACTTACACTGTGGAAACTGGACAACTTTAATTAGATTTTGGGGGAGGCAAATGGTAAGTAAATAGATATAGAACTTAAAAGCATTGTTTGTATGATAGAATGTGTGTAAAGTTGAAACCCAACTTCGAAGTTTGAAGGCTGCCAACTTTGAAGTTTGAAGGCTGTGTCTAAAGTTGTAAAATCTTCTCTAGATGGAGCACCCTTATTTTAGGGATCTGGAAAATGATCAAGTTTGACTAGATCAACTCCCTGAATCATGGGATGTTGGGGGCATTATGGGTAAATCCTAAAGCTACATATTAGTGAGCAATGTTGCACGAAGTGGGGACGTTTTTTGGAAGCAGGGACACGGAAGCGTCATTTCCTAAAAATCTAGGAAGCAAAGCATATCAAAAGCATCTACTATATATATATATTAAAAAAAAATTCCAAAATACCAAATTAGTTGTAGAAGACATGAAACCATGCATATTTTTACATAAATCGAGATGGATATGGCATCCATGATTCCATTGTACATCAATGATTAATTATTCAAGCATCAACCATCTATATTCTAGCAATTACAAACATACATCAAATTTTTAAGCATATCATAAAACATAAAACATTTGGAAGATAAAACTAAGTTGCACTAAAACAGATACGAGAATGGATACGGATACAGGGTGTGAAACGGATACAACAAATTTTCAAAAAATATGGATACGGTATGGCAGGAAATGGCACACACACACATATATATATATATATATACCATTCATCATTTAGAATCTAGATTCTATATCTAAAAATAAATAAACAATTATCATCTATCATCATCATCAATCCAACATTAACATTGTTATCATCATTAATGATTATTAAAACATTCATGAGTCAACATATCATCAAGTTTTTGTTTCAAATTTCAATCAACAACATGACAAATTACAACATCATCACCAAAATTAATAATGCACACTACATAGTACAAAGTACAAAATGAACTATGGTTGGCAGTCTACTATCATTATTCATAATTCATATGGTTGTTCAAAAGTTTAAAAGTTAAAACACAATCATAAATTACATTTACATATCATCAAATATGTCTTCATTCTTGTCACTAAGAAGTTCCACATCCTCTCCAGAATTGGGACCATAGTTGCCATGTCCACTTGAAGATCCACCTATTGGTGACTCCGCATTAAACAAAGTTATATGAGACCTGGCATTCAACGTCATATCCAAGTAAGGCAACTCTGGTTCCACATCCCATAATTTGGCGGCACCAAATTTGTATTAGTCTCTCTTGTGTGACAAAAGGCGAAGGTTTGAATGAACATACACTAGTTCCTTGGCCTTCTTAGAGCCCAATCTATTTCGCTTCACTGAAGCCATATGTACTCCAATTCCTTTCTGCTGAAGAGGAATTAGCAACCTGTGACAAGATCCTGATGGCCAATATTTGGATATGTCAAAGTTCCCCTCTTGTCCCACATACAATCAATATCAGAACCCCAACACTCTGATCCCACAAAATGAACAAACTTTGCATGAATTCGAAGCCCAATTTTAGGATCTACAAAAAGTTTTCTAAAATCCTTTTTAAATCCTTGTGAGACTTCTAGGTCTTTGCATGGTGTGGTTCTTTCTGAATCACTTAGCAACTCTGCAGCATAATATTTTGGATTCACTGCATAGGACAAAAGATACAATGGGGTGCTCATCTTGTTCCATCTGAGTCATTCACCTTAGCATTTATAACCACCCTTATCTTCTCTATCATGGAATCAATGCCCTCATACACCTCTCTCAAATTAGGCATATAGTGTTAAACATACGGAGCAAATCCACAATTGGCTTAGTAAATGCCAAGAGGTACTCCACCCTATCCCACCATTCATCATCAACAACCAACTTTTTGACTGCTTGTGCTCTATCAGATTGGGATTGCCTCCATTGATTCCAAAGAGAACTGCATACCATTGATTATAATGCATCTTTCACTTGCATAACCCTTGTTAAGACTATGATGTGAGAAGCAAAACGAGTCTCGGCAACCTACAGGTGCCAAATTGTCAATGTTTCAATAAATTAAAAATCATAATTTGATTGAATAACTATTATGATTCACGAATCATGACATTTGAGAATCCAATTTACATATTTGATTTTAGAGTCATAGAAATTAGAATTTATGAAATAAACTTTAAAGTTTAGGTACCTTATGAAGCTCCAACTTCGCAAATTTCATGTAGATTCCTTGGGACATGTGGCTTTTGATGAAGGCTTGAATTTCTTTTGCCTCTTCAAAGATAACTCGAAACCACTCAATTTTCTTCCCCATCTTGTTCAACATGAGTTATAGCACAAGGGGTCCAAAAGATGTGCTCATATTTTCCCTCAATAATTAGGCCTACTACTCTACACATCGTTGCATTGTCAGTTATTACATGACCAACATTTTTTGACCCCACCGATTCAATTGCTTCAATCAAGATGTCAGCAATGAATTGAGAATCTTTCATCTGTCCCTCGCAATCCACTGTTTTCAAAAACATTGCCCCCTTTGGGCTCTGAGCAATCACATAGATCAAAGGCCTATTCCTTTGATCTTTCCATCCATCAGAAATGATGGACACCCCTGAAATGTGTCATGAATTACGAATGGGGTTTAATTTAGCCTCCAAATCTAACTTTTCAACGCTCAACCTTGTGGTGCAAACCTTCTCATATCCAAGATTCTTGAACCCTTTTGGGGTTTCATTCACTACTTTTATCATTTTTGCCCAGTAAGGAGATCACATAAGGTTAAAGGTAAGGTCATTTGCATAAATGCATTGACCTATAGCTACAATTGTCGTCTCTCTAGCATCATTATTAAAACTCCTTTCAAGCAGTCCCAAATTAGACCGCTTTGAACCAACAATTCCATAAGAATGAAGTCCACAAGTTGACCAACGTCAACCGTCCTTGGACAAGTCAACCTAGTCCTCCAAGAGACACCTATTCAACCCTCTTGGACAGCTATCTATAGAGGCAGTTTGACCTACTTGAGACACACACACACATCACAAGAAGAATTTTCTGAACCAAGCGAAGGAGAAGAAAGACGAGTCAAAGGAGAGAGAAAGACAAAGATAAAACAAAGAAAAATATTCCTGGTTGACCAAATCCTTGACTTTGACAGCTTGCACGTGTGGAAGGACAAAATTTCTGTGACAAAGGCCAAAAATTTCTAAGATAGTTACAGGCTGAAATTCAGCCCTAGTTGCAGGTCTGAATTTCAGATCGCAGACCAGATTTGGAGCAGGGTTGACCAGCATTGACTTTGACTTTGAATTTGACTTGGAGAGAGTTGGACTTGGTCTCTTGGTGGCAATTTTGTCTTGGTCTTGGTTTTGGAAAAAACCACTTGTGGGTTTTTTCCTGGCTAGCAGCGTAATATTGATGTCTGTTGTCCCTTTGTGGTCTCTATATTTTCCTAAAATATTGAACATTTGCATAATTGCTTGATGAAGAAGATATAAGAAGTAATAAAGAAGACATCTAATAATCATAAGTAATTATCAAGAAGAGAAATTAGGTGTTAGACTTCACTACACTTGGTTTCTCAACAGGAGGGGGATATCGTTATAGTTGAGCAATTAGGTTTGTGCACACATGTTGAGGTTGATTTAATGATTCACAGGTTAAATTAATTTAATTTATCCAAATTAAGGTTAATAGATTGGGCGCCTCACTTCATTGTCTTCCTTTCACACTTGAATGGGTTAGTTAAAGGTGGTTATGGAGGTTTTTTATTGGGAGGCATGTGGCATACTTGGATTGCCACATGTATGGCACACTATATGCATTTACTTGGTCATCTTACTATATTTGGGCACTACCTTGAAGGGAAAACTTTTGGAAACACTTCTTGTTGTTGTAGAAGGTGTATATTTATTTCTTTCATGTTGTTTTGGAATGGTCAAAACCCTATTTCACCCTTTCCTCCCTAGATTTGTTTTGTTGGATACTACCCACTCACTACTCCAGCGTTTCACTACTTGTTAAATTTAGATAACCATGGTGTGTTCTATGCTTAATGCAAATTTACTTCAATCTTTCTTAGGCCTGATTCAAATTAGCAATCACATAAACATGAAAGTAAAATGCTGATAGAACACAAAAATAGATCAACAAAAGACAAGCCAATAATATCGACCAGATTTACAATTCTTCTTGTCCAGCAAAGATATAGGATGGTGCGTGTTACGGCAGTCAACATGATGCTTCAGCCAACAAAGTCTTTCTTAGATCAGCCAACCTCCAAGTGTCACACCCACAACCCTCAAAGACAACTCATCACAAGTCAACACTAGCCAACCAAAAGTCAACGCAGGACAGCAACAGAAAGTCTACGTAGCAAATTAGGGCTTCGATCAAACAACTCATTTTCCCTCGATTTTTGTGACCAACAGTACGGCCTTCAAAAATCGAAATTTCAACACAAGTTTGAGGTCAAACAAATAAGGGTTGACCACGGTCAACGCTGGTCAACGCTTCAGCGAATTAGGCCTAAACACATCCGCAGAAAACAGAAGCTCCAGCTCCGCACGTGTGAGGGGAAAAAGGCCTCCAAAGGCTATCGAACCAATCAGATCACAATGAGAGATGTGTGATGAGTTGATGAACAAAATGACCTCCAACTTCCAAGTCTCTCCAAATTATATCCATCAGTGAGGATGAGTGACACATCTATTAGGCATGTGAGCCTACATTACAAATCTAGCCGACCTTGCACATGTGTGGAAAATAAATTCAAAATATATGTTCTGCTCATCCAAACAAGATGATCTTTAGATCAATCTTGCACCTCTCCAAAAGAGGAATCCAACAAAAATATAACCATCATCATATGAGCAGTGCAACATGGAGTTTGGATCTAGTTGCCCAAAATTAACACTACTTCACCTTACACATTCATCCATGGAATTGGTTAGCATGGAATTTGCACATGTGCATTGGATGCGTGCACCTTGTGGACCACTTTATATTTTTGAAGGTCATTTATGGAACATTCTCCTAGGAGGAATAGATTATTGCTATGTTTTTAATGCACCTTCGCGAGCACATTTTGTGAGCCCTTCTAGGTGGACCCTTGAGCACTTTCTCCTAGATGGAAGAGTATTTTCTTATAGTCCGCATGAATCCATTCTTAAAGGGCGATTTTGTTAAATTTAGATAACCATGGTGTTCTATGCTTGATGCTCTTTTACTTCAATCTTTGTTAGGCCCAATACAAAATAGCAATCACATAAACTTGAAAGTAAAATATTGATAGAACACAATAATAGATCAATAGAAGACAAGCCAAATATAGATCAGATTTACAATTCCTTTTGTCCAGCAAAGATATGAGATATTGTGGCATTACAGCGGTCAGCAGGATGCTTCAACTAGCAAAGTCTTTCTCAGTCAGCCAGCACTTTCATGTGTCACACCCACAGCCCTCAAAGACAGCTCATCACAAGTCAACGCAAGTCAAACCAGGGACAGTGCAGAAAATTCAACGCAGGCAGCTTCAGAAAAGTCAACGCATCAAACTAGGGCTTCAGTCAAACAGCCCGAAATTCCTCGATTTTAGTGCCCAGCTGTACGACCTCCTAAAATCGAAATTTCTGCAAAAGATTGATGTCAAATGAGCAAGGGTTGACCACAATCAACGTTGCAATAGAAAATCCCCAAACAGATCAGCGCTAAAAACAGAAAGCCCTAAATAGATCAGCAACTTCGCTCCACAAGTGTGAGGGAAAAAGGCCTCCAAAGGCTATCGAACCAATCAGATCACAATGAGAGAATGTGTGATGAGATGATGAGAAAATGACCTCCAAGTCTCTCCAATTTATATTCATCAATGAGGGTGTGTGACACATCTCTTCGGCATGTGGGATAAATCTGGCCGACCTTGCACATGTGGAAAATAAATTCAAAATCAATGTTCTGCTCATCCGATCAAGATGATCTTTAGATCAATCTTGCACCTCTCCAAAAGAGGAATCCAACAAAAATATGACCATCGTCATATGAGCAGTGCAACATGGAGTTTGGACCTACTTGTCCAAAATTAACACTCTCTCTCAACTAGGGGGAACTCCATTTGTCCATGAGTGCCATCCATCATGTACCAAACCAAACATCGTGTGTCATCCCGACATAACTTGCTTTGCTGGCACTTTATTTCAGAAAAAAAGGTGACTCACAAAGACATCACACACAGCTGACCCGAAGACAACTTAGAGGTAAAAACCTCTCTCGGACTTAAAAGAGTCTCATACTAACCCGAAGTTAGTTTATTGACCCGAAGTCAGTTTAGAGGATAAAACCTCATCATACTTGATCCCAGATCAAGGTGTTGGACACGTGCCATGATAGACATAGAGTACGGCAATCTCCGATGCGTCCATCAGTCTTGCTATGGTCTTTATCCACATTTCCCACCTCACTGGCCAAATGAGAGGCAATTCCCATGAGTCTGAAACTCCATGGGTAGGATGTGTGCAGGGCACAGATCAGAGAGAGGCAAACCAACTCAATATCATAACGGCGGGGCAGAAGCACCACAAGATTCGGAAAGCCTAGCCCTGTGAGTGCTTATAGCTCCAAGAAGTTATCCCCAAGCCCCCTGGAGCTCCTAGAGCTCATAGTCCAACTCAAGTAGGACCCTCAGAATAGGGTCTTTCCACGATTCCAAGCTTCTCACGGAAGGTTAGGAACTTGACCTTCCCCAGGGGCTTCGTGAGAATATCCGCGACCTGCTCATCAGTTCCTATATGATCAAGCCTTGCAGCGCCTCGCTGTACCATATCCCGGATAAAGTGGTACCTGATATCAATATGCTTGGATCGATCGTGGAACACGGGATTCTCAGAAAGAGGAATCCCACTCTGGTTATCATAAAGGATAACAGTGGTATCTAGCACATGCCCGAACAGCTCACTGAGAGCTTTCGCAACCAAACAGCTTCACAACAGGCCATACTCGCTGCAATGTATTCGGCCCCAGCGTTGCTCAAATCCATCGACTTCTGCTTTCTGCTCATCCAATATATCGAAGCAGAACCCAAGGTGAAGCAACATCTAGACGTGCTCTTGTGATTCACCACATTGCTAGCCCAATCGGCATCAGTATATCCATGGAGTCTCAAACTCCTAGAAGTGTATCTCAGCCCATGGTTGATTGTGCCCCGAAGATATCTCAACAGATTCTTGGCACCAATCTAGTGAATGTGATGAGGTTCAACCATATGTTGACTCAAAGTGTTCACTACAAAACATGCGTCCAGACAGGAATTCACTAAGAACATCAGGCCCCTACGAGTTGTTGATACTCAGTAGGAATTGCTAGCACGGGCCCAACAGCATTTCCACTCAACTTCTTAAAGTTGAGTTCCATCGGTGTCGACACAGACTTACAGTCCACCATACCAAATCTCTCCAGCAGCTTCACGACATATTTTCCTTAAGAAAGGAAAATCTCGCCTGGCCTTTGCCAGACCTCCAAGCCTAGGAAGTAGTGCATCAATCCTAGGTCTTTCATCTCAAACTCGAAAAATAGCTCCCTCTTACACTGATGAATGAGAGGGTCAGCACCTGTTAGGAAGAGATCGACCACATAGAGAACCAAAATGAAAGGCCTTTCTCTATCAACCTTAAAATAAAGGTTCGGATCAGCATTACTTCGAGTGAAGTCGAGCTTCATCAAGTAGCTATTTATTCTCTCGTACCAAGCCCTGGGGTCTTGCTTCAACCCATAGAGGGCTTTCTTCAACCTACATACATGGGTGTCTCTATCTCGAACTTCTAACCCTAGAGGTTTCTCCACATACACCTCTTCCTTTATAGATCCATGCAGAAAAGCAGTCTTCACATCCATCTGATGTAGACTCCATCCTTGCGTGGCAGCAAGGGAAATAATAGATCTGATGGTGGTATAGCGGGCCACAAGTGCAAATATATCATCATAATCTATGCCTTCTTTTTTAGAGAAGCCTCGGGCAACGAATCTTGTCTTATACTTTTCAGCACTTCTATCAGATCCATGCTTGATCTTATAGAGCCATTTCGAGGTGACAACAGATTTGTCCTCCGGTCTTGGGACCACTTCCCAGACATAATTCTTCATAATGGACACATATTCTTCGTGCATAGCATCCTTCCAGACTTGATGCTTTACGGCTTCTTCAAATGTTCTAGGCTCAGATTGTACTATCGTACTCATGGCTGCTAGATACCCTTGGTATCTCTTTGTCTTCTTACTTTCATGGAATGTCCCCCTTGGGGCAATATGTCTCTCGACATCTTCGAAAGTACCCTAAGCCATGAGGGTCTTCTCTTATTTGAAGGATGTGGATCAATGGAATCCATAGGTCCTTCAATATCGGGCATCAAGTCATCCTTCGGGTCTTCCAAATTCCCTGCTTCTTCATCTTCTTTGTCTTCCTTGGAGCTAGGAAGATTTCTTACTTTCTTGAGGGCATCATCTTCATCGAAGGTGACATCGTGGCATATCTCCACTTCTCTTTGACCAGGGACATAGATTCTATATGCCTTTGAAGTTTCACTGTAGCCCACAAACATTCCCTTCTTTCCAGAAGCATCCAACTTGCTTCTCTTTTCTTTCGGCACATGAAAGTAAACAGGACAACCAAAAACTCTAAAATGAGAAACATCAGGTTTCTTACCAGAGAAGACTTCTTCGAGAGTTTTGGAGTCTAGAGCGGAATGTGGGCATCTGTTTTGAACATACACAGCAGTGTTCGCAGCTTCTCCCCATAGAAACTTCGGAAGACCTTGGTCACATAGCATGGCGCGGGCAGCTTCCATAATGGTCCTATTCTTTCTTTCAGCAACACCGTTTTGCTCAAAAGTGTACGCAGTTGTGGTCTCTCTCTTAATGCCAGCTTCTCTACAAAAGTCATTAAACTCATTTGACTCATACTCGGTCCCATTGTCGGTCCTCAAAACTTTGATTTTATTCTCGGTTTGATTTTCCACCAAGGCCTTGAAGGTACGGAACCATTTGAATGCTTCGTCCTTCTTCAAAAAAATATATCTAGGTCTTGCAGGAGAAGTCATCTGTAAAAGTCATGTAATAGGAACAACCTCCCAAGGATGTCACAAGCAGCATAGAAAATAAGTCAAAATGTATCAATTGCAAGATCTCAATTGTCTTTGTGACACTTGAGGGAATGGTCCCCTTGTATGTTTCCCTTTGGCACAACCCTGACATATACCTTCATGATCATTTCTCAATCGGGCATCCATGTCACCACCTTCCTTCCTTCGAAAAGGACTTTGTAATGAAGGTGTGCAAACCTCTGGTGCCATAACTTTGTTTGAAGAGTTGTATCACATGTCATAGCCCCCAATGGACTTCCTCCAACCTGGTAGAGTGTATCTACTCTAAAACCAATAGAAAGAGCTTCCTTGAAGTTCTTTTTCCAGATAAGTACCTTTCCATCAACGAATGCCACCTTGAACCGTTTGTCTTCCATTGCCAAAATGGACACAAGGTTCTTCTTCAAATTAGGTACATACAACACATCTTGTAATCGGATGACTTGACCTTGAGATAAATGGAGGGTCACAGTCCCTGTCCCTTTCACAGGATAGGTGGCATTATCTCCAAGGATAATTTCAAGATTATTATCCTTCTCAACCAAATCAGAAAGGGCTTCTTTATAACCAGTGAGGTGCCTTGAAGCACCACTATCAATTAACTAGACATCCAGGGTGTCGGGTGGAGATGCAGCAAAGAGGGCAAATACAAGAATAAAATCATTTCTCTTATTATCAACAACATTAGACTCACCGTACCTGGAATTTCTTGACCTCTTGAAAGGTTGCCCGTTTCCATTACGATCAGAGGGAGCCTTCCTTTTTCCTTGGAACTTGTTGTTCCTGCCATTCCTTCTCGAGTTGTTGTTGTCGTCATCCCTGGGAGAGTCCCTTCTATTAGGGCACTCTCTTGCATAGTGACCAGTCTTGTTAAAAGTGTAACATCTTCCCTTCCTTCCTGTGAGCCCTGCTCGACCATGGTTTTGATTTCTCAGGCCACCATGGTTCTTCTTCTTTGCATCAGCGGCGAAGGCAGTAGGGTCACTTCCATTACCATTAGAGGCATACTCCATCATTCTTGTTTCCTCTTGAGTGCATCTCGTCAATATTTCATCAAAATCAGGAATCACATTATTATTGAGAATAGTGGTATTGAATACATGTCAATCACGGGGGATACCTACAAGTGCAATAAGAACCATCTCTCGATCAGATATTGCTTCCCCAATAGCTAGGAGGTTATTCCTGATTTCAGTGAGCCTCATAAAATAGGGTTGAATAGATTCATCCTTACCCTTCTTGATATTCTTCAATTGATTATTGAAGAAGAGGATTTGATTAGCATTGCTAGCCCTGAACATGCTCACCAGCTTATCATACATCTCCTTAGATGTCTTCAACTCAGAAATGTAAGCAACCAAGTGCTTATGAATAGAATCCCAGATAATCATCTTTGCTTTGATTTCCCCTTTTCTATATTTCGTCTTCGTGGCAGCAGCTGCATTTGATGGAGGCTGTTGAATATTCCCCTGTACATAGTCCATGACATCTTGATCTTAGCGCCAAATCCAAGGACATCTTCCATGCATGATAATCAGACTTATCAATCAATTTATCATCAGCCTTGAAACCCTTGTAGGTTGAGGAGGCCATGTGTCCTTGATAGGATTTCTTCCTTCCGAGATAGCTTCTAACACTAGCTTGGACTCTTCGACTTTGTCTTCACCTCAGCTCTGATACCATGTTAAATTTAGATAACCATGGTGTTCTATGCTTGATGCTCTCTTCAATCTTTCTTAGGCCCAATACAAAATAGCAATCACATAAACTTGAGAGTAAAATGTTGATAGAACATAATAATAGATCAATAGAAGACAAGTCAAATATAGATCAGATTTACAATTCCTTTTGTGCAACAAAGATATGAGATATTGTGGCAGTACGGCGGTCAGCAGGTTGCTTCAACCAGCAAAGTCTTTCTCGGTCAACCAGCACTTTCATGTGTCACACCCACAGCCCTCAAAGACAGCTCATCACAAGTCAACGCAAGTCAAACCAGGGACAGCGCAGAAAAGTCAATGCATGCAGCTTCAGAAAATTCAACGCATCAAACTAGGGCTTCAGTCAAATAGCCTGGAATTCCTCGATTCTTGTGCCTAGATGTACAACCTCCTAAAATCGATTTTTTTGCAAAATATTGAGGTCAAACGAGCAAGGGTTGACCACGGTCAATGCTAGTCAACGTTGCAACGGAAAATCCATAAACATATCAGCGCAGAAAACAGAAAGCCCTAAACAAATCAGCAGCTTCGCTCCACACATGTGAGGGAAAAAGGCCTTCAAAGGCTATCGAACCAATCAGATCACAATAAGAGAATGTGTGATGAGATGATGAGAAAATGACGACCAAGTCTCTCCAATTTATATTCATCAATGAGGGTGTGTGAAACATCTCTTAGGCATGTGGGATAAATCTGGCCGAACTTGCACATGTGGAAAATGATTTCAAAATCAATGTTCTGTTCATCCAATCAAGATGATCTTTAGATCAATCTTGCACCTCTCCGAAAGAGGAATCCAACAAAAATATGACCATCGTCATATGAGCAGTGCAACATGGAGTTTGGACCTAGTTGCCCAAAATTAATAGATATCTACATGGACCAATTTAGCATTTAACTTGGTATAATACCTATTTCTAGATGGTGTGTCCTCTCTTGGAGGTAATTGTTGTATGTTATTTTCTATTTTTGGATGAGGGTAACCTCTCTTGAAGAGGATAGTGTGCACATGCCTTGATATTGTCAAACATGAATCAACTACTCCAATATTTTACCCTTTCTTGACTTGTCATGGAGTTGGTTAGAAATATGATATATTTTATTGTATGAGACTTTACTCACTCTATATAAAGAAGAGTTTATCTCCATTTCATTTGTAACCGACAGTTGGAGATTTAGGAGTTAGAGAAGTGATGAAGTATCATGCTTAGGAATTGAAGCTTGCTAGAGCTCCCTTGTACTACCATTCTTAAAGATTAATGGAAGATTCAGGTATTGATCCACTTTGATGTATGTTTTATTTATTCTCTTCAATTTGTTGTTCATGTTATTGTAGATTCTTCTTGTTCTTTTATCAAGACTTCGTAAAAAAATTATTCATCCAAGAGTAAACCAATTTGCAGAGGTTCTCCCTTTTGCTTTATTTGGTGTTTTAAACTTTTATTTCTGCACTTCCTCTCCTTACTTCTATCAATTAAGTTGCAGATTTGGAAGCACATTACAGCCACCAAACACCTATATCATTTGACTGATGAGTGACAATCTTATCCCTCGAAGACTTGCTTTCTACAACATATTTTCAACAAATATTTAAGGTTCCAGTGTATTAGATTACGCCCATTTTCCCCTTAGTACACACCTTAAAGATGAATGTACAAATAGTTTCTTCATCTACTAATTGGTGAAAGATGGTAAACAAGCCTCTTCTAGCATGAGACTTGCTTCAAAGTAGTAATTTGTGACACACTAGTTTCCCATTTATCCAATGCATTATGACTCCATTAGCCCACGACAGATAGGCACTAATTTCCTTCCATCTCTTTTCATTCCTTGTTTTTGTCCTTCATTTTCCTTTCTTGTCCTTATCCCATTTCCATTGACATCCTATTCCATAAACTACAACTACACCCGTTTTTTTTGAGGCTATCTCTTTATTAAATCGCCATTTTCCCCCATTCAATACCCTAATAATCATACCTTTTAGGGAAGCCTACTTG
This sequence comes from Pinus albicaulis, assembly GCA_034641835.2. Taxonomy (NCBI): domain Eukaryota; kingdom Viridiplantae; phylum Streptophyta; class Pinopsida; order Pinales; family Pinaceae; genus Pinus; species Pinus albicaulis. The sequence continues at coordinate 1,729,630,634 of CM076575.1, read as the reverse complement.
AGAAGGGGAAGAACCAACCAGAAGAGACAAAAAGCTACTAAGATGACAATGGGTAGCCTCAGGACTTGTCTTCGAGTTGGTGGTCGTGCTTCCTTCATCAACACTCCAAGGCCTGGACTTTCCAGGTATCTCTTTCAATTGTCCAGTTTTGGTATATGGGGCTTGGTATCCAGGAAATTTTTCGATCTGGTTTTAATAGTATTCTCTACCATGGCTTTCTGATGGTGCAATGGAGAATTTTATAGCTTAATGTGCTTAATTTTGTGTCACATGTTTTAATGTTGGTGCCCGGTAGCAAAGTCTGGTCTGTAATGGAATAATTCTTTGCCTTTGTGTTATGTGGGTCATCTGTTTGTGTCATATTGTTGCCACCAATTTCTTTTCGTTCAGTCTGGTAACAAAATTTGGTCTGTAGGTAAGGAAGCTCAATTATTGTATCGTGTGAGTACTCTTGTTGTCTCAAATTGTCTCTATAGGGTTAAAGAATACTGGCTCGAAAAGGTCCTGTGATTATACACTTTAAAGGCCACTGTCATTACCCACACTGCTTTCCAGTCACGTGCAATTGAAACCTATCAAGGGTCACTGTAATTCAGAGTTGACTTCTCTTCCTATTTGAAGAAAGAATTAACCCCATTTGGGTTTGCATACTGCAACGGATTCAGTTGGTTTGGGTGTTGTCCAGTACTGTGCTCAGTGCGTTTTGGGGATGACATAGTCCAGTTTGGAAGCTCTCCAACTTATCGCTCGGTGAGTCTATTTTTAAGTCTTGGGGTCAGTCAACCTAGTCCAGTTTTTGTGCACCTCCGAGTGACTATGCCACCTTGTCAGAGAATGCAAAGTCGTAGGGAAGGCACAAGTAGTAGTTCTATTTCTCAGACCAGACGTCTATTTGGATAGAATTCGGTGGCAACCTTGTTTGATTTGGTTTCTCCAGAGATCAGAAAGGAGATACGACACCTTGAATCTCAAGAATTTGGCGATAAGGCCTACTTCTCTGATTCAAAGGTGGGTAATCAAGATTTCAAATGGATTCCCAACCCTAGAAAGTTTAGAAGAAGAAGACCACATTTCTTACATTCTATCGCAGGTTATCAGCAGCTGGGCACCTTATTTCGCCTGGTGCTTCGTGACAAACAAGTGGATAATTACAAAGTTTTTGAAGGTTAGGAGGACATAAAACGCCTCCTAAGGACTGTTCATTACTGTTTGGTTGACATACTTATACATTTGCAAAGGGTGGAAAAGTATGTAGTGTCAGATTCGGAATCCGATTCTGCAGTGATCGATATCCAACCAGTCAACATAGCTCCACCTCCCAACATTGCTCCACCAGCTAATGGACCTCCCGTTTCGCTGGTTATCATCTCTGACTAAGGATACTATCTTGTCTGCAAAGTTTAGTTTTGGCATCTCACTTCAGCGTCGACTGCGCATTAGTGGCTTCGATGGATAACAAGACATCAACTGTTGAAATTTGGTACCGGAGGACAGGTGGTTCCCTAAGGCTTTGATCTTTGGCCTAGGGAAAAGTGTCCAAAAGAATTTAATTTTTCTCCTAAAGTAACTTTATAATTTTTTATAAAGTTAAATCTAATTTAAAAGTGACTTAAGTGATAAAGTTACTAAAGTGACTTTATAAAGTTATAAAGTCAAATATAATTTTAAAGTGACTTTAAGTGATAAAGTTACTAAAGTTAAAGTGACTTTAAATAAAGTCAATATAAAATTAGAAAGGAAAAAGTGACTTTGGAAATAAAAGACTAAGTGGGTCTTTATTAAAGTGGGTTGAATTAAAAAATGAAAAGTGAGATTTAAATGAGCATTTAATCTCAGCCCTAGATCTCAATCTATCTCAGCCATTGGATTTAGGGATTCCCCAAAAGTCACTTAGGGTTAGGTTAAAGGAGGAAAAGGAGGAAAAGGTCATTCATTTCTTTCATGAGCAGATTGGGAGAAGGAGAGAAAGAGAGCAAGGGAGATTTCTGGGCAGTGAGGAGAAGGAGACAGAAGCTTGGCACACATTCCAAGGCGATGATTAATAAGTCGTCTGAGTTTAGCACACATTCAAAGCCCAGTTACAGCACGATTTTCTAGAAAGCCGTACAGCCAACCTTTGTACGATGAAGGCGTCACAGCCGGTTAAATACAATTCGAAGCTGACAAAGGGCTACATTTGATTTGGCAATTTGTGGCCGTCTGACAAGTAGGTAAATACGTTGCTGCAATCGAGGCAAATTCCGTACAACAAGTTTTACCTTTGTCTTTGTACGAATTTGGGGATTAGGCCTATGACATTTATTGTTGTTTTGGCACAGATTTCGAGGTGGCTGTACCGCTGCATTTATTGCAGATTTTTGGGCACGAAAAACGAGGAAATCCGTACAGCATTTATTGCTGTTCCTGTTTTGCTGTTTGCACATTTTCCGAGGCGGTGGTTAAGCAATATATTTGCGGATAAGTTGTATAAGTTTGCTAGCTGATTTTTCTTGAATATTTCTCTCCCTTTGTAAAGAATTTTAGAAATAAGAAGGAGCACACCGGTAGTTTTTTCCCCGAGAGTTGTAGGGGGTTTTTCCAGGGTCACCTTGGCCAAAAATACTGAGTTATGATGTGTTGAATTACTGTTTGTTACTGCTGTTATTTTATTTCTGCATTTTCAGCATTCTGAAAAAATTTCCAGAATTTGTGTTTTCAGCAAATTTATTTTCCAGTTTATTAAATGTATGGATATGGGAAAGGGCATTTAATTATTTTGGAGTAATAAGGTGAAAACTGAAAACCGGGGTGGGAAACAGAATTTTCTACATGGTATCAGAGCTTGAGTGCTGAAGGGCAGTTTGGGACAGCAAGGAAGAAAATTACAGCTTGCTGATTTTTCACTCAGAAAATTCCAGCAAACTGATTTTTCACAAACAGCAGATTTTTACCTTTACTACAGCAGTGTTATTTTTCAGTTTTAGGACAGCAGGATGTCATTGGGACTGAGGGTGGAGGATAGGTTGGATGGGCATTCCAACTACGGCATTTGGAAGGAGAGAATGCAGAGTATCTTTGAGGAGGCAGAAGTCTGGGACATTATGGTACATACCACACAGAACCCTGTGAATGTGCCTACTGATGCTACTCAGTTGGCAGCATATAATAAAAAGAACAACAAGGGTAAGAGGCTGATTCTAGACGGAATCAAAGACCATTACATTCCTCATGTGAGAGGGAAGAGAAATGCTCATGAGATGTGGACAACATTGTCCAATCTCTACCAGAGTACCAATGAGAACCGGAAGATGGTCCTGAAGGAGAAGATGAAGACCATTAAGATGGGCAATGATAGTGCAGCTGGATATCTCACAAAGATTACTAATGTGAGAGATGAGTTGGCAGCGATTGGAGAGGCCATTCCACCCACTGAGTTGGTGTGGATTGCAGTGAATGGCCTCCCTAGTTCATGGATGAACTTTGCTGATGGGGTTTGTGCACGTGAGACCCTTCCCACATGGGAGAGGTTTTGGGATGATTGCATTCAGACAGAGATCAGGAAAGGTCGGCTTGGGGCAGCCAAGCCAGTTGAGCAGGATGAGGATGTAGCACTGTTGGCAGGACGCAAGAAAGGCAAAGGGAAGAAGCAGGCTTCCACAAGCAATGGTGGGGGCAAAGGCAAAGGTAAAGGTAAACAGGATAACTCACAGAAGGACTATTCCAAAGTGAAGTGTTGGAATTATCAGAAGATGGGACACTATGCAGTTGTGTGTCCGGAGAAGAAGAAGAAGAAGGGGAAGAACCAGAGCATGGCAGCTTCAGCAGAGGTTGAGGACTTTGCAGATCGCTTTGACCGGGAGTTTGAGTTCATTGCGTGTGAGTCTTCTAGTGCAGGATTATCTGCCATAGAGGTTCAGAGGGAGCATGCATTTCCCTCGATTAGCGGAGCATCTTCGGGTATCTGGTATGTGGACGGTGGGGCTTCACGTCACATGACAGGAGTCCGTGAGTACTTCTCAGAGCTTTCAGAGAGTGGCACTGATGTAGAGGTAGTACTCGGTGATGACAGAGTTGTTAGAGCAGTCGGTGTGGGAACATTGACATTTCAGAGGGAGTCCAAACCTCCCTTGAAGGTGTCAGATGTTCTTTATGTGCCGGGGATGAGGAAGAACCTCATATCCGTCTCAGCTTTGGAGGACAGAGGATATGAGATACTATTCAGGGGAGGACAGGTGTTGATGTATCCCAGGGGCACTCCAGCTGATTCGGCTAGAGTGATAGGTGTACGCCATGCAAAGGTGTACAAGTTTGCATTTCAGTCCCTTTTGGCATTGAGCAGTAGTACCGACAGCAGAGCTAGCAGTTCTGAGCAGTGTGAGATTTGGCACCGCAGGATGGGGCACATGCATCATGGGGCCTTGAGGACTTTGCGGGAGATCACTACAGGTGTGCCAGATTTCAGTACTGATCACTTTGATACTTGCAGAGGATGTGCGATGGGCAAGTTTGCCAAATCCCCTTTTCCCAGCAGTGACAGCAGAGCGACTAGGATACTTGATTTGATTCATTCTGATGTGAGCGGTCGGATGTCTCATGTTTCCTTGAGTGGATATGAGTACTATGTGTTATTCATTGATGATCACTCCAGGAGGACCTGGATTTATTTCTTGAAGACCAAGAGTGAGGTCTTCAAGCGGTTTCAGGAGTTCAGAGCTCTTGTGGAGACACGGACAGGTCGGAAGATCAAGTCCCTGAGGTCGGACAATGGAGGAGAGTACACCCTTGGAGAGTTTGTTGACTATTGTGCGGAGGCAGGCATTAGGAGGGAGCTCACTGTTCCTTACAACCCCCAGCAGAACGGGGTTGCGGAGAGGAAGAACGGATCCATCGGAGGGGCTGCCAAAGCCATGTTACATGATCAGGGGTTGCCATTGTTTTTGTGGGCAGAGGCCTGCAACACAGCTGTTTACTTGCAGAACAGGAGTCCGCATCGTGCCTTGGGGCACATGACTTCGGAGGAGGCTTTTTTTGGGAAGAAGCCTGATATGGGTCATCTTCGTATCTTTGGGTGCATGACATACTCCTACATACCCAAGGAGAAGAGGACCAAACTAGAGCCCACCGCAGAGAAGGGTATCTTTGTGGGCTACAGTGAGACCTCAAAGGCCTTTCGGATTTACATTCTTGCGCAGAGGAAAGTTGTTGTCAGGCGGGATGTGAAGTTCGAGGAGGACAGGGCCTTTAGGAGGTCACGGGAGTTAGAGTATCTGGATCAGCCAGACCCTCAGCAGCAGTTGAGTCAGTCGCAGGGATCCAGTGGGCAGGGATCAGGAGGATTCGGAGGTACATCTATGACGATGTCAGGTCCGTCAGTGGGGAGTGGCTCGCAGAGTCAGAGGGGTGGAGCTATGGGCAGCACGCAGAGCAGTCCACAGAGAAGTTCACTGGGGAGTCCACTGATGGACAGTTCACACGGTACCTCAGCATCTACAGGTTCAGGTGCAGGCAGGAGGACAACAGACAGACAGTCAGGAGTTCAGGCTCCTGATGTTGAGGAGGAGGAGTTTTATTCTCCAGCAGGAGAAGTGTGCTCAGCGAAGAGGAAGCCCAAGTGGCTTCGGGACACCTTGAGAGATGCCACATCTGTTGCTGAGCCTAAGAGGCCGGTCAGAGAGAGCAGACCACCTGAGAGGTTTTGTAGCTATATGGCAATGGCTACCAGCATCCTTGACTCTGAGCCTTCTAGCTATGAGGAGGCAGCTAGCCAGTAGGTCTGGAGAGAGGCCATGCGGGAGGAGTATTCTTCTATCATGAAGAATGATGTTTGGGAGGTGGTGCCGAGGCCTGAGGGCAAATCCGTGGTTACTTCCAGATGGCTTTACAAGGTAAAGCATGCTGCAGATGGCAGCATTGAGAAATTCAAAGCGAGGTTTGTGGCTAGAGGGTTCTCCCGGGTAGAGGGAGTTGATTATGAGGAGACCTTCGCTCCCGTGGCTCGATATACTTCGATTCGCTCCATTATATCGATAGCAGCAGAGATGGGTTGGAAGATCCACCAGATGGATGTGAAGACCGCATTTCTCAATGGCTTCATACCGGAGGAGGTGTACATTGAGCAGCCACAGGGCTTTGAGGTGCATGGGAAGGAGTCCCATGTGTGCAGACTGAAGAAGGCCCTTTATGGCCTGAAGCAAGCTCCCAGAGCTTGGTACTCCAGGATAGATACATACTTGCAGAAGATGGGTTTCACAAAGAGTGAGGCAGATCCGAACCTTTACTATATTGTGATAGGTGAGGAGCCTCTCATTCTGGTGCTGTATGTGGATGACTTAGTCATTACAGGTGCAGAGGGACTCATAGAGCACTGCAAAAGAGATCTTGCGGCGGAGTTTGAGATGAAGGACATCGGCTTGATGCATTAATTTCTGGGTTTGGAGGTGTGGCAGGAGGAGGGGCATTTCTTCCTGGGACAGGGGAAGTATATTGTGGACATCCTTGGCAGATTTCACATGGAGGATTGTAGACCCATGTCGACACCGATGATCACCAACTAGAAGAAGCTTCATGCTTCGGATTCCGAGTTGGTGGATCCCACATTGTACAGACAGCTGATTGGTTCCTTGATGTATTTGGTCAACACTAGACCAGATATTTGTTTTGCAGTCAACACGATGAGTCGGTTTATGTGTGAGCCTAGGAAGGTTCACTGGGTGGCTGCAAAACACATTTTGCGATACTTGCAGGGGACAGTGGATTATGGTCTGGACTACAGGCAGGGGGATGGAGTGAGATTGGCGGGTTACACTGATTCTGATTGGGCAGGTTGTGCTTCTGATAGGAAGAGCACTTCAGGGTGCTGTTTTGGGTTGGGTTAGCCCAGGTTATGTCATGGATTCAGCCCGAAGCGACGATCGATAACGTGAGTTCGTGACGAAGTATATGGCGGCCGATCCTAGCCCAGTTGTGAGGCCATACGCGCATGAAGATGTTGTTCCAGCTTATTAAGTCGTAGTTGAGACCTTGAGTGATTCTTGTGATATTGATTGCGTTAAACTCACGGAGAATCCGGTATTTCATGACAGGTCAAAGCATATCGGGATCAAATATCACTTCATCAGAGACTATGTTCAGAAAGGAGCTGTGAAGCTTGAGTATATTCCCACTGATGAGCAGGTTGCAGATATTCTTACCAAAGCCTTACCACGAGGCAAGCATGTCTACTTTAGAGACAAGATGGGTGTGGTGAGGAACACCTTCCTCGGTAAGAGGGAGTGTTGAAATTTGGTACCGGAGGACAGGTGGTTCCCTAAGGCTTTGATCTTTGGCCTAGGGAAAAGTGTCAAAAAGAATTTAATTTTTCTCCTAAAGTAACTTTATAATTTTTTATAAAGTTAAATCTAATTTAAAAGTGACTTAAGTGATAAAGTTACTAAAGTGACTTTATAAAGTTATAAAGTCAAATCTAATTTTAAAGTGACTTTAAGTGATAAAGTTACTAAAGTTAAAGTGACTTTAAATAAAGTCAATATAAAATTAGAAAGGAAAAAAGTGACTTTGGAAATAAAAGACTAAGTGGGTCTTTATTAAAGTGGGGTGAATTAAAAAATGAAAAGTGAGATTTAAATGAGCATTTAATCTCAGCCCTAGATCTCAATCTATCTCAGCCATTGGATTTAGGGATTCCCCAAAAGTCACTTAGGGTTAGGTTAAAGGAGGAAAAGGAGGAAAAGGTCATTCATTTCTTTCATGAGCAGATTGGGAGAAGGAAAGAGAGCAAGGGAGATTTCTGGGCAGTGAGGAGAAGGAGACAGAAGCTTGGCACACATTCCAAGGCAGCCGTTCAGCAAGTCCGTACAGCAGAGTTTGGCACACATTCCAAGGCAGATTTTGGCACGATTTTCTAGAAGGCCGTACAGCAGCCTTTTGGCACGATTTCCAAGAGGCCGTACAGAAGTTTCAGCACAGATTTCGAGGCAGCAAAGGGGCTGTTTGATTTGGCACGAATTTCGAGGCAGGCCGTACAGCTAGTGGCTGTACCGTTGCACGGAAATCGAGGCAGATTCCGTACAAAAAGTTTCTGCTGTCTTTTGGCACGAATTTCGAGGTCCGTACAACAGCATTTATTGCTGATTTGGCACAGATTTCGAGGTGGCTGTACCGCTGCATTTATTGCAGATTTTTGGGCACGAAAAACGAGGAAATCCGTACAGCATTTATTGATGTTCCTGTTTTGCTGTTTGCACATTTTCCGAGGCGGTGGTTAAGCACGGAAAACGAGATAAGTTGTATAAGTTTACTTGCTGATTTTTTTGCTGAATATTTCTCTCACTGTAAAAAGCATTTTTCCAGAATTAAGGAGGAGCTTTCGAACTGGTTTTCCCCAAGAGTTGTAGGGGGTTTTTCCAGGGTCACCTTGACCAAAAATTTCTGAGTTATGATGTGTTGAATGACTGTTTGTTACTGCTGTTATTTTATTTCTGCATTTACAGCATTCTGAAAAATTTCCAGAATTTGTGTTTTCAGCAAAATTTATTTTTTCAGTTGTTGAATGTATGGTTATGAGAAAGGGCATTTAACGATTTTGGAGTAATAAGGCGAAAACTGAAAACCGGGGTGGGAAACAGAATTTTCTACATCAACCTGGGAAACTGATGGCTGGCCTTCATTGGGCTCTCATCTTTTTGTACTGGATGGCATTTCTTTTTGCAATTTTGTAATTTGGTACTCAGAATCTTTCCACTTCTTGTTTGGGCACATATCTGTAGCTACCTGGGCAATGTTTTGTAATACAATGATAAATGATGATCAAGGTAGTCTTTCTGCTTTTCTGGAAGCTTTGATGACACTTAGAGATATCTGGTTAGAGTTTTTGCACTCACAGATTAGCCCTTTTTGATAAGCATGTCTTCACTGTAAAATCTTTTTATGAATGAAAATTTTGTACCGGCTTACAAAAAAAATAAACACAATGGCTAGCCTTCCTATGTTGCACAAGATTAATCCCCTTGATGCTTGGTACTTTACATCATACAAGAGTGCTAGATTTTGTTGTAACTTGTAACATACTATATAAAAGAAAACAAACAAATAAATAAATGTTTTGTCAAAACTACAATTTGCCCTCAGCTGGAGTCCTACCACACTTTGAATCCATTCCAAGAAATGTAGCTAATGCTCTTACTTTCTGACGAAAACATGGTGCACCGGAATCCACTACAGAATGGGTTACGGCCCAAGCCACTACTGGAAATGGAAATTTTTCACTCTTGCAGAAAGAAATCCAGACTCCCAAAACATCTCAATACAACAGTCATGACATGGCTTCAAGAAGGAGGATGACGGTTGTGAACAGAAAGATGAAGGAGTCCTTGTCACTGTACTGGAAAGGACATGCATCCTAAACATTTCAGGCAGATCATAATTCTACCTAGTAGGCCTATTATGTTTGTCAATGGGATAAGTATCACCAAAATATGAAGAGACAACTGATTGCACAGGATCCAGACACATGGCAGTCATCAGTTACTCAAACAATTACCCGACATATGACAGTCATCAGTCAATAAAAATAATTACTTCAAATATACATAAATAATAAAAGAAAACAGAAAGGTAAGTTAGCACTCACTTGACAAACATCTACGATTATGGAATCATTGCGTGCAATATGGTTAGCCCAATATTCATCTGCTACCGCCTCCTCTGGCCTCCCATCAGCATCCTTTGACTTAATGTATGGTTTGTGTTTCACACGATTTAGATCCTCATGAAGTCCATCCAACAAAAAAGCAAGTAGCTCCTGGTGGGTACATGCAACGTAACGAGCAATGACAAATCATGTATATTGTATATCAAACCCACAGACAACGTTTTTCAAAACAGAAACACAATAACCTATATATTCAAAGGTATATTCCTAAATAATAAAACGGACAAGGATTTTGGTCATTACAGATCGGCAAGTCTATTCATCACTTCTACAACTTGTAAGGATTTTAGTATTTTACTAACTTGTGAATCATGCTGGTTATAGCCACTGAACTGAGGTGCAAAACGAGCAAGTTTTACTTTAAATGGACGAGGCGCAACTGGTGTCCTTCCAGGAGACCAAAGTTTCCTTAAGAGATCCCCAAATGCTAAAGCAAGTTCACCCTACACAATGACAGCCGAAAGAATAAATGAACAAAAGACATCAAATCACAGGAATTATGAGGTCAGAAATCAAAGGCCAATAAACACGAAAAACATGTAACTTGAACAACTTCCATGATTCATCAAAGAAATCACAGATAGCACTTAACTTTTCATGTGCCTTGGAAATAAATTAAAGCTTTGCAAGTGATTTTTCAACAAAATATATAGACCTCTAAGACAAGATCTAACTGGTTTCAGATACTTACAACCATACCCAAAGGATTCTGCCAATTTATTTCCTCGCTATAATCTTCCAGAAAGTATCTCACCAACTCAGGTGTATGAACTAGGCACTGAATAGCACTGTTCATGAAACAGGTATTCCCAAGGTTCTGCAGTCCAGTTAAACCTGCAGAACCCCCCCTTACACTAGCACTGCTAATTCCATATCCACTATCCAAATCCCTTGAAGGTGAGTTCAGAAGCTGACATTGTGACAATTGTGGACTGCAGCTTCTTGAAATACCCTTGCTTATAGATGGCCCCCCTGCAATAGATATGCCTGACCTAGAAGGTTCTACAGGTACAAAAGTCGACTCTTTTCCTGTTGAACCATTCTCATGCACGGAGCTTTGACATCCATCAAGCTGTGATCCATCTGTTTGTACCTCCAAAAGAATCTGCAAATAAAAGTAATTTATCAGATAGAATGGTAGGTCTTAAAGAAATTGTCAGGGAAGACCCAAACATTGAGGTCACTCATGTGACTATGTTTTAGAATGCAGGTTCAAGAGACTGATAACAGCCAATTTGAAAGCGAAAAAAACTCATTAAAGGGCTTAAGATGCTTGAGAATTTATTTGTAGCGAAATATTTAAAAAGGCAAAGAATGAGACACAAAACGAAGATGATAAATACATGTATGAATTTTTTTAAGGGTCCTCATAAAGAAATACTATCAATGAGAAAAATCATGTAATAATAACAATAATTTAACTAAAGTAGGAAAGGCACATACAAAGATATGAGTGAGAACTTTGTAATTTCTAGTTCTTAATCAGATGAAACATGTATATGTTGAAAAATTGTGTAGCTACGGTCAGTATTTTCATTGGAAAATAATGGACACAATCCATATTTTTTACTTTGACCAAGTCTGCCTCAAGAAGGATAAGTCGGCTCACATGTGTGAAAAGGAACCTCCTCAAACACATATAAATAAGGCATCATTAGAGCTCATTTTGGAAATCTCATCATCACACAATTCGATCTGAAAATTGCAGAGGTTAATCCACACATCCGAAGCAGTCAAGGAGACATTTCAGACCTATGTTGACCAGCTTCTTTCTATCTGTTTTGACTTGATTTGACTTGCGTTGACCTGGGCTATTTGGTATTTGTTTGACTGAGGTTTTGAAGATTAGAACTTGGAAGCCGCAGCCTAGAAGTTGGAACCCGCAGCTTAGAGTTGGAACCCGCAGCTTGGACGATGGATGCCCGACGCCAGACGGTTAATAACTTTAGTCTTTGACATGTCTAGGACTCTAGACTCTGGTGACTAGTCTAATAATAAAACTAGAGAGAAACCCGATATGAATTGTCCCTTGTTATACAACTGACCAAGCCGAGCAAAACAAAAACAAAGTATGAGATATGCGTTGCCTCAGGCATGATCTACTTGTTTATAACTTGCAGCCCTATCCATACATGGATTTTTGGAAAGTTTCAGGCTTTCAGCAAATTTGCGTTGATAGTAGATACCGTGTTGAAATTTCTCAAATCATGGTAACAGATTCTACACTTCAAAGAACAACTAAACCTTAGCTTAAAACTGACGTCTGGAACATAACAAAACTGCAATCTCTGAATACTAGAATCGAAAAACACATGGTGTTGGAAACACTAAAAGGAAATACATGGAAAAACGATGCTCTTAAATCTGCATCACTGTTTTATTAAATCTGGAACTCTAATCATTAATGTTGTAGCTTAAAGCTTGCACAATGTTGTGCCCTTCATCCCTTTTATAGAATCAAAAATGAGGGAAGATAAACTTTATGTTCTCTCAACCTTTCAAAACTCCACAGTAGACCCTGTAGTACCCTTAGTTGAATTGTTAGTATCACTGTCTGAGACTCTAATGTCTTTGTGCTCACTACATGTTCCTTAGCAATAGTTTCTCTATCTGCAGTGCCTCCATCCTTCGTATTATCTTCCAAGATTACATATTACTTGTATCCTCATGAAGCCCTGGCCATAATTTATCATCACTAACACGATACATCTTGTCCTGGTTGTCTACATTTTGCATTGTCCAGCTGTCTCAAATTTATAGCTTACTTCTAGGAACCTCTAGAATCTAGATGGTAGAGAATGGCCATTTATGTAGGGTGGCAGATGCACATAAGATTAAAGAGACATGATGCAAGCAGCAAACCACATTAACAATTACCAAATAGACTCAAAGTTCAAACATAATTAATAAAACAAAATCACAAATTCAGAAACCATGCTACAGATTTAATGAGGCCTACCTGACCCTTCTTTCAGCTTTAAGGTTGGTCCAGTATTTACTATTGCACTGCAGGCTGCCTTCTAAGTTCTGTAGAATTTATTTTCTCTTTGTTCCGTTGCACTTGTTCTTAACTTCTTCGTTGAGATTGCATTGTGACCCATCAATTTTATTTTGCAGATTAATTTACATCATCATTCATGGCAACTTCAAGTTCAACCATTTGTGAGGCAGAGACAGTGAAACATGAAATTGAATCTCCCCTAAAGTTGATCCAAAGTCACCACTTTAGAAATATGTAACTATTGTTGGGAAGATCAAAGGAGGAGAATCATTGGCATGGGTTTGTGGTGAGTGTAAGGAGGAGTATAAGAGATCATACACACATGTTAAAGCACATTTACTTGGGCTAAAGGGAAAGGGATTTGAATATGCAATGGCCCACTTAAAGAGAATGGGACAGATAGAAATGGTTTAAGCAAGGCAAAACTTGCAAAATATCAGAAAGAACAAGAAGAGGTGGATGCTAAAGAAAATGAGGCAAATCTCGTTTCTCAATTAAAACATTCAACAAAGTTGGGAGCATCTTCATCAAAGCCTCCACTTCACTCTCATGGAATTGTTGGTTCAAAGAGGTCTAATTTGGCACCTTTTGAAAAGAGTTTTAACAATAATGCTTGAGAGACGGAAAATGCAGCTATAGGTCAATGCATTTATGCAAATGGTCTTCCCTTTAACCTTGTGCGATCTCCTTACTGGGAAAAGATGATAAATGAAGCTCCAAAAGGGTTTCAAGTGCCCTAAATATGAGAAGGTACGCACCACAATGTTGAGTGTTAAAAAGTTAGATTTTAGGGCTAAATTAAGCCCCAAACGTAATTCATGGCACTTTTCTGATGGATGGAAAGATCAAAAGAATAGGCCTTTGATCTATGTGATTGCTCAGAGCCCAAAGGGGTCAATATTTTTGAAGGCAGTGGACTGTGAGGGGCAGATGAAAGATTCTAAATTCATTGTTGCCATCTTGATTAAAGCAATTGAATTGGTGGGGCCAGAAAATGTTGTCTAGATAATAACTGACAATGCAACGATGTGTAAAGCGGCACGCCTAATTATTAAAGGAAAATATCAACACATCTTTTGTACCCCTTGTTTTGTACATTCATTGAACCTCATATTGAGCAAGATGGGAAAGCAAATTGAGTGGATTCGAGTTATTTTTTAAGAGACAAAAGGAATTCAAGCCTTCATCACAAACCACCACATGTTCCAAGGCATCTACAAGGAATTTGCAAAGTTGGAGCTCCTTAAGGTACCTAAACTTCAAAGTTTATTTCATAAATTCTAATTTTTATGACTCTAAAATATGTAAATTGGATTCTCAAATGTCATGATTCGTGAATATGAGAAGGTCTGCACCACAAGGTTAAGTGTTGAAAAGTTAGATTTGGAGGCTAAATTAAACCCCATTCGTAATTCATGGCACATTTCAGGGGTGTCCATCAGTTCTTATGGATGGAAAGATCAAAGGAATAGGCTTTTGATCTATGTGATTGCTCAGAGCCCAAAGGGGGCAATGTTTTTGAAGGCAATGGATTGTGAAGGACAGATTAAAGATTCTCAATTCATTGTTGACATCTTGATTGAAGCAATTGAATTGATGGGGCCAAAAAATGTTGGCCATGTAATAACTGACAATGCAACGATGTGTAGAACAGTAAACCTAATTATTGAAGGAAAATATGAGCACATCTTTTGGACCCTTTGTGCTATACATTCATTGAAACTCATGTTGAACAAGATGGGGAAGGAAATTGAGTGGTTTCGAGATATTTTGAAGAGGCAAAAGAAATTCAAACATTCATCAAAAACCACGTCCCAAGGAATCTACAGGGAATTTGCGAAGTTGGAGCTCCTTAAGGTACCTAAACTTTAAAGTTTATTTCATAAATTCTGATTTCTATGACTCTAAAATCAAATATGTAAATTGGATTCTCAAATGTCATGATTCGTGAATCATAATAGTTATTCAATCAAATTATGATTTTTAATTTATTGAAACATTGGCAATTTGGCACCTGCAAGTTGTCGAGACTCGTTTTGCTTCTCACATCATAGTCTTAACAAGGCTTATGTAGGTGAAAGATGCATTACAATCAATGGTATGCAGTTCTCTTTGGAATCAATGGAGGCAATCCCAATCTGATAAAGCACAAACAGTGAAAAAGTTGGTTGTTGATGATGAATGGTGGGATAAGGTGGATTACCTCTTGGCATTTACTAAGCCAATGGTGAATTTGCTCTATATGTTTGACACAGATATGCCTAATTTGAGAGATGTGTATGAGGGCATTGATTCCATGATAGAGAAGATAAGGGTGGTTATAAATGCCAAGGAGAATGGCCCAGATGAATTATTTCATAGAACTAAAAAATATATTGACCAAAAGGTGGAACAAGATGACCACCCCATTGCACCTTTTGGCCTATGCAGTTAATCCAAAATATTATGCTGCAGATTTGCTAAGTGGTCCAAAAAGAACCACACCAAGCAAAGACCCAGAAGTCTCACAAGGATTTAAAAAAGCTTTTAGAAAGCTTTTTGTAGATCTTGAAATTGGGCTTCGGATTCGTTCAGTGTTTGTTCATTTTGTGGGACCAGAGGGTTGGGGTTCTGATATTGATTGCATGTAGGACAAGAGGGCAATGAGTCCAATTGAAAGGTGGAACTACAATAGTAACATCTACTCCAAATCATGGAGTATGGCAGAAGTGTTGGAAATATTGAGAGGCGAGGTGAATCAGTATTTTTTTTACTAATGTTACTTTACCAGTTAAGATTACTTATAAACAAAACACAAAATGAACAATGATAAAATAAATACTTTTATTAGTCAATAAATGATGAGGACTTCAATCCTCTTTTTACAATGAATCAAGTACAATAATAGTTTAGGGCTCCAACCCTAGATGAAGACTACAATCTTTTAGCAAACCAATCTCCAACATGTATGGTGCCAAGCTCCAACTTGGTCTTTATGAGGCTCGAACCTCTAGGGCAACAACCCTATCTTCCACAAGGCTCCAACCTTGTCTTTATGAGGCTCCAACCCTTTCCACTGGTTGAGGCTCCAACCTAGTCTTCTTGAGGACTCCTACACTCTAGGGCTCCAACCCTCTCAATCTGCTTCAACTTCTTCAAGGTAGTTTTAATGGTTCTTCAAGGCTTCCCAAAATCTTCTGCAACAAGCCTTGACAATATCTTCAACAATGCTCTCAACCAATTTTCAAAATACTTTATTCATCAATGACGACTTTAGCAACCACAGCAAGTATCTCCAAAACTTTTCATGATATCCAAACAATTTCCTCCAAGGTCACTCCATGAGGGCTTCAATCATGCATCAAGGTTTCTCAAACTACTTCAATTAGGATTTCCAAAGACTTCTTTCAAGAACGCTTCAATTAGGGTTTCCAAAGAATTCTTCAAGAACGCTTCAATTAGGGTTTCCAAAGACTTCTTCAAGAACGCTTTGATTAGGGTTTCCAAAGGCTTCTTCAAGAATGCTTCAATCAAGGATGCTACTCAATTTTTTGATGCCTACCACAAGAAATCTTCTCTACCATGCATCAACTCAGCTGCAATGGTGTCTCCAAGACTTTTCATCTATACAAGGAATTAAGTCTACACCATTAGGTCCACAATGATCTCTTTAATAATGACTTCAACAGAGGTTCCCAACAAAATGTCTACAATGCTCCAAGATCAACTTCTGCAAGGTTCTTTAAGAATATTTGCTCCAAAAGATATCATCAATAATGAATCATTCAAGTTGCCTTCTGATCTACTTAACAAGTCTGCTCAAAAGTCTTCAAGGGCCTGCTCCAAAGGTGTCAAATTTGCTCAAGGGAATCTGCTTCAAAACTTACCACAGATCTGCTTACAAAAAGTTGTCCAAGTGAGTTTTACCAAGCTTAAAATCTCCTTGATCAACAATGTTTTTATGAGTGCTCCAAAAATACTTCAATGAATGCTTAGATCATCAAGAGAACACTTCAGAAATATTTTCTAGAAATAAGGTCTATCATCAATTGTTCATAGTTTGGAATAGGTCAGAATCAAGGTTGTTAGGAAACAGCGCCCACCCCTTCGAATCGCTCCTGAAGCACGCTCCGAGTCACCTTTCAAATTCAAACTTCAAAATTGTCATATATTGTTTACAAAAATTATCATAAGAAATATGAAAGAGTCAAGTTTCAAATATTCAACAGTTATAAAAACTTAAAAACTACTAGAAAATAGAAAAGACTAGTAAATTGTAAATCTATTTTATCTATTGGTTGGCCCCTTGCTACGCCCACAAGAAATGTCTAATTTGTGAGAACCATGAGGCAATGGTGGTCTTCTAGTAGTCTCCCGAGTACCACGACCATCACTAGAAGGCAAAGGGCCACGTCAGGATGTAGGTGGAGGCTGAATTTGCAAAGGAACAATAGTTGGAAATCGAACTAGCACTAGCACCTACACTGTTGCTGGATGGTGGGACTGGCCCTAAGTGTGGCAGTGGCATGGCTACTATTGCTTCATCCTCATCCCTCAAAAGTTCTACTTCCAATTCTTCCATATGTACAGTGTCGTCCTCCAAATTATCGTCCTCTGGGTTGTTGTCCCAAACTTTAAATGATTGATCCTCATAAACCCGATCACAATAATGACTCAACAACCTCAAGTTGTAGTGCACATAAACCAAGCTTTCTGTTCGGTTTTCATTCAGCCTGTTTCTTCTCACATTATGGATGAAATTGTAGGTGCTCCAACACCTCTCTACAGAAGAAGTATTTACAACTTGTGAGAGAACTTTTTTTGCCAACTTTGGCAGAAGTCCCATGTCACCATATGCTTCCCACCATGTGAAAGCATCAAATCTGTCTCTATATTCCATTACATGGAAAGAACCAAAGTTACCAGTTCAACTGAAGTATCTGCCTAATTCAAGGCGTAATTTAGCACACTCCTCCCTGTCAGGGACCAACTTGTCTAATGCTTTCATGTATCCCTCTTGTACCTTTAGATCTGTGTGAGGTTTGATCCTAACTCCACCTCCAAGAGCTGGTTGGCCCAACCAAGATGGAGAGTAGTATTTTGGCATAAGGATATACACCAAGGCATGTAGTGGAACATTAAGTTTATTCCACCGTGCACACACACAGTCGTGAATCATTGAATAAAAGTTGGGATCATTTTCCTTAACAACATCTTTTATTTGCCCCAACATGCTATCCATCTGCTCATACACCTCCCCAATCACTGGTTTATTTGTATCTGAAAAGCGAATCATGTGATAAATGGGCTTGGTGAAATTCAAAATTTCCCTCACACGTGCCCAAAACAAAGGATCAAGAGCGGTCTCCTCCACTTGTTCAAAACCTTCCCTGTCAACTATTGTTGCTGCCCTATCCTTTAATACCTACCAGTGTGGACTTGATACCATGGCTACCAATGACTCTCTTTACCTTCAAAAGGCACTTGAATGTGAGGTAATAGCTAGCAAATCTAGTCTTTGCTATCTTCAACAACTCCAATCTTGAGTGAGTAAGGAAAAGCCCATGGGTATTGCTATGATTTGTAATAAATTTTATCATTTTTTTACCTCTCTTGTACAAACCACCAAGCCATCTGTATTGAGGCTGTTTGTTTTTAATTATATCATGCATCAAAAGGTTCATTGCGTGAACCAAACACCCAGACCAAAATATGTTGGGGTGTTTATCCTCAATAATTGCTCCCGCTACCTTACAATTAGCAGTATTATGAGTGATAACTTGGACGACATTGTATGGCCCAATATGTTCAATTGTTTCAAGTAATGGTTCTGCAATGTTAATGTCGGTCTTGAACTTATCTGAATAATCATACACTGAAAGGAATATTGCACCACTAACAAACACAGCAAGAACACTTATCAATGGCTTTCCTTTTACATTTTTCCATCCATCAGATACAATGGACACCCCATGCTCATTCCAAGAACTTCTTATCCTACTCAAAGAATGAGTTATTTTTTTCTTTTTCAAGATCAAGTCCCACGATTCTGGCCTTGTCATACCCAAGGCTCTTGTATCCTTTGGGGGCATCATTAATGGCAGAAACCATTTCATGCCAATAAGGTGAGCGAAGAACATTGAATGGTACCCCACATGCATAGAGAAACCGGAAAATTTTTGAATCCACATCACTCCTAGACCCTTCGTCAAGGAAATCAGATATGGTTCTACGCCTTAAGGAGATGTTTGTTCCAAGTGTGCCTCCATATCCACTACCATGGGTGGAAGTTGATGGACTTCTTTGTCCATGATGTGATGGACCTGATGGTGCATAAGATTCAATGAAACCCCTAGATCTTTTAGATTTGTGTTGGGCAGCCTCATCTTCCTTTCTGAATTTCTCTCTATCTGTTGTTGGCACACTTACACAAATTTTGATTCCTATATTTTTATCTCCATCCCATGGCATTTTCCCACAAAGGTGCCTTCTAGCACGGGTGTATGAACCTGTGTATATTCTTTATTGCAATGGGGACAAAGAATTTAGTGGTTCCACCCCCTTTCCCTCCTTCCTTCCTTTGAACATATTTCCACAATGGTGTTTGACTTTGGTCATGTTTAGCTGGTGTCTCTGTGGCCTCATGTTTTCCTCTCCTCCCTTCCTCCTCAGCATACTCCTCTTCAATATTTTCATCAAATCCACTATAACCCACTTCTTCATCCACCTCCTCTGGAATGGGCCTCTTTCTTCTACTCTCCAACACCATAATAACAAAGAAAGGAACCAACATGAAGAAAACCCCAAGCCATATAGCCATGATGTTTCAAGTTTCAAGTTTCAAGTTTTTAGCCAGCAAAAAAATGGATGAATGCCAAATGGGAATAGGAAAAAATTGCAACATAGAAAAAAACAATTCAATTTTTCACTTTTCAACACATTAAAATGCAACATAGAGAAAAAAATTCAAGTTTTCATTTTTGAACAACTTAAAAATGCAACTTGGAAAAAAAAAAAATAGAGTAGAGAGTCCTACCTCTTTGTCCTTCAATCCTCCTTGCTCTCTCCAAGCTCCAAGCTCCTTGCTTACTCCTCTTGCTCTCTTGCTCTCTCCTCTCCTCTTGCTCTCCTTGCTCTCTCCTTGCTCTCTCCTCTCCTCTTGCTCTCCTTGCTCTCTCCTTGCTCTCTTGAACAAACAATAAACAAATGAGGAGAGGGAGAGCTTTTATTAATGGAGGGAGCGCTCGGGGAGCGTTCCCTCCCGAGCGCTCCCTGAAACTCTCCCTAAAAACCAGGGAGCGTTTTTTCAGCGTCGGGAACGCGCTCCCAAAACACTCCCGAACAAAGTGCGTTTTGGAAGTGGGGTCGAGGGGGGGGTCGCTTCCCAGTAACCTTGATTACCATGAAATGACTCAGGATGTTTGAGAGTTGTTCCAACCTCATTGGATTTCATATGGAGAAAGTAGAATTTTAGATCTCACTCAAAATCCAGCAGACTTATTAGTTTTCCAGTATTTCAGGATTAGGGGGATTGCAATGTTTCCATTGGATTTTGTCATGTACTAAGGTATTTAATCAAGAGCACCAAGCCCTTTATGTACCTTGATGTTAGAGACATTGGTTGTCAAACTCCTTTATCATGACCCTACTAAAAATGTGCCCATCACTCAAACAAAATCTTAACTTGACGTGCTACATTTTTTCTATGTTAATTGCTTAGAGGGTGATATTAATGACAAAGATCCCAAGATAGGCAATGATTTTGATGATATGTAGCTATTTGTTGTAGCATGATTTTTTTGGATGTTAGAGGCCATCTAGAACCTATTTGTTGAT
Source organism: Pinus albicaulis (assembly GCA_034641835.2). NCBI lineage: Eukaryota > Viridiplantae > Streptophyta > Pinopsida > Pinales > Pinaceae > Pinus > Pinus albicaulis. The sequence continues at coordinate 1,729,610,130 of CM076575.1, read as the reverse complement.
GTTTTTTCAATTCAAAGATGGATTGCACTCAATGCTATTTTGGTTATTTGCACCCTTGCATGTTATATAAATGAGAACTTGTAACTTGTGGACGTGGTTGATGAAGATTATAACTTCTAGATGATTGATGTTATATGGTTTAATCCATGTTTTTATGATTTTTATATCTAATTCATCATTCTAGATGCTTTTGTTGACATAGATACATCAAATTATATACAAATATATTATATAAAAATTCGCTCCTAATTTGCTCCCGACTTGGGAGCTTTTGAAAATGTCGCTCCCCACTCCCGTTTTTTCTCCTGCTCCCTGCTTCCGCTCCCGCTCCCAAGTGAACATGGTCATAATTGCTTCAATAGGTCTTCTTCAAAGGTCTTGTGGTAGATAAATTTGGCAAAGGCAATGTAATTAGAACAATGTAACAATGGATTTAGGGTTTATTAAAACAATATAAGGATTTAGGGTTACATGAATTAGGGCTTCAATAATGTTAGAATTTGATCATGTAGCTAGGGTTTCAACAAGAATGCTTAGGGCTAGGGTTTCTCCAATTATGCTAAGGTTAGGTTTTACATTTATGGTACTTCAACAATTAGGGTTTAACAATTCATGCAAGGGTTTTCACTTAGGGTTAGCATTAGGGTTTCCATAAGGCTAGGGTTTCTTCATATTCAACAATGACATCACCATATTGACATCAATGACAACTTTGACCAACAATTAGGACCTCAATAATGTTAGAGTTTGATCATGTAGCTAGGGTTTCAACAAGAATGCTTAGGGTTGGGGTTTCTCCAATTATACTAGGATTAGGGTTTACATTTAGGAGACTTCAACAATTAGGGTTTAACAATTCATGCTAGGGTTTGCACTTTGGGTAGTGTTAGGGTTTCCTCATCTTCAACAATGACATCATCATATTAACCTCAATGACAACTTTCATGAAAAATCTCCCCCTTCGTCATTGATGGCAATACTCTCCTCCTTCAGCATTCTCTCCCCCTTTGACATCAACGGAAAATGAGGTGCTTTTCCCGACAATGTCTTTCCATCAAGCACTCCCCCTATCATGTTTTTTCCTTGTCATGTTGCTCCCCTTGTCATCATGTTGCTTATTTTGTCATCTTCATGTTGCAACTTGCTCCCCCTGTCATCATGCTTCTCTTCTTTTGACAAAGTGGTCCAACAGATGCATTTCTTCAAGTGATCAGTCAGCTACGCCCACTGCCTGCATAAACTACTCTTGCTCTCTTTTTGCTTATGGAACCCAAGACTGGAAAAAATTTGTTGCTTTGCAATCGAGTGCAACGCATCTTCAACAATGATTCATCGGATCTAGTGGAGACGAGATCATGTTATTTCTTGCAAGAATAGTCATTGTCATAACCTCCCCCTAACAATATGCATGGTCTTCATCTTAATAGGTAGAATTCATAATATCAAAACTTGATGAAATATCACTTATGCCTATGATGTCCTTATCTCAACAGCATGGATTGATGTCTTAAGTATTCAAGACACATTCCAAGTGTTCTCCTTCTGGTTCAGCTTGCTTCCTTCTCCAAACTTGTGTAACTCTCTTTAGATGCTTGGCTGACATGTTTTTAGATTGTTTAGGGACCCAATCCAAGTTGCAATCACGAGCCATATGTCCAATATTATGACATTTGAAGCATTCAGTTTTGCACATGAGTGAGGGGGTATAATTTCTTCCAGCAAATTTACTTCTGGAAGGCTGATAGGATTCCTTATAGATGCCCTTCGTATATGCCCTACAATCCTTTGCCATGTGCCCAAAATTTGTACAAGAGTAACAATAACAAAAAAATATACTTTGGTACCTAGAAGATGGGGATTGCCTTGATGTACTTTTGAAGTCATTATGCCTTGAGATTCTTTGATGATATCAATCACCTCTTGCATTTCTGATACCATTTCCATATCTTCTTGGAGTAAAGGTTCTTCCAATGTCATTTTGACTCCTCTCCTTGCTTCTATTAGAACTGGGGGCATTAGCATCATTTTCAAGCTTGTCGACATCCTTGTTCTTTGATGCATTAGGGTTTGCATCATTTTTGCTAGAAGACTCACTTGAATATCCTAGACCAAATTTGTCAAAAGATCTTTGACTGCTGAGAATGTCACCCAAGGCTTGAGAATTTTTCAAGTTCTTGTTCCACAGATTGACTTCTTTTCTTAAAGAGACAATTTTTTCTTTCATCTTCTCACAATCTTCAGCTTTATTTGCTAGTTGGTTCTCCATTTCATCCTTCATCCTTGTTGTTTCATATGCTTTGATTTTAAAAGAGATGACATCTGATTTAATCTCTTCATCCTTTTCTTTTAGTTGATATGCCATAGTCTTCTTTTCCTTCTTTGCTTCATCAACTTTTCCTTTGAGGAGGATCAATTCTTCCATTAGATCCTCAACTTTAGCTCCTTGCATTTGTTTCTTTGCTTCCTCTAACTGAGCTTTTAGGGAGGTGACTTCTTCTTTATATTGACCAATCCTGCTTCAAATTTACTCAAGTCCTCAAGTCTTTCTCAAGATGGCTTGACAAAATGTCTTCCTTTTTATTTGTTGCTTCCAATTGGGTTGTCAAGGAAATTACCTCTTCATTGTGGTTTTTTTCTCATTTTGATGTAGTTCTGCCTTAAGTTTGTTGAAATCCTTACCTCTTTCTTGTACTCGATGCCTTATAAGGACAACTTCCTCATTTATCTTGTTAAGGTTATGATCACCATTTTGTACCTGCTTCTTGAGCTCCTTATTTTCCTTTTCAAAATGCTTATCTCTGCTAGGGCAACTTCAATTTTTGCCTTGAGATCTTATTTGAGGTTTTCTTCATCTTCCAAGTCTTCCTTGCTCTTGGTGTCTTCAACTTTGCTTTTGACTATCTTCTCTTGTTCTGGATCATCCTTATGCTCTCGGCTTTCATCATTTGAGGTTATGAGCAAAAGTCCTTTTGAATGAAGATCTTGAAGATGACATCTGACAGCTGATATAAATAGGAAAATCTCTTCATCCTTTTCTATTTGTTGATATGCCATAGTCTTATTTTCCTTCTTTGCTTCATCAACTTGTCCTTTGAGGAGGATCAATTCTTCCATTAGATTCTCAACTTTAGTTCCTTGCATCTGTTTCTTTGCTTCCTCTAACTGAGCTTTTAGGGAGGTGACTTCTTCTTTATATTGACAAATTTTTGCTTCAAAGTTACTCAAGTCCTCAAGTCTTTGTTCAAGATGGCTTGACAAAATGTCTTCCATTTTCTTTGCTACTTCCAATTAGGTTGTCAAGGAAATGACCTCTTCATTGTGTTCTCATTTTGATGTAGTTTTGCCTTAAGTTTGTTGAAATCCTCACCTCTTTCTTGTACTCGATTCCTTAAAAGGACAACTTCCTCCTTTATCTTGTCAATGTTATGATCACCATTTTGTACCTGCTTCTTGAGCTCCTTATTTTCCTTTGTCAAACTACTTATCTCTTCTAGGGCAGTTTCAAGTTTTTCCTTGAGATCTTATTTGAGATTTTCTTCATCTTCCAAGTCTTCCGTGCTCTTGGTGTCTTCAACTTTGCTTTTGGCTATCTTCTGTGGTTCTGGATCATCCTTCTGCTCTCGACTTTCATCATTTAAGGCTATTAGCAAAAGTCCTTTTGAATGAATATCTTGAAGATTCTCCCAAAGCTCTTTCGCTGATGAACATTTTTCCATTTTAACTTTTACAAGATCTGGTAGGCCACTCAAGATTGCCTTTATTTCTACTGCATTATGTTCCTTGGACTCTTCTTCCATTGTGCTTCCGGTAGCTATTGATTCCCAAACTTCAAAACCTTGAGCCATTAAGCAATTCTTCATTCTTGCCTTCCATATATCAAAGTTTCCATTGAATGTGGGGGCTTTGCACATCTGATTTTCATATGAGTTCTTGACATCTTCAGATGGTTAGGAGCCTTTCTTTCATGATTTTGTCATTTGTGTTCTAAGGATCTCCTTCTAGTTGTTAGGCTGACACTGAACGTATTGGCTCTAATTCCAATTGCTGGAAATACTGAGGGGGCGTAAATCAATATTTCTTTTACAAATGTTATTTTACCAGTTAAGATCACTTATAAACAAAACACAAAAAGAACAATATAAAATAAAAATTTGTATTAATCAATAAATGATGAGGACTTCAATCCTCTTTTTACAACGAATCAAGTACAATAATAGTTTAGGGCTCCAAACCTAGATGAAGACTCCAATCTTCTAGCAAACCAATCTCCACCCTGTATGGTGCCAAGCTCTAGTGTGGTCTTTACGAGGCTCCAACCCTATCTTCCACAAGGCTCCAACCACTAGGGCTCCAACCCTTTCCACTAGTTCAGGCTCCAACCTAATCGTCCTGAGGACTCCTATCCTCTAGGGCTCCAACGCTCTCAATCTGCTTCAGCTTCTTCAAGGTAGGTTTAATGGTTCTTCAAGGGATCACACTTAATCATGTAAACTTTTTGTAATTTTTTCGTTTCTTTTTCTTTGGTGTATCAGTTGTGGAGCTTTGAGCTCTTCATAGTGGTAGGCCTTTAGGCTGATGTGGCTGTAAACCAGTGTTTTAAAAACCGGCCGGTTTGAACCGGTAACCGGCCAAACCGGCCGGTTAGATAGCCCACCGGTCGAAACCGGCCAGGCAACCCGGCTACCTAGGGCATTTCGCCTGTTTTTTGAAAAAACCGGACCTAACCGGCCGGTTTCGTTCCTAACCGGCCGGTTAGGTGCTAACTCATCCGCGGACCCACATTTTCGACGGCAGTTATGTTTTAGGGCTGATTTGGAGCCAATGGGAGGGTTCATTTAGCTACTCTTTCCCCATGTGGACCCACGCACGGCCAGAAATGAGTTTTAGGGCTGATGTGGAGGTAAGGGAAGCATTGACATTTCATGGTAATGTTAAATTCTTAAAGTAAAAGTGACATTGTCACTTTTACTTAAATTTTTAACATTACCATGAAATGACTCAAGATGTTTAAGAGTGGTTTCGACCTCATTGGATTTCATATGGAGAAACTAGAATTTTAGGTTTCACTCAAAATTCAGCAGACTTTATGGTTTTCAGGGTTTCATGGTTTCGGAATTTGCAATGTTCCCATTTGATTCTATCATGTGTAAGGGTATGATAATGGCATTTGATCAAGAGCATGAAGTCCTTTAAGAACCTTGATGTACCCTTCAATCAAAGGAAAACAACTAGTTAGACATGCTAATCTTTTTCTATCGCATTTTAAGGTTGAGGAAATGAAACCTTCACTCAAACCAAAATCATTGGTTAGGCATGTTAAACTTTTTCAATTTCTATCATGTTATAAGGTTGAGCAATCCAAGTCTGAAGACTTTGAGCTAGATGATGTTTATGTATCTTTTGTTGATGATCCCATTTCTAGTAGCGATGAATCAATGATGAGTTTCATGAGAGACCATGTTGCTCAGTGATTTGTAGTTTTGATGTCTATTTTTGCTACTACTACTACTACTAAAGTTGTAGAGGAGTTTTAGGAGTCCTCAAACTTTGAACCATATTATTTATGTAGCTCATGTTGATGATCCCTTGTCTAGTAGTGGTGATGATTTTGATCATGATGAGGAGTGATCATGTTGTTGATCACTAATATGTAGTCTTGTATTAGGCCAATGGCCTCATAGCTTGTAGCATTGTTTTTGGACTTTATAGGCCATTTGGAGCCTCATTGCTTATGTATTTTTCGATGATATGTATTGCACTCGGTGCCATTTTGATATATTCACCTTTGCATGGTATATAAATGAGCAAACTTTGCATATTGTGTCTCTATTGGCTTGGAATCATGGTTGCAAATTTTAAAAATAGTTTTTTTTATTAAAAAATAATTATTTAATGTATTTTTTTTAAAACCGGTTCATTGAGATCTGACCGCTCCCGGTTAGACCGGTTCCGGTTAGAAACCCGGTTCATTAGGCCACTGGTCCGGTCACCGGTTCCGGTTTTTAAAACATTGGCTGTAATGCCCTCAGGCATCTGCAAAATGTAATTTTGTCCCTATTTTCAGGTTGAATAAAATTACAATTTTTCTTCGGATTAAAAAAAAATGGGGGTTGTCTATCTAGGGTTCTACATTATGTGGTACTTTTAGGGTTTCTTGATCTTTTAGTGAAACACTTGGAGAATGATGTGTTGTTGGTTGTTCACTGTATAAAGCGGGCTTGCTACTTATGTCTACTTCATTTATGATTTCATATGTGGCTGTCATTTAATTATTCATTGTCACACCTTATTACTTCGCTGATTTTCTAGTTGTTGTTAGGAGTATCTTTGGAAGAGCCCTCCTTTAATTTTCTTCGTATTGAAGGAAATCCATATAGTCATTTTGCATGTTTATAACAGCCTAATTACACCTTCTCCTATACTGCTCAAACCCTCTTGATTGTTAATCTTGACTCCATCACCCATTGGATAGACACTAGTCTTGACATTCCACCATCCCATTCATTTCAAAAGTATATCTTACACATTCTTTCTAGGAATTTCCCCACTTGTGTTGGAGGCTAAGTTGCAGGAAACAGGGAAACGTCTACAAGTTTCTCAAACGGTTACAACTGGAAATTTGACACCGAACACATAACTTGCAAGAAAAAAAAAATCAGAGACATAAATGACATTTAGAAGGAAAACCATGTGTAAATTAACTCTCATATATGATTACATAATGCAAAATACAAATTTGTCCTTTATAGACGAGGTTATACATCCAAGAATCCAAAATTAGCCTTTATATATCCAAAATCCCCTTTTCATGGCAATATGTGCTGAAAATGAAATAAAACATGAGCTAAATATAAGTACAATTATATATCCTAATAATCCTCAACCCATCAACGAAAGTAGAAAAAGTTGTTGCTTCAGCAGTACTAGAGCATGGATAGATTAGAAATGAATTAGTTTGTGGAGTGATTACAAACAGATTTGAGTGGTATATTAATTTTTTGGGCCATAGAAGGGCCCCACACCTTTGTTGGGTGCTTGAATCAGCTCGTACAAGCCAAAACAGTCGCAAAAGCAGGGCAAATTTGAGCAGAAATGTCGCCAAAACATTCAGCAGCGTTTCAGTGGCATTTTGGCGTTTCTAGGCATTTCCAGTATGGGTATGCCAGGTTGAGGAGTGTTTCATGCAACATAGGTTGGAGGAGACCAGGATTAAAGTGACAGGAAGAGTTGTTCGTGACATTACGAAACCTCCCTTAGTGCCTCTAAAGTCAGACTTGGTTTTGGGACTTTGAATATCTTTGTGTGCAGGCCTGGGAGGTAACACTCTCCAATTGCAATAGAATCAATACCATAACATGAGATATTTTACTTGAATAGCTTCCTCATCCAATGCTCTACTAGTGCTTAATATATGGATGGCTTTTTTAATGTCTCGCAAGGCAACTAAGTGGCAGGGGACTAGGGGAACAAGAACAGAGGGATCAGAATGTCACATTCCTAATTATATAAAAAATGCTATTAAAGTAGTTTTATCGAGTCCAAGCAATTATAGATTTGAAGATTTCAGTCTTTCTGATGGTATAAATGACAAACTTTTGAAATCTATGATTGTAATAATAAAAGGAAAAAAATAGGTATTATGGAGCTAGAAAGTTAGATAAAAGTAGGATCAGATAAATTAATTAAAATTTGACTCAAGTAATCAAAGAACCTTTAGATAGATTCTAAGAATAGCCATTTCGAGATATACCCTTATACTTTCTCTAAGATGCACCACAGTGACAAACATCCACCATTCTAAGTCACAGCGTTCACCAAATTTGATCATTTTGAGATATACCCTTATACTTTCTCTAAGATGCACCACAGTGACAAACATCCACCATTCTAAGTCACAGCGTTCACCAAATTTGATCCTTCATGTTCAAAACTCGGCAAACCTCGGCCAAACTATCCATTTCGTTTCAGCCTAAGAAATTCGTCGAGGTGTTCTCTAATTTTTGGTTCATCGATTATATGGCATATATCTCTGAGACCCAGTGACATAACCAAGCTGCAGCGACTTTGTTCACTCACAAATAGACTGTGCCCACATGCCCTTCAAAAGGGTCATGGCTGGCATCTATAGATATTAGAAATCAAATTTAATAATTAGACCACTGTCCTGAGTACCCTTTACGAGGTTATGGCTGGTGCCTATAGATATTAGAAATTATATTTAATAATTAGACCACTGTCCTGAGTACCCTTTACGAGGTTATGGCTGGAGCCTATAGATAGTAGAAATCATATTTAATAATTAAATTACCCTTCATTAATGCATTATAAAGCCAGCATAGTGTAAATGTTTAATGATAATGGAAATGGCAGTCTATAATGTTATTATTTAGTATATGATAGTTATTTAGTATATATGTTTAACTATAGGTTTCTAGAAAATTATATATATATATATATATATATATATATATATTTATTCTCTCTCTCTCTCTCTCTCTCTCTCTCTCTCTCTCTCTATATATATATATATATAAGAAAATATTATATATAGGGCCTGGAGTATGTCCTAAAACTGCTTCTGCTTGGCTAAGAGCTCGTCTTCCTCACACGTTAGGAAACAGATTAATGGCCCAAGACCCAGATGCATCTAGCAGGAGTGAAAGTCTGCCCCCTTACGGACCAGCAGGGGTAATTCTAGGTGGTATGGCTTTCCTTGAATAACAGTGATGAGATAGCCTGCATTTGCGGATAGCAGCTAGTGATGGCTGTCCCCATTGCTGGTTTGACGACTGAGTTATGATAGGTTTTCCCACTGTATAAGATATATATTTTTTTAATACTTTCAAAATGTTTAATGTTCCAGGCATCATATTCTTATTTTAAAACAAATATTATATATATAGAAAATAATGAAATATGTATATAGAATTACTTAATTGTGAACCGTATCCAAATTTCATCATTGCCAAACTTGAAGTTGAACCTGAACAATGTGACTTTGCCACCACCTATCGGAGGTGAGTATTGGTAGGGTGTCCACTACAACAGATCCCTTGCAGGAACACACTAGCAACTTTTTTGAGTAATTGAACCTTGAAGGGAGTTGTAATAGCACCCTGTTAGGTACTGTAATAGCACCCCACTTTACCCAACCCAGCTCGCCTCTCATGCTAGCACTCCATATTAAAATTTACTGTCGTCAAAAAAATCAGCAAAAAGTAAAATAGTGGGTCTTTCATATTCATTCTACCAAAGTAGCACTTTCAAATTCTGCCTATATGCATCCCAAGGATGTCTATTATTGGTTTTATTTATTGTTATCTTGAAAAGAAGAACCGAATACCCAAAAGAGAGGGACAAATATTATCACTAAATGTAATGAAGAATAATAGCTCCAGGGACCTGCAACAAATTTTGGACGGCAAATGTGTATATCAATAATCAAGCATCTCTAAAACTTGTAAGAGTGTTGACCTGTGTCAATAATTCTAGCTGAAGGCGTTAAAGTTTAAAGTTTAAACAATGCTGCATCCTAAACTATCAACGTCATTAGGTCTTCTACAAAGAAAAAAAGAAATATTAATTATATCAATGTCTACGATTGCCTAAAATAGGTCAAAGGTACTTGAAAGGACAGCCAGCCACAATGAAAGAGTGCCAAAGGCATCTACTAGACATAGTTATATCAATGTCTACGATTGCCTAAAATAGGTCAAAGGTACTTGAAAGGACAGCCAGCCACAATGAAAGAGTGCCAAAGGCATCTACTAGACATAGAAAATGAAGTAAGGATTCTTTAAATTAAATTGACAATATAATTAAATTGATCTAATGACCAAGAATCAATCTCCTACACTGAATTGAGGTCCTCTACATTGTTGACAATCCTTGGGGAGAAGAAACTACGTAACAAAAAGGTAAACAAATACAGAACTTACATCTTGGTCCATCTGAATTTGAGCATCCTCAAGCATTTTATTTAGATCATTCATCAAAACATGTTTTCTCTGTCCAAAATAATCCCATATGTGAATCTGTTCACAGTAATACAGCACAAATCAGTGTAAGTGCTACAGTCTTTGTTGATAGTATATATATAAAATTATACACGGAAATTCTTACTTGTTCTGAAGCAAGGTTGAAGATCTCGCATGCCCTCCTATAAAGCTCTCTTACAGTATCCTGACAAAGTTTTGGGATGACAAGGAAACGAATGAAAAAGAAAAAGAAAAACCAAAACCTGTCTTAAATGCCAAAGCCAACCTTCTAGATACCCAAAACCTTGTATGTTAAGCATATGCAAAATTATGAAATTCCTGCATGCCAGTATAGCCAACAAAGTGTTCATGGTGCCCACATTCACCACAAATTAAGAACAGAAACAACCCCAACTGTGTTTTTTAAAGAACAAGCATATTTCTACAATTAAAAAATCACAAACATTGGAACCTAATCCAGATCAGTGGCCATGCGTTCCACTTAAATCTACAATCAAATCATACATAAGCCCAAAGAAATTATATTGCATATCTCTTTGCAAATTCCTTCAATATAGCATACTTTCTAAGGCTCCAAACTAATAATCTTGCATATCTCTTTGCAAATCCCTTCAATATAGCATACTCTCACAGGCACAAAACCCAAAATAATTTGCACATCTCTTTGCAAATTCCTTCAATATAGCATACTCTCACAGGCACAAAACCCAGAATAATTTGCACATCTCTTTGCAAATTCCTTCAATATAGCATACTTTCTGAGGCACAAAACACACACTAATAATCTTGCATATCTCTTCGCAAATTCCTTCAATATAGCATACTTCAAAGGCAGCATGTTATGTCTAAAAACGCTATATGGTGATCCTTTTTATATTGAGAATTTAAAGAAAACAACAAATGTTTTGTTTTCCATACTCTCACAGGCACAAAACCCAGAATAATTTGCACATCTCTTTGCAAATTCCTTCAATATAGCACACTTTCTGAGGCACAAAACCCACAGTAATAATCTTGCATATCTCTTCGCAAATTCCTTCAATATAGCATACTTCAAAGGCGCCATGTTATGTCTAAAAACGCTATATGGTGATCCTTTTTATATTGAGAATTTAAAGAAAACAACAAATGTTTTGTTTTCCATAACAATGAAGTAATAATCAGAACCTGACTTGCAGTATTAACATGCCAATTAAAATATTAGCAAAATAAAATTGTGCAGAGCATTATATGTCTCATGTATTGAAATATATTAGTTTACCAATCATATTAACTTTACCCAACTCAAAGTGATTGAGAGCACATTCAACACCAAGACAATCAGTATTTGAAAGTCGAAACCATAATGATTGATCTCAATGCCAATAAATCAAGGAATAGGAAAAACCTTTTTGCTTATTTTAAGAGTTGCTTGGCTTCCTTTAGGAATTACTATCAACCGAAGGCGCAAAGGATAAACCTCTACTGTTAAGTCCTCTTGCGAAGAACCTGATGTAATCACTTTTCTTGGTAAGGTAGGTCCCCCTCCATACCTGCAATGCAAGGGCTTATAAGAGAATAGGAAATGAATGAAAAACTTAAAAACGTGTGAATTTTCTAATCAAAAATTTAGAGTGAGAGAAAAAATATAGTATATATTATCTTCAAGCTATTGTTTGACCATCTTGGATGGCAGAAATTGGAATAATTGTTGGACTTAAACCTTCTCTCCATTTTAATTTCTGTCCAAAAAGCTCGCATGTAGTTTCTTTTCACCTATGGTATTAAAGCCTCTCAGAACACAAGCTATCTTATTGTTGGACAATCTGCTCATGATTGCCGTAATTACTATTTAAAATTCATCTGTCAACAGCCAACAGCTAGGAATGAATTTGTGCATAAAATGTTTCAGGAAGTTCCTTTTGAAGCACGATCTAAGAGTCCATGCTAATCAACCTGGTTAAGACTATGTAGTATGAAGGAATATGTACTTATCTGGTGGATTAATAGTTTAGCAGGTAATACTTGATCATTTTGGATGCTGGTTTATGGTGTCATCGAGAATAACCTGGCATTAAATACATCCACGTAACAAAAACAAAACTCAGCAGAGAGGCTTGAATATTAACCATCCAGCGGCCAGCCAGCAATTTACCAGGGCTTTGCAAAAAGCAACATTAAGGATGGTATGGGGTAAAGAGAAGCAAAATCCTCAACCAAAAATTAACAAGTGGAAGATCAGGGCTCAGGCTAGAGCATCGTTTCTATTTGATATAAGAGTGAGGAAAGGGAAATGTTGGCTCTTTGCATGCCATATGTAAAATATAAGTTAGTTAGGTGACTAATACAGCACGAATCTTGCAGCCCAAGCAGAATGAACTAGTTAGACAGTGAATCTGTCAACTTCACAATTCAACACCAATACAGATTGGCACAACGACCATTCCCTTTAAGCCACTTCTAGAAGCCATCAAGAATGATAAATTTAGATTGAATTAAAAGCCTTACAGACCATGGAGGTGAGGATGATAACGTCCTGGGCCACAGATATATCTAACTATAGGTTCAAAAAGTACAACTTGGTGCAAAGGACTTAACAGATGGACCCAGATTTATTCAAAATCCTTAGACACTATGCAGGTGACAATGATACTGTCATGGGACACACTGATATACATCACTGCAGCAAGATGAAAATAATGGAATGGAATTATAAGACTCCTAAAAGAAGGCTATGATTCACAGAGTAGATAAGAGCATCCATGGATAATCTTTTCTGGGGCATCGCACAACAACTTAACTATATAGTAATATACTAGTGCTAATAGCTATAGCCCTTGTGACCTCAACCAAATAGCATAGTCAAGAGCAGAAGCAAGAAATGGTAGCACTAGCAATGTTTCACTCTACCGCCCAAGAGTAAACCTTTGTAACTTGGGATGATTTCCCCACCCAAACAAATAGCTTGGCACAGCCTCAAGTGGAACAACCAATATGATCTAATGAGCCTTTGTGCAGCCAACTTACCATAAGATTGTCCTCTCTTTTGCAAATCAACGACTGAAATCCTACAAGATATCGTAGATTCAACAGAACCAGTTTGGGGAATTTTCGCAAACTTGTGCCATTCCGTTATTGAAGAAATGGTTACTCTACAAAATGTTACCATTCACTGTGAGAAGACTGACAATCCAATTTCTTTATCATATAAGACTCTTCAATGCTATTTGGGAGAGAACATGAAAATAAAGGAGCATTTAAAGGTGACATCTGAAAGAAGGGAAAAAAAATCATGGATGGCAAGGAAAGGAACAATCATGAAAACAAATAATGTGAGTTCACTAGGACCTTGGAGATCATAGCTGCAATAAAGAGGGAACTGTGCCATAGAGGGTAGTGAATCAAGATCCAATGGAGAAAGTTCCATACGATTTAAATTACTAAAGTTCAGAGTGCATTCAAAACAAAAATAATAAATGATAAAAATGTGATGAGCTGAAATTATTGGGAAAAAATAAAAAATAAAAACTATTTTTTGCAACATGTCTTTTCCACGTGATTTTATACTCTTGTAGGGAAAGCTTTGGGTGACCAATGTATAAAAATCCTCTTCAATTTGACATCACTGCTTTATTAGTTTAAACAGAACTGTAGGAAATGCCTTTGAGGTTATCAGATTTGTCTACAGATTTTTGGGGAGAGAGCGGAAAAACAAAGAAACATTTATCTGTCCTCTGATAGCAGAAAATGATTCATGAACAGCCAGAAAAAAACAATTACTTATATGAACAATGTAAGCACCAAGACCATAGAGATCACCACACGAAAGAGAGATATGTTCCATCCTAACTAAGGAATCAAGATCCACTGAAAAAAAATCCATAGGATTTAAATTAGAAATGTTCAGTGCATCCAAAACCGAAAAATAAATGATAAAAACATGTGATGAGCGGAAAGAACTGTAAAAAGAAATGCTATTGTTTGCAACATGCCTTTTTCCACATTATTTGATAACGGTGGTGTGCTGTTGCTATTGAATGGTGCATTGCACATGAGATAAATTTGGCAGTGAGTAAAATGCTAATCTGAAATCCTTCAAACCGGGCAGAATAGATCAAATTCTGCCCCAAATACTCTGATTTGAAATTTTCTCCTCGTAATAGCTACTATTTATAAATTATTTTCAAAAAAAATAGTGTTGAATATAAAATTTCCATGCTTTTACTGATTGTTTTTAGCTTTTTATACTTTACAAATTCCACAGTTCACAGATCCCAAGGAACATTGAAACAAGAGTAGAGGAAGGTTAAGCCAATCATCCAAGATGTGTAATGTCGTTAATTGACACAATACAAAACGAAGAATGTATACATTAATCAAGTAAGTATATCAATTACAACGCACAAATAATCAGCTGCAGCAACATAAAAAACAGAAGTTGCACGATGTAGAATCATAGAGCACTGGGTGAAACCTTTGACTTGGAGTCAACTCACAATACCAAAGCTTGAAGTCAACTCGGAAAATTAAGAAATACATAAAACATTCAGATTTTAATCTATGTTGCCAGGAAACGTGGGTTCAGGACGGGACGGGTACATCATTTTTTGAAACAGGGTACGTCGCAGGTATATTATAATTTATATAAATATTATATCTTGTAAATTATTATATATATCAATTTGTATATTTTTCAACTCTAAACAAGAAAACTAAAATATTTATGATTTAAACTTTAAAGATTTAAACATGCACATCATTGCACATTCAACATTCACATTGAAATTTCAAATTTTTTAGTTTGATATCAAGTGCAAATTGGAGCTTACATATTAATAAGAATCATGATATATGTCCATTGTCATACTACATTCAAAATTTGCCTTAAGGCATCTCCAAACATGAACTAGGAAATTTTAAATACTAAAATAAAAATAGCAAATAGTGAACAATGGCTTCCTCAAGCCATGTCATCAACATCACTTAGATCTTCTATTAGCATGCTCTCCAGGTAGGAATCACTCTCATCTTGAGGCTCTTGCTCATCCATAGCAACTGGGGTTAGCTCAATAAGGCCATCTGATTGTATCCCCTTGTCCACACACATAGCATCATCTGTGTATTGGTCCCCATCTCTTGAAAGGAACCTCCTTGTACCTAGGGTCTTTTCGAGATATGAGACGAAGTGTGCTATGAATGTCCACTGAGTTCCCTGCCTTCTTTGAGCCCAACCTATTTCGCTTTACTGAATGGATAAAGGCATAAGTACTCCAATTCCTCTCGCAAGATGAAGAACTAGCTACCTGGAATATTAGGGGAAGCCCATTAAATTAATTAAAATTTTAAAATAAAAACTAAAAAAGAACCCCAAAGAACCCGATTTTGGGGTTCCGGGTAGTAGGTACCCATCATCAGGGTTCGCCGTACCCGTCAAGACAAAAGAACCCAATTTTTTTTAATGGAGAACCCAGTTCTTATGGGTTCTTCTGAGAAGCACCCATACCCGAATCCGCTACTTGGGGACGAGAACCCGGGACGAGTTCGAGAACCCCACCCCCAGTTCGTGAACCCGTGCAACATAGTTTTTAATTAAAAAATACAAAATCATGCACAACAATGGAAATGCAAACAATTAGGGGCCAAATATGCAAGTTTATTGATTTCTATTCCATGTAAGGATGCAAAAAAGAAAAGTTACATTGAAACACAAAATTAAAATTCTGTGAATGCACATTCTTGAATAAACGATAGAGACTTCTTAATGGGAGGCCCACCTTGCTATACTAAAAGCAACTCCCATGGCTAATTGTCATTAACTGCAACAATAGATGTTTTGAGGACAATTATTGCATAAAAAATAGGTCTTTGTTATTAGCCTTTGCTACCAAATTCTAATAACAAGCATTACAATCAATCAATTATGTTATTTTCGTAATGAACCGAATGGATAAAATGTTCTTCCTAGAATGTAATGGGTTTGAATGAAAGGTGTACAATTGATGATACATTATCATTATCAGTATCATATCAACATTGAACGTCATTCATGACATTTTAATAGATATTCAGACATGAAACAGCAGGCAGAACAATGATATATGACTACTGGATATTGCTCTAGGGTAAAGGCAATTCAGGTGACTTCTTGAAGGTAGCTCCAAGTCACCAATGGTGAACGTATTTAATGAATGACCCTTGGGCATGTACATGAACTCTAACCAAGATCAACAATGTATCTCAACATCGACATCCAGATAAGAAAAGAGCGTGATTAGTCCGCTGTTGATAGCCTTGAGTCTTGGATGGTGGTCACTCAGATCATCTAATCTTGGGCCTATAAGTAGTAGTTAATACATCACCAGCTTGTAATCAGGCAGTGTCGCAATACTAATAAACCATGTGATTGAAGTACACACAATTTACTTCTGCAATTTAACAGATAATATATATATATATATATATATTATTAGAACTGAATGATGGTTCTTACAATGGAAGGATCTTTGGCTTAAATACAGCCTCGGGTGCCTTTACATGAGGGGGCATGATCTTTTGATCGTACCCCTTCTTCCTAACTAAGACATTAAAACATATTTATTTATTTTTTACATAACATTGCCTTCCTCCCAAAAAAAACACTTTGTCCTCAAAGCATAAGCAATGAAGGGTGTTGTGGACGAAATGTTTCAGTCTCCCAAGAGGCTTCTTCTTTCGGTAGGTTCTTCCACTTAATCAGGTATTCTTTGATTACTCGTGATCACAACTTATTTTCCCTGGTGGTGATGATTCCTTCAGGTTCTAAAATGATCTTCCCTTCGCCATCTAATGTCGGAGGTGTTGTCTATGCCACTTGGTGTTTCCCAAGCGCTTTTTTAAGGCAAGATAAATGGAAGGCGTTGTGAACACAGCTTTCATCATGAAGGCTTGAGTTGTATGCTACTTAGTGTTGAAGAATATAACTAGTTTCGGTCTTCATAATTGTATTTGATGAAAAGAAAAGAAAAAGAAATTTTATTATAAAAGAAATTTACTTATTAAAGCGTGGGTTTCATGCTTGGGTCAAATATTTTTAGGTCAAAGCCTCCATTGAAGGCATCTAGGTTTTGTCTTGAGTCAATGAGTCATTGCCATTTTTATTAGACCCTTCTTGGTATGTAATGAGAATTATTTTTGAGTCAAAAGTGTCATTTGTCACCTCCACACCAAGTCGGTGTTATCCTCATGAAGTCAGTTTGGATTAGGGCTATTTGACCTAGCAAAACGGCTATATATAGAGGCAGCTCGACTCATATGAAACACACACACTCAATAAGTTCAATCTACAAGAGAAAGAGGCAGTAAAGAAGAGCGAAGTTGCAGTCGAAGGAAGGAAGAAACTAGGAAGACAAAAATCGAGTTCTTGGGTATCTCTCTCTCGCACGTGCGAAGTGTCTAGACTGAAGTTGGGGGGCGAAATTTCTGAATTAGTTGCAGGTCCAAAATTCTGAAGTTGGGGGCTGAAATTTCTGAATTAGTTGCAGGTCCAAAATTCTGAAGCTGGGGGTCACAATTTGGATTGAAGTTGCATTTAAAGAGTTGACACTTGGAAACTTCGACAGAGATCATCTACTAAAAGGAAGGGTTGACTTGGTGATTGGAGGAGGTATGTGTCCAGGTCTAAAGGGTCTTGGATTGTCTCATCTTGATTTACTAGTGGAAGAGCTAGACTGGGTTTTCCCCTAGATAGGGGTTTTCCCCTGCTGAGTGCCTACATCTTGTGTCTCTTGTTGTGATCTTCTTTGTTTGGTATTTGTCTTGATGAAAGGAACATAATAAATTAAAAAGAATAACTAATAAGAAGAAAAGAGCAATCATAAGAAAATGCCAAAGTCTAAGAGAATCTACCAAAAGAACCTAATCTATACAATGCCCTAGATTTCTCAACATGGTTTCAGAGCTTGGTTCGTTTATGTAAGGGCGGGAAGAAGGTCAACAAAGGTTACAAACTTACAAGGCATCAAGGAAAACCTAAATACCTAAGGTCAAGCTCCTAGAGGAAAGGCTAACGAATTATGGGCTCTCCTAATAGCCCTAATCATAGTATCTAACTGGAGACCTATACAAAGAGAGTGAAGGCATAAAAAAATTGCTTGGAGGATTGAAAGGTTAATTAAGCAACCCATGGAAGGTCGAGTTATCTAGAAAAGAGAGCGAAGGTGCAAAGCTTCTCGATAAGAAAGGAGCCAAAAATCTAAACAAGGTTGATTCCTCAAATTGATTTATAACTCTCCTTCACGTCATCATCTTGGAGCTAGAAATTCGTTGGTCTTACAATGATCTGTTTGGTGGTAAAAGATCATTTGTACTAAGTATATAAATACAAAGTTCGAACATCAACAGTGGTATAGAAAGCCGACCTTGGAATCCAAGTACATATCTGGACAATATCACGAGAAACCAACCTCAGCAATTGTCAAAGGCATAACAATTGCTTTGAAAGACCTCCTCTTATAAATATTGTAATATATATATATATATATATATATACAAAGTCAACGCCTGAATAAAGAGGCAGATCCTCGTAACCAGTCATCTTGAGCACATCCAAAACATCTGGACAGTATCTGATCTTGAAGCTTCCTCAATATTTGACAGGCTCCTTAACTACAAAATTGATGCAAAAAGGCATTCAACACTTGAGGAACTAGTTCGAAATCAAGTAAGTATTGTTATTGTTCCTTATCTAACAAATGTATATGCAACAAGTCAAATGGATCATCAAATCAAAGGTATGTAACCCTGATGTATGCATATTTATTTTGTTCAATTACTTATGGGTTCTAGGACTTGAAAGATTTCAATATATCTAGTTTTGTAAAACCCTAAATGGTTCATAGAGAAATCCTTATTCATTCTAGCTTTTGGGTAAAGATTGGAAACCCTAGTAAGAATTAATTTAAACTTAAGTTTTTGAATCTGAAATCCCAAACCTATAATCATACTCTTGAAAATGAATATCAATGATTGTTAAATAAGGTTGGTACTATTTCACGAAACTAAGATTGCAGGAAGAAATAAGGGAATCCTCAAATAAAGGTTTACAAGGAGCTTGGTACTAAAGGAAACCTTCAAACTAGATCCTACAAGGTTTGTATAATCACAAGGTATGTATAACTATTTGTAGCTAGATCTTTTCATATGAAAAGGTATAGTTATTTTGAAATTTATATCACTAACTTTTTTCAATTTTAGGTCTTCTAAATCATAAGGATTCTTGATTTGGTGATTAATCTCTAGATTGAATCTATCCTCATCACACTATCTTTTGCGATCTTGTTAATTTTTGTGAAACCCTAACCTTTAGGGTTCATTGTAAAACCCTAGTCTACTTAGGGGTTGTTTATTAAAGTCTAGAACCTATAATGATATCCTATTCTCTTGATGTTTAGGGTTTTGGTAATGTTATGGAAAAACCCTAGCCTTTTTAGGGTTTATTGTTGATGTCTAGGTTATATGATAAAACCCTAGATTCTTAGGGTTTGGTGAATTAAGGGTTTATGAACAAAACCCTTGTAATAGCTAAAGTAAAGTCCTAGGAATGAAACCCTAGGTGTATATTCTTTTGTATGATTGAAACCCTAGCTGGTCAAAATTGTTGTGTATCTAACTTTGATGTGTCGATGTTTGTATCTTGGGTTTACCTAATAGATATGGATATGAGATGTTAGTGCATGATAATGAAATCTTAGATATGTATATGTGAGCATGCTAACTTGATTGTTGATTAATGAAATCTAGGGTTTGTAACAAAATCCTAGTAGAATCTGTTATGATTTCTAGGAAATAATATTGAAGCGCTAGATGTATAATGCTATGATTGGATTGATATTTTGATTGAGTTGCTTTAAGTCTTGATGATGGAGTCTAGCTTTTGTGACAAACCCTAGCAAGTTGTTAAAAGATGTGACCCTTAGTAAATATGAACCTAACTAGGTTTAGGTATTTGATGTCCAAAGCTTAAATGTTTTGATGATTCCATTGTAATGACATGATTTTGATATAGTTAACTTCATGCTTATATATATTTGTATTTGGTTGTACTTGCTATTAAAGTTTTGCAAGTACATAATCTTCAAGATGTTGAAGTTGTTCGTAATTGAAGATGATAATAATGATGAGCATGATGAAGGAAGCTATAAGAATGATGATGATCAAGATGACCTTGATGACATGAGAAAGAATGAAGCCTCGAAAGATTGAAGTTTATCCTATGTTTTTCTCCCTAAGTTGAGAGGGATCTTGGTTAGAAGAAAGGGTATATATCCCCAATTAAGGTGTAGAGCATATTATGACAGTCATAATGAATACCTTGAAGAAAGAATGAAACCAAAGAATGAATAAAAGTACTACATATAGATTTTGCAAACAAACGACTTGAGAAGTATTGAGGTTGTATTTGGTACTACTGAAGAACTGAAAGAAGAAAGCTTCCGACAAGTTGTATATGGATCAATGTTTTAAAAAACGAAATCGGTCAGCTACCAGGCCGAGGTAATGACTCGGTAATGACTCGGAATCGGTAATGACTCGGTCGACTTGGTTTCAATGACTCGGTTTTTGTAAAAAATACATTAAATATTAATTTTTTTGTACAAAAACATAAATTTAAAGCTTTTTATTCATGTTTCCAAACACAAAGCATTACAATATAGATAAGTCACAAAAGACAACATATGATCAAAGTAGGCTCATGAATATATCCATTAGATCAAAATTGCACCTAGTGCACTGTGCAATACAGGATGATGATATAGAGATCAAAACAAAAAACATAACCAATGTCACAGGTGACTCCTTTCGACAAGACATCAACCCTCTAGAAGGCCTGTGGTAATTCAAAGCATATAAAGAACCGTGGATTAAACCTACAGTGTTAAGTTCTGTGACCTGATTGAAGAGGGTTTCATTTTGTTTTTCTTCAAATAAGAAAGCATTTGCAATTGAGCCACAATAGCCTTCAGACCGAGTTATTAAGTTCCCTATCTACGTTGAGAATTTAACGTGGATCAACTCACGGCATCTTTGTACATTACTTTGAAGGCCTGATTCTAAGTATAAACAAGGTATTTCTGCCCCTCGTTTGAAGCAATTATGGAGAACTTCTTTGCTCAAGTAGAATTGAAGGGTATTTTTCTTCTGTTTCTCTTGACAGTGCATCCTTGTTATGAATTTGTTATTCTCATTGTTCCGAAGAAAGTTAAATCCCCTAATCTAAAAAAAAATTCGGCATTTGACATTGTGGTCACTCGACTATGAGGACTTAAAAGGTGACTTCATTTACAACTAGAAGGGTGGTATCCTATCAATGATCGTGAGGAGGACTTGTCCTAGAATTAGAGGCACATCATTATAAAGGACAATTCTAAGGCCCTCCATAATTTAAGGAAGCCGAGATCTTGTATACATACATTTGCAAGGTATGAATTGTAGCCTTAAAAACACAATTAGCGGGCATCCTTTGTCATCTATATCAGTAAAATCAAGGAACCCTATTTTGTGTATAGAAGAAGAGGCTGAGTCCTTATCACTGTTACAATCTCTCACACACACACACACACACAAGTATTATAAGCTAGTTCCATCGAAGCCGACTTGTAAATCAATAATTAATATATATTCATGTCTTTGAAGCATTCATAAAAGGTGCCTTGAAGTCAATGAAAATACAAAATGCAGTTATGACTCATGAGAAGGGATGGTCTCTTTAGACATCAATTTGAAAATGATTTTTGAAGAATAGTAAAAGCCCTCCATGATGTCATATCGCTGACTAAGCTGCTCATTATCTAGCAGCTGATGTGATTTTAAGAAGGTTTAGTGGCAACCCTTCATGTGATTCTATTTTTGTCTAGCAGTTGAAGCAAAGGAAGTTCATCTAAGAAAAGTATGTAGCTCCTCTATGTTGGCACCTTTGGATAAAGATGATAGTGCCCTTGAAAGTCTAACAAATAGAAGAAGTGCAAGGCACTTTGAAGCAAATCCTTGTAGCAACTTGTATGAACGTAAAATCAGAGGTATGGTCTCTCTCATAGTATGTGTAATGCATTTATTTATTTTTATTTGTTTTAAGGCTCTTTTGATGGAGGGTTTAATTTGAATAAGAACCCTAGATGGCTCATGGAAAACCCTAGCTCACATATGAAACCCTAATTTTTAGGGTTTGTGGATTCTAGGGTATTTAGATGAGGATTATGTTTTGAATTCCATCCTCCATTAGTGTATTAAAACCCTATATTGTATCTCATGCTTTTATGATCACATATTGTTCTTGGTCATTGTCACTAACATCATGTCATCAAGGTACATAGAGGGATTGGTGCTCTTGATTAAATACAAGTTCCATACCCTAATACATGACAAAATTCGATGGAAACATTGCAATAACCCAATCCCGAAATCCTGAAAAACTGATAAGTCTGCTGGATTTTGAATGAGATCTAAAATTCTACTTTCTCCATATGAAATCCAATGAGGTTGGAACCACTCTCAAACATCCTGAGTCATTTCATGGTAATGTTAAAAATTTAAGTAAAAGTGACGAATGTCACTTTTACTTTAAGAATTTAACATTACCATGAAGCTGCTCCAAAAACCAACTCCACAACTCTTCAAAAAACCTAAAACAAACCTAACAGGGGATTAAAATCCAGTTTGAAGTCCACAAAACCGCTTTTTTTGGGCCCACCGGCCCGCTGTTTTGGCTCGGCCTGGTTGGCCGACTTGTTACCGAGTCGGCCGAGCCGGTACAAAAACCGGCTGGCTCGGTAACAAACCGGCCAACCTAGCTGGTTTTGTACCTGGTCGGACCGGCCAGCCTAATGGCTCAGTCGACCAGGCTTGGTCGGAGTTGAGCCGGCCGTTTTTTAAAACAGATAACCTGATGATGATATAAGTAGCATGAAAATGATTGAGGACCCTAAAAGTTTATGTTTACTTGAATATATATATTTAAAGGTTTATTACTAATTGGAGTTGTGATTGTGCAGGATCTCTCCATAAATAAGTTGAACGTTTGAAGCATGCTTGGATTGGTGGATATATATCTAATTAGGAGAGATAAAGCATCTTGTTGCGACAAGATGCTTGGGAGGACATTTGATCAACCTATGTGTTGATGTCTAGATCTCGATGAAAGGAGGTTGGCGTTCGTCATGAAGCTCCGATCTTGGATACGCACCTAGATCCCTGGGTTGGTGTTAGAGCTTAAAATCTTGATGGTACCTAGAGTGGCTAAAGCTTAAGTACACCTTAGTCCCACCGGATTAGAAGTACCCTGGTCAGGTATCTAATCTGTAGCATTGTGTGTGTTATGAATCTTCATAGAGCATATCATTTTGAAATCTTCTATGTACCTATATATGTATGTAATTATGAATACCTCCCTAGTTAAGAGGGAGTGTTGAAGAATGTAACTAGTGTTGGTCTTCATAATTGTATTTGATGAAAAGAAAAGAAAAAAAATTATTATAAAAGAAATTGACTTTTTAAATAATGGGTTTCATGCTTGGGTCAAATATTTTTAGGTCAAAGCCTCCATATAAGGCTTCTAGATTTTGTCTTGAGTCAATAGAGTCATTGTCATTTTTATTAGACCCTTCTTGGGCTTTTGTATCATGTAAAGAGAATTATTTTTGAGTCAAAAGTGTCATTTGTCACCTCCACGCCAAGTCGAACCTATCCTCATGAAGTCGGTCTGGATTAGGGCTATTCGACCCAGCAGAAAGGTTATATATAGAGGCAGCTCGACTCATTTGAAACACACACACAATAAGTTTGCTCTACAAGAGAAAGAGGCAGAAATGAAGAGCGAAGTTGCAGGAGAAGGAAGGAAGAAACTATGAAGACTAAAATCGAGTTCTGGGGCATTCTCTCTCACACATGCGAATTTTCTAGTCTGAAGTTGGGGATCGAAATTTCTGAATTAGTTGCACGTCCGAAATTTTGAAGCTGGGGGTCGAAATTCTAGATTGAAGTTGCATTTGAAGAGTTGACTCTTGGAAACTTTAAGAGAGATCATCTCCTAAAAGGAAGGGTTGACTTGGTGATTAGAGGAGGTATGTGTTTAGGTCTAAAGGGTCTTGGATTGTTTCATCTTGATTTACTACTGGGAGAGTTGGACAGGGTTTTCCCCTAGAGAGGGGGGGTTTGCCCTAGCTACGTGCCTACATCTTATTGTCTCTTGTTGTGATCTTCTTTGTTTAGCATTTGTCTTGATGGAAGGAACATAATAAATTGAAAGAAGAACTAATAAGAAGAGAAGAGCAATCACAAGAAAATGTCAAAGTCTAAGAGAATCTACCTAAAGAACCTAATCTATACAATGCCCTAGATTTCTCAACACTTCGCTGATATTTTTGTTAATCTAGTATGTTCCATAGAACTTAGTGCCAATTTGTTTTTTCCCTTTTGTTTTAAGAACAATTGCTTGTAAGGATGAAGTTTAACAAATACCCTCTCCAACCTCAAATTCTCTCTCTGTTCTATTTTGGTCAGCTGCTACTTCATACGATTTCTTGCAATATTTAGATTTTCCTTTAGTGCTTGGAACACTTTTTGGGTTTCTTCTAATTGAACTTTAATTGCTAGAAATTTTGTCTCGATAATGGCAAAAGTCCTTCAAGTTAGGAGGCTCATATTTGTATAGAGCTTGAAATGAGGTCATTTTCACTGAAGTGTGATAAGTGGAATTGTACCACCATTAGGCGAGGTGTAACCATTGAGCCCACTTATATTTTGTTTGTTTGTTGCACAACAACGAAGGTAAGCTTCTAAACATGTATTGACAACTTTTGTTTGACCCTCTGTTTGAGGGTGGTATGTTGAACTCATGTTGAGGTATGTTCCAATATGTTTGAAAAAATCATTCTAGAAATTCCCCTAAAATTTGGCGTCTCTATCGCTAACAATGACCTTGGGAAACCCATGTAGTTCGTAGACATTCTTGCAAAATATCTCGGCGAGTGTTTTGTTGAATCTGATTTCTTCATTCCTATGAAGTGTGCATACTTGGTGAGTTTGTCGACTACTACGAGGATTTTGTCCTTTTCATCTAACACGGGTAGCCCTTCAATAAATTCCATCGATATTTCTTCCCACTTTTGGTTTGGAATATTTAATGGATGGGTCAATCCATGTTAATTTGGCAACTCAGAGACAAATTCTCTCCATTAGACTAGATTCCTCTTTCTGAGAGGACCAAAATTGACCTTTGAAGCACTAAATTTGGATAAGGAAAAGTGTATTTTTGAAGTCAAGCCCACAAGTACACAAATTGTTAAGGTTGGCCTAAGAGGCTAAG
Source organism: Pinus albicaulis (assembly GCA_034641835.2). Lineage (NCBI taxonomy): Eukaryota > Viridiplantae > Streptophyta > Pinopsida > Pinales > Pinaceae > Pinus > Pinus albicaulis. Next base: position 1,729,584,816 of record CM076575.1, on the reverse strand, counting down.
TAGCCCTCCTCCAACGCCTATAAATTAATGTCACATCAACCTCATTTGGACACACTCATCAACACACACATCTTCTCTCTCCTCTTCTCAACGGTTCGGACAAAATCACAAGATCTCTTCACACGTGTAGGTAAGAAGGACAAATTTCAGGTAGCCGAAAATATGAGTTTTCCAGCACTTTGAGCAATGTTGACCTTGGTGTTTTTTGTTGAAATTTGATTACCGGAGGACAGGTGGTTCCCTAAGGCTTTCATCTTTGGCCTAGGGAAAAGTGTCCAAAAGAATTTAATTTTTCTCCTAAAGTGACTTTATAAAGTTATAAAGTCAAATCTAATTTAAAAGTGACTTTAAGTGATAAAGTTACGAAAGTCTAATTTTAAAGTGACTTTAATAAAGTCAATGTGAAATTAGAAAGTGAAAAGTGACTTTGGAAATAAATGACTAAGTGGGTCTTTAATAAAGTGGGGTGAATTAAAAAATAGAAAGTGAGATTTAAATGAGCATTTAATCTCAGCCCTAGATCTAAAGCTATCTCAGCCATTAGATTTAGGGATTCTCCAAAAGTCACTTAGGGTTAGGTTAAAGGAGGAAAATGAGAGAAAAGATCATTCATTCTTTCATGAGCAGATTGAGAGAGGAGAAGAGAAAGATAAAGAGATTTTCTAAGCAGTGAGAAGAAAGAGGGCAACAGTGAGGAGATTCAGCAAAAAGTATAGCAGCATTTATTGGCACAAATCCCAAGGCAGAAATCTGTATAGTAGAAGGGAGGCATTGTTTCCAAGAAAGGGAGGCACGAAAATCGAGGAAGAGGGCAGCAGCATTAAGCACAAAGTTTGAGGCAGAAATATGGGTACGAAAATCGAGGAGAAGTGCTACTGATTTTTCGACACAAAAACCGAGAAAAAGGACAGCAGCTTCAGTGCTAATTTCAAGGTTGTTTATGGGCACAAATTTCAAGGGCTGTTGTACAAATCTGTACAGTCCATACAGTAACGTATAGCTTATTTTGACACGTTTTTCGAGGTGGTCGTATAGCATTTATTGTTGTCATTAAAGTTGTAATAATTTATGTTTTGCAAGTCGCTGATTTGGCACAATTTTCGAGGCGGTGTGCAAGCACGGAAATCGAGATAAGTCTGTAAATTTGGTTGCTGAAATTTTTACTGTGTTTTTCTGTTTCACTGTAAAAGCAATATTCAGAAAAAAAAGAGAAGCTTTCGAACTGGTTTTCCCCAAGAGTTGTAGGGAGTTTTTCCAGGGTCAAGTTGACCAAAAATCAGCGTGTCTATTTTGTGTGTGGGGCTGATTTATTTTCCGAGTTTTTATTTCTGCATTCCAGCATTGTGAAATTTCCAGAATTAGTGTTTTCAGAAAATATTTATTTTTCCAGCTTGTCGAATGTATGGCTATGGGAATGGTCATTTAACTATATGGGAGAAATAAGGAGAAACTGAAAACCGAGGTTTGGTTATCAAATTTCTACATGGTATCAGAGCTATTTTGCTGAAAAGTGCAGTTTGGGACAGCAGGAAAAAAAATTACAGCAAGCTGGTTTTTCACACAGAAAACAATACCTTTAATACAGCAGTGTTATTTTCAGTTTATTAAGAAGCAAACTTCCACAAGTGTTGGTGGGGGCAAAGGCAAAAGTAAAGGTAAACAGGGGAACACGTAGAAGGACTATTCCAAGGTGAAGTGTTGGCATTGTCAGAAGATGGGACACTATGCAGTTGTGTGTCCGGAGAAGAAGAAGAAGGGGAAGAACCAGAGCATGGCAGCATCAGCAGATATAGAGGACTTTACGGATAGCTTTGACTGGGAGTTTGGGTTCATTGCTTGTGAGTCCACTAGTGCAGGATCACTTGCCACGGAGGTTGAGAGGGAGTGTGCATTTCCCTCCACTAGCGGAGCATCTTCAAGTATCTGGTATGTTGACAGTGGGGCTTCACGTCATATCACAGGAGTTCGTGAGTACTTCTCAGAGCTTTCAAAGAGTGGCACTGATATAGAGGTAGTACTCGGAGATGACAGCGTTGTTAGAGCAGTCAGTGTGGGGACATTGACATTTGATAGGGAACCCAAACCTCCCTTGAAGGTGTCAGATGTTCTATATGTGCCAGGGATGAGGAAGAACCTCGTATCCGTCTCAGCATTAGAGGACAGAGGATATGAGATATTGTTCAGGAGAGGACAAGTGTTGATATACCCCAGGGGCACTCCAACTGATTCAGCTAGAGTGATTGGTGTACACCATGCAAAGGTGTACAAGTTTGCATTTCAGCCCCTTTTGGAATTGAGCAATAGTACCAGCAACAGAGCTAGCAGTTTAGAGTTGTGCGAGATTTGGCACCACAGGATGGGTCACATGTATCATGGAGCCTTGAGGACATTGTGGGAGATCACTACAGGTGTGCCAGATTTCAGTACTGATCACATTGATACATGCAGAGGATGTGCGATAGGCAAGTTTGCCAAATCCCCTTTTCCCAGCAGTGACGTCAGATCGGCTGGGATACTTGATTTGATTCATTTCGATGTGGGCGGTCGGATGTCTCATGTTTCCTTGAATGGATATGAGTATTATGTTTTATTCATTGATGATCACTCTAGGAGGACCTAGATTTATTTCTTGAAGACCAAGAGTGAGCTATTCAAGCGGTTTCAGGAGTTCAGAGCTCTTGTGGAGACTCAGACAGGTCGAAAGATCAAGTCCCTGAGGTCGGACAATGGAGGAGAGTACACCCTTGGTGAGTTTGTTGACTATTGTGCAGAGGCAGGCATTAGAAGGGAGTTCACGGTTCCTTACAACCCCAGCAGAACAGGGTTGCAGAGAGGAAGAACAGATCCATCGTTGGGGCTACCAAAGCCATGTCACATGATCAGGGGTTACCATTGTTTTTGTGGGCAGAGGCCTGCAACACTGTTGTATATTTGCAGAACAGGAGTCTGCATCGTGCTTTGGGGCATGTGACTCCGGAGGAGGCTTTTTCTGGGAAGAAGCTTGATGTTGGTCACCTTCGTATCTTTGGGTGTATTGCATACTCCTATGTACCCAAGGAGAAGAGGACCAAGCTACAGCCCACCGCAGAGAAGGGTGTCTTTGTGGGCTACAGTGAGACCTCGAAGGCCTTTCGGATTTATATTCCCGCACAGAGGAGAGTTGTTGTCAGGCGAGATGTGAAGTTTGAGGAGGACAGGGCTTTCAGGAGGTCACGGGAGTTAGAGTATCTGGATCAGCCAGACCCTCAGGAGCAGTTGAGTCAGGCATAGGGATCCAGTGGGCAAGGATCAAGAGGATCCGGAGGTACATCGATTACGGTGTCAAGTCCATCAGTGAGCAGTGGCTCGCAGAGTCAAAGGGGTGGTGCTTCGAGCAGCATGCAAAGCAGTGCACTAGGGAGTCCACTGATGGATAGTTCACACGGTACTTCAACGTCTATAGGTTCAAGTTCAGGCAGGAGGACAACAAACAGAGAGTCAAGAGTTCAGGCTCCTGATGATGAGGAGGAGGAGTTTCATTCTCCAGTGGGAGAAGTGTGCTTAGGGAACAGGAAGCCCAAGTGGCTTCAAGATACCTTGAGAGAGGCCACATCTGTTGCTGGGCCTAAGAGGCCAGTTAGAGAGAGCAGACCACCTGATAGGTTCTGTAGCTATATGGCAATGGTTGCCAACATCGTTGACTCTGAGCCTTTTAGCTATGAGGAGGTAGCTAGCCAGCAGGTCTGGAGAGAGGCCATGCAGGAGGAGTATTCTTCTATCATGAAGAATGATGTTTGGGAGGTGGTGCCGAGGCCTAAGGGCAAATTCGTGGTTACTTCCAGATGGCTTTACAAGGTAAAGCATGCTGCAGATGGCAGCCTTGAGAAATTCAAAGCAAGGTTTGTGGCTAGAGGGTTCTCCTAGGTAGAGGGAGTTGATTATGAGGAGACCTTCGCTCCCATGGCTCGATATACTTCGATTCGCTCCATCATATCGACAGCAACAGAGATGGGTTGGAAGATTCACCAGATGGATGTGAAGACCGCATTTCTCAATGGCTTCATTCAGGAGGAGGTGTACATTGAACAGCCACAGGGCTTTGAGGTGCATGGGAAGGAGTCCCATGTGTGCAGACTAAAGAAGGCCCTTTATGGCCTGAAGCAAGCTCCTAGAGCTTGGTACTCCAAGATAGATACATACTTGCAGGAGATGGGTTTCACAAAGAGTGAGGCAGATCCGAACCTTTACTATATTGTGATAGGTGAGGAGCCTCTCATTCTGGTGCTGTATGTGGATGACTTAGTCATTACAGGTGCAGAGAGACTCATAGAGCACCGCAAGAGAGATCTTGCGGCGGAGTTTGAGATGAAGGACATCGGCTTGATGCATTACTTTTTGGGTTTGGAGGTGTGGCAGGAGGAGGGGCATTTCTTCCTGGGACAAGGGAAGTATATTGTGGACATCCTTGGCAGATTCCACATGGAGGATTGTAGACCCATGTCGACATCGATGATCACCAACTGGAAGAAGCTTCATGCTTCGGATTCCGAGTTGGTGGATCCCACATTGTACAGACAGTTGATTGGTTCCTTGATGTATTTGGTCAACACTAGACCAGATATATGTTTTGCAATCAACACGATGAGTCAGTTTATGTGTGAGCCTAGGAAGGTTCACTGGGTGGCTGCAAAACACATTTTGCGGTACTTGCAGGGGACAGTGGATTATGGTCTGGACTACAGGCAGGGGGATGGAGTGAGATTGGCAGGTTACATTGATTCTGATTGGGCAGGTTGTGCTTCTGATAGGAAGAGCACTTTAGGGTGTTGTTTTGGGTTGGGTTCGGCAGTGGTGTCATGGTTCAGCCGGAAGCAACAGTCAGTAGCATTGAGTTCAGCGGAAGCAGAGTATATGGCAGCCAGTCTAGCTAGTTGTGTCACAAGATGTTGTTTGGCTTATTTGGTCAGCCGTTGAGACCTTCAGTGATTTACTGTGATAATCAGAGTTGCATTAAACTCACGGAGAATCCAGTATTTCATGACAAGTCAAAGCATATCGAAATCAAATATCATTTTATCAGAGACTATGTTCAGAAAGGAGCTGTGAAGCTTGAGTATATTCCCACTGATGAGCAGGTTGTAGATATTCTTACCAAAGCCTTACCACGAGGCAAGCATGTCTACTTCAGAGACAAGATGGGTGTGGTGAGGAACACCTTCCTCAGTAAGAGGGAGTGTTGAAATTTGGTTATCGGAGGACAGGTGGTTCCCTAAGGCTTTGATCTTTGGCCTAGGGAAAAGTGTCCAAAAGAATTTAATTTTTCTCCTAAAGTGACTTTATAAAGTTATAAAGTCAAATATAATTTAAAAGTGACTTTAAGTGATAAAGTTACTAAAGTCTAATTTTAAAGTGACTTTAATAAAGCCAATGTGAAATTAGAAAGTGAATAGTGACTTTGGAAATAAATGACTAAGTGGGTCTTTATTAAAGTGGGGTGAATTAAAAAATAGAAAGTGAGATTTAAATGAGCATTTAATCTCATCCCTAGATCTAAAACTATCTCAACCATTAGATTTAGGGATTCCCCAAAAGTCACTTAGGGTTAGGTTAAAGGAGGAAAATGAGGGAAAAGGTCATTCATTCTTTCATGAGCAGATTGAGAGAGGAGAAGAGAAAGCTAAGGAGATTTTCAAAGCAGTGAGAAGAAAGAGGGCAACAGTGAGGAGATTCAGCAAAAAGTATAGCAACATTTATTGGCACAAATCCCAAAGCAGAAATCCGTACAGCAGGAGAGGCATTGTTTCCAAGAAAGGGAGGCACGAAAATCGACAAAGAGGGCAGTAGCATTAAGCACGAAGTTTGAGGCAGAAATCTGGGCACGGAAATCGAGAAGTGCTGCTGATTTTTCGACACAAAAACTGAGAAAAAGGACAGCAGCATCAGCGCTGATTTCAAGGCTGTTTATGGGCACAAATTTCGAGGAGGGATGTTGTACAGTCCGTACAGTATCGTATAGCTGATTCCGGCTCGTTTTCCGAGTTGGTCGTACAACATTTATTGCTATCATTAATGCTGTAATAATTTTTGTTTTGCAAGTTGCTGATTTGGCACAATTTCCGAAGCAGTGTGCAAGCACGGAAATTGAGATAAGTCTGTAAACTTGGTTGCTGTGTTTTTTTGTTTCACTGTAAAAGCAATATTCTGGAAAATAAAGAGAAGTTTTCGAATTAGTTTTCCCCAAGAGTTGTAGAGGGTTTTTCCAGGGTCAAGTTTACCAAAAATCAACGTGTCTATTTTCTGTGTGTCGCTGATTTATTTTCTGAGTTTTTATTTATGCATTTCAGCATTGTGAAATTTCCAGAATTAGTGTTTTCAAAAAATATTTATTTTTCTAGTTTGTTGAATGTATGGCTATGGGAATGGGCATTTAACTATATGGGAGAAATAAGGAGAAACTGAAAACCGAGGTTGGGTTATCAAATTTCTACATTTTTGGCAAACTTTGACTTCAATCTTTTGGGCATATCTCTGTTTGTTGAGGCTGCATTCTTGCACACAAAAACCAAGGTAGTATGGGTTTTTTGACTAGCATTGACTGCAGGCATAATTGCAAACCTTGACCGCGGAATTTCTCTCTCATTTGACCACGTTTGACTGGGCTTACTTGAACTATTTTTGGCTAACTTTGACTAGCATTTGAGGTCGAGTTAGAGCATTGTTGACCAAGCTCTTAAAAGGGTGAATTGACAATTGACTTTGACTAGATAAGGTACACTTTGACTATTGTTGACTTGGACAATTGTGGACTTTGACAGTTGACCAAAATTGACTTTGGAGGCTCATCATTGGTTGTTTTTGGTTTGTCTATATTGAATAGCCAAAGGTCGATTTTGACTCATTGTTGAAATTGAATTATTGTACTCTTTGTTGAACATTTTATGACAATCTAATAAGAAGAAGAATTTGAAAGGGTTTTCCTCGTTGTGGGGTTTTTCCCTGGTCTTTGACCAAATTGGTGTCTCTTGTTAATGCTCTTGATTGTCTCCTCTTGTCCTTGCATTTATTGTTCTATCTTCAATTGTTGTTGATTATTGGAAGAATTAATTGTTACTTAAAAGGTTGCTTATTGAAGAGTTGAATTGGGATAAAGTAACTGGCATAGCATAGAGCAGTGGAAAAATTAACATGGTATCAGAGCTCAGGTGAACGACAAGCCCAAAGGAAACAAGAGCTAGAGCAATCATCTTTGAAAAAGTTGAAGAAATCTATCTGAACAGGTCAATATGTCTACCTCATACTTCAAGAAAGTTGGGACACTGGGAAACTCATCAAATTTCGTTGCTTGGAAGATAAGGTTGGAAATCATATTGGACGACAATGATGTCTTGGAGTACATTCAAGGAAAAGTTCCTAAGCCCCCGGAAAATGCCTCCGTTGCTGCCAAGAACAAGTACAAGGAAGGTGACTTAAAGCAAAGAAAATTATTGTCGATGGTTTGCAATATCATTTACTTGTCTATGTTGGAAATTTGAAGAAATATAAGGATATGTATGATAAGCTAGTTTGCATGTATGAAGTCAACAATTTGAATGAAATCATCTCCTTGAAAGATCAACTCAAAGATATGAAAATGAATAAAGGAGAATCTATGCAATCCTATATCATGAGGATATCTCGTCTTAGAGATCAATTGCAAAGAGTTGGGGAAATTGTACCTGACAGGGAATTGGTGTTGGTAACCCTTAGAGGTCTCCCTCCTATCAAGGAAACCTTCATTACCACCATAAGCAATAACAACAATTTCTCGTCATTTGATGATCTTGTTGGAAAGTGCACTCAAGAAGAACCAGGATGATTTCAAGAGGTAGGATTCAAAAGCAGGAAGAAGGAGAGCCATCAACATTTGTCACTCAAGGAAAGAAAAGGAAGGAAAGAGGAGGTCCATCTAATTGAAGAAAGTCTGCTCCAGCTCCCCGGGACTCTAAAAGAAGGAAATCAAAAAGGAACAAGGACATGTCAAATATTGAGTGTTATAATTGTCACAAGTTTGGCCACTATGCTCAAGATTGCAGAACAAGGAAGGATGCTCCAAGGTCAAGGAATAACAACAATTGTGGCTTCAACAATAACAGGTTCAATAGAATAAGAGATGATCGAAGAGGAAGAGATGATAGAGATTCTCCACATGATCGAGAAGAAGAAGGCCATCATCCTCAAAACAAGTCAAGGAATTCTAGGTATGAAAGTAATGCAACTAGTAGTTAATCTGAATATATTCTCATTTCTGCCCTTTCTAGTTCTTCCCCTCCGGATTCATATGATAGTTGGCTAGTAGATAGTGGGGCCTCTTGACACTTCTCTAGGTATAAGGAGGTCCTCTCAAATCTAGTTGAGAGGTGTTATCACAATCTTAGTTAATAGTTTCAAGGCATTGATAGTTTCAGTGACAGCACCAATTTGTAAAAAATAGTATAAAAGCGCTGACAGATAAAATATCAGCGCTATTGTGGATTTGTAAAATAAAAATGCACTGACAACCAAAGTAGCGGCGCAAATATGTAAATTTGTAAAATAAACGCTAATAGCTAGAATATCAGTGCCCTTTGGAATTTTAAAAGTTTCAAATATCAATATCAAAAAAAAGGTTGACAGGGCACACGTCAGCAAAGGAGTGGGTACTTGATCAAGCAAGCACTGTGTTATGAATATTTTATTAATTATTAGTTAGATATAGTTATATTAGGTTTTATTAACTGAAAGGGCATGATCAAAGATCATGCCTCTTCGCCAAGGGGCACCTTGAGGCTATATTTAAAGCCTAGGCGATCCCTCATTGTAATCATCTCTTATCTTCATCAATAATAATATATAATTATCAAGTTTACCAGAGTTTTTACACTCCATTGGTATCAGAGCCATCGCTCTTCGGGATCTGTGTGATCACCCAGGAATTACAGAATTCCAGAATTACAGATTTTTTTTAAAACAAGTACAGAATTACTTTCCGAACAGTTCAGCAGCCATTTCAGAATTTTAAATTCTGCAATTGAAAACGCCAGCAATCTGAAAACAACAACAAAAATTCAGTAATATAAGAATAATTCATATCCAGAAAAATCAGGATATCATTCTCTCAGTGGACGTGTTCAAGGTTTTCGGTGGAGCATTCGGTTCTGACCGAGCTCAGATTTGTTTGACGGTGATAACCATAAAACATATATATATAGTTGACTTGGTTTTCTTGCATTTAGACATTGAAAACAGAGCAAGAAAAATAGTCGAGGAAGATCGGATCACAGCCGCCCCCACCTGTCTGCCCTACCTATTGCATTTAGACATTGAAAACAGAGCAAGAAAAATAGTCGAGGAAGATCGGATCACAGCCGCCCCCACCTGTCTGCCCTACCCATTCCGCTGTTGTCCCAACCGTGAGTTCAAAAATAGCGAGACGGTCCACCCATCCGTAACAGAAAGCGGTCACCCGAAAAAAATCGTAACACCACCAGCAGTCAACCATTTGGTAAATCGTGAAACAGGTTTACGTGTCGTGGCCCACTACAGCCGCAGCAAATAAAATACGTGTGGTAATTCGGAAACAGGTGTGTCGTTTCAACTCATCGATATATTAAAAAAAAAATCAATTTATTTAAATCATAAGAACAGTGTGTCGTTTTAAACGGGAACGGGCACATTTAAAAAAAAAAAATGATTTACACTCCATTGGGAGCTGCCGGTGCTGTGCCACTCATTGGTAGAAGGGTCTCGTTTTTTTTAAGCGGACGGGTATATTTTTTGTGACGGGTTCATCGATATTCATATATATAATAAATATATATATATATGATTATAACTTAATTTTTATATAAACTTTAATTCAAAATTAAATTTATATAAAAATTAGTTATAAAAAAATAAAAATAATTATTATTGTTATATAATAATTATATAATTTATTTATATATTATATAATTTTCAAATAAATAATTATATAAATATAATAATTATATAATTTATTTAAAAACAATAATAATTATTATTATTTAAATTTTTAAAAAAAATTATTAATTAATTAATTAATTAAACAAAAAAAAAAAGGGAAAAACTGGCAGAAAAATATTTCCCACCTCATACATGTTCAGTATGTCTTTATCAATGATGACGGTTGATCAGATAAAAAGGCAAATATGGCTAAAACAAATGGAGGCTAAGGACAATGAGAACAAAATATTGCAGAAATTTAATGCCATCATGGACAAGTTAGATCTAATGCAGAAACCAATAGTTCCTAACATGGAACAAAATCAACAAAACAATTCCGCGGATTCAGGGAACTCAGAAGAGCATCAGGAAAAATCTGATTCCCCACGTCACCATGAAGATACAGATGTTTATAAACAACAAAATGTTCCATCCCCAGAATTTAACAAAACATGTGAAGCGACAAACACATCCGAAGCCACTGATATAGCGCCAGAAACTGTTAAAGCCTTCGGTGATGAAGCAGATACAGTTATTAGGAAGGAAGCATTTGATGATGAGGAGAAGTTACATCAGACAATAATTGTTGGTAACCTACCTCTAAATCTAAAAAGGAACAAAGAAGAATCACCAGCAATACTAGGAATAGGATCTGACCCTGTCAATATCAGATCTTGTCACTATCCACATCACCAAAAGATTGAACTCGAGAAGATGCTCCACGATCTTTTTAAAATGTGGGAAGCAAGAGCTCATCGCTTGAGAAAACCAGACATTCGTCAACATTGTCCATCGTTACGTATGCTTTGAGGACAAAGCATCTTAAGAGAGGGGCAATGTTATGAATATTTTATTAATTATTAGTTAGATATAGTTATATTAGGTTTTATTAACTGAAAGGGCATGATCAAAGATCATGCCTCTTCGCCAAGGGGCACCTTGAGGCTATATTTAAAGCCTAGGCGATCCCTCATTGTAATCATCTCTTATCTTCATCAATAATAATATATAATTATCAAGTTTACCAGAGTTTTTACACTCCACACTGACAGTTAAATTAACAACACGGCCTATCCTCAAACGACATGTGGCGCTAATGAATTAGTTGAATTTGGCCTGGGCTTCACAACAAGGTTATTGTTTCAAACATAATGACACAAACTCAGCAGTCAAAGGGAAAGGGTGTCAAAGCATGTTTTGTTACTACTTGACAAAACTTTGTTTTTTCCTGTAAAACACGGTAACTTTGGGCGCAAATTCCGAACAAATGGAAACGAAATTTTAAAAACCAAAAGAGGTTTTTGTTGGTAACAGACTCATTTACAAAAACCTCTTTCAGTTTTTACACAGTTGTAATGGTTTGAGAGACTCAAAGGAATCTTTGAGGCTTATTTTTCCAGATTTTGCAAATTGGTTTTTCCCTGTTTTAGACATTGTTTTAAAAAACGGTTTCCAAACAAATGGGACTGAATTTTTGAAAACCAAAAGATATTTTTGTCGGGAACAAACCCACTAACAAAATCCTCTCTCAGTTTTTACACAGGTGTCACGGTTTGAGAGATTCGAATTGATCTTTGAAGCTTATTTTTCAGGAACTCGCCAAAATTAATTTTTTCTATTTTTAGAAAAAAATTCCCAATCAGTTGGAGAGCCACCTCATCAATTCGACTTGGGGTCAAATCTTATCTCCTTGATTATTTGATTTAATAAGCTATAGATAGATGAAGAGGCTTGAGATCCATTATTTTTGGATCTTGAACAGTTTGTAAGTAGTCTATGAAGACTATCATTTCTGTAATTGTACAGGATTGTAAATTGTTGAAGATGATTATGTTTTCACCTCTGATATCAATATATTTCTATATACAGTGTTGTGTATACAGTTTTGCAGAGATTCATGTGTATATAACTTCCCGCCTGTCTTTCTTCATGTTTTTTTTTTATTTCTCCTCATATTACATCTCTAAATCATTAAGTCTTCAATGTTTGGATAAAGCATTATGAACTAGAATTCTTCATGTATGCTCTAATTCAAGTTATCTGAATACTTTCTATGTTTTTTGCTTAAATATTTATAGCAGAATTCTTATTGCTCTGTTGTGATATTCATTTTTTGTATTATGTCTCCATATCTGGATCGTTATCTGTCTAAGAAGTTGTGTCCTACCTTGCCTCTATTAAGAATTGTTTATGTATCTTGTACTTAACAGTTTTTTCCACCAGACTCCATGCCCAATGGTCCTTGCTCTCTTCTTTCCCAACCAATTTTATCCTACAAATTAAATTTGGCCAATAAGCTTACAAGCCTACTGCTAAAGTTTTTAAAGAGAGATCCCTCTTTGACTCGGAAGGGCTAGCTTCCAAGTCTAAAGTGGTTAGAGGTTACCTAGTCTTTTCCCTTCACAATCGGGGTTTTTTCTAAGTGATAACAAGAGGGAGACAAGTTTGAAGATTATTCTTGGGAACAATACTGAATATCCTATAAAGGGCTTTGGATTTGTCAAATTTGATTTGAACTATGGGGAATTCCTTATTATTCATGAAGTGATGTATGTTCTGGAACTAAAGAAGAACTTGGTATCCACTTTTGCCTTAGAAGACAAAGGAATGAGAGTAGCCTTTATCAAAGGAAAAGTTCTCACCTGGCCGAAGGAATCTCGAATGAAAGATGCCTTTACATTGGGATCTAGCGTAGAAGGACTATAGATTCACTAGAAGGCCCCTTTTGGCAATGGTCCATGACACTAATCATCAAAGTGAGCTATGGCACCAAGATTGGGACATCTACATTATGAAGCTCTTCCAAAATTAATGAAGTTGGTCTCTGGGATCCCTGATGTTCAAGCTCAACATGGTGGAGTATGTCCTGGATGTGCCAGTGAACAGAAGACAAGGGGACCATTCCCCTCTCGCAAGAATAAGACTAATGACATCCTCCAACTCATTCATTCTGACATATGTGAACCAATCCTCGTGCATTCTCTTGGTGGTCATCTCTACTACATAACCTTCATTGATGATTTCTCCAGGAAGACATGGATATATTAACTGAAGCATAAAGATGAGGCCTTCGATATGTTCAAGGACTTCAAGGATTTGATCAAAAATCAAACAGAAGAAAATTAAGGTCTTCAAGTCTGACAACGGAGGAGAGTACATTTCAAATGAGTTCATAGAGTTTTGCAAGAAGGAGACTATTGTGCCCTACAATCCCGAACAAAATGTAGTGGTTGAGAGAAAGAACAAGTCTATTGTGGAAGTTACTCGAGCTATGCTCCATGATCAAAAGTTGTCGAAGTTCCTTTGGGGAGAAGCAACAAATACAGCGGTATATGTTCAAAACAAGATTCCTCATCATGCATTGCACAATAAAACTCCCGAAGAAGTATTCACAGGTATCAAGCCCGACATTGGGCATCTCAAGGGATTTGGTTGCCCTGTATATTTCCATGTGCCGAAAGACAAAAGGAACAAGTTGGAAACCACCAGAAGAAAAGGTTTTTTTGTTGGGTATTGTGAAGATTCTAAAGCATTTAGAATATATATCCCTAGTCAAAGGAAGGTTGAGATTAGTAGGAATGTAACATTCGATGAAGATGTTGCCCTTGGAAAACCAAGGGACCTTCCTTTGCCTCCTCCTGAGAATAAAAATGATGATATGAATATTCTAGAAGGTCCTTCCATGCTGGAATTTGAGAGAGACATTGTTGATGATCCCATGGAGCCCATGGACCCCTTGGATCCTCCTCCAAGTGATCCTCATACCAGGAAAAAGATCATTATGGCTTTGAGACACATTACAGGATGCTGAGAGACACATTCTTGCCAGAGGGACTTTTAGAGAAAGCAAGAAGCCATGCCAATATCAGGGATACCTTGTTGCCATGAGTACAATCATCCAAGTTGAGCCACCTACCTTTGAAGAAGTTGTGAAAGAACAAGTCTGGAAAGATACTATGGCCGAAGAATATGAATCTACTATGAAGAATGATGTATGGGATGTTGTTCTGAGATTGAAAGGAAATCAATGGTGACTTCAAAATGGCCATATAAAATCAAGCATGGGGTTGATGGAAGCATCGAGAAATACAAGGCAAGGTTCGTAGCCCGAGTGTTCTCCCAGAAAGAGAGAGAAGATTATGATGATATGGTTACACTCGTTGCTCGCTATACAACTATTAGATCTATCATTTCCCTTGTTGCTAGTCAAGGATGGTCTCTTCATCAAATGGACGTGAAGACTGCATTCCTTCATGGCATGTTATAGGAAGAAGTTTATGTTGAGCAGCCACAGAGATTTGAAGTAAAGGATTGAAAGACACATGTTTGCATGTTGACAAAGGCATATATGGCGACTGGCCTAAAGCAAGCCCCTAAAGCATGGTATGCCTGAATTGACAGTTACTTGGTGAAGCTTGGATTCATAAGAAGCAGCGTTGATCCCAACCTCTACTTCAAAGTGGTCCAAGGTATGCCTTTGATTTTAGTTCTATATGTTGATGATCTATTCTTAACAAGAAGTGATCCCTTGATGATCGAGTGTAAGAAGGAGTTGGCCTCTGAGTTTGAAATGAAGGATCTTGGTATGATGCACTATTTCTTGGGACTAGAAGTCTGGCAAAGTCCTGGAGAGATTTTCCTATCTCAAGGAAAATATGTTGTGAAGCTCTTGGAGAGATTTGGAATGACAGAGTATAAATCCTTGTCCATCCCGATGGATATGAATTTCAAGAAGTTGAGCGAAGATGTTGTTGAACCTAACCTAGCTAATCCTTCCGAGTATATACAACTAATTGGGGCATTTATTTTCCTTGTGAACACTCGTCTAGACATATGCTTTGTAGTGAAAACCTTGGGTCAATTTATGACTGAGCCCCTCCATGCACATTGGGTTGTTGCCAAACACATTCTGAGATACTTGCATTGGACTATTAACTGTAGAAATTTCTGAATCTTACACTTATACAGAAATTATTACTGTTAATCCGATTAAGCTCCTCCTACTTATACAAGTTATTAACTGAATAAATTCAAGTTAAAATCGAAGCAAAACACATAACAAATCTCTACCAATTCAGATCTAGAATAAGCACATGCACACATTGACAAAGTGATAGTTATTTCTAGACAAATTGTCCCTGAAAAACCCAATGTGGGAAAACCGGTCTCTGGCTGCTAGAGGGTTCTATTATTAAGAATATTTCTGAATACACAACTTCTGGGTTCCATATCTGGAAAACCTAACAGAGAAAACTCTAGATCTACAGCTCCTGGCTGATCCAGGGCCAAAAATACTAACTGATCCACACCCTCAAACGGGATTTACAGAACTCAGTCAGATCTAGGCCTAGAAACCCCAACGTTGCCCCTGAAATGCACTGTGTCAACCTTTGAAGCCCCTGAAAGCCTCTACATCAGCCTTGGATGGCCTCCAAACCCTCAGCGCAGCTCCTGGAAGGGATTGTGTTACCCCAGAATGGGTGACGCAGTCACTACGTTGCCCCTAAGGGGCTCTGCGCAACCCCTGAAAGGTTTCCTGAAAATGACATTGTCCCTGTTGTTGTTGTTGCTGCCTTCCTCTGCGCTGTCCTTGAGTTGATCTCTTCTCTGCCTCTTGTGTATTCTAGACCCTAGGATTAGATCATCCCCTTGGTCTAAATTCCCCTCTCTGCAACTGAAACACTTCTGACTATTCTTAGCAACCCTGCCCTAGAATCTCAACTTAGCTTTAGTGCTTTGCCTCTGTGTATCTTTACAAATGACCCCAAGCCTTTCCTTTATACTTTTCTCATTGACAAATAAACGGCCATGATCAGATCTTGAATCAATGGCTAAGATTAAAAGAAAGATTAATCCGTGTGACTTAAGACAATTTCATCACATGTTTAATTAAATTCACTTTAATTATTTTATTTTCCTAAGTTTTAACTTCGGAAATACATTAAAATAATTAATTAATTTAATATCTCCTAAACCAGATGAAATTTCCCAAATCCCTTTTTGGGTCTTGTAGAACAGGTGAACTCTAGTCCCTCCACAAAATTTGGTACCTAGAGCACAACTAATGCTACCCCAAATACACAAAATCTCAACACTCCCTCTTAGCATCAAGGGTGTGCTCTACACTCCCTCTTATGCATTACATGATTTTGGGCACTGGTTCTGTGATGCTGAAGCTTGGCCTCTTGCCACTCAACTTTGCACTATTGTTGCCATTTTGTACTACTGCCCATGACTCTACCACTGCCACTGCAACCACTGTACTACATCTCCCTCTCAATATGCTACATCTGTGTTGCTCATAGCACTACCATTGTTGATCTGCTGCACTGCAACTTCAGTTGTTGAGAGAAACAACCAAATCTCCTGCCCAATCTTTAACAAACAACTCTGATGCGTTGCATCCTCATCACTGAAGCTCCATAGGCTACAGATTTGTGCTAGCATCTAAAGAACGATGCAGAGCTGCAGCTTTGCCTGCGTAATCAGATTCCCTCTACACTACTGAAGTCACATTAGCTCCTTGTGCTGAAATGTATCACGTTGCTGCTGCACTACGTTGTTCCTCTAAAGCTCTATGCGTTGCTACAGCACTGCTCTGCACTGCTACTGCTTCTACGTTGTTGCTGCTTTGCTCTACGCTGCTCCTCCTAGCCTCCAAATCCGCCTCTGCCTCTGCCTCTGCCTCATCTGTGATATATGCACCCACTGCTCCACTTGTCCCGCTACTGTCTTAAAGTTGTCATAGCTCGCTTGTGATCCAAGAGATGAGTTGCTCAAGGATCCCGCCTCTCTTCCATGTAGCTCCTCTACATGTCCATGTCACCCCACCTCCGTGGTTCATGAGCACTCATGGCTACATCATCTCTTGACCCATCATCTGCCACAGCTGCCTTGGAAGAAGATGCTTCCTTGTCCTTTTTCTTTTCTGGACAATGGCTAGCAAAATGTCCCATTTCGCCACACTAGAAGCACTTGATCTTTGAAATATCCTTCTTCTTCTTCGGCTGCTTCTTCGATGCCAAGGCTGCATCTTCCTCCTCTTCCTTATTTACTTTGCTCAACCCAGGGTTGTGCTGCTTCTTGGTGAATCTGCGTAGTTCTTCTTGCCGCAGGATTGACCACAAGTTGTCCCAATCTGGGAGGTCCGCTCTGCCCAAGATACTTTGGACAAAGGTTTCCCACTCATCCGTGACTGCATTGAAGGCAATCCTGACTATCACTGCATCATTTACGTTTGCACCCGTTGCATTCAGTTGATCTCTAATTGACTGCAATCTAAAGAGGAAATGCTCGATGTCTTCTCCCTTGGTCATCATGAATCACCTCATTTGGGCCTCCAACAGCATCTTTCTTTGGACTGATTTTCCCTCATACAAGGAAGTCAAGGCCTTCCACATTTCATTAGTTGTCCTCTTTTCAGCTATGTGTGGTACAATATGGTCCTTGATACTGTCCATTATCAGTCGCTTGGCATGCCCAGCAGCTTCCCTATGCTTCCGTAGGAGATCCGCATCTGTCGGTGTGGCCAGAGTCTGATCTGCATGGTCTCTTAAACTGAATGCCTCAAGGACAATCAAGATCCTTACTTTCCACACCGAAAAGTTTGGGAGGCCCTCTAACCTATCCTGATCACGCAATCCATGAGGAGCCATCTGCTCATAATGTGTCGGAGCTCCTCTTCTCTATACTAGAGATATGGATCTAAGGTCCTTTATGAACTGGGCACCCTCTGCTCCCTCTGACACTTGATTTCCCTCCTTGGAAATCTACCAAATCAACTATGATTCAGCTTCTTCTTTGATCCTCGTATCAAACTGCAAGTTTCCTTTGGCAAGAAACTCTATGAGAAGTTGATCTTTTCCCAATCTTTGTCACTTGTGCTAAGGCTAAAAATCTGAAAACTTCAGAAATTTAACCCCACCAGCTCTTCTGAATTTATGTAACTTTTCTGCAGAATTTTCTGGATCTGACAGAATCAGATCTGAATCACACTGGTTGGCTTCAGACCCAACCAGCGATGTTTTTGAGCTGCCTCTGTGCAGTAATTGCGTGGACTTGCTAGGACACAACGTTGGACAGCGTAACCCCTCCCTCTACGTGAATCTGCTCCTGAAAACTGCGTTGTCCCTTCAGATCTGCTTCTCTGATGCCTTTCCAGCTGCTTTCTGCAGCTAGATCCTTCAGATTCTTCTGCTGGTGACCCTTATAGATCTGCAATTGCTCCGATACCATGTAGAAATTTATGAATCTTATACTTATACAGAAATTATTATTGTTAATCCGGTTAAGCTCCTCCTACTTATACAAGTTATTAACTGAATAAATTCAAGTTAAAATTGAAGCAAAACACATAACAGATCTCTACCAATTCAGATCTAGAATAAGCCGATGCACACATTGACAAAGTGACACAGTTATTTCTGGACAAACTGTCCCCGAAAAAACCCAATGTGGGAAAACTGGTCTTTGGTTGCTTCGAGGGTTCTATTATTAAGAATATTTCTGAATACACAACTTCTGGGTTCCAGATCTGGAAAACCCGACAGAGAAAACTCTAGATCTACAGCTCCTGGCTGATCTAGGGCCAAAAATACTAACTAATCCACACCCTCAAACGGGATTTACATAACTCAGTCAGATCTAGGCCTAGAAACCCCAGCGCTGCCCCTAAAATGTACTGCGTCAGCCTCTGAAGCAACCCCTAAAAGCCCCTGCGTCAGCCTCTGAAGCAACCCCTAAAAGCCCCTGCGTCAGCCTTGGATGGCCTCCAAACCCTCGGAGCTGCTCTTGGAAGGGACTGCGTTACCCCAGAATGGGTGACGCAATCACTGCGCTACCCCTAAGGGTCTCTGCGCAAACCCTGAAGGGTTCCTGAAAATGACGTTGTCCCTGTTGCTATTGTTGTTGCCTTCCTCTGCGTTGTCCTTGAGTTGATCTCTTCTCAACCTCTTGTGTATTCTAGACCCTGGGATCAGATCATCCCCTTGGTCTAAATTCCCCTCTCTGCAACTGAAACACTTCTGAGTATTCTTAGCAACCCCGCCCTAGAATCTCAACTTAGCTTCAGTGCTCTGCCTCTGTGTATCTTTACAAATGACCCCAAGCCTTTCCTTTATACTTTTCTCGTTGACAAATCAACGGCCATGATCAGATCTTGAATCAATGGCTAAGATTAAAAGAAGTGTTTGACTGTGACTTGAGACAATTTCATCACATGTTTAATTAAATTCACTTTAATTATTTTATTTTCCTAAGTTTTAACTTAGGAAATACATTAAAATAATTAATTAATTTAATATCTCCTAAACCAGATGAAATTTCCCAAATCAATTTTGGGTCTTGTAGATCAGGTGAATTGTAGTCCCTCCACAAAATTTGGGACCTTGAGCACAACTAATGCTACCCCAAATACACAAAATCTCAACATTAACCTTGGTTTAACATATTTTGTCAGAGATGTACGACTACATGGATATACCGATGATGATTGGGCTAGAAAACGTTGTTCACAAGAAGAGCACATCAGGGTGTTGCTTTAGCTTGGGATCCGCTATGATATCCTGGATGAGCAGGAAACAAAAAATCTGTAGCTTTAAGCACAGTTGAGGCAGAATACATTGTTGCTAGGATGGCTAGCTGTGAGGCAGTCTGGTTGAGAAAGCTCTTTGGAGAGCTATTTGAGCAGGTCCTAGATACTACTGCGATACATTGCGACAAAAAAAGTGGGATTCGATTAGCAGAGAATCCCATATTTCATGACAAATCCAAGCACATTGAGATAAGGTACCACTACATTCAAGACATGGTACAAAGAGGAGTCGTAAGACTCCATCAAATATTGACAGATGAGTGAATAGCATATATTTTCACCAAGGCTTTACTGAAAGGGAAGTTCTTGGTCTTTAGAAAGCAGCTTGGACTGATGGATGTGACCCTCTCGGGTAAGGGTCACTGCTGATCGAGAACACTAAGCATAGCTCCTCCCCCTTGTTTGAGCTCCCAAGGAGGGAATTGAGCATTGAGGGCTCCTAAGGTTGAGGTATCTCTGGACAATAGGATTGGTGGGATCCTTACCCTCTGTGGTAAGTGGATCTCGCCTATTGTCACCATAGGGTGTACGTGATCCTTGTCACTCATGACAAGTTGTGTATCTCCCCCTATCATAATTGACAGAGTATACCCCAGTATGCATCCTACCTACAAGCGAGGCTTGTTGGGATTGCCTCCCCATCTCGCCAATGGGTTGAGAAGACTTGAGTCTGTGTGATCCTTGCATAGCAAGTGGATCTCCCTCAGCTAGGCTTGAGTAGGCGTGATCATTGTATAGCAAGTGGATCTCCCTCAAGTATAGAGGATGTAGGTGTTCTACCACTTGACTCTTCAGGGCCAACTTGGGAAGATCAACAGACATTGGGATTGGTGTGATCTCTCTCCTTACTGGTAGATGGATCTCACCTAATTGTCACCAAACATTGGGATTGGTGTGATCTCTACCCTTGCTAGTAGATGGATCTCGCCCAATTGGAATTGGACGATAGGATTGGTGTAATCTCTACCCTTGCTCGTAAATGGATCTCGCCTATTGTCATTGGATAGAGGGTTGTAGCTTAAGCTCCCCTGTGATGTCAAATTATTCTTCTTTTATATTCGAAAGTGTTCAACAAATGAAGTACAGATAAGCAGAGATGAGCAGAGAAAACATTTGATTTTATGATGACGAGACATTTGTGATGGGATATTCTTTGCAGTCGGAAATTTCTCCTTAGCTGAGAGGGAGTGTTAATTTGGCAGCTCAAGGACAAATCCCCTCCATTGGACTAGATTCCTCTTTTCGAGAGGACCAAAATTGACTTTTAAAGCACTAAATTTGGATAAGGAAAAGTGTATTTTTGAAGTCGAGACCACAAGTACACAAATTGTTAAGGTCGGCCTAAGAGGCTAATTAGCCCTCCTCCAACACCTATAAATTCATGTCGCATCAACCTCATTTGGACACACACATATTCTCTCTCCTCTTCTCATTGGTTCGTACGAAATTGCAAGATCTCTTAACACGTGTGGGCAAGAATAAAGACAAATTTCAGGTTGCCGAAAATCTGAGTTTTCCAACACTTTGACCAGCGTTGACCTTGGTGTTTTTGGCAGACTTTGACTTCAATCTTTTGGGAATATCTATGTTTGTTGAGGCCGCATTTTTTGGCACAAAAACCAAGGTTATCTGGGTTGTTTGACTGGCATTGACCACAAGCATAATTGTAGACCTTGACCACAAAATTTCTCTCTCATTTTACCGTGTTTGACTGGGCTTACGTGGATTGTTTTGGGCTAATTTTGACCAGCATTTGAGGCCGAGTTGGAGGATTGTTGATTGAGCTCTTATAGGTTGAATTAACCGTTGACTTTGACTGGTTAGGGCACACTTTGACTATTGTTGAGTTGGACAAAAATTGCATACTTTGATAGTTGACTAGAATTGACTTTGGAGGCTCATCATTGGTTGTTTTTGGTTTGTCTATATTGAATAGTCAAAGTTTGACTTTGACTCACTGTTAAAATTGAATTATTGTACTCTTTGCTGAACATTTTATGACAATCTAATAAAAAGAAGAATTTGAAAGGGTTTTCCCCCTTATGGGATTTTTCCTTGGTATTTGAACAAATTGGTGTCTCTTATTAATGCTCTTGATTGTCTCCTATTGTCATTGCATTCACTGTTCTATCTTCAATTACTATTGATTATTGGAAGAATTAATTGTTACTGAAAAGGTAGCTTATTGAAGAGTTGAAATGGGCTAAAGTAATTGTCATAGCATAGAGCAGTGGAAAAATTAACAGTCTGGGGGTCATAATGTTCTCATTTTTATTTCTTTGGCATTGATCACACTCTGCTACATATTTTTGAATATCATTATTCATTCTTTTCCAAAAAAAATGATTGGTGTGCATTACAGTAGGTTTTAAAGAAACCTACATGTCCTGTTGATGGTGAATCATGGAACTCCTTGAGAACTTTGGACTTAAATTTGGAATTCGAGCTCGGGTAAATTCTTCCTTTATATCAAAGAATATTGTTTTTCCATTCGAATTTTGAATTCTGAGCAGGATTATTGATTATGGCACATGTTTATGGATCTTTTGCATGCTCACTTAGAATTTCGTTAAACCATTCTGCGACTACAACCAAAATTGCAAGTAATGACGACTCTTCATATTTTCTGGACAGAGCATTTGCTACTACATTATCTCTCTTTCTTATGTAATATTTCCATGTCAAAGGAAGCAATTTTTTCGATCCATTTTTGTGTTTTGTAGAAAGTGTTTTCTATTGGAGAAGGGGTACTGAAGACTATTATGGTCTGTTCATATTAAAAACTTACTTCCCAAAAGACGTGGTCTCCACTTGGCTAGTGCATGCATAATGGCGAGCATTTCCTTGTTGTATGTAGACTTTCTACATTCCCTTTTATTAAAAATTTTGTTTTCAAATGTTATTGGATGGCCAACCTGCATCAACACTGCTCCTAATCCAAAACCTGAAGCATCACATTCAATTACAAAAGGCCTTGAAAAGTCTGAAGTTGCTAATACAGGTGCATTGTACATAATTTCCTTTAAGGCTTCAAAACACTTTTCTGCCTTATCATCCCATTGAAATGAGTTTTTTTTAAAAGACTTGTTAAAGGTGCGGTTACATGAGCATAGTTTTGAATAAACCTTCGATAATATCCAGTCAACCCTAAGAACCCTCTGAATTTGGTGATGTTAGTCGGTTTGGCCCATTCTTTTACAACATTGATCTTATTAAGATCTACCTTTACTCCTTCCTTGATTATTATGTGTCCAAAGTACTCTACTTCTTCCTTCCCAAAAGTGTATTTGGACATCTTTGCATAAAACTGATGTTCTTCTAATATAGTCATAACTTGCTCCAGATGTTGTAGATGCTCCTTCCATGTTTTACTATAGACTAGAATATCATCAAAGAAAACAAGCACAAACTTGCTTAGATATGGTTGGAATACCTCATTCATAACAATGATAATGCTACAAGCTGATATTTGCTAGTATGACGAATCTTATAAGTTATAGTATATACTTTTGTTATATCGAAAGTGCTTGTTAGGGAGGTCATCCTCAACCCTAAGACAATTATAATAGATACAAGCAATTCTATGATAGGGGAAGCACATTAAAATAGAAGGGAATCATGGTTCTCAAAATCATTGCAAGGGTTATAGAAAAGTTATAGTTTTAGAGATATGTTTCAGGAAATGGCCCTCAAGTAGGCATACCCATACCCGAAACGTCGCTGAAACGTAGCTGAAATGAATGTATGGTGTTTCCTGATTCGGAAACGTTGTTGAGAGTTATAGAAAAGTTATAGTTTTAGAGATATGTTTCAGGAAATGGCCCCAACGCAGGTGTACCCATACCCAAAATGTCACTGGAACACACTATCGAAATGTTTCAGGGACATTTTGTCCCAAATATGCCCCGTTTCCAAGACTTTTTTGTTTCTGCAGGCTCACTCAAGCACCCAAGAAGGATGTGGGGCCCTTTTATGGCCAAAAAGGATTTAATCTACCACAAAAATTTATCTCTAATCACTCCACAAACTATTTTATCTCTAATCAGTCCACGCTCTAGTTCTGCTAAAAAGGAACCTTGTTCTATTTTTGCTAATGAGGATGAGGATCATTAGGATATGTAATTGTACTTGTCATTAGCTCATGTTTTATTTCATTTTCAGCACATATAGCCACGTATAAAGGCTGATTTTGGATGTATAAAGGCTGGTTTTGGAATATATGTACAGTCTCATATATAAAGGATAATTTTGGATTTTGCATCACGTGATCATCGATTCATCTGTAAGGGTTAATATAGATTGGGTTTTCCTTCTAAAATGTCATTTATGTGTCTCATTCTTTTTCTTTTTGCAAGATAATCTGTTATTAACTTATTTAGTTATTTGTAAAAAAATTGCGTACACACACACATATGATATTTCACCCAATGATTCCATTTTGGGGGGTCACGTTTCCAGCCGTTCCCATTTCGGAAACTTCCAGACATTTCCACGTTTCGTGCAACTTAGTTTTAAAGTCATAGAATCACAGATAACTTTGATTTTTTTTTCATTTTTAAGTTAGGTCTTTTAAGTGTATTCTTTTCAGCCTATGCCAAGCACTGCCATGCCTTAGCACCA
Organism: Pinus albicaulis; assembly: GCA_034641835.2. Taxonomy (NCBI): domain Eukaryota; kingdom Viridiplantae; phylum Streptophyta; class Pinopsida; order Pinales; family Pinaceae; genus Pinus; species Pinus albicaulis. The sequence continues at coordinate 1,729,560,647 of CM076575.1, read as the reverse complement.
ATTCAGCCAAGTTAGACCGTGATTCAGCCAAGTTAGAATGTGACTTGGCCTAAAACTGAGTCACAAGGCCAAATTACTCAAAATCGGCCAAAAACAAGTCAACCTCCATCAATTCCACGTGACTTGTCTGATTTACCCATTTCTTAAAAGTTAAAACTATGCACTATGATCATGATTGCAAAGTTTAGAGGGCCCTTCACAAAACATAAGGACACAACTTTGTTTAAAAATAGCAACAGTTGAGGAAAACCATCAACAACTCTTGTAATGACAAATAAGTTATATCTTACATAAATATTATGAACAGGGCCAAACCATCATAATATGTGTGTACAACATGGAGTCACGGGCACAAGAAAATGACAGTCTGTGACATGTACATTGTAGACATTGTGCACACTATGTTAAATGAAAATGCAACATAAGCCAATCAAATGCATACACCATGCATGAAGTTTCACTGTGTGACATGCCTATGTCTAAAACACAACATATAACACCTAAATCAGGAATGAAACATAACATAAATATGCTACACTTACTTCAGAAATCCCATACACTATACACCATATATGGCATCTACAGTACAAATGCTCACAAGACTTACCATTATTAATTTACTTGCTATAGCCTATGCTATTTTGCACTATCAGCTGTCTTCTATATTATTGAGCATTTTGCCCAAGTTCGAGAACAACCCTTGATCGATGTTTAAAAGGTGTCTAGCATTTTTGACAAGGTCGGCATGACCAAACTCAATGAATTCACATTTTACTTCTTAATTTCTATTGTCATTGTGGAATCAACCTAAGTTGAATACCATTGCACACAACATGCACCATATAGGCCATATAAGAAATACATTGAGTATAACATATTTTGGTCAATGTGACGAATACAGTAGTGTAATATTTATACTACACACTTCAACACATGTAGGAACAGATCCCTATGTAAGGGTATTATATTTCATATATATTATTAGGTACATTACAAGTTCTAGAGATGCTTGAAGCTTTGTCCTCAGAATTGAAAATTTGCTCTAAGAGTCTAATGCTGCTTCACTCCTTGAAGAGGACCACTGTAAATCGATGGATTCTGGTTAGAAATTGAGAGCAGTAGAATAGGAGCAGAACCAGGAAAGCAGAATTGTCATCCATTTGAATAGAACCTACCAAAGTGATCTTGTATACTCATGGTGAATATTCCAAAAGTATCCATTTGGCACTTAGGATGACAGAAATTCCTTTCTACATAATGGCATAAATAGAAGGTTGATGTGAATATGTATGCACTGAAAAATCAACTTTGTGGGACTTTCTATGACACTAAAGCTGAGAACCAATAACAGCTTCAAATTTCGAATTCGATTGATGTAAATGTTCCCTATTAATCAATTTCCCAAGGGAGGACGAAACAGCCTATCCAACCCCGTAGGCGATAGTTGATGATAACGGGGTAAACCCATTATCCAATGCTTTGGGGCAACAGTGAGTAAATTTGGGGTATCTGGGGCAAAAAGCCAGAATTGGGGGCTAAACTTGTAACCCCTCACATTAAAATAAGGAGAAGATAACCCATAAAGAATCTATAAATAAAAGAGAGACAGAATCATTTTTTTCATCATGTTGGATTGGATATTTCTGTTTGTGAGCTGAGGCTCTGAGGGTTTTAAGACCCCTTTTTCCGTTTGATTGGTTTCAGTGGTGATGATCCCACCCTAGCCAATCCCTTCTTTTCTTTCATCTATTTAGCACAATTGTTCTGAGGCATTTTCATCTGATTGTGATATTCAAGAAGAGAGAGAATTTGTTGACATGTTGGCTTGAAGGTATTCCCTGGTTTCTATGGCAATTGTCTAAGGCAGCAAAGTAGCCTGAGGTATTTGTGGGAGCAGTGGATTGAAGTAGCTACCCTGAGCAGCGGATTGAAGTAGCATCCCTCTTTTTGGCACTCACCTGTGACAGCACAGAACCTGTAAAGACAAGTGTAACAGCAGACCCCTTTTTATGGTAGTAGGGTTTTCTGAGGTCCAATTTAGGGCTGCGGCTCCCCTCTCAGGGCCCTGTTGAAACAGTGGTATCCTTCTGAAGCTCGGACAGTAGCTTTAAGGGCTAACCCTGGACAGCAAGGTGTTGGGGACATCTCCCTGAGTAGCGAAGAAGAGTCTTGGGCTTGTGGAGGCTTGTATGAGATTTTTTTGGCAGTGAAGTACAACGGAGAAGGGTTTGGAGGCAGCAGTGGTCCAGAGTAGCATTAACAGCATCCTCGAGACACTTTAGGCAGCAGCAAAGGTTGGACCAGCGTAGACTTACAGCACGAGGGAAATCCGCAAGGTCTACTCAGCACCCATAAGACACAGTGGTATGTCTGTTATGGCGTGGTTAGGTCAACTAAGTTTGTAAGAAGAACTTTGCAAGCTATCTATTGAGACAGTAAGAACGCAAGTAATTCTGTAAGTAATTAATAGCATGGTGAATTAGATATTGTTAAGTACTGGACTTATGTTATGATCCTTATATTAATTACTGATGTTCATAAAAAAGGATTGTCATTATTAAGAATTGATAGATGCTATTTGCAGTAAGTGTAACCTTGTAAACTATGTGAACTATTAGAATTCACTACTTGCTACGTTACTGTATGTTCAGTAATACCACTGTCTGAATTTGAAAGCAAAACTGTGATACTGTTACAATTTATCTTGTGATTTTGTAACCCTAAAGGGCAAAAATTCTCTTGGGACACTACAATTGAGGATAGATAAATAACTTTCAAGTGAGAGGCTACTGATAAATCTATAAAATTAGCACTAGTTGGGAATCAACTAATACAGATACTTTGTATCTTTGATCTTTCCTTGAATTTTCAGAGTTTTAGAACAATTATTTTCAGTAGTAGCTTTTAACTATAACTGCTTGCATTTGAAATCCATTAGTGTTTTTATTTTCTGGATAATCTTGATAATGACAAATAATGCTATTTATTGTTAACATATTTTCTTTATTCAACAGTTAGTTGAACAAGAGTGTGAATTGTCTTACTGATATTTTTATTTTGCAGAATCTGATTATCGCATCTATCTTAGTTATCATGTTTGTCAATCTTATCTTGTTTCTAAAATTTGTGAAGGGATATAAATAGGTAAAGATAATTTTATTACTGTCCACAAGTGACCCGAAAGTATTTCAATGGGACTCAAAATTACAACCAGTAACAACATACTGTGGGAGTACCAAAGCTACTCTTGAAAACTAAAGAGAATAAAGATATAAGCGAGTAAGATTGTAGAAGTAAATAAAAAGAGGATCTAGTATTAAAAAACTTCAGAAAAACGTCAAGGTTTTGCTTGATTGTCCTAATTTGCTGACCCAATGCTTCATCTGGTACTCGTCACAGATCATTTTTAATGTCTTGTCAACATAGATCCTATCTTGGTGTTGGCAGTTTTTGACTAGATGATGTAGTTGAGGTGAAACTATATAATTGTGAGATACAATTATTTACTGAAACTTGGCTTATTTGGGAATTTCAATTGTAATATCATATAATGTCAACTTGTTATTTTCTGCCAAACTGCTATGAGATTCTTTTTCCAATGAAAGGAAATGGTACCCAACGATAACTCCATTGGAAATTTAGAATCATATCAACATTATCCCACACATCTGAGACTTTAAACTGAGATTTAAAACATAATTCGTCAATCACAAGTGGTTGATTTCATACAATGTTTTATTTGCATTGAAGCTTGGGCTTGTGCTTGTCTCTACAATTTGTGATTGATTGGGCCATTGAATATTAATATAATTATAGTCTCAAATGGATTAAAAGCAATGATAACCTATTTTCTTTCAATAATCCCTTAATAAAGGAGTAGTGAATTTCTTAAAACCATTATTAGAAAATATTATATGACATGAGTATCCACAATATTCTATGACATGAGTATCCACAATATTCTATGGCGTAGGAATCCACAATAAGGGGTGACATTATATGGCAGCACAGATGTAACAATGACCTACAATTATTGGTGCATTTGTTTGAATCAATGTATGGATTTTGAATTATATAAGCAGTGATGGATGGAGAAGCAGATCAACCAGAGACTGGAAAACAAAAATGGTTGGAAAGAATGGCGAGTACATACTACAATCTGGCCTTGTAATTTTAGCCACCGGCCAAAGAAAGGTTGTGGCTCTAATACCACTTGTACCAACCTAAGTTGAATATTATTGCATTAAGCATGTAAAATATAAGACATATAGGGAATATACTGAATATAACATATGTTGGTTGATGTGAAAAATACACATGTCGTATTTATAATTTTATACTACAAAGCCTGTAGGGACACATCGCTGTGTAAGGATAATATTATCTATTATTATTATATAACATATATTATTTATAATATAGGGTATATCACACTTTAGCATCCACAAATGGTCCATGGTGAGTTTTTGATAGGCAGCAGAGTTTTTGGTCGATGCCAAGTTTATTTTACTTTTTCAGTCATTGCCAACACAGTTACTCTGCACCAGATTCTTGAATTCAAAAGGAAACATCTGAGGATCATTCATATCTATAGTTATGATTGCCACATTTCACATGTGATTGCCAACATCCAAAAATTGCTCCAATAGTCATACTTCTCATAGTTTCTATTGATGTTGATATAATTATGACAGTCAATAGATTTGCTTATATGTGTTCAATCTATAACCAAGATGTGGACATACGAAAAAGCCTCTCTATATTTAACAATTGATATAGATCCTATATACACAATGGTCATCCAGACGGCTGTACACATAGCAATTGCTATTAATTCCATGAAATACCAGAAACTCAGATAAGCCAATTTAGTTTCTTGATGCAACAAGGTCTGCAAGGTAGCACAACCTCTAATAAAGAATACAGACTTGTTTTTACATGATAAGGCTCCCAGTTGTGTTAAACACAAATGGTTAGCAAAAATACAGGATTTACCATTTTTGGACAAGAGTCAAGTGAAAAAGAGGCAGGATTTAGCATTTTTGGTTTTATAGATGTTTTAAGACTAACAATGTACCTAAAAAATTAATATAATACTCAAAAGAAAAATGCTGAACCACCAAACAGCATGTTAATTCAAGATAAATGTTTAATATACTAGTTACAGCCTTGGCATCTGTTATCCTAGACATCATGATTCATGCAAATTGTTTCATGTTAAATTAAGATCTGAAATGAAAAAACTGAATATGTCCAAACTCACCATTTATGAAACTGCCTCCACACATTCTGTGGCAACAAAATGTAATCACGCCCTTCCATTAACGTGTCGTGAAGCTCAGGCTCCACATTAGAGTCTTCACACTTGACATCCACAACTAAATCTGAATTGTCAATACTGGCAGGCCTCTTTGGCGAAGTCGGAATAGTAGACAAATGCTCATATGACTTTGGATGGTGCACAGTAGTGTCCTTGCTTGTGCTAGTCCAATCCTCACAAACATAATCTAACCAGTCTTTCCACCATCTGGAGGCAAAAAAATCAAAGTTCATAAAAATAAACAGTTCTGCCACAATAGCAGTCAACAGAAAAGCTAAACTTTAGCATTCAAGTAATGTTAAAGGTGTGACCATATATTTACAACATCAAGGATGATATGAATAGTCAAGATACAAAATAACTTGACATGGCCAATACTTTCTCTCAAGAAGACGAAAGTAGTGCAAACAAAGTACTTGTACAAAAGTAGGTTTAGAAGAACAGGTAAAGAATGAATTCAGAATAGCAATCAGAGCTATGTATTTTTTTTTCCATGTAACAAAGCACCCTACCCTCCAGCCCATAGGCAAGGGTAAAGATATTCTTTAGGATCAAGGCCATTCAATAACAAGGCTTGTAGCCATTACAACAATATACACAATAAGAGCTCATCATGTCACTTGTGGGAGTCAAACCTAGGTAAGGAAGATAATCATTCCTCTCAACCACCTGAGATAAACCTGATTGACAGCAATCAGAGCTATGTGTATAGTGTATACAACAATGACAAACAAAACAAGACACATAATTAAATTTATAATTTAAATAAGTAAATAAAAACATAAGAGTTGAAGAAATAAAAAAGAGAATGGATGAAGATTATCTGGCTTTATGATAACGGGTGCACCATATATCTATACACAGACACTCACAACAACAAAAAAAAGAAATATATATATATAAAATTTTGTCACAAACTTATGTATTTTGTAAATTAAAAATTGCATATTATAGTTATTATAAATTATAATATATAATTCATACAATAACAACTATTATATATCATTTGATAGACATTTATTATAGCTATATATGTTAAGAAAAAATAGAGAACTGACAAAATGTAAAATTGTATAATTTAAGTGTGTTGTACTGGGTTTTTAGCTGATTCTCAAGATTCAGTATTAGCAAAATTCAAAAATTTTGGATTCGTCCAACATTTGTTTCTCTCCTATACTGTACGAAGGGTTTCAAGCAAGCTGAAAAGACTAAGGCTCTTCAGAATGCAGATACTGAAATGAAATAATTCCCTTATTTGACTAAGATAGGAATAATATTCTCAGATTACACACAAGTATATTAATTTTTTTATTGATTGATCATAATAAAGTTAATCACTATCGTTTGAACTTTGTATTACATTGCAGCTCCAAATTACAGGGTACTACATATGACAGGTCTTGTTTGTGGTTAGATTCAAAATTTCAATGCAATATAATGCTTAGGTAGTCCTAGTGGATCATAAAATTTATTGGCATTTCCAATGATGAATTAAACAATCAAGATAGATTAAGTAAGAAGGAATTAAGGCAAATCGTGAGAATGAACAGGTCAATAAAGGATCAAATCTTTCATATAATGAAAGTCCTACAGCAAGTTCCTCTCAGTAAACTCATAGGATAAACTCCAACCACCAGTGTCCAGTGCAAGAACAATTCAAACAAATAGAAGATGCTAACAATCATATCAATAATCAGAAACCAAAAGGATCACTTATATGACATAATTAAAAAACACCACTTCTCCTCTCTAATAACATATGGAATCAAACAAAATTGCAAATGTTAGATCTTGGGCCCAGATATACGTTGAAAATCATATCAATAATCAGAAACCAAAAGGATCACATATACGACATGATTAGAAAAACACAACTAATTATTCTCTTCAAACCAGTGAAACAGGAAACGCCAAGTTTTCCGATTACTCGCGAGTTAAACTCTGCTCGGCGGTTGAACAAGCAGACTCGAATCTGCACGAGTCGAACTCGCGTTGACCGAGTTTGACTCGTGGTCAACGCGATTTCCATTTGCGATTACGGTTGGCGGCGATTTTTACGAGTGACTCGGGATTATTTTAGGGTTTTAACTTTGTATTTTTAACTGTCGTTGTCTTTCACTCTCGTCGCATCGCCGCTTGCTGAACCCGCTCGATGAACAGTCACCACATCACCGCTTGCTGAACCCGCTCGCTAAACAGTCACCACATCACCGCATCACTGTGGAAGCAGCGGAGCACAGCATCATTGTCGCCAAACTGCGCGCGCCATCGCTGAGCCATCCAGTTGATTGTTGTACCCTGTGAGCCATCCAGATTCGTATTTACTATTTGTCGTGGGCCATCCGGATTCTGTGGAGACTCGATTGTTGTGAGTCGGCCCTCTCATCCTATTTACTATTTGGCATTTGCTCGAAACTCTCAACCTGCGAAAATTGTTGTGGGCCGGCCCTCTCATCCTATTTAAATATTTAAGAAAATTTATATTAACTTTTTAAAATTAGACTTTTAAGTTTTTAACCAGTAAAATATAATGTCAATCGGAAATCCATTTCGAAGATTGAAGTGCGTCTGGTGAGAAAATCAATGCTAGATTTTCGTAAGTTCTCAATTTTTCGTAATTTTCCTTTCCGTATTGTTCTCAATGCTCATCGTTCTCATACCCGGATGCGGGTGGTTAAAATGGTAAAAGGAATGCGTCGGACAGACGGCACTCCGGCGAGACGTCGGCCACGAGGACCTGCAAGTGTCCTGCGGCACCTGAACACAAGCATGAAGCATTTAAGGCAATTTACGCCTGGCGCGGTTCACAATTCCATCAGCGAAGTTCGAGATATCTCCACGCAGGGTAAACAGGACATGGTGATTACTCCATTAATTGAGAGGTTAATGCAGATGGTTGGCAGCAGATTTGGGGTTTTAGTTCACAGGATGGCGAACGAGCAACCCATAAGCAGCTTCCCCAGGCCTATTACGGTGTATTGCTCGCCCATTGTGTGGCTCTCCTCCGAACGCACAGTCACCGACAAGCGAACCAGGCTTCATGGATGCATAGAGCTCGGCGACAATCTTCATATCTCTATTGCAGGGAATTGCATGCGAGAGTCAGGGAATTGGTTTGAGCAGTTGTCCAGAGCTTCAGTCCCGCCTCCGCTCTCACAATTGGCCAACGTCTCTCTTGGGTTACAGCACTCTTCCAGTTCTCCAGCTTCGAATGAAAGAATGCCTCGTCTCAGGCACAGGATGAGATGCAGACGAGGCTCTTCCCGGAGATTGATTAGGCGCTCCTCCCCGTCCTCCAGCACCTCTGCTGCGGACTCTCATGCCTCTACAAGAACTTCCCGAGCTGCACGTGGTCGTATCCTTCGTTCTGAGCAATGGTATCCCACTCCCCCGTACGCTCCTGCCCATTCTCAAACAAGGCACTTCTCTTTCCTAAGTGCGCTCAATTGCCCTCGCATTACCGCCTCGGTTACCATAGTTTTCCGTGAGTCCCCTCAAGATGAGGCTCCCACTTCAGGAAGGCGGGCTGGAAATATTGGGGATATGAATGACATAAGGCAGAATGTTGAAGATGTGCATGAGCAGGACATGGACATAACCGTGGAAGATGCTAGTCATGGCAATGAAATGAATATTGATATTGAGCTGAAGCAGGATGAGCAGCAAACTGCTACTCAGAACCCTGACACTGCAAAGGCTCAGCACCAGCCTCATCCGGGCGATGGACAGCGCACCCCAGCTGCTGAGAAGGTCATTCACTCCACAGAGGACCTGTATAATACTGATGGTGAACCAGATGAGTTTTGGTGCAGGGTCGTGGAAGAGGAACCGGACGAGTAGCGCCTCCACTGTTCCTTTTTTTTTTTTGCTATGGCACTGTCTTCTTTATGCAAATTGTTTATGTATGTCTTTCTGGTTTTGGTCAAGTCTCATAGGCTTTTTTCTAGAAATAGACGCTTCCCCTACATGGGTTTTTTGCTGGAACACCTTATGCACTGGTTTCCCTCTCACAGGGCAGTGCTCAACTATGAATTTTTGCTTAACAGGCCTCGACCTCAGGCCTAGTCCTGGTTAACTCCTGATGTAAATATTCGTGTTTCTGTTGATTAATAGATTAAGCTTATTTAGAAAAAACAAAAAAACAAAAATGCTCATCGTTCTCATCGCATTAAAAAATTATTATTAAAATTTAAAACTTTTCCTGTATAAAATTTATATATTAAATAGATATTAGATTTTAGATATCTTTATTTCAGCATTAATTTTTAAATAGATATCTTTATTGAGTACTTGGCAGCAAGCTGCAAAACCCTCTCTCCTACTTATCTACATTTTTTATTTTTAATTTTTTGTTTGTCTTGCAGGAGCCATAAATTAAACAAAAGCAGCAAAACCACAACTTCAAATCTCGATTCTTCAATCTTAATAGAAGCCACAATTTAAACAAAAGTCCAAAACAACTACAATGTCGAGGGAGAAGGACTTTGCTTGGGCTTATTGTGACAAGATTCCGGGAGACCCCAAGCTCCATTATAAATTTTGCAAAGCAAAATGTAGTGGAGGCATTTATAGATTCAAGTACCACCTTGCACAGATACTCGACCATGATATAGGTCTCTGCAAAGATGTTGACGAAAATGTCAAACACCAAGCAACCTTGGTCATTGATATGTTGAGTCAACATAATGCCAAGAAAGCAAAGCAAAATAAAGAAATAGGAACTCTTGGAGTTGATGAATTTTCTTCCAATACCCCATTGTCATCTCCCTTTGTTGAATCCTCAATGCCATTCCCAAAGTTTCCTACACATGCCTCCAAGTCCAGGACAAACTCAAGGCCAAATGAATCCTCCTGCATTCAACACTGGAGGTGGAAACATAAACACTTTTTTTGCTCCCCGCACAAAACCTGGTTCCCAACCTACCTTGGATGCAACTGGTTGGAAAAAAAATATCCATAGTCAGGCAAGGAAGGCCATTGCTAACTTTTGGTATTATTCTGACATACCTTTCCACTGTGCCATAAGTCCTTATTGGCAAGCTATGATTGATGCAGTTGTTGTTGTAGGTCCAAGCTTCAAAGCCCCTACATCAAAGAGCCTTAGGACAGATTTGTTGTTAGAGAGTGTTGAAGATGTCATGCTTGTCCTATCTGAGTTTCGTTCATCATGAGTAGAAATAGGGTGCACCATCATGAGTGATGGATGGACAAATCAGAGGAATAGAACTTTAATAAATTTCCTTGTATCTTGTCCAGCAGGCACAATGTTTCTCAAATCAGTGGATGCATCAGACAAGGTTAAAACTGCCCAACTTATTTTGAAATGATGGAGGAAGTCGTTCAAGAAGTGGGAGAAGAACATGTTGTACAAATTGTCATCGACAATGCAGCTAATTATATGGCTGCTGGTAGACTTTTTGAGATTAGACACCCCACTATTTTTTGGACCTCTTGTGCTGCCCATTGCATAGATTTAATGCTTGAGGACATTGGTAAGCTTCATTGGATACATGAGGTGGTGGAGAAGGCAAAATCCATAACCAAATACCTATACAACCACACTATTGTCCTAACCACCATGAGAAAATACGCTGAAGGTGAAGAAATTGTTCGACCTGCAATTACTAGATTTGCAACAAATTTCATATCTTTGCAATCTGTGGTTGAGCAAAATATAAATCTGAAGAGGATGTTCTTGGGACCTGAGTGGATGGTATCTAAACATTCCAAGACCCTTGAAGGCATTGAAATTGTTGCACTTGTGCTTGATGACGGTTTCTGGAAAGATGCTGAAGAGATTATTGTTGTGACGGAGTCCCTTGTTAGAGTACTCAAGTAATTCAAGTCTTTTAACTTTTTCATTTTTAAAATTTCATTTCAAGCTTCTTTTTATTTTTATTGTTTCATATTTCTTTAAATTTGAAAGCTTGAACTTTCAGGATGGTTGATTATGACAAACCTGCTATGGGTTACATTTATGAGGCAATGGATCTCGCAAAGGAGGCCATCAAAAGAAGATATGGGGATGAGGAGGCAAAGTATATGCCTCATTGGGACATTATTGATGCACGTTGGGATAGGCAATTGCATTCCCCCTTACATGCTGCTGGGTACTTCTTAAACCCACGGTATTTTTATGATAAGAGCAAATTTAACGAGGATGGGGAGGTTGGCAAAGGACTTATGACATGCATTGAAAGGTGCTTCCATGATCCAGAATTAAGCCGTGTCTTTTCCCAAATACAAGATTATAGGATGCTAGCTAAATTATTTGCTTATACCAGTGTTATACGAGAAAGGTCCAAGATGTTGCCAGGTACCCTTTGAGGGTTGAAGGCTTCATCAATTCATTAAATTTATTCAAACTTCAAACTTTATTTGTCTTTTTAAGTTTTTACTATTTAGTATTTAGTACTTCTACTCATGATGACACGAACCCTTGCCACTTGCTAGGTCTTTGGTAGCAAAACTTTGGTAGTGATACACCAGATTTGAAGAGATACGCCATTCGAATCTTAAACCAAGCATGTAGTGCTTCTGGTTGTGAGCGCAACTGGAGCATGTTTGAGAAAATACATTCTAAGAAGCGCAACCGATTGACACAAAAGCGCTTAAATGACCTTGTATTTGTCCATTACAATCTACGACTTCGCAACAAGCAAATACTAGGTGAGAGACTGAATTTGAAGGTTTCATAATCTGATCTGCACTTTAAAGTTCAAAGTTCAAAATTTGATTCACATTTCAATGTCTCATGATAATGACAGGTTTGGATCATTCACCGATCGACCTTGAAGAGATAGATCTGCAAACTACAAATGCAGCAGATTGGGTCCAATTAGAGGAGTCTCCTCTTTTAACCCTACATGACCTGGAGAACTTTGAGAGTCAAGCAAGCGAAGGAGTGGCAGTAATCGCTTCTAGTTCTCACTCTTAAGAGTCTTAGACTCTTAGTTACTGATTTTTTATAAATTAGTACGCAGTGTTTTGTAATCTTTTAGAAGCAGATGCTTCTGGTTCTATGTAGTCACTGGTTAGGAGTCAGGACTTCGTACTTTGGATCGTGTTTGGACTCATAACATATATGAGATACTTATTCATTTATGATATTTTGGACATCTATTGATAATATGCATTGTTTGGATATGCCTTTATTGAATATCAATGAAAAATGTTGTTGGTTTTTTTTTTTTTTTTTTTTTTTTTTTTTTACATGTGTATATTTTTATTTATTGAATTCACCAATTTTTTCTCGATCTTATTAAAACTCTTCACTCTTTTGCCTCGCCGATTTATTGTCGATTCCGAGTCTGGTAACATTGCTTCAAACAACAAATACAATCAAACAAATGTACAACTATAAGATGTTGGGCCCAGATATACAACATAAAATGCACTTTAATATACCTTTGTTGACAAAATCCCTAAACTAGGCACTCAAGCAATTGTCAAAACAAATTACTCATTTATTCCTTATCTAAGTCTTATTTCGAATATTTCTTGGAATCAATCAATGTTCAACGATGAATGTTTCAGGCCTGTGACTGGCCAATTCATAGTTTTAAAAGAATTTTATTGCAACTCAATCATTTAACTCACTGATATTTATAAACACCTGTTAATCCAAGGTTGCATAGATGCTCACCATAATGTGAACAAAAACCTCTTGTAGCTGCCCCACACTAAATATCAATTAGGTATTAAAAATTCTCTTCTAAATGGTGCACAAATCAATGCAATTTATATGTACTATGATGGGCTAGAGGAGGCTATATTTCAACCATGATATGAGGGCAATGCAATTTCAAGAAGGGGAGGCTTATGACATACCCACATAAGGGGTATATGGCATTGCTATTTGGCAGTGATTTACAGTGACAATATAATTACTACCAAATATGATCTCCTATTATTGGCTAGCGAAGGCTATTATTCCAACCACAATATAAGGACAATGCATTCTCAGGAAGGGGTAGCTTATGTTAATTTTCTTGAAACTCTGCGCACTACTTAGATGAATTACTGAAAACAAGGCAACTGAAAACTGAAACCAAATTTACTTTCATCAAGATACAAAGTTTCTTAACTTTCAACATGCACTGGAAAATAATCGAGATAAAAGCACATGTACACAAAATTGACACACTACCACATGATCCTTATTAGACCCCTTCTTCCGATTAGGACACTTATTGGCATAGTGATTGAAGTGGTGGCAAGAGAAGCATTTGATCTTGCTCGAATATTTCTTCTTCTTCTCACCCTTCTAACTGGACTCGGTCTTTCCTTAGCCCTTATTGCTCTTGGCTTTGCTACCTTTGCCTACCAAGGCAAAGTTCTCCTCATCCTTTGTCTTTGTTGAACCTCCAGCTCTCGTCCCCCTCCTGATTTCTTCTTGGACACAATCTCCCCATAGCCTTTCCCAGTTGGGAATATTCTCTCTGCCACTGACTGCATCCTGGATATTCTCCAAAGACTTATGAAGTCCCAGTAGTGCAAGACTCACAAGGTCTTTGTCTGCTATAGTCTCGCCCACTCCAGCTAGCTCATCCCGAACCTGAATGAACTTGGAAAGGTACGTAATGATGGGCTCTCCTTTTCTCATCCGGATATTTCTTAGCTTGTCCTTCACGGCAAGCTTCCTGGCATCACTAGATCCCTAATACAAATCCAAGATGACTTTCTACGTCTCGTTTTTGTCGCCTACCCATGGAGATGAGCGATAATATGGTCTTTTACCCCCTCAAGAATGACCCTCCTAGCCTTGGTGTCAATCTTGTTATGTTGGGTCAACTATTGGGGATCTACAGGCGTAGTTTGTGGGCTCTTCGCAAAATCCACCACCCCATTATCTTCCAACACTACTGAGATCTGCTCCCTCCATGAGCAGAAGCTAGAGGCTCCCTCTAAACAATGATCTACCCTTGGTCCTTGAAACAAACCTAGTGATTGATCTGTGTCCTTCACTGACTGAACAATTCTAATGTTAGTTTTTATATAGAGCGTGACTCTTATACCATGTTAATTTTCTTGAAACTCTACGCACTACTTAGATGAATTATTGAAAACAAGGCAATTGAAAATTGAAACCAAATTTACTTTCACCAAGATACAAAGTTTCTTAACTTTCAACATGCAACAGAAAATAATAGAGACAAAAACACATGAACACAAAATTGACACGCTTGTTTTACCCAGGAAACCCAAAAGAGAAAACCTGCTTTCTATGTTGTGGTCTTTTATTGATTGTTCTTTGAGCAAATGGATCTATTACAATTCACGTTGCTATTTGCAGCCCGCAAATTGTCATTGAGAAAGCTCTAAGCTTCTCCTCACTATTCTCAGCTCTACAGTTATTCTTAGCCCTGCACAATTGATCTTTGCTGAAGATAGTCTCGGCCTACTCCAAGGCTGTGGGGGAGCGCCCCCCTCGAATCTACACCCAAAGCACGCTCCGAGTGAGAGCACTTCATGAGTGCGCAATTGCGCTCCCTGCCAATTTCGGAGCGATAGAGGGAGTTGTAGAAGATTGGAAACAAGAATTTTTGAGCGGGGCAAACTAATATTCAAGCCTATGGCCTAGTATTGATATGCGATTCATGCTAATGTTAAATCTTTGAAGTAAAAGTGAACTTAAATTTTTAACATTACCATGAAATGACTCGGGATGTTTGATAGTGGTTCCGACCTCATTGGATTTCATATGGAGAAAGTAGAATTTTAGATCTCACTCAAAATCCAGCAGACTTATCAATTTTTCAGGCTTTTAGGATTGGGGGGATTGCGATGTTTCCAATGGATTTTGTCATGTACTAGGGTATGGAACTCGTATTTAATCAACAGCACCAAGCTATGTGTCTTGATGTTAGTGACATTGCTTTTCGAACTTCGCCATCATGACCCTAATAAAAATGTGTGGAGAAATCTAGGGCAACTAGATTAGGTGATTTCTCTTACCTTGATAACTACTTGTGATGGATTATACTTAACTTGATTATATTTTTCTTTCATTTGATTATAATTAGTGTTCTTATCATCAAATAGCTACCTAAACAATAAATAACAATGGGACAAGAGAACACAACATAGAGGCGATCAGCCAGGGCCAAAACCTCTCCTCTTGAGAGGAAAACCCACAAGAACTCTTCTCTTCTTATAGAACTTCAATTGACGAATTCCAATACCTATGACCCCTGTCAAACGACCCCTCCAAGACCAAGTCACAATTCTTCTTGAAGACCTTACTTTTCACAAAGTCAACCCAAGTCTCTTTGTTTCAAATCTACATTTACATCATAAGCTCAGACTTCTACCTTGACTATAATTTTTCGGCCTCTTTTGACCTGCAACTTTCAATCTCTTATGCAGAAACCCTAGTATAACACGTGTGAGATGAAATGGAGAAATATGCCTTCTTTTACCTTCGCCTGGCCTCCTTTTTCCTTGTGAACTGAGTCCTCAAAATAATTCTTATTGGCACCAATCGATGGTACTGCAACTCGGCTTCCCTACAAAAAATAGAAGCCCTAATCTCTTCGCCCATGTGAGGAGTAGGTGGCCCAAAAACAGTCCCAAACTTTCAATCTTCCTTCTTCTTCTCTTCGCTATCTAAAAGGCTCTTTGTTCTTCCTTTTTCGCCCTACTCTTACCTATTGGATGCCCTACCACATCCTCAAGGAGTATCAAAATAAAACCCAAATGCTTACCCCAATCCTCCATTCTTTCTTCACAACATAAAGACAAAAATGATGTGTCTATCTCTCCCTTTCAACTAGGGAAGATATACTCATTCCTATAAAGGAATATACCCAAGCTCCCTCTTATCCAGGAACTTTTCCAAGCATTAAACTTTGAACCAACGATTTAAATTCGAGATACAAATATTATCATGAGGGTACCATCGAAATTAAATGTCAAATATTATCAATATTTCCGAATTTATAATGTTTCAAATAATTCCAATTCGAAAATCAAAATTTTTATATAGTCAAACTTAGGATAAAATTTAAAAGCTCACTTTGACTATGAAATAATTTTTTTGAGAATTTCTGAAGTTGAAAATTTAGAAACCTTTTGGACATTTTTAAATTTTTATTCCCTTTTTATTATTTTTTTATCTCTAGAACTAAAAGATTAAAAATCTAAAATAAAACAAAAATATCTAGAACAAACATATATACATCTAAAGCTAAAGTAAAAAAATAAAATCTAAAAAATTAAAAAAAAAATGAAATCCTAAAAGTTATGAAAATTAAACTAAAGTCTTAAAAGGCAAATTTTTATTTTTTGTTTTTTTGACTTTTTCTAAATCTTTAAAAAAAAAAAAAAATCTAAAACTGAACTAAAAGTTTAAGAAAAATCGAATTGAAACTTGAACCTAATGCTAAACTAAATTAAATTACAACTAAAATTTAAAACTAATTTTAAAGCTACACTAAACTTTAACATTTATTAAAATCTAAAATTAAAATCTGAAGTCTAAGTTTTAATTTAAGATCTAAAACTTAAATAAAAAAATTTTAAATCTAAAACTAATGAAATCGTAAAATGAAACCAAACTAAAAGAACGCATATACGTGAGCTCTTGAACTTTGTGGTATGCGTGACTTTTGTTTGCAGGTCAGAGAGGGAGCACGATGGACGGCAAGAAGGCAAAGACAAGGAGCACAATGGCAGCTAAGGGAGCAGAATGAAGGCTGGACGGCGGAGAAACTTTGCAGGTCGAGGCAGCAGCTAAGGGAAGAGGAAGGTAATAGAGGACAACAAGCTGAAGAGAATAAAGGAAAAGGCGTACGGAGAAGGAGACAAGAGCAGAGGCAGCACAAAAAAAGTTGATGGTTTAGGAGGAGAATGCAGGACAACAAGGTGAGGAATGGAGATGAAACAGCGATGGAGAAAAAGTGAGAGCGTATGCTGCATTTTGTGCCGGCAAGATGCAAAGAAAAACCCAGTACACTTAAAATTCGTCCAACAGATTTAAAATTTTCCCATATAACACAGATTTACTAGAATGTTGATTTAGATACACTTGAAATCTTCTTTTTTGTACTCGGATCTGCCAGCAAAAGCGATCCTGAGGGCAGATCTTACCCTCTGGGAGTTAGATCTGGCTCAGATCTAAAAAATTTTGAGAAATCCCCCTACAAACCTGCAAAACCAGAACAGATCCAAAACTATGCACAAAAAATAAATAAACCCTTACAACCTATAAAATATTTACAAATTTACAGTGCTAATTTACAGATCATAAACCCTCTTGGCGAGATTTAAAACAGTTCAACACAATTCAGAAAATAAAATTTTAAAAGAAAGACACAAGCCCAATAAAGAACACTGCAAAAAACGGAATTTAAGATAAGCCTGGGGAATTAGATCCGGAGGGCTCTTCAGATCTTATCTCCTGGGTGTCAGCTGGTCCAAACTAGGACTTCCCCAAACGCCCAGTTCTAAATCCTGAAGATTTCTGCAAACTTAAAGTTAAATTGTCAGATTAATAGAGAATTAGTGATAAAACATAAAACTTTCATGAACTATAAATAACAGTTACCTCGATTCAATTCATATTTTTACCCTAGATCCAGTAACCTGGGCAAGATACATGTACCCAAAATTACTCTACAAGAGCCATTAATCAACAATCCATTAAAATAATCACCAGCAGAATATTAAGAACAAGTTTACCATAAAAAACTGAAGAAGAACACCACCATCAAGATAAAACCCCAAAGTCTTCGTTTGTATTATTCCAGAAAATATTACAGGAGAGCTGCAAGAGCGAGTGCACGATCCAGAGATCGGATGACCAAAGACTAACAAAGACCTCTAATTTATAAGATAAAATCTCCAATCGTAATTCGGTTGATCCATGTCAAAATAATTTCGACCGTCGAAAAGATTTGATCATCTTTTAATCTAGACCATCGAAATTATAAATTTGAGGAAAAACGAATTTATCATTAAATTCCATTTTAATAAACTCAAAAATACTATTTTTGAGTTAATTACCTCAAAATTTTGACTTTGACTTAACCACAAAGGCCCAAGAATCCAAAACTTCTTGAAATTCTCAATATTCCCTTGGCCTGGGACCTTTAAAAATTTATTTTTTAAGGACCAACGAATTTTGCCTTTGAAGAATTTTAACTCACCTAGGACTTAAAATTAATTAAATTTCTGGCTTAGGATTTTTAATTAATTTGGCCAGAAAATTTAATTAATCGATTGAGAGGGGATTTAATTATTTTTTCCAACCCTCTTTACATAAGATAAATACATTTAGACACATGAAGGGGGAATACCCATTTGTATAGACCTTCAAAAAGTTACCCAATTATTCGACTCAAAACATGATCTAGTAGACCAAACAGCTTGTAATAAAATAATCTAGCCAATTAGCTAGAATTATTCCCAAACTACTTTTACAAAGACTCGATAGAAAACACTATGACTCACTTAGCATCTCGATGACAAAGTCCACCCTAGTTTTGGGGTGAGGCTGGAGGGGAAAACTCTGCTGATCACTTGTGTCGAAAAACACAAGCAAATAAGTGAGACAAAAAACCTCCTAGGATAGAAATCGTCACCAACATACTAGGCTTACCTAGGTTGTTACATACATGGTGGTCTTACTTAGATCATTTACATCATAAACATGCAGAATGGGTTTACATCATTCATAAAACTTTCGACTGATGATGGAATCTGAATGGCGCGAACACGTCGAACATGATGCATCCCATTTGAAAAAATGGGGGTGTACTGCTATGGGGTCGTTGACAAAGTGTGGTAAACATCTGGCTCTACTTGGGGACACGTTGCTTCATCGAAGGAATGTGAGAATCCAGAATCTGTATCCAAGCAACACACAAAATTACATAAGTAGCGTCCATCCAAATATCATCATATAACATTAAGCACATGAAAAATAGAAGCTCTTCTTTCATTTATTATTCTACTTAATATGAAAAGTAAATCTACTCTAACTACAAAAATGAAATGTTGAAATAACAAGGTGTAAGGTTAGAGATACAATACAAAGGATGCCCTGTGGCATCAGATGTGCTCAATATGGTGTATGTTGAGCATTTGCCTGCTTTCAAGCAAGTCTGTAGGTTGCTTTTCGGATGTGCCATTGTAGATTTCTTGTCCTTATCTTGAAAATGCTTGTACAAAACGTCTGATGAACCTGGAGTGTGACCAATCTTATTCTAAATATAATCTGTTAAAGGTGACACATAAGCTTGGTCTTTCTTAACGTCCTTTGTAACAATAGTTAATTCTTCCTTAATGGGAGAAGTGACCTCCGTGTGATGAGATGGAAATTGCTTCAGCAAACTGGGAGGCCTATGATCTGTTGACAATTCTGACATGGGTTGAAAATTTTGCATGTGTGATCTTTCCATTTTTTCCAACTTATTTTGAATACCAGTCATTTGATTAGAATGCTTAATATTTATAGTATTGATTTCCTTCGCATGACTCTCTTCAATAGTTAACAATTTGTGTTGAAGAGACATCTGACCAATTTCCATGTTTTCTATATTTTCCTCCAAGGCCAATAACTTGCTCTGCATAGAACCAATTTCTCTGTTGTGATCTGCTATTATTTTTTCTTGATTAAGTTCCATATTCTTAATGATTTGAGCCTGTTCGGCCTCCATATTCTTGATTACCTGAGCTTGATTTAGCTGTATATCCTTAACCATCTGCATCAATTTGTTAACAAGATGCTTATTGTTGTCAACACTGATTTAACAACTTGTTTTTGCTTCACCACTATTCATCCTGAGAACTGTCTGGAAAACTCCTGCTGATAGTTGAGTTCTCTACAAGATCAATTTCATTATTTTGCATAATACTAGGAGCACAAGGCAAGTCATCTTGTTTTATATATTTATCTTTAAAAGCATTGATGATGTCTTGTAAACAATACTCCTCAGGACAATTTCGAAACCAATCGATAGCATCACCTTTTAAGGAATAGCCAAAGATATGTATCTTGACATCTTCATGATTATATTGTGAAGGACGACAATATTTATTTATAAAAAAAGTGACCATCTTTAGATGCACTAGAGCAATGCCTGGATTACCACCTGAGAAAAAAGGCAATTTAGAAATGGCCTCTTCTGGCATGTCATGAAAGGTGTCATCCATGATGACCTGCTTAAAAGTTAAGAAAGAGATCCGTGTTCAAGAATAGTCAAAAGGTCCTCAAGAAGCGAACTTCTTAGCAGGATCTCTTGTAAGAAATGAAAGAATTGGAGTCGCCACTTGAACATGAAACTAATTCTGAAACAGAAGAAATAATCAAGAGTAGCAGATGGATATCAAGGGGGGATTCTTGTCTGGGAGTAAATAGATGAATAAGTGGAGTCGCCACCCAAACAAGAAGCCAACCGAAATGTCCAGGTGCTAAAGATACGATGATGAAATGATTAGTGAGATGATGAAAGATAAGATGATGAAAAGATGAAGAGATTAAGAGATGAGATGACGCCAAAAAATGTGATTCTTTGTGACAGGCTAATGAATGGCGAGGAAAGATTAGAAGATTAGAAAATGTCGTTAAGACCAACGACAGAAAAACTCTATCCCCGGCAACGGCGCCAAAAAATGTTGTCGCACAAAATGTCTAGGCACTGCGACAACGGCTCAGATCGGGGGCTGTCACCCTGATCCCCAATCTCTCTAAGTTGTCTCCTTGCAAGCTAAGGGAGGTAGACCCTAACAAAATGAAGGAAAAGAATTGGTTGAAGGCCAACCAATTCAGGAGACACAGCTAGATAACCAAATACTTGTTAAGATTTACGAGATTTTATAGATCCAATTAGATTCAGAACTTTAAAACCAGTGCCTTATGGAGTCAAAATATCTCGTTATGAAATTAAAGTCAAGTATCTGATATGTAACTGCTGCTATGAAAAATGGATTCACCACAATGATATTCGATGAAATACCCTCACAATTATGCATTAACCATCTTCGATAAAGACATGCAATTTCTCATTACTTGAAATATTTCCAAAATTAACTTAAACAATTAATTACCAATTTCAAGCAACTTAAAACCACAATTAAAGATAGCTCAAAAATCATCAACCACAGCTAAGCATTAAACTTTGAACCAACGATTTAAATTCGAGATAAAAATATTATCATGAGGGTACCATCGAAATTAAATGTCAGATATTATCAATATTTCCGAATTTATAATGTTTCAAATAATTCCAATTCGAAAATCAAAATTTTTATATAGTCAAACTTAGGATAAAATTTAAAAGCTCACTTTGACTATGAAATAATTTTTTTGAGAATTTCTAAAGTTGAAAAATTAGAAACCTTTTGGACATTTTTAAATTTTTATTCCCTTTTTATTATTTTTTTATCTCTAGAACTAAAAGATTAAAAATCTAAAATAAAACAAAAATATCTAGAACAAACATATATACATCTAAAGCTAAAGTAAAAAATTAAATCTAAAAAATTTAAAAAAAAAATGAAATCCTAAAAGTTATGAAAATTAAACTAAAGTCCTAAAAGGCAAATTTTTATTTTTTGTTTTTTTGACTTTTTCTAAATCTTAAAACAAAAAATTAAAATCTAAAACTAAACTAAAAGTTTAAGAAAAATCGAATTGAAACTTGAACCTAATGCTAAACTAAATTAAATTACAACTAAAATTTAAAACAAATTTTAAAACTAAACTAAAGCTACACTAAACTTTAACATTTATTAAAATCTAAAATTAAAATCTGAAGCTTATGTTTTAATTTAAGATCTAAAACTTAAATAAAAAAAATTAAAATCTAAAACTAATGAAATTGTAAAATGAAACCAAACTAAAAGAACGCATATACGTGAGCTCTTGAACTTTGTGGTATGTGTGACTTTTGTTTGCAGGTCAAAGAGGGAGCACGATGGACGGCAGGAAGGCAGAGACAAGGAGCACGACGGCGGCTAAGGGAGCGGAATGAAGGCTGGACAACGGAGAAACTTTGCAAGTCGAGGCAGCGGCTAAGGGAAGAGGAAGGTAATGGAGGACGGCAAGCTGAAGAGAATAAAGGAAAAGGCGTACGGAGAAGGAGACAGGGGCAGAAGCAGCACAAAAAAAGTTAACGGTTTAGGAGGAGAATGCAGGACGGCAAGGTGAGGAATGGAGATGAAACAGCAATGGAGAAAAAGAGAGAGCGTATGTTGCGTTTTATGCTGGCAGGATGTAAAGAAAAAACCAGTACACTTAAAATTCGTCCAGCAGATTTAAAATTTTCCCATATAACTCAGATTTACTAGAATGTTGATTTAGATACACTTGAAATCTTATTTTTTGTACTCAGATCTGCTAGCAAAAGCGATCTTGAGGTCAGATCTTACCCTCTGGGGGTTAGATCTGGCTCAGAGCTAAAAAAATTTAAGAAATCCCCCTGCAAACCTGCAAAACCAGAATAGATCCAAAACTATGCACAAAAAATAAATAAACCCTTACAACCTATAGAATATTTACAAATTTACAGTGCTAATTTACAGATCATAAACCCTCTTGGCGAGATTTAAAACAATTCAGCACAATTTAGAAAATAAAATTTTAAAAGAGAGACACAAGCCCAATAAAGAACCCTGCAAAAAAAGGAATTTAAGATAAGCCCGGGGAATTAGATCCGGAGGGCTCTTCAAATCTTATCTCCTAGGAGTCAGCTGGTCCAAACTAGGACTTCCACAAACGCTCAGTTCTAAATCCTGAAGATTTCTGCAAACTTAAAGTTAAATTGTCAAATAATAGAGAAATAGTGATAAAACATAAAACTTTCATGAGCTAGAGATAACAATTAGCTCGATCCAATTAATATTTTTACCCTAGATCCAGTAGCCTGGGCAAGATACTTGTGCCCAAAATTACTCTACAAGAGCCATTAATCAACAATCCATTAAAATAATCACCAGCAGAATATTAAGAACAAGTTTACCATAAAAAGCTGAAGAGGAACACCACCATCAAGATAAAACCCCAAAGTCTTCGTTTGTATTATTCCAGAAAATATTACAGGAGAGCTTCAAGAGCGAGTGCACGATCCAGATATCGGATAACCCAAAGACTAACAAAGACCTCTAATTTATAAGATAAAATCTCCAACGGCTAGTTCGGCTGATCCATATCAAAATAATCTTGACCGTCGAAAAGATTTGATCATCTTTTAATCTGGACCGTCGAAATTATAAATTTGAGGAAAAACGAATTTATCATTAAATTCCATTTTAATCAACTCAAAAATACTATTTTCAAGTTAATTACCTCAAAATTTTGACTTTGACTTAACCACCAAGGGCCCAAGGGTCCAAAACTTCTTGAAATTCTCAACATTCCCTTGGCCTGGGACCTTTAAAAATTTATTTTTTAAGGACCAACGAATTTTGCCTTTGAAGAATTTTAACTCACCTAGGACCTAAAATTAATTAAATTTCTAGCTTAGGATATTTAATTAATTTGGCCAGAAAATTTAATTAATCAACTGAGAGGGGATTTAATTATTTTTTCAACCCTCTTTACATAAGATAAATACATTTAGACACATGAAGGGAGAATACCCATTTGTATAGACCCTCAAAAAGTTACCCAATTCTGCGACTCAAAACATGATCTAGTAGACCAAGCAGCTTATAATAAAATAATCTAGCCAATTAGCTAGGATTATTCCCAAACTACTTTTACAAAGACTCAATAGAAAACACTAGGACTCACTTAGCATCTCGATGACAAAATCCACCTTAGCTTTGGGGTGAGGCTGGAGGGGAAAACTCTGCCGATCACTTGTGTCGAAAAACACAAGCAAATCAGTGAGACAAAAAACCTCCTAGGATAGAAATCGTCACCAACATACTAGGCTTACCTAGGTTGTTACATACATGGTGGTCTTACTTAGATCATTTACATCATAAACATGCAGAATGGGTTTACATCATTCATAAAACTGTCGACTGATGATGGAATCTGAATGGCGCAAACACGTCGAACATGATGAATCCCATTTGAAAAAATGGGGGTGTACTGCTATGGGGTCGTTGACAAAGTGTTGTCAACACATGGTATATTTGCAACTTTGCACAAAACCATACAAATGCCCTCACTATCTACAAGGAGTACACCAATCTATCATTGTTGAAGATTGCGGATACACGGTTTTCTTCTTCATTCATCATGTTAAAGACGTTGAGGGAGGTCAAGACCAATCTTGGGGCCATAGTTATTTCAGAGTTTTGGTCTTTTTGGAGAAAGACAGATCAAGCAGCCTCAAAAAGAGTGAAGGACACAGTGTTAGATGATCCCTAGTGGGAGAGAGTAGATCTACTTATTCGGATCATGGAACCTATCATTTCCTTGCTTCGATTTGCAGATACAGACCAACCCATCCTAGGAGAGGTTTATGAGGGATGGGATTCCATGATTGAGTCGGTGAGGAACATTATTTTACAAAGTGAGTGCCCTGAGTATGAGACATCACCAGAGGCCTTCTTCACCACCATACAAGATATTCTTTTCAGCAGATGTGACAAGAATTGCACACCTTTACATTGTTTGGCTCACTCCTTGAACCCAAAATGCTACAGCCACGAGTGGTTGAATAGTGGACATTGCCGCAGATTCCCTCTTCACATGGATGGTGAAATCTCACATGGAGGAAGGATGCATTGAGGCAAATTTTTTAGTATAAGGCATCCCTTGATGAGGTGGAGGATGCCTGGGCAGAGTTTTCCATGATGCGATTAGAGACAAGGGAGCTAAGAAACCCTATTCTTGGTGGGCAACTCATGGGGCAACAAGCCCTCCTCTACAGCAGTTAACCATGAGGCTCCTCTCTCAGGTGACTTCATCCTCTTGCTGCAAGAGGAATTGGAGCACATATGGGAATTTGTCTAGTGTCAAGAAGAGCAGGCTTGAGTAGTCCAGGGCAAAGACAAAGGTGTATGTGCACACCAACCTTCGTCTTATTTACAGGCAGAGGGATGAGTGGTTGAAGGAAAAGACAAAGATGTGGGATGTATTTCCTGATGATATGGGTCTAGACAACAATGTTGACTTGGCATTGGCCAATATGGATCTCAATGAGCCAATGCTAGACCCTGTCATATTTGATGATGGTGATATTGTAGAGGGGTCATCCTCCACAACAGCAGATGCAAGGATGACATTGGATACAAAGGAGGAGGATGCAGCAGAGGAGATCAACAGTGACCAAGATGATGAGGACAGTGATGCTGATTATGATGATGAGGATTGATGACTCATGACTCTTGAGCTACCTACTGCCTTGAAGCTTGTAGACTCATAGTTGTTTTGTATTTTCTATTTCTATTTGGCATTTTCCATTGGCATTGTACTACCTATGTAACACATTTTAATTTTGATGACTTAATGAGAAAACTACAGTATCTTGTCTTTCTCCTATTGGATAATTGATGAATATGTCATATCAATATGTATGCATAGTGTTACTTTGTATGATTGTATCTTTATAAAACTTACATCTAGATGAAGATCTATGTTTGAATCAATGCATTTGTATGAATTTGTTTAAGAAATATCTAATTTTTAATATATATATATATATATATATATAACGTGGCCTGTTCTAGGGGGTCACCGTGGTTGTTTCCAACACTTGAATCTGCGTGTCCTTTGTTAACCATGTCAGGTGACTTAGGTGGATATCATGGTACTTTCAGCTGCTCGTAGGGCTCCTCCTTTCGATGTCATGAATTTCATCTTCATCATTTTGGAGCCTTCATGTTCTAGGTTTTTCTTCGTAGGGCATCGGCCATCCATCACTTTCCTTCAACGAACCATATCAGTCATGTCATCCTTCTCTTCATCGGAAAGTGATCTTCTAGTCCACATCTGGCTTTTCTTCATTCAGCTACCTCTTTCAAGTCATGTTACTTTTAGGATCTTCTATCCATTCATGTGAGTGTTAGTTGTAGGTGACATCTACAACTCTCTTTTGGTAGCCCTGTTTCAACCCAACTAGATGTTCAAAAATAAAAATGAACATCAAATTAAAGTTACCTTTTATGATGGCCTTTCATCATCACATGTGCTTACTTGCAACATCAACATCCTGCACATTCATAAACACATCTCAAAGACATCCAATGTCAAGGGTCTCCTTCCTTTACAGACGTCATCAAAGTCTTCATACTTTCTCTATGGAGATGTCATAACCAATTCTTCTAGTCATAGGATGTTGATTACTTATCTTATGTGACTATAGTTGCATCTTTCACGAATTCTTCTTCCTTTCTTCACATATTGCTCCCCAGGAACTTCTAAACATAGTTCCTCCATCTTTGTCAACCACCATCTGTTGATTTCATCTTGTAAATATGTGAACTAGTTCAAGACATATGCCTTCATGCATCTCACCAAAGGAAGAGATTCCTTCTCTTCAAACATGCTCATGAGATAGAGCATTCACACATGCTATCTACAACTATAAGATGACATATACATACCTCTTTTCTCCTTTTGGTCATCTAGACTTCCTTTGGCAGCTTCCTTTCCTTGTTTGAAAGTACTTCAATCATCTTGACATGTTGCACTCCTTTGTCATCATACCATCTTCTTTCTAAACCATAGATCTCACACAAGGTGGAATGATCAGCGAGACACTTGCTTCTCCCAAGTAGAGGAGAACCTTCTAAAGAAGATTCCAACGAAGGATCTTGAATATCCTCATCTTGCAAATGCTCCCTCATAGTGAAGATGATGTATGATGAATTCTTTCTATCTTCTATCATGCTAGATGATTTTTTTCATATATACTACTTATGCTTTAAGTGAGGTTATTGTTGTCGCCCGGATTGTACAGGCACCGCGACAACCGTTCAGGGCAGGGGTTGTCACTCTAATCCCCGCCCACTCCGTTCTAGTTGTCTCCCAACAACAGGCTATGGGAGGTAGGTCCCTATGAAATGAGGTGAAGGAAGACAAATTGGAAACCAACTTGTTTGGGAGACACGGATGAGTGACCTAGCCACTTGGTTGAATTTGAGCAAGATTATTGATTAGATTAGATTTTCAAGTGTGAGACCAATGCCTTAATGGAGTCACAAATCTTGCTTATGAAATTGAAACCAAGAGACCGGATGGACACATGCTGCTTGACTGATTGACTAACCTATATGGTGTGCAAGCCCTGGGATCTATGTGATATGCAGTGATCTTGGTTATTTTAATTATATGCCTAATCTAAGTAGAACCTTTCCCCTAACTGTTTTGAGACAAAATCCTCAAAGCAAGTTGTGAAATGGAAGCCAACGGGAAGCCAACGGGAAAGTTATGGATGATATGTGCCCTATGAAGCTAAAGTTAAAGATTCCTCAATATCGAAATCCATGACATCGAGGGCAGGAATTCTTCATGATCAGATGGGTGTCCCACCATTGCTGCTGCAGGTCCCTGGTTAAGAGGGAGCCTGGTGATAAGCTTCTTACTTGGAAGAAACTTGGTAATTCCTAAGAATGATCTTAGGTACATTCCTTGTATAGGAATGAGTACATTCCCTTGTGGAATAGGTCTTTCCTGGTTTAAGAGGGAGAGATAGACACATCATTCTAGTCTTCACTTGGGAAGACAGAATGGAGGATTGGGTAATCATCCGGCATTCGATACTCTTTGAGAATGTGTTAGGGCATTCAAGATAAGAGAAGTTGTGGACCGATATTCTTTGAGGGCTAGCTACCCAAGAAAAGAATAGTCCAAGAAGGTCATACTTTGGGAACACTCGGGTGGAGTATGTACCTTGGAGAGAGAATGATTATTGTGTCTATAAGTCATGTGTCTCGCCAGCATTGTAGCCCATTGTCTTGTTGAGAGATGGGGCTGTTAGTCAAGGCCTTGCACTAGGACAATGTTGGTTGATATGATGCTATACAGATGTGATTACCAATCCGATTCTTCTTATGAGACTCTTCAATTTGAAAGTGACCATGTACCTGTATGGATACCTCCCTAGTTAAGAGGGAGTGTTGATAAGTGTAACAAGGATCGGTCTTCATGTTGACTATGTAATTATGTATTTATGTAAAGAAGAAGACAAAGATAATAAAATGTATTTTGTTGTACTTGCTTCATGGGTTTCATGAGCAAGATTTTATTATGTAGATAGACTTCTTCTTGATGTCTACTAGGTTCTTGTCTTCTAGGTATAAATAGAATTAAGTGTCAAAAACATTAAGGATCTAGTTCAGATTTATATGCTCCAAGACCTTGTAAAGAAGCTCTCAACAGCCTTCAAAAAGCGTTGGAAGACAAGCTCCAAATACAGTGAAAACAGTTGTCACCTTGCTGGAATACTCCTTGGAGAAGTCGGCCTCATAACAGTTGGACAAGTCGGCTTAAGATCAATCACACCTATTCATACAAAGGTCGGCTTAGTTACAGGTTGAGACAACTATAAATACCCAACTTGGTTGCGCAGAACAGAGACAGATTAGCTCGCATATCTCTGAAATTTTCGGACTTAATTACAGGAAGACAGATGCGGATCTCTCTGAATTAGAAGTGCGGATAAAGGGAAATATACAGTGCGGATTTAAGAGTAATATAAGTGCAAATAAAAGACAGTATTGAGTGTGGATCAAATTTGGACTGAAGTGTGGATTATCTAAGGTGTAGAATTGTGGATTGATGCAGGAAAGGTACAGCAAGCAAGGTACAGGATTGCGTATTGGTGCAGGAAGAGTACAGTGATATCTCTGTGTTGAAATGCGGATCTAAGGGCAGTTTGAAGTACAAACATATACAAACCATAAGGCAAAGAAAGGTTGTAGATACATTATTGTTTAGGGCAGTTGATTTGAAGACAGAATTTGCAGAGGTTGAGACAGTGATCATAAGGAGAAGAGGCAGTAATAGTTACCTTCTTACTGTTCAAGCAATTCAACTACAAGCATATGCAAGGTGAAGATCAAGATCTCTAATGTTGATGCAGAACTAAGCAAATTGGGGAAAAGAAGAATCAAGGTTGAAGAAGCTAGATCAAGGATCAAGGTCTTGGAAGCATATCTAGGTCAAGGGTCTGAGTCTTGGTCATGGTACTTGTCATTTGAAGAGCTATAAGAAGAATTCTTTGTGGGTTTTCTTCTCCAAGAGGGAGAGGTTTTGCCCTGGCTCTAGGAGCCTAATTTGTGTGTCTTGTGTATTTTGATAATTGACTTGATGAAAGATTAACTAAGCTAAACAAAGAAAAGGAATAAGTAACTCAAGTAAGCTCACAAGTAATTATCAAGAAGAGAACTTGTAATAATATCTAGCCCTCCAAATTCTCAACATTAATGACGGGACTTTTCCCGTTGCCCGGACTTTATTTCCCGACACTTCACCCTTGTGCATTCTAAGTTGGCCCTGGGGTAAAACCTTTTTGGGTTGATCTATCTTATGGGACCGCCCTACGCCAATACAATAGCAGACTAGATTATGTAGAGGCCCCCATGCCCCAGCCCTACGTCATCCCGCTCCCTCCTAAGCGCGCTTCACCTTGAACCTCCAGAACACGTCATCTGTCCACCAGCCTTATTACAATAAGGTGTAATCGAATCACCCAATTTGACGCTTCCCCAACGTGACACTTATCAGACCATTGGGATAAGGTTTGAACAGATGAGGCTACATGGCTAATCTCATGCTTGTATTTGCAGAAATACCACTCTTGGCAGGACATAGCCCATTGCTTGACTAAGAAGGTTTTAACCGAGATTTGGGCCATTCAGGCCAAAGACTTATCAATTCAGTCTCTCAAGGATATGGGGCTCCTTGGGTCTTCAATGTCTTACCGAGATCAGACAGATCTCGACTTAGAGATCCACAGGGCTCATTCAAGAACAAAACACACAGCAAGCATAAAATAGCAACCATAAAGTTTATGGTGCCAAAAAGGGCCACAAGGAGATTAGCACTCCTCAAAGCAACAAGAAATCCTCCCTTTGAATTCAATTTCAAGCCTAAACCATAGATACAAGCTCATGATTGATAAAATTACAAGCCTACCATTATTTCCTTGTTGTGGATAGGAATTCTATGCGTGGGCTGCAGAGATGGCTATCAGAAACCCTTTGCTACAAGCTTGGTGAATCCTGAAGGGTCTCCAATGCTCACACCGTACACCCCCGTGCTACCCAATGCAAGCTACAACCACACAGGTGGTGATGTATACATATATAAGCGTTCCCTAGATAAAGAATAATGTTGCATCCATTTATGAAGAGGTTTCCAGGTATTTTATTGACAGAACAATCAATATAAGGGTACCCGCTAAAAGAGTACCCACCAAGTTGCACACCATGGCCATAACCAGCCATTCAAGCAGGGATTTACAATGTCATCTCCACCCCGGAACAAACTACGAAATATGGCACTCAACCTTAGAAAACTTGACATCACCATGTGCAAAACAAGGACGCGACATTATATGAAATACAGGGGCATAAGCCAAGTTATTCTAGCTCATGAAGCAGAGCCATCCATAGCGCAGAATTACAATGTTATTTAGGCTTGGGCTTTACTAATATGAAACTACAGACCAAAACCAGATTAAAGCACAGCAACATAAGTATTGTTATAAAAGCTTGAATTCAACATAATCCACAACATTGTAACTAAGCAAGATTCCCATACAAATCACCGTTGGATTTGTAATCATGCCATTAGACGCTATTCCAATGCCTTTAGATTAGTGGTAGCAACAAGTTATTTAATTTTGTAACCAGTAAGAACATAAAACATGTCCAATACAATCATATACACCATTTCAATCCAGAAATGCAAAGTCTCCAAGTTGGGTGGAGCCACAGAGTGAAGTTTTAAAGGGTGGAGGAAGTGAGTCTCTCGATTCCCTGTGCATTGTTGCTTGCAACTCAGTTGGAGGGTGGAGGTCGAAGATCTATGGAGTTGCGGGAGCAATTGAAGGTTGTGTTTCATCCCTTGAGCGAAGGACCCATTAGTCTCTAGAATCTGGCTCAGGGGTGATAACTGCAAGTGAGAACTAGCTATAGCTATCTACGATTGGGTGGAGAGTCATTGTCCCAGACTTGGTTGCCCATAAGTTCCCAAGATAAGTGTTCTTTATATATATATATATATATATATATATATATATATATATATATATATATAAAGCCCATCAATCCCCTCTTTTTTTGAGCTATTTTTTCCGATGGCGGCGATGGCGGCCCTCACCATATGAATAGTGAGTCCCTACCAGTCCTTTAGTTCTTTGAGCTCCTCTCTTTTGGGGCCCCCTGTTACGAGGTGTTGCTAGCTAACCTAACCTCACCTCACCTAACTAAATAG
The DNA here is from genome assembly GCA_034641835.2 of Pinus albicaulis. Classification (NCBI taxonomy): domain Eukaryota; kingdom Viridiplantae; phylum Streptophyta; class Pinopsida; order Pinales; family Pinaceae; genus Pinus; species Pinus albicaulis. The sequence continues at coordinate 1,729,528,986 of CM076575.1, read as the reverse complement.
ATTGGGGGAATGCCTTTATCGTCTCGAGACTCCCCCCTATTTCCACTTCATCCAGAAAATCCGAGACCGGAAATCCAGGAAATCAGACCACCCTGATCCCCTCACGCATGCACTTGGCTTGGCTTATAAGCTGGGCTGCCCGGTTGGGGACAATCATAGACCTTGACCCTCAACCCCCTACATTGAACCCTTTACATTGAACTCGACCTCTTCGCAACCATGGCCCTACACCTCGACCTCGAACTATATATATATATATATATATATATAAAGAACACTTATCTTAGGAACTTATGGGCAACTAAGTCGGGGACAATGACTCTCCACCCAATCGTAGATAGCTATAGCCAGTTCTCACTTGCAGTTATCACCCCCGAGCCAGATTCTAGAGACTGATGGGTCCTCCGCTCAAGGGATGAAACACAACCTTCAATTGCTCCCGCAACTCCATAGATCTTCCACCTCCACCCTCCAACTGAGTTGCAAGCAACAATGCACAGGGAATCGACAGACTCACTTCCTCCACCCTTTAAAACTTCACTCTGTGGCTCCACCCAACTTGGGGACTCTAAAACCATAACAAAATCAAACCTACAACAAGGAAGGCATCTAGAAACCCTCCAGGAATTTTTCCAAATAATTCCTCCACCCCAGCCATTCAAGATTTCCTGACTCCTGAGAATCACCATCTCCACCCTTTGGCTACTGGGGACTCGAGAGGCAATTTCTTCCCCACTTGGAAAGTGATTTTATCCCCACCTTCTTGCCAACTAAAAAATCGTTTCCTCCCCTATCCTAGGGTGCTTTTCCTACTCTTTTTGCTCTCGTCCATGGTGGTTATTCCCATGTTTTCTGACAAGTTGTGCAGAACCTTCTTGGCTTGTGGGGTCGTGCCACGTCTCCCCCCTTTTCTTGTCTGATAATTGAGACCCAACGGCCCACTCTTCGCTTATGCATTGTGGCATAACTACTCAACAGCGTTGTCCTCTTTTGCTTTCCTTTTTCTCCAAGGAAGCATGGCCATTGTCCTCTTGTCCGGCCTCCTCTTAATGGCATGCTCCAACTCATTTAGAGTGCACACCTACCAACCTCCTTAGTTGTCACAGCAATTAAAATCCCAAGCAATTACCCTCAGCCAATGGAATTTGTGTCCCATAACTCAGCCCATATTTCTTTAATAGAAGTATTTACATTGCATACATGAGAGTAAGCAATTGGGGTTGTCACACTTTTGAAAATGTTGTTACTTGCTCCCGCTCCCAAGTAGCCTTGACCTGCTCTATGAATCTTGATCCCTTGCTCCACAATCCTTGCGCACTTTTAACTCCTAAATCCTTGCACACTTATGGCTTCTAAATCTATGTGCACCATTGATCCTCAATTGATGTGCATTCTGCATTAAAAAATGAACTATGATCTTGTGCCTTCGTCCTTCTCTTTATCGATAGAATTCGATGCATGCAAGGGAGTCTTGTCAAATGCCAATTCACACTAGCGTCGCTAGTTTCCTTTGTTATTTAACTACAGCAAGTGCCAGTTACACTTGGACAAGCTCTCATTTAACTATTTTGAGTTCCTCCTTGATTTCCTCTAGTTGTGATTTGAGTTAACTGAGTACTGAACTCATCCTCTCTTCACTTATCTCATCCTCTCTTCACTTATCTCTGAAGTCTTAACTCAACCTACCTCAACTTGTCACTGCCACCTAATCCTGTAGTCAAACTGAAGAAGGCTCCAAACTAACTGAAGCTCCAACACTACGCATGCAATCTTGATGACCATTCCAGTAAAATGGAAAATCAACTCATCATAACTGAAGTTTATCTCATGAACTCGCATTCGTGGTAGAGAAAGTCTAATTTGAGGTCTTCAATGGCTAAAGCAAGCCAGAAGACCTTCCATCGCTACATTTTCAACAACTTATAACATACCCAAATAAGGAGTACATGGTATTTCTATTTGTTAAGATATTTACAATAACGATATTAAAACAAAGATACAATCCTTTCAACAGTTTGGAGCCAAGAATGGAAATCTACTATGATGCTAGGTTTGGATGGAGAAGAAGTTGTTGTTTAGAGAGAATACATCAGAAGGTGGAAAATTAGCCATGTTAGGATAAAAGATTGTTCTACTGAATTGATTTGGTCAAAAAATTCTGGTACAAGAAAATATATACCAAAGCTGGGGTATAAGTCAATTACTATCCCTGTTAAGGAAGATGGTCTAGGTTGGTGGGGAAAATGTCTCGAAACTAAGATGCCTACAAAAGGAAAGGAAATTTATGTGGTTGGTTCTCAACAAGAACGTTTTGACGTAAGAGTGTTGTGGACCAAGTATATGTCCTCTCTGAAAGACTTGTGAAGAAATAGTTCATCTAGAGCAGGTTTCACAAGAGCCTAAGGTTTTGACTGGTAAGAGACTTGACTGGAGAGATAATTCTGTGGAATGTAACCTAAATGGATGGTTAGACAAGATAAGATAAAAATGACCACAAAAGTAGGTGAATGGAACTGCAGAATACAACCAATAAAACTACAATGTGGAAGTGCAAGCACATCTCATGGAAAATGCGGAAAATAATATAAAGAAAGAAACCTATATTAGTGCAGCCTCAAAACACATGTATAAAACCATGACAAAGGTATAGTGATACAAAATACTAAGTGAGTCTGTCCAAGGCTGGAGAATTGGACAACTCAAGTGTCGGTCCAGATAGAGAGCGTGAGAGAGAGATATCTGATGATGAATCTAATGGAATCAAGGTCTCCATGGCCGAGGGCGAGGGGCGAGTTGGGCAATGGCTCACTGTCGAAGTCCTCTGGAATCATCAAGTGGTCTGACTGTATGACATTGCAGGAGATGAACAATTGAGGGATATTCCTAGCATCTGAGGTCAAAAGAAAGAAACTTTGAATGGATCTTTAGCTGCTCCTCAAGCACTGGGAGGTAATCTAGCAGGCATTGTCACCCTACTGTGGATCCCCGCCTGGAGCTGATCCCTCTAACAGCCTAACAAATTGTTTCTCGATGTACGATTTAGCACCTCCAAAAAAGTCTCAATAATAATGGTTGCTCTACCAGAGGGGGAGTGATCCAGGTGGATATTGGTGGCCACCCGCCTATTCCACTTGGGCCCCCGCCATTGCCTCTTTCAGTTTTTCAGTTTTGGCATAATTTACTATTTTTAGCAGTTTTTTGGGTCCTGAACTTCCGGAGCCGTTTTGAGGCCCTAAACGACGTTTTTTGGGCATCGCACCTCCAGCAAATATCATTCCGTTCCGAAATGATATTCGTGGCGAAAGTTGTAGTCCTCGGATAGAGCTTTCTAATGATGTATCATGTGCGTCAAACGGAGACTGTATGCCAATGTTACGTCCCTAGGAAGTTGAAACACCAATTTACCCAAACGGGGCCCATAGTTTTGGCGCTTCATCTCCTAGGGTTAGGTTTTTGGATGTTTAGGATTCTCCATTTTTTCTCAATAATAAATAGGCCCTCGAGCCTCATTGTAACTCAGTTCAGAGGCCTGTAGCCACCACATCTCTTCTCAGAGATAGCTACCAACGCCTTAGCTAGTTTTATTTCCATTCGCCCCGTAAGCAAATTTTGGTTCTGATATTAATGAAATGAAGTGTTATTTCCGCCGCATCCCCGTATTTATGGTTATATACATTCTGCCGCGTTCCCGCATAAATCCGATCGCTGGTATCGTAGCTTACCGCTTTTTCTCGATCCTCTTCGTGAGGTCCCCAACGAGGTCGTGTATAAGGAGTTAGGGCTGATTTGGTGGAACCTTTGCAAGATCGCCCGCAAACTCGACTCGACGCCCATGGGGGATGAAAAGAAAGATGAGGGAGCAGGAGATCCTATTAAAATATTGCTCAAGGAGGCCCTCGAAAAACAAAGGAACGAGGTGATGGATAACTTTGCCCAGATCCTTCAACGACTGCCCACCGGCGGCACATCTGCATCCAACAGCCACTCTGGAGGTGCGAATCCCTTTAAGGCACAAGTAAACTTTGACATTCCCATATTTGAGGGTCAAATATATGCAGATGTCGTAGATAGATGGTTTAATCTATTAGAAGGATATTTCTCGGTTCATGACTTTTCCGACCGGGAGAAGATTATTTTTTCACTCCTCAAAGCTACCCCCCATGTCAAGGATCGTGGAAACCTACCGTGAGAACAAGGACCAAAATTTAACCAACTCTCGTTCGAGATCGTACTAACTTGGAATTCTTCCGAGACGCCGTCAAAGAAATCGCACTATCCCGTGGGAGCTATGAGGACAAGTACATACAATGGACCACGCCGGCGACAACAAAGGGATCAAGATGTGCATGAGCCGACGGACCGTTCCATACCCCGTGCACAAAGTTGGGTATCAAAGATTCAGAGAAACATTTGGTTGGGGCATCGCAGTTTTTGTCCGGTATTGCATACATTCAGGAGGAAATGGAGTTCCTTGACATCTCCTCGCTTGGTAATTTCCGCATACGTATATGGAGGTAAAACTTAGTAAATATGAATATATTATTATTGATAAAAGATGAGATATGAGATATGATTACAATGGTGAATCACCGAGGCTTTAAATATAGCCTCATGGTGTCCCTTGGTGAAGAGGCATGATCTTTGATCATGCCCTTTCACTTAATAAAACCTAAGATAACTATATCTAACTAATAATTAATAGAATATACATATCATTTCCCCTCTCTTAAAGATGCTTTGTCCTCAAAGCATATGTAATGATGGACAATGTTGACGAACGCCTGGGTTTCTTGAGCGGCGGGCTCTTGCTTCCCACATTTTAAAAATATCGTGGAGCATCTCCTCGAGTTCAATATTTTGGTGATGTGGATAGTGACAAGATTTGATATTGACAGGGTCAGATCCTATTCCTGGTACTGCTAGTGATTCTTCTTTGTTCCTTTTTAGATTTAGAGGTAAGTTACCAACAATTATTGTCTGATGTAACTTCTCCTCATCATCAAATGCTTCCTTCCTAACAACTATATCTGCTTCATCACCAAAGGCCTTAACAGCTTCTGGCACTGTATCAGTGGTTTTAGATGTGTTTGTCTCTTCACATTTTTCTTTCAATTCTGGTGATGAAACATTTTGCTTTTTATAAGCATCTATATTTTCATGGTCTCTTTCATTTTCAATGACTATGTCTGTAGTTGCATCTGTGATAGCAGTCACGTTGAATTCTTTATGTGGCTCCTTCACCAACATTGTTTCTTTTTCTGACATTGGATTTTCATTTATATAAAAGTTCTCAATAACTTATGTTGTTGCATTTCTGGCTTTATTAGTATATTGAGTTGTATTTTCTTCTCTGGGTTTCTCAACTCTATAATTTTCATGGTTGATCTCAGAGTCTCTACTTCTAGGTGGTTCAACACTATAGCCTTCATGTGAGCGGATTTCCAATTCAACCACATTTAATTGCTCTTCTTCAAACATGTTATATTCATGATGATGATCTGAATTAGCTGAATTGTTCAGTTGATTATGTTCGAAATTTGGGAATATTGGAGGTTGTGTCTGACTTAACTTATCTATCTTATCATTTAGCTTATTGAAGAGTTCTTTCATCTTGTTCATTACTTCGCTATGCTCTGTCATCTTGTTCATTGCTTTGCTATGCTTTTCTGTGGCCTCGTGATGATTTAACCACATTTGTCTTTCTATTCGATTTGTCGTATCATGAATCTTTTTGATGTCGTTGGAGTGCCCTGCAATTGTACCTTCAAGATCGACTAGTCTTTTTCCGAATTCTTCGGAATTATTATTGATTTGTTTCTCAAGATCTCCCAATTTCTTCTGGAATTCAGCCATCGACATCGATGAAGACATCGAACGTGTATGAGGTGGGGAATATTTTTCTGCCAGTTTTTCCCTCTTTTTTTTTAAATTAATTTAATTAAATTTTTGAAATAATAATAGTAATTTCTATTATTATTATTATATATATGTATATTTTTTAAATAATAATAATTATTATTACTATTATTATTTTATTATTTGAATTGTATATATATATTAACCTTCAAAATATATATATATATATATTAATATAATTAACCTTCAAAAGTCACGTTGTTTTAAGTCACTTTGTTTTGAAAAGGCACGTTGTTTTGAAAAGGGGAAATGGGTTTTAATACCATGGGCAATTACCATGGGCCCAAAACCACGAGCAATTACTCTTACTTTGTCTTCACAAGTACGTATATCTACTTCTTTATATATATATATATATATATATATATATATATATATATATATCTTTTTTACTTTTTCTTTTTCTTCTTTTGGAACTATTTTCTTTTTAAAAAAAATTTCCTTTTAATTTATTTCCCCCTTTATGTTGACTTTCCTTCTCTCTTTTGATTTTATATATATATATATATATATATATATATATATATTTCTTCCTTCTTCTTCTTTTTTAAAACAAATGTTGCTACCCACAAGCACTTGGTTTTTAAAAAAACTGCAATTTTGGAATTTTCTTGTAATTCCTTAATTATGGGTGATCACACAGATCCCGAAGAGCGATGGCTCTAATACCAATGGAGTGTAAAAACTCCGGTAAACTTGAATAAGTATATATTATTATTGATAAAAGATGAGATATGAGATATGATTACAATGGGGAATCACCGAGGCTTTAAATATAGCCTCATGGTGTCCCTTGATCATGCCCTTTCACTTAATAAAACCTAATATAACTATATCTAACTAATAATTAATAAAATATACATAACAGTATGCTGCCAAGATTGAGCAGAAATTCAAACAGAAGAAGCGAGACTTTGGATCTGCGAATCAAAAGCAAGGGAAAGGTGCTTCCAAACCGCAGAACAAAGGACAGAGCCAAGGCATGGCGGCTAAAGACAACTCGTCAAAGCCACAAGAAAATAACAAGACCGCAAAGCCAAAGAAGGACACGGGAAAGTGGTGTGAGTTCCATAAGAGCTCCACTCACAACACAAGTGAGTGTCGGGCCAAGCAGTCGCTAGTGGCCGAGATGAGGGCTTCTGAGTCAGATGCATGCTCTGACTCCGAATCAGAACCTGAAAAGGGGAATGAAAAAGGGAAACAGATTATTGATGCGAAGCCCAACGCCACTGTTGCCACTACAAAGGTCCAGAAGGAGGAACCGGAAGATCCAGAGGAGGAGGAACGTCTCTTCCACTCCCAGATGTGGGTAAAGGGCTCCCCCGTACAGTTCATTGTCGACAATGGGAGCCAAAAGAACCTCATTTCAGCAGACGCCGTGAAGCGGTTGGGCTTGCCGACCACAGCTCACCCACATCCATACACCATCGAGTGGCTTCACCAAGGACGAGACCTCCGCGTCAGCCGGCAGTGTCGCCTTCCCTATAGCATCAAGCCCTTCACGGATGAGGTATTATGTGATGTTGCTCCTATTGATGTTTCTGATGTATTATTAGGACAACCATACTTGTGGAAGCGCCATGTTGTGTATGAGTCTCGACCTCGTGCTGTCATTGTTACTTTGGGAAATAAGTTGTACAGGATACCAGAGGTACCACCTCCTACGACTATCTCTTTGGTTACTGCAAAACAATGCAGTAAGCTCATTTCCCAAACCAGAAAATTCATTTTCCTGATGATCCGCCCCCAGGGCAAGAAGAAGACTGTGGCCACGACCTCCAGACAGGGCCCCTCTGCACGACAACAACAAATGGATAAGGTCATGGAGGAGTATGGGGACATCTTCACCTCACCCACAGGGGTTCCTCTGCACTGCCAGGTCAAGCACCCGATTGATCTGACCCCAGGTGCGCCGCTACCCAATGGATCGATCTATCGACGCTCTGTTCTGGAAAATGATGAAATCAAGAGGCAGATTCAGGAGTTGTTGCAGAAAGGTCACATCAGACCAAGTTCATCGCCCTGTGGGAGCCCGATCGTGTTGGTACAGAAGAAGGATGGGACGTGGAGACTCTATATTGACTATCGGGCGCTGAACAAGATCACTGTCTGGAATAGGTACCCAATCCCACGGATTGATGACCTTCTGGACCAACTCAAAGGTGCAAAATATTTCAACAAGATCGACCTGAAGTCTGGGTATCACCAGGTACCAATTGAACCCTCTGATGTGTGGAAGACTGCCTTCAAAGCCAAGGAAGGCCTTTTTGAATGGCTGGTCATGCCTTTCGGGCTGACGAATGCTCCCGCAACCTTCATGAGGATGATGGACGACATATTGCGGCCATTCACCAACTCATTCGTAGTGGTGTACTTGGATGACATTCTGATCTTCAGCAAGACTTGGGAAGAGCACCTTCATCACATCCGACAAGTCCTCCAAACACTGCGGCAACACAAGTTGTGTGCTAATTTGGAGAAGTGCACGTTTGGCATGACCCAGGTTCAATATCTGGGATACATTATTGATGAAAAGGGGGTGCATGTGGATCCAGCCAAGATCCAAGTCATTCGTGATTGGCCAGCCCCGACTACTATAACAGAGCTTCGCAGCTTTCTGGGTCTTGCTAATTTCTACCGTAGATTCGTGTTGGGATTCTCTCATATCACTTGGCCCTTGAGTCAAGTCACCAAAGGAGGAGCGAGAGCAAAATTCTTTGGGTCGGAACCTCAACAGAAGGCATTCAAAGAATTGAAAAATCGCCTCTGTTCTGCCCCAGTGCTCACCTTACCAGACTTGCAGCAGCCATTTGAGATCGAGACAGATGCCTATGACTATGCTATTGGGGCAGTTCTTACTCAACAGGGACATCCAATGGCATATCACAGTGAGACATTGTCTGAGACAGTTCGCAAGTATCCCACCTATACATTACATTTTGGGGAAGGAAACAATCATCCACACACCACCGGCCCCTACAGTCTATACAAACACAAGGGAAGTTGCGTAATGATCGCCATCATAAGGGTCCACATTCGCAATGGGGCCATTTGAACATCAAGTACAAGAAGGGTAGCACCACAATGTTGCACGTTCTCTAGCCTCCTCACTCCGATCGTGGGCGCCACTACCATGCTCAACTCAGGCACCAGACTCCCGATTGACCGCTTCTATGAGAGTGACCCGTGACTTGCCACACGAATGGGCACTTGGGGGGTACGCAAGTTCCAAATTTTCACCTCCAAGATGCACTTTTATGTCACCTGGGACACCTTTGTGTTCCTTCAAGCGAGCGTGCCAAGATGATATGGGAAGCACACTATAGTCGAGTCGCTGGGCATTTCGAGGTCGAGAAAACAGTAGCAATACTACAGAAGTATTTCTATTGGCCGAACCTTCTAAAGGATGTCAAGAAGCACATCAGATCCTGCACTGCTTGTGCCATTGCCAAACCGACCATCAAGAAGCAAGGCCTATATACACCACTACCTACCCCTAGTCGACCTTGGGAATCCATCTCCATGGATTACAAGTCGGGCCTGCCTTCTACTAAGAATGGAAATGACTGTGTTTTCGTGGTCGTTGACAAATTCTCGAAGATGGCCATTATGGCGGCCTGTAAGAAGAATATCACATCAGAAGCCACTGCTAAACTCTTCTTTGAACGAGTGTGGATGCACTTTCGAATCCCACAGTCTATCATATCAGATCGAGATAGCAGGTTCCTCAGCACATTTTGGTCCACGCGTCAATGTTGGACACAAAGCTCATCAAGTCCATGCCTTCATCCCCAAACAAAGACAGGCCGACAAAGGTCGTCACTGCACGATTCAGACACCATCCCGCGCATGTACAATTCAAAGTATCCACGCACATGGACGAGCTTCCCTATGTACAATTATAGTTATAAATGTATCACGCAATGAATTTGGCCATAGCCCAGTTTGGGATTCCAGCCACTATGTCCCATTGACATAGCCATGCCATTTGTAGCTACCCAGGCCGATTCATCTCATGTCCAGTCTGAAGTTGACAAAGCAAGTAGCTTCATCGAGCGCATTCAACACATCCACCGACAGGTTCATGATATATCGGATAGAGCTAATGCGAAGTACAATTAGTGCCATGATCAACACCGAGTGCCACACAATTTAGGTAAGTGACAAAGTATGGCTACTTGTATAAGGAGCTTCACTGGACCCACTGGCAGCTTCGCCCGTCTGACACGGTCGTACACCATCACCAAGGTCAGAGGGAACAATGCCTTCGAGTTATCATTCCTCCATTCCTCGTCCTGCACCGCTCAATGTGGATCGCCTTCGTCCTTACTTCCCACCTCTACTGGACACCTCAAACATTGCAGAACAACTCACACCAACAGAGTTAAACCCAGACTGCATGGAACAGGCCACCACAGATTGTCTCATGGACATGCAAATCAAGAACACTCGCCAACAGAAGATCCAATTGTATCGGGTTGTCAAAGCTGGCCAACTCTTGCACCAAAGAAAGTGGTTCACCAGGGACCAAGTTCAGCAGAAATTTCCTCATCTCATGGAGGAGCTTAACGCAATGGGGACCATTGCTTCCTAAGGGGGGAGGAATGATCCAGGTGGATATTGGAGGCCACCCGCCTATTCCACTTGGGCCCCCACCATTGCCTCTTTCAGTTTTTCAGTTTTGGCATAATTTACTATTTTTAGCAGTTTTTCGGGTCCTGAACCTCCGGAGCCGTTTTGAGGCCCTAAACGACGTTTTTTGGGCATCGCGCTTTCAGCGAATATCATTCCGTTCCGAAATGATATTCGTGGCGAAAGTTGTAGTCCTCGGATAGAGCTTTCTAATGATGTATCATGTGCGTCAAACGGAGATAGTATGCCAAAGTTACGTCCCTGGGAAGTTGAAACACCAATTTACCCAAACGGGGCATACAGTTTTGGCGCTTCATCTCCTAGGGTTAGGTTTTTGGATGTTTAGGATTCTCCATTGTTTCTCAATAATAAATAGGCCCTCGAGCCTCATTGTAACTCAGTTCAGAGGCCTGTAGCCGCCACATCTCTTCTCAGAGATAGCTACCAGCGCCCTAGCTAGTTTTATTTCCATTCTATCTGTAAGCAAATTTCAGTTCTTGATATTAATGAAATGAAGTGTTATTTCCGCTGCATCCCTGTATTTATGGTTATATGTTTATTCTGTTGCGTTCCTGCATAAATCCAGATCAGAGAGGCCGAGGATAAACCCAAGGCCTCACCATTCAACTATCTAGTGCACTATGGACCTCTATTTTTCATTGTTGCTCCGATCTCACGAAAGTATGACTTGATCGCCCTAGTCATCCCAAGGCAGGGCATGGCATGCAGGGGCTGAGATCTATGTCGAAAGATCTCCTTGATGGTTAAAGAATCAAGCTTTTAAGGAGATTTTAGCTTTGCCTGCCATTGTACTATGGGGGATTTGGCTTTCCAGGGATGCTTGTTTATTTGATGACAAGTTTGTTCTTCCATTAAAATCTGCTTCCAAAGCCTAAATATCCTCAAAAACTTCCCTCAAGTACAGGCAGATAATTGAAGAGGTTATAGATAGATCAAGGGCTTACCTTTTTCTGATGGGGCTGCTCAAGGGTATCCTCAAATGAGTGGACCAGGAGGCATTGTTTACCTTTTTTATTCTCAGGAGTTAAAACTCAAAGCAGGCTCGGTTTGAGGGACTAACAACTTTAAGAAACTTATGGCTTTGATGTTACCTTTCATCAGAACAGCTGAAAAGGATGTATCACATTTGCAAGTGTTCAGTGACTCTCTTCTTGTGATAAAATTAAGTTGTATGAAACTTCTAGGAACCAGGCGTTTCGGGCCATAACCATACCCAAAACTCCGAAACTCGACCAAAACTCAGCCGAAACTCGAACATCATGTAATCATCTATGAGAGTTAATACAGTCTTAGTTTTCCTTCTAAATTGTCATCTATGGGTTTTATTACCTTTATTCTTGCAAGATAATGTGTTACTTATTTGTAAATATATATATATATATATATATATGATGTTTCGACCGACGTTTCCATTTTTTGGAGGTGACGTTTCTAAATGTACCCGTTTTGGAAACTCTGAAACGTTTCGGCGCTTTGCGCAACTTAGTGATAAATTGTTTAAATGTTTGGAAAAATTCTTACTTCAGCCTGTTTGGGATCAGATCCTTGCTATAAAAACGTCTTTCTATTTTGTGGCCTTTCAACATGTTCATAGAGAGAGGAACAGGTTGGTTAATAATTTGTCAAAAGAAGCTCTGAACCAGCCCCTGATCGTTGGCTGATCTCTAAAATTAAAGATGGGCGTGCTGTGGAGACTTAACATAGACCATGCTTCTAATGTACATCTAGCCGTATTGAAGTATTTCAAAACTGTTTTACACTTTTTTTTTCTAGAAGTCTTTAAGGCTCCTTTAATGTCAGCAACACACTGTTTATCAATGTGATTTATATGTATTTTTATTTTCTGTGGGCCTGCTAGTGTGGTCATATGAGGTTATGAGGCAGGTATGGATGAGAAAAAATTTGGACAACTATCTATTTGCTCACTAGTGTTTGGTTCCGGCGGGCACAGCATCCCTGAATAGTTTGCAGCAATGAGCCCTCGTTGGCTGTAGAGTTTTATTTCTGGAGAAACAAAATTCTCAATGCTGTTTACAGCATCTCCTGAATGTAATCTCATTTTATGTTGAAAAGGAATTATGATTTTTCCACAAAAAACAATATATAATTACTATGAATAGTCACATTATAGTCACAAACTTTAAAATAATCATGACAACCATATGTATTTTCGTGCAGTTGTATATTTAACAGTTTGAAATATATATCTATTCGACCTTCTTTGGATTCACTACAGTTACTTCCTCCATAGCATCAAGTCATTATGCTTTAAATGTCCTCCATTTTGTTTTCAACCTAGATAATAATTTCTGTGTACACTGTGACACTATAAGTTTGTAACTATAAGATTATAAAAAGCTGCTTCAGTTAGAACAAATTCCAAATGTGCTATCATTTGAAAATGCTAGAATTCAGAGATTAATACCATCAAGAAAACATGAAATGAGAGGATAAACTTTAAAGAGGAGGCCCTGTTTGAGATATGAATTGTGAGAGAAGGACCTATTGAATGAACATTGAAGAAGCTAAAGAAGTCGAGGTCATTAAATTAAGTTGATGCCCTGCTAACCATAATTAATCAGTTCCCTGTGCTTAAATTTCAAAACAAATCATACAATTGGGTATGGAAGCCATGTAAAGGTTTATTAGAGTCAGTGCCACTCAGACAATTGATTCATAGAGTCAAAGCACATCGATCCACTTGGAGAAATAAGGTGCCCACTAATCATGAATTGGGCCAATCTGAGGAAGAATCTGCCGAAACATCCGAGCTAACAGGGAAAATTAGTAGCCTAGAAAAATTTAGTCATCCACAAAAAGAATGGGAAAATAAGAAGGAATTTTGACAATGTGTCAGTCAAGTGAGATTCACCCATTCTGTCCATTTGAAACGTTATATGGAGGTTTCCGTACAGTTAGAGGCAGCTGACAATAGTAGCTTCAACCAAGGGAGGCCAACTGCCAAAGACCAACAATGTGGGAGCTGACAAAGCCCATGCTAGTCCAAGCATACTGATTACACATTCAACCAATACTGAGATAAGGGCTAACAAGAGAAGATTTAAGTGATAATGGAGGAAAACTGTCGCCACAATGCACAGAAGAGACGTCTAATGAACCGACTCTAATGTGGTTGACAGAATTATTAAGAAAAATTCATTAATTGGAAAAAGAGGACAGCCAATACAGAAGTGGCATCAACAATGACAATAAATGATCATTCTGTACTATGATGACGTGCATGTTAATTATCATGCATTCTTCATGTGCTGGCTAATGGAATTCTGCTCAAAGGAAATTGTGAAGTTATTAGTGAGTCCAATATGACTAAAGCTGTAATCCAGTTCCAAAGATGGAGAAAAACCATTTCCTAGCTGGATGCAAGGTCCTCGATGCACTTGGAGTAATTCTGATGATAGTAATCAGAACAAAGGCTGTGCCAAAAGAAGTCGAATGGCACAATGGCCAACAGGTGGAAAGGTTGAGGAAGTTTGACAAGAAACCACCAACAGTCATCACAATAGCTGAAGCAAAAACTGACAAGAAGTGAACAAATTGTCGAGTTGACATTTAATAGCTGAAACAAAAACTTACAAGTGAACAAACCATCAAGTTGAGATTTAATAGAAGAATGTGAAGTGATTTAATAGAAGAACGTGAACATGAAGTATAGCTTGAGTGGGCTTAATGTTTAAGAACATGTGCTTCCTTGTAAGAGGTCAAAGGTTCGAATCCAGAGGAAGGTAGGGTATGTCTACCTCCATAGACTTTAGCAGTCAAATCGCTGCATGGAGGTGAGTCCCTTGTCTCACCAATACCAATTTGGTGTCTAGCATAGCCATGACCTTCAAATTATATTATTATTATTTATCAATAATGTTGATCTGCTTAAGTTTTAAGAAGTCTCTTTAGAAAATTAGTAATAGAGACTTTCAGAAAGTAATTAATTCTCATTTCCAGTATTCTTAATTGCTCTTTTCAAGGTGATCACAGGGAGATGTATCAGAAATTTTGTATCTTAATGTTCTTGTTTCAAGTTGTGGGGTGTGCAACACAAACTGCTGTAGTTTACTGTAAATCTTCCAAGCATGCAAAGCAAAAAGAATGATTCTTAGTGAACTGGCACTATTTGGTTATACATCTAGTCGCATTGAATCAAGTGGCAGATAAAAAAGGGAATAATGGGGTGTACATTTTTCCGCAAAATAATGGTAACCTTTTAATCCGGATGAACAAAAGAGCAGCAATATGATATGAATTAAAGATTGTCATCGTTCTGGAGAAAGCTTGGGATAATTTCCATTTTCTTTGTTTCATCAAATGAGTTAAATATGTGTGTGAAGTCAATAACTTGCCAATATCATGTCAACTGGGTCTAGCTTGGGAGATAAAGAAGAAAAGCTGTTATCCTCCCCACCCAGGTTCAAATCCTGCTTGTGAAATATTTGCCCCTCGTGGTCAAAATGGGGCTCACAAGGTACCAACAATCTCACTCTCACTTAAGACTTAAGTGATTTAGGATGGGACAAGATGTCCAAAAAACAAAGTTTAGGTGGTTATGAGGAGAAGTTGTTCTCCTCACCTAAGGTCAATTTCCACTTATGACATGTTTGCCCCATGGGTTGATTGGGGCTGGCAAGGCACCAACAATTTCATTCTTTTTGAAGTGTTTGAGGGTGGGATGAGATGTTCCAAACATTTTGAAGCCCAATGGGTTAGCTCAATAGTTTGTCACCAATGTTGTTGGGGAATTGACTAGTTCCATGCCAACAGGTGTTGGTATGAACTCTCCCTAGTGAGACACACTAGTCTACACCAACAGGTTTACCAGGGATAACATCCACGAATGTGAGGAAGCATCCCTTGGGTTTCAACACAAGGTTTTCTTTGGAAAAGAAGAACTTGGAAAAATATATGTTTGTGTCATGTTTCTTGATACCAATCCATCAAGAGATCTAAGAATTGAAAAATGAAGATTTATTGAAAACTAGTGAAAGCATGTCAAAAAAATTTCAAGGCATTTAAGACTTGTTCAAAACTTAAGAAGATCCACTAAAAAAATTGCAGCTTTAATCAAGTCCCACTAAAGATTGCTGGAGGCCACATCTAGTTACCACGAAACACAGGAAATGGTGTGGCAATGTGAGGACACTTGAATTTATGGACTATAGTTTACTGATGCTGGTTAGCTAGGAATTCCAACACAATTCGCTGATGTTGAGATCCAACATGTACTTAAGAATGAAGCACTTACAATAGGGGGGTAAGAGATGTTTTTCCCATAAAATCTTATTATTCATCACTATCTAAATTATACTATTAGGATCCAATTAAGGAGGTGGTTCAACCACTTGAGAGTTGAACTATAACAACTTTTAATGTGTACATGTAGACAGATATGGAGACAGATGGTAGATTCACCTTGAGAAAAATTGGAGATAATGGAGGAAGCACCTGCAGGGTCTTCTCAACCATCAATGTGATGCTATTCTAATTATTGTTAAAGTGTCCTTCAAGTCATGGTAGTCTTATTTCTAGATTTGTGCTGGCGTATACTGAAATTTCTAACACCCCCACCAAAATAGTGCAAAAAGGACATGGTAAAGAATTGCCTAAGTTTGACATGAAGAAAGTGATAAGGTCACAAATTAAACAATTAACTAATAGCAATTGCTTCCTGAATTCTTTAAGTAGCCATTCACAAGTATAAGATCTCGAATACATATACTGAAAACTCAAGGCTCAAAAAGGAACATTAAAGAGAAGTTTGTACTGCCTTTTGATCTTCAATTGTTGACTCTAGGGAACTTTATCTAGAGCTCTCTATCTCTTAGCTTTAGCTTTCTACTTTCTTTTGCTTTGTGGCATCCCCAGAATCCAGATGTCTCCCTTGACCACCAGGGCACTCCATACAAATTCTCTTATTCTAATAACCAACTATTATGCTTAATTCGAACTTCTAATAGAAATATAAATAGAATTCATATGCAACATAAAATAGCACAAAAATAGCATTGCATATTTTGAATTCATCCATTAACATAATAAAAGGCATTCCATAGATAGGCAAGCATGAACACTTGTCTATTGAGGGAGGCAAGTCCACCCAACCTGTTGCTGAGGAGTGACTCACCACCCAACCATAGGAATCATCTATGGACTCCACCCCCAAGCCAAATCACGTTACAACAGCATGAAGGAGGCCACTACGGGGTTCTAATCTCACTCAGCCAAAACCATTACACTCATGACATAGCCAATCTGCTCGCTACTGAGCATTCCTGGCCATCATCCAGCCATCAATCAGCCAGGGCACTCTCTTCCACTGCCCTACACAACACAACCAAAATTTTCCCTTTCTCTGCTCCACAGTCCCTCGGGGATCTTCTCCCATTCCAGTGTTCTTCAGTGCAGAGAAAGGGAGTCCCACACCACTGGTTGCCTTCTAAGAATAACCTGAACGAGCAAGTTAGAAAAACTTGGCCAATAACAGAGAGCAAGCAGCACTAGTAGGGTTGCAGGCTTAATGGTGTTTGGACCAGCTGTTGCAAACACCATAGTTTTTCCCTCTCAAACCACCCCATTTAATCTCATTTTCTGCAGCAAACCCCCAACTTCTGTACTGCCTTTTGATCTTCAATTGTTGACTCTAGGGAACTTTCTCTTGAGCTCTCTATCTCTTAGTTTTAGCTTTCTACTTTCTCTTGCTTTGTGGCATCCCCAGAATTCAGATGTCTCCCTTGACCATCAGGGCACTCCATACAAATTCCCTTATTCTAATAACCAACTATTATGCTTAATTCGAACTTCTAATAGCAGTATAAATAGAATTCATATGCAACATAAAATAGCACAGAAATAGCATTGCATATTTTGAATTCATCCATAAATAGGCAATCATGAACACTTGTCTATAGAGGGAGGCAAGTCCACCCAACCGGTTGCTAAGGAGCGACTCACCACCCAACCATGGGAATCATCTATGGATTCCACAACCGAGCCAAATCACGTTACAACAGCATGAACGAGGGCACTATGGGGTTCTAATATCACTCAGCCAAAACCATTACACTCATGACATATCCAATCTGCTCGCTACTAAGCATTCCAGGCCCAATCAGCCAGGGCACTCTCTTCCACTGCCCTACACAACACAACCAAAATCTTCCCTTTCTCTGCTCCACAGTCCCTCGGGGATCTCCTCCCATTCCAGTGTTCTTCAGTGCAGAGAACAAGAGTCCCAGACTAACCTGAAGAAGCAAGTTAGAAACACTTGGCCAATAACAGAGAGCAAACAGCACTAGTAGGGGTGAAGGCTTAATGGTGTTTGGACCAGATGTTGCAAACACCAAGGTTTTTCCCTCTCAAATCATCCCATTTAATCTCATATTTTCCTCAGCAAACCCCCAACTTCTGCAGACTATACCAGCCATAAGTTTTCTGGCATTCTCTTGCCATTTACAGGCATAAGAGCCATAAGAGCCATGGATTCAAACACAGATTTATCCATAACCCCAGACATAAACACATAGCATGGGAGAGGAATGCTCAATGGAAAGTGGAAGAATGATAATGAAATGCAAGAAAGGACTTTTTATTTGCATTGGGCCTCCTCCTTTCCCAGTGATGTGACAACTTACACCTTGGACAGACATAAGTCAGACTGATGTGAGGAGTTGAGGAAGCATGGGAAAGAATCTTGTGGTTCCAAAAGGACATGTTTCAAGTCAAATCAACCATCCACCCACTTTCCTCTTTTCCTCTTGTGGCATCTACTATCTAGTCCCTTTGTTGCCTACTGAATCAACCCTTTTTGGTGGATATTATATTATTACAGATTTCATTTTATTCATGCTTTTATATAATCATAAGCACACCAAGTAAACATAACAACCACACAATGATCCTAGCCCACTACCAGGACTAATATGCATTCACTAATCGGGCTATAGCCTTGAGCTCAATACTAGGAATATTTATAAAGCATTTCACATTTCACAACACAGCGTCATAATAACTCAGCCCACATGGCTTGTCTCCCATCACCTAGTGCACTATATATATATATATAAAGCATTTCACATTTCACAACACAGCGTCATAATAACTCAACCCACATGGCTTGTCTCCCATCACCTAGTGCACAATATATATATATATCAAGCATGCAAGGGATTTGATTGTGTGAATTTCCCTATAATAGTGTTCTAGCTTTGCAGGCAGAACAAGCATCGCCTAATAGATTAATAATTGAGATTCAGAAGCCATAGTTGTTTGTGTGTAAGACAAATTAACACATTGAGGGTTTCAATGTGTCACAGCTAGCTGAGGTAAGAAATGCAATAAAAATGCATGCCAAAGAAATGCAATCCTAGGCATCTATTATAAATGGACTGTAACATATATGAAAAATTAGGAAGCTAATTAAAGAACGTTATGTTGAAATAACAGCCATACACATAAGCCTGGTAGACGAGGGGCAAGGGATAATATCAGTAGTAATGTGACAAAGAGACTATAACAATGGCTGAAAACTTCTTAACAGAAAATAGGAGGAAATAAAAAGAGTATATTAATGTCGATGGAGAAACAAACTCTATTAATGAGAATGTCAAATATGTCATGTATAATATTTATGGAGAACTAAGATGTCTGAACACTGTGTGCAAAAGAAATAAAGCTAGAAACATATTTAAAAAGAATCATATATCAATGCAATATTGTAAAGCTGCCAAGAAGGAGAAATCAAATCATCAAAGAAGCTGGGATCACAAGAGAAAATGGAAACAGATAGAAGAAATTCGCACTGAGGACAGAATCGAAAGACAAAAAAGAAAGTGAAAGAAATAAAGGCCATATAACGAATAACAAGCCAATGCTCCGAGAAACGAGAATATTTGTGGCCAAATATTTAACTGCAGATAATGCCCTATCAAAGCACAAGCCCAGACTCAAAACGCTGACTGGTAATATATAATTGAATTTGAATCTCGTTTCAGGCTTCTAATTTAGCGGATATTCACCCTGATGTAGTAAAATCGACTCACTAGAAAGTGGTAGGGAAGTTTGCAGTTTTATCAACTTGTTCGAAGTTGCATACTTCCTGGAACGATATTTTCCTATTGGGTTTCTTCTCTAGCAGTAGGAATTGAGATGTTGCCTTCCACGTCAAACAGGACACTCACAAACACCTTGACCTCGTTAGTTCTGACAATGAATCTCAGGTAGAAGGGTTCGAAATGTTGACTATGACATGGACCAGATCGCAGATAATTCAGAATGAATAAATACCAATGATAAATCCGAACAGTAAGTTGCCCGCCCCTAATAAAAATTCTAACTCCACAGCGTCAAGGTTCGTCCAATAACAGCTGAAAACAGCACGCCCTAACATTTATAGACGCCAAGGACATATAATGCGTATGCATGTAGAGCTTGGCACGACCTTGTATATTTCGAGACAATATGATTGAACTCCAACTTCAATCTCGACCAGTAGGAAGTGGGTCATTCCCACAGTGAATATCAGCTTGTCACCAAGCTTTTTAGGCAGTGAAGACCGAATGTTTCCAGAGGTTGGTTCAAGCCCTAGAGAACCATCACTCTGGCCCAATCGATCTAAAATCTTACATGTGACACAGATACCTCACAAAAAATCTGTGCAAATGACAGAGAAATAAAGGTCCTTTTCTAAATACAGATGAGCAAGGGCTTTCCAATAAACCCTAAGAGGCCGAATTCGGTACATATCGGCATACCCAGTTGGCTGCTAGTGGAATGAATTCTTGCAAATAACTGATTACTGTAAAACCCCTGGGGTTTGACTTTGAAATCACCATGGGAGCTCCTCTCACCATGGTTGTCTCTTTCAACTTCGGGAAATAATAATTGAGTGTATGCTCAGATTCAGAGACCGCTCGAAGTAAAATTGACGAGATTTTTCTAAACCAGAGTAAAAATAAGCTGAATTAAGGGGATGAACGGTTGCCTGAAGTTTAGAAGATAATATGTGTCGCCCTCCTTCATGTTGGCTTCTGCAGCTTCTGTAATCTCCCTGATTACTGCTTTCTCTTCTTCCGGCGTCAATGCTGGGCGCTCCATTGTACAATTTGAACGGGGGAATGCCATCCTCTATAACAAAATTCTCATTTATCAGATATGAAAACCTGTAATTTCTAACCCTGCAACGGCCAGAGGCTCCGAGCAAAAATTTTCCGAGGTTGTTGGAGACTATTTCCTGTACGTTTTTACAAGTAACATTATTTTCATCATTGGAGGAGTTTGTTCGCTATTTGTCGGTTCTCAGCTCATCGCTGAATTTTGTCGAACATAAAAATAAATATGTAATTCCTTTAAATAATAAAAAGAACTGGTCTGAAATTTTGGCGATGGTATCGATCGAGGGTTAAAATTGACCCCATTCTTTCACACTATAAAATTGAAATTAGAATCTTCCAACTAAGAAGCTAAAGATTCTTTCCAACTTCACCAAAAGAAAAATAAAGAATGGGATAATTATTTATCCTTCCAACTTCACCTAAAGAAAAAGAAAAATAAAGAATGGGATAATTATTTCATAAATAGTGTTTAATTAATTAATAAAAATATTATAAATAAATACATGTGTAATCAAACTATCATAAGTAAATATGTTGATGGTGAGAACATTTGAATTCGTTATTTTTTTTATTTGGTAATAAAAAAATTAATAAAAATAATAATTCAAGTTATTTAAATTTTGTTTTTAATATATAAATGGATTTATTGTTCACAATTTAAATTTTATAATTCAATTTTAAATCTATTTTTACTTGTTAAAATGGATTATAAAATACTTTTAAAAATAATAAATTTTAAATTATAATCTTGAAAAAATAATAAATATTTGTGATAAATGATCTTATATTCATATAAAATGTGATCATTGATCATTGTATTTATGGATATATATCAAAGAATTAGACATGTTGTAAAAGAATGTATTCAGAGTGAAGAAGTTTAGAAACTAGGCATGTTGTAAAAGAATGTATTCAGAGTGGAGAAGTTTAGAATTTTGATTATTCATATGGGAGAAATTTAAATTTTGATTTAAAAAGATAAATATATTTTTATGAATATAGATTAGAGAAAGAGGAAAGTATTAATATGAAATATATTATTGTAAAGTAAGATTTGTAATGGTTATGGACATCATATATATATATATATATATAGAATTTAAGGTATAATAATGAATTTTTTTATGAATTAAAGTGAGTAAATATGTGATCATTTTAATTTAAATTTAAGGTCTTGTAAGCAAAAGAATTAACAAAACTTCTGATGTGAGCGATATAAAAAAATTATTTCAGAAATGTTACTATTTCTTTTCGGTCACCTCATTAATGGTTTTATTTCGTTTGATATCAAAATCTAAGTTATTGTAAAAAGGATCTATTATATGTTAGGAAGCTTTCACTTCAAAGACATCCTCATGAATGAGGGGGTTTATCTAGCAAAAGGAAACCTTAAAGTGGATGGGGTTTTAAGTTTAACCCCAATTCCTTAAACCTGCCTACAAATATTGTTTTGTAAGTGTTAGTTTTTAGTTGTTTTTTTCAAGGATCTACAAGCTAGACTTTTTGGAACATTATAACGCCCATGTGCCTACTCCATGGCATAGTTTTGGAACACAGTTTAGAATTTTGTTGCTTACTATAATGTTGATCAATCTGGACCAACAAGAAATACAGTGTTGATTAATCTGGACCAACAAGAAATACTTGTAAAGGATGTATAATTGTAGCACAAATTTTATGAAATATAAATATATTTTCAACTCGAGCTAAAAGAAAAAATAATTGTCATGATTTTATATTTCATTATATAAAATATAGTTATTGTTTGTAGGTGATAAATTATGGTTATGAAGAAATGTTGGTTATTTTTAAACAATATATCTAAGTTCAATAAATATGTTTTTGAAGTACCTTATCACTCCAACCAAATTATCACATCCCTAATATTTCACTATAATATTTACCTCTCAAGACAATTACATCCTTGATACATAGCTCTTAAGATGGTGGAAAGATAAAGATACCTACATTGTTAGTTGCATTCATGGTAGTTACTAAAAATTACGTTACCATTCAAACACAAAATTCAAGGGATAATGAAGTATGTAAACTATCATATCCATCTTCATGATGATGGATCAAATTTAACTTTAATGTCGCCTTACAAGGTATTTTCACAATAACAAAAGTAAGTTGAGTCTTTAAAGACCATGAGTATTGTTATAATCATTGATGAATTCCTATGATATGAGACAAACAGCAAGATCAAAATTTTAGTGCTTTTACTATAAAATGCTTTATTTTCCTCTTGATATGTATAAGGCATTCTATACCAAAACAAGGTGAGTTGTGTTAAGTAAGAGTCGTGAAATGGAGTCCAAAATCTTATGATAACATGGAAAACTAGTAAACCAATAACATTTTTTCAAATACATTAATGATAAATTACAAACATGCAAGTAGCAAGTAACGAGAAAGATAGGGGTTTTCTCAACTAATAGTCCCAAATGTTATTAGGCATTTGGTTAATTATATGATAACATGTACCTAAGTTCGCTCAACTAATTATCACCAGTGTTATTGGGCATTTGGTTAGTTCTATGCTAACATGTAATTGAATTGAATCACCCTAGGCTAGGCACATTATTATACATTAATGGGTTTACCATGGATGTCATCCACAAATGTGGGGGATCTTCCCCTAGGTAGCCCCATGAAGTTTTCCTTGGGAATAAAAAAACATAAGCAAGATAAGGGCCCACTAGCCTACACAAAGAACATCATCATCATCATGTCTAAAAGACAAAAAAAAATATCCTTAGGGGGTGGCCCCCAACCTTCCATGCTTGGTTTTAAAGCAAAGAGGATAGGTTGCCACCCTCTTGGACAATGTGTTGTCCTTGACGACAACCAATGTCAAGTCAATGATGTCAAATGAGGTACTAACCCTAGATATCATTGATCATTTGTTAAAGTTATGACGATCAAATGAGTATGCATAAGGTTTGGTTGGATAGTCCCCTCTAAGAGCTTTCCAACAATATACTACACTTGGTTTTTAAGCTCCTGTGATTATCAGTTATTGAAGAGCTTCTCGGATTATCGGCAATATTAAGGAACATTTGTTGACGTTTCGAATCCCAACAGGGATCCATCTTCAAGACAATTGAAAGAAGGGATTTTTAGGCCATTAATAGTGAAGAAGGATATGAAAAGAGCCGACCAAAATTATTAATCTTTTTTTAAAATATATTTTATTTTATTATTTAATTTAATTCCAAAAAACAATAAAAAATAATTTTATTTCCAATTTTTAATAATTTTATTTCTAATTTAATAATTTTATTTTAATTTTATAATAATTATTTTAATAAAATGAACTAATTTTAATTTAATTAAATATTATGTGATAATATCCATTTTTATATATAATCTAATTAACTTAAAATCCTAAAATTATTTTATATGAGGTTTGAGATAATAATTAATATAATATATATATGTATATTATTATTATAATTAATTAGTTTTTAATAAATAAACTAACTATTTATTAATATTAATATTTATTTACAAAATAAATATTAATCAAGTAAATAATTATTTATTTTATTATATAGTTACAAATTTAGTTAATTTTATTTAAATTGAATTATTTAATTTATTCTTTAATTTAGGATATATAATAGGGATAAAATATTCATTTAACTAAATAAAAACCCTAAATTTTTTGAGTTGTTTATTATTATCAATAACTGTTATAATTAAAAAGATTAATAAAAATAAACTACTTATTTACTAATTAGTATTAATATTTATTTAAAGATATTAATAAATATTAATAAAGTAAATAATTAGTCAGTTGTGACTACCTCAAAAAATCATGAGAAGTTAGTCAGTTATGACTACCTCTCATGAAAATGGTCATAGATGAATGACTTACTTAACGCAATTGAATCCCAAAAATGAAATCTAATATAATGCACTGCGGAAACCCCTCATACTTAAAATACAAAGAGTAAAGGGATCTCTTCTTGAATGGTTCATGAGGCACAATAGTTACTAAGGTTTTGCAAATGGGGTAGCAAGCTAAGTGAGCTTGATTGTGGGGAAAAATTCCACAGTTAAGTGCGCTTGAGCCAGAGGAGTTCTGTGATGGGTGACCTCCCGGGAAGTCCTGGTTACCGAGTGCAAGCCTCGGAAGTGATGATTGATGCTATGTGATTCATTTCACTAGTTTCAATCCCACTTCTTCACCCCTGTGAGCATCACCCGATGCAATGAGTGCTAAGTGGATTATTCAAAAATCATGAGAAATTAGTCAATTTATGACTACCTCTCATGAAAATGGTCATAGATGAATGACTTACTTAACGCAGTTGAATCCCAAAAATGATATCTAATATAATGCACTGTGGAAACCCCTCATACTTAAAATAAAAAGAGCAAAGGGATCTCTTCTTGAATGGTTCATGAGGCACAATAGTTGTTAAAGTTTTGCAAATAGGGTAGCAAGTTAAGTGGGCTTGATTGTGGGGAAAAACTCCACAGTTAAGCGTGCTTGAGCCAGAGGAGTTCTGGGATGGGTGACCTCCTGGGAAGTCCTGATTACTGGGTGCAAGCCCCGGAAGTGATGTGGAGTGTAAAAACTCCGGTAAACTTGAATAAGTATATATTATTATTGATAAAATATGAGATATGATTACAATGGGGAATCACCAAGGCTTTAAATATAGCCTTATGGTGTCCCTTGGCGAAGAGGCATGATCTTTGATCATGCCCTTTCACTTAATAAAACCTAAGATAACTATATATAACTAATAATTAATAAAATATACATAACATTGCCCCTCTCTTAAAGATTCTTTGTCCTCAAAGCATACATAACGACGGACAATGTTGACGAACGCCTGGGTTTCTTGAGCGGTGGGCTCTTGCTTCCCACATTTTAAAAAGATCGTGAAGCATCTTCTCGAGCTCCATATGTTGGTGATGTGGATAGCGACAAGATTTGATATTGACAGGGTCGGGTCCTTTCTTGACTTCTATTGGATGTTCATGTTCCTTATTAGGAGGTATTTTTATTGGCAAGTCTTGGAAGACTTTTTCGTGTTTCCTAACTATTCCATGTTCTTCTGGTGATTTTTCGTGATTTCTCTTTAGATTTAGAGGTAAGTTACCAACAATTATCGTTCGATGCAAATTCTCCTCATCATCAAATGCTTCCTTCTTAACAACCATATTTGCTTGAACATCGAAGGCGTCAACAGCTTTTGGCACTGTATCAGTGGCTTCGAATGTGTTTATCTCTTCACATTTTTCTTTCAATTCTGGGGATGAAACATTTTGTTGTTTATAAGAAACTGTATTTTCATGGATTCTTTCATTTTCAACGACTATGTCTGTTGTTGCATCTGTGATAACAGTCACGTTAAATTCTTTATGTGGCTCCTTCACCAACATTGTTTCTTTTTCTGCCATTGGATTTCATTTATATAAAAAATTTCAATAACTTCTGTTGTTGCATTACTGGCTTTATAAGTGGATTGAGTTGCATTTTCTTCTCTTGGTTTCTCAGCTCTATAACTTTCATGGTTGATTTCAGAGTCTCTACTTCTAGGTGGTTCAACACTATAGCCTTCATGTGAGCTGATTTCCAATTCAACCTCATTTAATTGCTCTTTTCCAAACATGTTATATTCATGATGATGATCTGAATTAGCTGAATTTTTTAGTTGATTATGTTCGACATTTGGGAATATTGGAAGTTGTGTCTGACTTAACTTATCTATCTTATCATTTAGCTTATTGAAGAGTTATGTCATCTTGTTCATTGCTTCGCTATGCTTTTCTGTGACCTCGTAATGATTTAGCCACATTTGTCTTTCTATTCGATTTGTCGTATCATGAACCTTTTTGATGTCATTGGAGTGTCTTGCAACTGTACCTTCAAGATCGACTAATCTTTTTCCAAAGTCATATGAATTATTATTGATCTGTTTCTCAAGATCCACCAATTTCTTCTGGAATTCGGCCATCGACATCAATGAAGACATTGACGTGTATGAGGTGGGGAATATTTTTCTGCCAGTTTTTCCCTCTCTCTTTTTTTTAATTAATATTTAATTAAATTAATTCAATTTTTTTTTTTGAAATAATAATAATAATTTCTATTATTATTATTATTATATATATATGGAGTGTAAAAACTCTGGTAAACTTAAATAAGTATATATTATTATTGATAAAATATGAGATATGATTACAATGGGGAATCACCAAGGCTTTAAATATAGCCTTATGGTGTCCTCGGGTGAAGAGGCATGATCTTTGATCATGCCCTTTCACTTAATAAAACCTAAGATAACTATATCTAACTAATAATTAATAAAATATACTTTCATGGAGTGTAAAAACTCTGGTAAACTTGATAATTATATATTATTATTGATAAAAGATGAAAGATGATTACAATGGGAATCACCGAGGCTTTAAATATAGCCTCATGGTGTCCCTTGGTGAAGAGGCATGATCTTTGATCATGCCCTTTCACTTAATAAAACCTAAGATAACTATATCTAACTAATAATTAATAAAATATACATAACATTGCCCCTCTCTTAAAGATGCTTTGTCCTCAAAGCATACATAACGATGGACAATGTTGACAAACGCCTGGGTTTCTTGAGCGGTGGGCTCTTGCTTCCCACATTTTAAAAATATCGTGGAGCATATTCTCGAGTTCAATCTTTTGTTGATCTGGATAGTGAAAAGATCTGATATCGACAGGGTTGGATCCTGTCTTGACTTCTATTGGATGTTTGATTTTCCTATCTGGAGGCACTTTTATGGGCAGATCCTGGAATACTTTTTCGTGTGTCCGAACTAGTCCTTGTTCTTCTGATGACTCTTCATGGCTCCCATTTGAAGATAACATTTCTAACTGATGACATTGTACTGTAGATGTTGGCGCTCCTATTTGAATCCTCTTCGTCATCAGAGAGGAAGATACGACTTGATCTTCTGGGGCTTGGAATCCATACAACCTGTGTTTCTGCCCTTTCCACTTAAAACTTATAAACTGCTTCTGATGGTTGGCAGAATAAGTACGTAAAGTTTGTAGCCATTGAATTCCTAAGACCACATCTACTCCTCGTAATGGAACGGTGTAGAATGGAGATTCTAAATGAAAGTTTTTTATCTGTAGTTTGACGTTATGGCATTTCCCTACTTTCTCAATCTTCTTACCATCGGCCACCATTACCTTCATATTAGGCATGGGGAAGGTAAATATGTTAAGTTTTTTTGCCATGGTTGAATCTAGAAAATTGTGGGTACTGCCAGTGTCGACGAGAACCATTACGTTGTTGTTCTTGATATGTCCTCTTAACCTTAGGGTTTGAGGTTGTGATATGCCTGTCATAGCTGATAATGACACTGGCGGAATAGTTTCCCCATCCACTTCTGGAGAGAACTCTAAGTTGTCTTCTAATCCTTCTATATATGAATCATTATTGTTAGCGTCATTAGTTGCTTCACAACTGTATGGATTTTTCGCTTTTCCATTAGCACATCTGTGCTTAGGGTCCCAATTTTCACTGCAACGCTTGCACTTGCCCTCTCTCATTCTTTTTTTTTCCACACTAGATTTTTCTTCTTCATGAAGATGGAGTGAGACATATTTTGTGTCATCTATATTTTCAGATTGAGGAAATCTTTGTCTCGAATATACTTTTTCTGGTTTTGATAATCTTTCAAATTTCTTTTCAGCAGCTTTTGCTTTTTGCCTTGCTACTTCTACTGATGTAACTTCATGAAGTTCGAGCTCTTCTTGTATATGGATTTTAAGTCCTGAGATGTAAGACTGGATTAGACGAGATTCTGACAATCCCGGTACTCGTGTTGCCAAGGTCTCCCATTCTCTAGTGTACTCATCCAGATCTCCTTTTTGGCGTAATTTGATAAACGTTGAAAAAAAAAAATCTTCTTCTATGCCTTGAAACCTTTTGAAGAATGCATCCTTAAATTTCCTCCAACTAATAGCAAGCGTCATCTTTTTCCACCACATATAGCAATTATATGCTTCTCCTTCCATTTTCATGGAAGCATGCTTAATTTTTTCGTCATCACTAGTAATGTCATAAATTTCAAAATATTCTTCTACTTTATTAAGCCATGCAACGCTATTTTTTTCATTACCATCAAACTTGGGTAGCTCGATTTTGGCTTTTCGCTGATATGCTAATGGTGGAACAAGAAGGGGATATTGATTAGCAAATGCATTCCAAAGCTACTTATTTTGAAAATCTGCATTACTATCTTCTTGATGATTTGGGGAATCGGTCTTTTCCTGATGCTCTTTTGAGTTCCTTGAATCTGCGGAATTGTTTTGTTGATTTTGTTCCATATTAGGAAATATTGGGGATTGTGTCTGACTTAACTTATCTATCTTATCATTTAGCTTATTGAAGAGTTCTGTCATCATGTTCATTGCTTCGTTATGCTTTTCTGTGGCCTCGTGATGATTTAGCCACATTTGTCTTTCTATTCGATTTGTCGTATCATGAACCTTGTTGATGTCGTTGGAGTGTCCTGCAACTGTACCTTCAAGATCGATTAATCTTTTTCCGAATTCTTCAGAATTATTATTGATCTGTTTCTTGAGATCCACCAATTTCTTCTGGAATTCGGCCATCGACATTGATGAAGACATTGAACGTGTATGAAGTGGGGAATATTTTTCTGCCAGTTTTTCCCTCTCTCTTTTTTTTTTTTAATTTTTTTTTTTTTGAAATAATATATATATATATATATATATTTTAAATAATAATAATTATTATTATTATTATTATTTTATTATATATATATATATATATATATATATATATATATATATATATATATATATATATATATATATATATATATATATATATATATATATACCAATTTTATAACAACGGATCTCTACCAATACAATTTTATAACAACGGATCTCTACCAATATAACTCCGTGATGCTAGCAGATCAGGCAGAATGCCCGCAGAAGCAGAGCAGGGAGATTTGACACAGACTCAACTTATAGACTCCAACTTAAGACACTCTCAAACTCTCAAACTCTCAAACTCCGAATGTCTAATGACTTGGGAGAACAAATATTTATAATCCCATAGCCGGTCATCCGGTTCCTACATTTACCGGAAACCTATATACTATTACATCAACTTTCGTTCAAACCATCATGCAAGATAAATGACACGAAAGGAATCTAAGGACATGAAATGACTAAAGTAGACTTACAGTGGATATGATTCGGGCAAGTGGGGACAACCACTTGTTATCTCGTCCCTTAAAGGCTAGGCCATATGGGGACCGAATCTGACCTTACAAAATTATTACACATCTTTACAGACTGGCCGGAATCTAGGACATCGGCTCTTTTCATAAAGTTTATACACAGTGGAGATTTTTTCACATGGCAAATCCCACGGAAAACCAAAAGAAAACTGTACAAGATATGCTAAGATTTCATAGAGGGATCTTAAGCAGTCTTAATCATCATTTGCATAATCCTCATAATCATGAATGTGATCACGAGAATTTTCTGGAGATGGTGATCTTCTCTGAATTGGGCCTCTACTATTTCCATAGTAGGCTTCTAATTCCTCACGACTTGGAGCAACTACTTCATGTGGAACATATAGCCAAGGAGGCTCATTAACTCGATAGCAGCAATAAAACGGAAATGAGAAGAGATTTGCCGGACGAGCTTCTTCTTCTACTGAAATTTGTCCTTGAAAACTGACAAACATATCAAACCTTTGTTTCTCTTCATTGGCTATGACCATAGAATCTAGATGGGCCAGGCTAAATTCTATCATATAATCACTTTGAGCTGCTATATGAATTTCCCAAATGATTGTACTCAATGTGCACTTTATATCATGATCTAACATCCAATTATCCCTAGGCATATACTTGATTAAAAAGATTTTGAACCATGGACTCCACCAATTACTAGAATTATCTATATCTGCAGCATTACAGATGAACCTAAGAGACTGATAAATCCTAGCCTTCTGATGCAAGGTAAAATAATCATGCCAAGTCCAATCTGTTTTCTGGACATAAACATAATAGACTCTAGAACCTACTGAACCAAAATGCGTTCGACCTGAACCATAATATGTTCTCCATGACCTAATCCTATATGGTAACTCTAAACAATACTGCCATTGAGCATCTTCTGAATCAAACCATCTTTGAAGGATATTTTCTTGAAGCACTATACAATCCCAACAGTAATGGTAATGACATTCACTGCAAATAATGACTGACCTGACTCTTTTCCTAGACTGACTTGACTGACTGACTGACTGACTTGACGAACCAATTTCAGGCCTTAAAGGTCTGAACATTTTTATTTCTTTGATCTGCTGAAAGTCTTGAGCTCCTTCTCTTGTAAGCATGTCTGCCAAATAGTTCTCAGCACCAGATTTATAAACAATATTGAAGTCAAAACCATCTAACCATAACGCCCATTTGAGAATCCTTGTACTCCCTTGTTCCAGCAATCTTTCATTTTTTAGCATTTGTGCCATGTGCTTGAGATCTGTTCTGACTGTAAAGGTGACACTTTTAAGGAAAAGATGAAACCTTTTTATGCCTCTCTTGACTGCTAAGATTTCCTTATGTGAAGAAGGATATTTCTTTTCTGTGTCATCAAAAGTACCTGAAGCATATGCACAGGCTAATTCCTTCCTGCCATATTTCTGAACTAGAACTGCTGCCCAAGTGTGATCAGAAGCATCAGTTTCTAATATGAAGGGCAGTTTTGTATCAGGAAGTTTTAATTTAGGCAGGTCTGCCAATTTTGCCTTAATGTTCTTGACTGCTCTGGTCATTTCGATGGTCCATGGAGTACCATTTTTCTTAAGCCTTTTCCGCAGAACCTTTGTATCATCAGACTGCTTAGGATAAAATTGTCTGATATAGTTCAAGCATCCAAGAAACCTTTGTAATGTTTTGACATCAGGAATAAAATCTGGAAACTTCAGTAAATGTGTCAAAACATGAGGCTGCAACTCAACTTTGCCTTTTTCAATATGCAGACCTAAATAATCAATCTTGACCTTACCTATTTGGAATTTTTCATCTGAGTCAGAAAGTACCAAACCATGCTTAAAGACTAACTCATAGAATCTTTCTAAATGCTTTTATGGCTCTGCACATCCTTGCTGAAAACAAGTAAATCATCAATATAAATAATAATGAACTCCTCCCCGGCAAAATTATCTTCCATCCGCTTCTGAAATTTAGAAGGAGCATTTTTAAGGCCAAAAGGCATGACTGTCCATTGGTACTGACCATGAGGAACTGTAAAAGTTGTCTTAAAACGATCTTCAGGAATAATACCAATTTGCCAAAACCCACTTTTGAGATCAAATTTGCTGAAGACATTGGCATTAGCAATCTTAGCTAATAACAGTTCTTTATGAGGAAGAGGATACCTGATGGGAAGCAGAGCATCATTCAGGGCTTTGTAATTGATGACCAATCTTTTCTTACCACGCTTCTGCTCACTGTGTTTATTAACATAGAAAGCTGGACATGCCCATGGACTTTTGCACGGCTCAATCAACTTTTGCGCCAATAGCTGTGCAATCTCTTGTTTGCAAAGATCCTGCTCTGTAGGGCTCATATGATTTGCACTGGATTTTTGAGGTCGAGGGACATAGTTTTCTTTGTAAGGCAATGCAACAAAATATTTTTCTCTGGTCCAGAAGGCATCTGGACGACTTGCTGTGCATTCTTGTCGCAACTTAGCAGAAATCTTCTCTAGTACAGCAGGACCTTGTAATTCTGCATTCTTCACAATTCAGTTAATCTTGGACAAATCCTGCATACAGTCTGTCAGCAAATCTTCTTCTTCAGGCTGAACCTTAATCTTATACTGGTTATAAGAAGGTACAGTGACCAAACCCTTCTTAGTAGTAAAGCTGACATTTCCTTCTCCAAAAGTGACAGGGAGAAGACTGTTCAAGAAATCTTGACCAAGTAAAATGTCTGCACCAGAATTAAAACTATACAGAGTAACTTTGACACACACATCTCCTATATACAAAGGAAAATCAGGAGCTACATGATTGATATCCATCAAATCTTTCGTTATAGCTCTAAACTGGATCTTTGTAGGCTTCCAATAATAAGAAGGTATAGCTCCATATTTACAAACACTACTCATTGCACCTGAATCTAATTGAGCATCAAGAGTGTATTCTTTAATGTGCTCAACTTTAACTGTAACAGGAATAACAATCCTATCACCTATTCCCAAAATTTTCACATCTTCAACAGGAATTTTCTGAGTAATAGCAGAATCATCATGCAGTAATAGTGTAGACAATTGGGAATTACATTCATCATAGTCAGAAATCAAAGACTGAAGTTTTGAAGACAACTGATACATTTCTGATCTAGTTTGATGAATGGATGATTCTAAGTCAACAACCTTCTTTTTCAAAGAACTGATTTTGTCCTGACCTGTAGGTACAGAAACTGCTGATGGTCTGAATAGGGAATCAAATTCTTCTAGAGAGGGTTCTTCATCTTCTTCTTGAAAAGCAACATGATGCTTAGAGACCTGTTTTTCAAGCATGTCTAATTCTTCTTTCAATCTCCTTTTTGCTGTAAACTGCATGGGATCAAGTTTTAACAATTCATCTTTTAGTAGTGCAATTTTTGTTGAGACATTTTCTGTTCTCCTATGAGAAAACATTCTGATATCAGTAATGAAGGTTTCATCTGAATCAGAGTCAGAAGAACTACAAAGATTCAACTGTCTAACATTAGGCAAATCATCACTGTCATTGTCACTACTGCCTGAAGAACTTAAGACTTCAAAATACTCACCATCTGAGTGAGAAATCAGATCCCATTCTTTTGGATCATAATCTTGGGAGAATATATCCATAATTTTTACTTGCTTTTTATCCTTCTTTTCTCTGCAAGTGTTAGCATAATGACCTTCTTTGCCACAAATAAAACAAGTAACTTTCTTAGAAGGTTTTGATCTTTTTCTGAACACATATCTTTTCTTTTGAAACTTTTTCTTGAGAGGAAAAAACTTTTTCTTTCTCATTGGAGACTTATCACAGATACAAGACTTTTCTTTAGATTTCCAGGCTTTCTTTTTCACATTTTTCTTACAACCAAAATTATAAGTCTCAGGAAAGTTATTACAGACTTTTGTGCTAAAATGCATCTGTTTCTGAAAATTTCTTTTTGCTTTAGCAGCAGCACATTCTTTTTGTAAAATAGTAACTATCATCTGATGTACAGCAGCAAAAGATGAAGTTTCTAATTTTACTTTTTGATCTTCTATATGCTGATTAATCAAATCTGGAATTTTGCCTGGCATGGATGCAATATAATATCTCAGATAAGAAGGATTGTGTGAATCTGGTGCATGATAAAGTAATTTTTGCATCACACAATAATATGAGTCAAGATAGTCAATATCACACAATTTTTGGGAGAAGAATAGCTGAGCATAGTGATGTGAATCTTCAGGAACTTTCCCAACAAACTCATGCTTTAATGCACTGAATAAAGCATCTAGAGGATCAGTAGCATTCTCAACTATTTCCAACTGTTATGCATCTGACAACTTATCTCACCATAACTTAACAATTCCAGTAAATGACCAAACAATTTGTGTAACAATATCTGACCAACTTGCTTTTGTTTCTGCTTTTCTTTGTAAAGCCCAAGCATGCACAGTGGTTAATACATCTACTACTTGTTCTGAATTCATACAATCAATATTCAAAAGTAGTGTATTACCTACACCCTTAGAGGCTGAATCTATCTTGGCTTGGGTATTTTGCAAGTGTGCAGAATATCTTCCAAAAGGGCTGTTATAAGCTGCTGTATGAGGAGAAGATTGTTCTTGGCTTTTTCCACCCTTATTTGAAAGATTAAAATCTTCCTTTCTTTCTCTTTTGACAGAACTTGACTCACCTTGGGTGGCTTCACCAGGGGTTCTGCCAACTTGACTAGCCATAGCTAAAATAGATGGCTGGTTGGAATCTTGAGACTGGGACTTTTCAATCAAACTTTTCAAACTAACATACTGTTTAGGTACTCTCAAGCTGTCTACTGTAGGGAGTTTGGATAATTTTTCTTTCATCAAATCTAACTTTTCTTTAGCTAGAGAAACTCCAGACTGTATCTTGTCAAGCTTGAGCTTATGCATATCATCAACCCCCTTAAAAAGGATTCTAGGAGGTGAAGATGGGGGAGAGGCCTGAAAAGTAAGCTTAGAAGTCTGTTGAGCAACCGCACGGTAATGAGGTGGAGAAGAAGGCTCAGGCATGACATCTCTTAATCTCTCCAGAGATTTACCAATGATACCAATATTAGAGTTGATATCATTTAGTTGCATGGTGAATTCTGTTTGCTTTGTTAATAGCTCTCTGTATCCTGTATGCATATTCTTAATATGTTCTTTAACTTCAAGAACATCCCTTGCCATATCATCAATATTCTGTAGCATACAAGCAATCTGATAATTTGTATAATTGTGCAATTTTTCTGTTTCAGATTGTTCGGGATCTGCAAGATTTCTCTGGGCTATCCATTGCATATCTGCTTTCTTAGTACCATTACTAAATGTCCTTTTGCTATTACCAGGTTCTAAATATCTTTCATTTATCCTGACTGTTAGATCACCTCTAGGAAGATTAAAGCTCTTTATATCAGGAATGAAAACTTCAGATGGTGATTGAGGAGGAGATCTGGCTTCAGTCTCGAAGCTGGAAGAAGGAACACAGAACTGGCAGTTATTCTGATTATGATCTTGATCATCTGGAGGATGCCTTGATCCTCTGGGAATTGGTACATTAACTCTGGGAAGCTGACGAGGAATGGAAAGCTGTGAGGATGATGAGAATTGAGATCGATTTGGAGGATTTGGATTTGGAGGCTGAACCCTTCCCCTCAAAAATGAAGAAGTCGAGCAAGAGCGAGGCAAAGAGGGTTTGCCCAAACGGAGACCAGAGGAACCATCAGGTTGGGAGACAATTTGGAGTTTTTGAGGTTCTTGGGACACAGCAAGCTGAGGATATTTATCAGATAACCTTGAAAAGTCACGTTGTTTTTAAAAGTCACTTTGTTTTGAAAAGGCACGTTGTTTTGAAAAGGGGAAATGGGTTTTAATACCATGGGCAATTACCATGGGCCCAAAACCACGAGCTTGTAAACCACGAGCAATTACTCTTCCTTGTTCCTTTTTACTTTGTCTTCACATGTACGTATATATACTTCTTTATATATATATCTCTTTTTACTTTTACTTTTTTTTTCTTTTGAAACTATTTTCTTTTAAATATTTTTTTTTCCTTTTAATTTATTTCCCCCTTTATGTTTACTTTCCTTCTCTCTTTTGATTATATATATATATATATATATATATATATATATATATATTTCTTCCTTCTTCTTTTAAAAAAAAATGTTGCTACCCACAAGCACTTGGTTTTTAAAAAATTCTGCAATTTTGGAATTTTCTTGTAATTCCTTAATTCTGGGTGATCACACAGATCCCGAAGAGTGATGGCTCTGATACCAATGGAGTGTAAAAACTCTGGTAAACTTGAATAAGTATATATTATTATTGATAAAAGATGAGATATGAGATATGATTACAATGGGGAATCACCAAGGCTTTAAATATAGCCTCATGGTGTCCTTTGGTGAAGAGGCATGATCTTTGATCATGCTCTTTCACTTAATAAAACCTAAGATAACTATATCTAACTAATAATTAATAAAGCATACATAAGATTGATGCTATGTGGTTCATTTCACTAGTTTCAATCCCACTTCTTCACCCCTGTGAGCATCACCCAATGCAATGAGTGCTAAGTGGATTATTCAAAAATCATGAGAAATTAGTCAGTTATGACTACCTCTCATGAAAATGATCATAGATGAATGACTTACTTAACGCAGTTGAATCCCAAAAATAATATCTAATATAATGCACTGCGGAAACCCCTCGTACTTAAAGTAAATAATTTTTTTTTTTAATTTTGTATATTTAATTATTATGTTTATTTACTTTAAGTTAATAATCAATGTTTTATTTTATTTATGTTAGGAAATAAATTAGGGTTATAGTAGATACTAACAATGATTACTAATTAATTAAATTTTATTTTTTAGACAAAATAAAAATTAATTAATGGGAGTAATTATTAAAAGTAATTACTTTAACTATTAAAACAATATTAAAATTCAAAAGAGGAGAAACAAAACTGAGATCCTTATACCTGAGAGGATGGCGTTTTTTAGGAACAGATTTGTCGAAGAAGAGGTTGCCAATTGTCACTGATTTCACATCCCCCATCCATATTAAGGTTATCTCGATGTTTTATAATCTCAAGGGCCTCTCTTACTTTCCTTCTTTGATAGTGCTCCTCTCTCGCAATGATCCTTGCATCTTCAAGACACACTTGATGTTTAATTTTCGAGGAGTGTTTTGTGAGGGCTAAGGTGTGCGACCGCTCATACTTAATATCGGCTCCGTGCTCTTTAAGTCGTTTCTGAAGTGAACGTAGGTTTCACCAATATAACTTTTCCCACACGAACAATCAATTTTGTACACTCCTTTAAGTTGTTCCGGGCTTATACCATCTTTAACTGATTGCATTCTCTGTCTAATAGTCCCTACTGCTAAAAATTGCGAGAAAATATCGTTCCTTCTCATAATCTTGACGATTTTATCAGTAACACCCTTAATGTATGGTAGAAAAACCCTACCACCGTTTTCTTGAGGTTCATGGATTTTTTTAGGTAAGATCGAACCCTCAACTCTTTTTAGGGCCTTTTTGATATCTCTTTCTTTATAACCTATTTCCATAAATGCAAATCACAAGTGACTGATTTCTTCACTAAGGTGTTCAACATCAGATATCCTCATGGCTCTAATAGCAAGGGTATTAAGGACACCAAACTTTTGAGCTGGATGATGGTAGGACTCGGCATGAAGATAGTTGTCAACATGGGTTTTCTTCCTAAACACCTGATGCCCTAGTGTTCCATCCTCCTTCCTAGTGATAAGAACGTCCAAAAAAGGAATGCTCATTTTTTCTTCAACCTCCATAGTAAACTTAATTTATGAGGAAATGGAGTTAAGGTGATTAAAAAATCTCTCAAGATTCTCCTTCCCATGAGTCCACTTTATGTTGGTGTCGTCTACAAATCTTTTCCACCAAGTTGGTTTTAAGGGATATGAGGCAAGGGCCTTCTTCTCAAAATGTTCCATGTATAAGTTGGCGACAATAGGGGATAGTGGAGATCCCATTGCGACCCCTGATACCTGCTCATATAATTCCCCTTAGAAGCTGAAGAAACTGGAACGTAGGCAAATCTCCGCAAGCTTGGTTTTTCTTGGATCAGTGACTTCCTTAATGACCTGAATTGCCTCATCTAAAGGAACCTTAGTGAATAATGATACCACATCAAAACTTACCAAAATGTCGCTCTCCTCCACCCTCTGATCCTTAATGAGCTTGACAAAATCGTTCGAGTCCTTTATGAAAGATTCAGTGTTCCCAACAAGGGGTTTCAAGATCTTGGCAACATATTTCGCCAGCTCATAGGTAGGGGACCCTATGGTATTAACAATCGGTCTAAGGGGGATTCCCTCTTTATGAACCTTGGGTAATCCATAAATTCTTGGCATGACATCAAATGAAGGGGTCAATTTCTTCTTTAACTTGTCATCCAACCCTGAATTCTTGATCGCTTTCTTGACTTCTCTTAATACCTTGGGCATGGGTTTGGAGTTAAGTTTCTCGTAGCTACTACAATCTAGATGCTCATTCATTTTTCTTATATAATCAACCTTATCTAGAACAACAACAACACCTCCCTTATCGGCTTTTAGTACCACG
Source organism: Pinus albicaulis (assembly GCA_034641835.2). NCBI lineage: Eukaryota > Viridiplantae > Streptophyta > Pinopsida > Pinales > Pinaceae > Pinus > Pinus albicaulis. Next base: position 1,729,490,399 of record CM076575.1, on the reverse strand, counting down.
ATGTTGTCATTATTGTGTAGAGCCTTGAGAGCATTAAGCTCTTCCTTACTTAGGTTGCTCCTAGGAGCTCTAGCTTTCTTCAAAATAAGGGAGCATTCTTGTCTCAATGCTTCTTTATCATCTAGAGCTAAACCTCGAATCCCTTCCTCAATGTTGCACACAATGCTTTCATTTGGAATGCCTTTGGGTGCAACTGCAAATCCTAAACCCTTGCTAAGAATCTTGATGGAATCTTGACTAAGCTCTATAGAGGATAAGTTAACAACTTTCTTATTCTTGGCAAAGGGGAAATGTCCCATCTTCTCCATGGCACCATCATTTAATTTATTGTTAGAGAGATCAATATCCGCAAAAACCCTAGGGCTCTCTCTCTTACTGTAAACCACGTTATTTGAAGCAGAATTTTGAGAACATGGCTTGTAATTATTATTATAGTTGTAAGTCAGGTCACTATGGCTAAGGTCACGGTTATTCCCAACATTTAAAGGCATAAACCAAAGTCCTTTATTAACACAAAGGTTACGAGGCCAGCTTCGAACTGGATTGGTAACATCACCCTATTAATGGCCTAAAAATCCATTCTTTTAATCCTTCATTCAATTGTCCTGAAGATAGATCCCCATTGGGATTCGAAACGTCGACAAATGTTCCTTAATATTGTGGATAATCCGAGAAGCTCTTCAATACTACACTTGGTCAAAATCCTCTAAAATAAAAGATAAGCTAATTTGAAAGTGCACATTGGTGAAAAGGGATCAAACACTAAATTTGTTAAAGATTGTGTAGCTTTAGGGTGGATCCACACATTTGTGGGCAATTAATTGTGGATTGGCATGCTAACATGTGTGGAGTTTAACACCAAAATCTCACCCCTCCTTCATGGGACCCTACCCCTCATTTTGTAACCCTTACCCCTTGTTACAGATTCCCACACTCCACGCTACCCAGAACCATGACATGTCAGCTCAATGATAGGTCGATACGTCATTGACACGTGGATGATGTCGCTACCAAGTGGATGACGTAAATCAGGTTGTCACATCAGCCAAATGTGTGTCTAAGAATGACAAGTTGACACATAGTTAGTGGACCCTCTGACTAACAAATGCTAAGTTGGCATGTCGATGCCCAAGTGGGCGACACAACATGCCATATGGTGGCATGGGATTCATGCACAATAGTAGATGACATGTGGACTTACACGTGGAAGGCCAGTGTGGAACGGAGATAGGTGGCGTTCAATGATAGGTGTACACATAAGCATAAGGATAACATGAAGATCCAGCATGGATGATGATGTGTGATGATGTGGCAATATGGCAAGGTGCCATGTGGCATGCTAATTCAATGTTTTTGGGTGTTCAATTGGGTCAAATTTTGAGTGACACATGCCGCCACTCAAAGAGTGCCACGGGGCATGATGACATCATATTGACATTAGAATACGGTTGACCATGAGCCCCTAAGGACCATGTCACATGGCATAGTCATATGGAGGAAAAGGGAAAGCCCAAGGGGTTGCCCTGGTCATAGTCTAAGCATTAAATATTGTCATATGAAGGTTTAATCATCAACCCTAATTTGTATTAACATCCTCACCCTGACCTCCACACACACACACACACATATAGTCCCAAGGGTTAGCTCAAGTGGTCTAGAGCTAGACGTGAAGTTTTTTGATATTATTGCTAGTTGTTGTTGATCACGAGTTTGATTCTCTTTTATTCTATTTGGGCGAGGCACCATGATCAGGGTGGATAGTTTACCAGATTTTCCATACACGAAATGTGGGGAAGTACTTTACGGTTTCTCGTGCTTTCATTCCAAGTAACACACACACAAATATGTGTGTGTGTGTGGGGGGGGGGGGGGGGGGAATGGAATGGCATGGCATGGATTCATAGTTTGAGATACGAGTAGCGTGGCATAGTGGTTTAGCGTGAAGGTTTTTGCCTTTGTCATGAGGTCAAGTCTTGACTTATCATTAGCATTTGGCTTTGGTTTCAACTTGTGGTTTGATTCATATTTAAACAATTTTTGGTTGCATGGCATAAAAGAATAACACGATAGTCGAGTCCATATTGCGTCTGGTTGTGTTGTGAAAGGTCACGAATTCAAGTCATGTAGGACTCGCTGAATTTTTTTTTTGGGTTTGGAATTTCTGTAAGACCAGTGCGGTGCATTCTATCAAGCGCATGTCTGAGAAGTGCATTCTGTAGACCACATATAGGAAAGGTGCATTTTGCAACCCATTAGGTTCATTCTGTTGAAATGTTCATTTTTATAATGTTTTGTGGGTCATTTAAAGCCCAAATTGATTTTTTGAAAGGGGCATATGACAATTTTTTTTTCTAATATGAAAGGGGACATGATAAGTCATGAATACAAGTTTTTGAAGGCAAGAGGCTATACTTCTTTTATTTCCAATAGGTTTAGTCTTGGTACGAGAAATGAAGAAGATGTTAGTATTAATGATTGAAGAACAGGTTGAGATTGCATTGATATGATCAGATTTGTAAGGAGAGTTTATTGTGTTTTGAGCTTGTGCATCTAGTTTGAAAGATTGTGAAAAGTGGTCCACTATGTTTTACTGAAGGAGGTGGGTGCCTCTATTAGGTTGGAGCCTACACTAAGTTGGTGCTTGAATATTTCAGATGTGGGTGCATCCATTAGGTTGGATCCTACATCATTTTAAAGCCCACATCAAGTTGGTGCTTGCATATCTTTGGGGGGTGGTGCCTCCAGCAGGTTAGTGTCAGCAAAGTGATGTAATTAAAAATTGAAGAAGATAAGAATATTTGTGGTTTTCTCTCGCGGATTTTTTCACCTATATACGATGTTCATGTGTATTGATGTGATGATTGATTTTATCGATGCACTGTTATGCTTTCAGTTATGATGAATTATGATATTATTTAAATTGTTAAATTGGCCATTACATTGGTTCACAACGCCCACCCCACCCCACCACCCCCCCCCCCCCCCCCCCCAATGTAATCATGATTATAACACAACCATCATTTCCGTGTTTATGCTTGAAAGGCTTATTTCCCTTCAATATAACCAAAGCAAGAGTTTGGAAATTTTTCAATGGGAAAAATAAGGTCAGGAGACCAATTTTGGCATCTATATAGACACTCTTAAATATCTCTATGAATATAATTACTTGGAAAGATAGATCTTTAAGACTAGAAACAATGAGCAAGGGTATTATCAAGATAATCCATGCTTATTCTATATGGTTAACCCCACCCAATGTTCTCATGGTTGGCATAAGTGCTCCATTTCCATAATTTTCATAAATTGCACTTAAATTTGCAAGTACAGATTGGCACAAATTAGGGTTCCATCCCATTGCATAAATATTTCGTCAGTGTTGAGACTTATTTATAAACATTCATTTAATTTTTTCTAAATGAAAAAATGGCTTCTATTTTAATCAATTACTAAACACCTCTAAATTTAGTGTCCCATGAGAGTTTGTGACCAGGAGGATGACTTTTTGGGAAAGATGGGAAGGGAGAACCTAAAAACAAAATCTATAACCCCAATCCCACACTAACTAAACATAATCACAAAGGCAAAGACATGTTTTATTATTTCATTCATTTTATGTGTTAGACACTTGAGTTAAGGGACTCTTAAATGTTGAAGTATAAGGTTGTAGGCCCTCGCCTCTTGGTGTAAGAAACTATACATAAATAGTCCTTTTAGGCTTAATGAAAGGTTTCTAATGCCCATTTTCCATGCAATAAAACTGAAGTCAAGCTCTAGCAGTGGAATGTCTTTAATCAATCCTTAGGCCATCATGTTTTAGGAAATATAATCTAAGGATATACGAGTTATTATATACAAAAATAAATTCAGAAGGCAACCAAGCTCTATAATTCTAAATATGTCAAGCTTGGTTAGAAAAAAAACATGATTATACATCTAAAAAGGGAGTTTTGACTACAAACCCAAAGTGTTTCTTGAATCTTGATACCTAAAGCAAGGTTGGCATGAAGGGTGCGATGGTGCAATTTAGCAAGAATGTATGGACATGTTACAGAAAACCTTTACTAATATAAAACTTAACAAAACTATAATTTAATAAATCTCTTAGTAAGCATAAAATCAAACAAGGATTGATTAAGATAGGCACTCAACATTTTCAATAGTGGAGTTATCAGTCAAAGAGCAAAGGAAGCAAACAAAGCAAAATAAAAACTTATATGTTCAATTGTAGTTCTAGAAGTCCCAACGTTAGTGCAAACCAAGCTTTCATTCTTGATGTAACTTCAATAGTTGTTGGGGAAAATGCTCTTCCAAGTGCTTTCCTCCCAAATAATATCCAACCAAAGATGTTGGAAGTCCCCCCCCATGCAAGCACCTCAAGGTCACAACTTAGGACCATTGTTTCACTCTTATAACTAGTAGGTACTAATATTAACAACTGAGAACATGTCTAAAAACGATAGATGACATAAACCAACATCTATCTAGCTAGTGGATGAAAAATCTTAGTTATTGTATCAATACTCTCCCATGGTGCTATTGTGTAATGTGAGCTTAACACTCTTCTTATGGAGTTATTATGCAATATGGACTCAACATTTTTCCTATAAGCCTATTATGCTTCAAACTTTAATAATCAAATAGAGGTTTTTCACTTTCCCCATTGAGTTATTATGCCTCCCCTTCATAGGTGCACTAATCCAAAATGGTAATGGCAACACATGTTCTGTCCCAAAATCTATCCAAAACACCCACCCATTACCTTCCACACCAATAAAGGATATCTATGGATTTTATTTTTATTTACCTATCAATTCCCAATGCATCAGAACTTTCACATCAAAAGTAAAACCAAAGAATAATTAGCACCAACCTAATGCACCAATCCCAAAAAGAATAACTACTCCTTATCTCAAACAAGATATTCCTCAAGTAACATATTAAGTAGTTAATGTTAGATGCATAGGGGTTGATTCCATGGTAATACCTCCTCTAGGTCGCATCACTAGACATTGGAGTTAAACTCTCTAAAATGTAATTTACTCAAGTCATTCTCCATAGTAAAACCCACTCAAAGTCCTTGTTTATGTAGAAATTTAATACAATATGCATGTATATTACCGGACTCCCCTTATCTAAAAATTAAATCCATTGTTAAATACAAAATCCTTCCACTCAATTATTTATAGAAATTAAATCGATAATTGAAAAACACATGAAGAAAAATCAAGCGCACATAACAAGATGTTTTACCGGGAAAGCTTAAAGCTAAAAACCCCAACTATCATATATTATGTATATCATGGAATCATGAAACAATCTCATACAAAGCTCAGCTCATATAGCTCTCAGTACAATATACAATCATCTCACACTGTCATACATAAATTTTCATATCTATGCACCAATTTCTTGCCTCCTAACAGCCTGCCTCCATTGCGCAATCCCTACTGAAGAAGATCCCTGAACGAATTTGATCTTGCCTTGCCTTGACTGCGCAATCCTCATTGGCAAATCCAATGTGTGTGTAGATACATTGAATGCATCATTATAGTCACAACTGATAGTCAAACACACCCTTTCACCTATCTCTCCACTAGATCTCCATTGGATCTGACATGCAAGTAGTTAACTGTTGTATTTCTTCAGTTGCAAGTAAGACACTACTTGTGAATTAATTAACTTATTAATTCACTCATATTTCACTAGTGTATCTTTAGTTACAACTAGCACAACTGAGTTAAACTAAATAACAACTTCCATAACCACTCTTCCAACTCTGTTACAACTCTGCCACAATCAGTTACAACGAAGTCCATCATGCATGAGTCACCAACCAACCTTGGAATGCGTAATTCCTTCAGCTAACTAGTTTGCCACATCAGTTAACTGAAATCAAGTGCTCCAAGAGAATAAGTTATTATTTATTGTCTGATTATCATTAAGGGCTAATAATAATCGACATACATTCTATTTTTAGATTTGCGATCTATAAATAGACTTCGCCCATCTTCTAAAAATAGAAACTCATCTAAAGATAGAATTTTCTTAACCATCTAGAATCAACATCCTGCTAATTTTAGAATATGCTCACCATTCTAAAAATAGACATACACCTAAAAATAGCCTACAGGCCCCACCTAGTGAAGGTGGTTAATTTTCACTAGGATCATCATATTGTTTAATCTCAACAAGAAAGGGATTATCCTTCACCTCGATCCTATCTCTATGGTATTCAAATTTTCTCCTGGTGAGCGCCTTCGTCAGAATATTTGCATCCTGATCTTCCGTAGGAATGTACTGAAGCAACATGATCTTCCGCTGCACAAAATCTCTGATATGATGATACCAGATATCTATATTCTTAGATCTATCATGAAACGCCGGATTAATCAAGAGTTTAATGAAACTATTATTATCACAATGAATCATTGTAGGATCTAAATGAGAACCGAACAAACTGACCAGGATCTTCCTCATCCACATAGCCTCACATGCAACTTGACTTGCTACCATGTATTTCGCTTCCTTTGAACTGGGTGCCATAGTTCTCTATTTCCTACTATACCAAGAAACAGTTGTAGATCCAATACTAAAAACCCCTCCTGATGTGCTCTTTCTGTCCGTCGGGCTTCCTGCCCAATCTCCATTTGTGAAGCCATGCAACTTCACCTCATCTGTCTGTCTGTACCATAAGCCATACTCAGATGTGCCCCTGAGATATCTCAGGATATGCTTTCCCGCCTTCCAAAAGAGCTTGGTAGGCTTAACCATTGCTTGACTAAGCTGGTTCACCGCATAGCATATGTCTAGTCTTGTATTAACTAAATACATGAGCGAACCCACCAACTGTCGATAGACAGTAGCATCCACTACCTCTACCGATGTAGCATCCTCTTTCCTCCAATTTCCTGGAAGAGGAGTATCCATGGGTTTGCAGTCCTCCATGTGAAACTTACCGAGTATATCCCTTGCATACATGCCTTGAGACACAAATAGTTCACCTTCTTGCTGCCATATTTCCAATCCAAGGAAATAATGAAGGAGACCCATATCCTTCATATCGAAATCCTTTACAAGGTACTCCTTGCATGAGTGTATCAGCTGCTCATCACTAGTCAATATTAAATCATCAACATAAAGAACAATGATTAAAATCTTACCCTCCACCACAATTTGGTATAGGTTTTCATCCGCCTCACTCTTGGTGAAGCCAAGTCCAGTGAAATAGTTGTTGATCTGAGTGTACCAAGCACGAGGTGCTTGCTTCAACCCATACAATGCTCTTTTGAGTCTGCACATATGCGACTTGCCGCTTAAGATGTCAAATCCTTCAGGCTGCTCAATGTACACTTCTTCCTCAATGATCCCATTAAGGAACACAGTCTTCACATCCATCTGATGAATGTGTCAACCCATCTGCGCTGAGAGAGCAAGGATGGTCCTTATGGAATAATATCGTGCAACAGGTGCAAAGGTTTCTTCATAATCAATCCCCTCAATCTATGAGAAGCCCCAAGCAAAAAATCTTGCCTTATACTTCTCAACACTCCCATCGATAGCTTTCTTTACCTTGTAGATCCATCTTGAACCTACCATTGATTTATCAACTGGCCTTGGAACAATTTCCCAAGCATTGTTTCTGACAATGGAGTCATACTCCTCCACCATGGCATCTACCCATGTGGGCTCCTATAATGCTTCCTGAAAAGAAGATGGCTCTGTCACAATACATTTGCTCATGAGAGCCATGTATCCAATGAATCGGTCAGGAGACTGTCTTTGTCTGCGCTGTGAAGTAGGGGCTCCTACATTATGTGCCGCATCTAGCTTCATCCTTTTAGCTTTTTTGGTACGCCTTCTGCCAGTTCTGATGTTTGGCTCTGCTTCAGTGGACTCCTTCACTCCATGATCCTCCTCCTGTGGCTGATCCACATCTCGAGGCTCATCTTTGGGAACAAGTTGTTCCTCCTTAGCATGCAAGTGTAACTCCCTCTTAAGTGACAACTTCATGGCTTTCTCCTCATTGAATTTTATATCCCTTCGCACCACAGACATTCAACTGTTTGGAAAATACACACAATAATTATGGGGTGTTTTTGTGTACCCCACAAATATCCCAACTTCTGCAGTCGGTTCTAGCTTCTTCCTGGCGTTCTTAGTCACATGAACATAAACAGATGAGCCAAAAATCTTAAAGTGAGAAACATCTAGTTTCTTACCAGTAAAAGCTTCTTCAGGTGTACTCATTCCAAGTACTCTATGAGGACAACAATTTTGCACATAAACCGCAATGTTGCATGCTTCCGCCCACAAGTGCATTGGTAGGCTCTGAATGCAGCATAGCTCGTGCAACACCCACGATTGTTTTGTTCTTCCTCTCTACGACCCCATTCTGCTGTGGGTTATGAGGCGCTATGAGTTCTCTTCAAATTCCTTCTTTGCTACAAAAGTCTTTGAATTCACTCGAGATATATTCACCATCATTATCGCTCCGTAGAGCCTTCACTTGCTTCCCCGGCTCCTTCTCCACCAATGATTTAAACTCATAGAACTTGGAGAATGTTTGATACTTCTTCTGCATGAAGAAGATCCAACATCTACGAGAATAGTCATCAACAAAAATAACATAATACCTGTGTTTTTCTGTTGAAGCAACCGAGAATGGTCCACACACGTCTGTGTGAATTCTATCCAAGATAACCAAAGCACAGTTATCCTTTTCATGAAAGGTGGTCTTCACAAACTTACCCATAGTACATACCTTGCACTGATCTATCGGCGCAAGTGTACCCTTGGGAAGTCCAGTAGAAATCTGCTGCAAAATATTCAGGGCGCCATGGTGAAGATGGCCCAATCTCCTAAGCCATAATTCGCCCTCATCCCATCTCACCACTTCTTCTTCTTTTCTCACCATTGCAGCGCAACCATCTACCTCCAGCTTGTAGATATTCTTGACTCGAATCCCTATCCTCTTGGTTTGACCCGTTGTTTTATGTCACAGGAAAGCTTTTCCATCGCTGAAAACAACGTCATAACCTCTATCCTCCAACATTGCGACTGAGACCAAGTTCTTCTTCAGACCTGGAACATGCATAACATCTTTTAACAGAAATGGTTTACCTGACTCCCTCTCAAAGGTAATGGTACCAATGTCGGTCGCACTGTATCATCCATCATCACCCATCTCTATATGCATTTGGAGATCTTTCTCCTCCAAGTCGCTGAACAAATCCTTATCTCCCGTCATGTGGAAGGAAGCACCACTATCAAGATACCACACCGATCCCATTACACTTGAAACGAAGCATGTGATCTAAGAGAAATAAATTTCAAATTGCGAGGCAAGGGCCTCACCAGCTGCAGCTCTAGGAGCTTTCTTGTTCTTCTTTTTCTGTGGGAAGTTAGTGGCGAGATGCCCATGTTCGTGATAGTGAAAACACTTCACCTTGGACAAATCCAGATTCTTGCCTTTAGCCTCAGATTCTGGATGGGATTTCTTCCCCTTCCCTTTCCTCGCTTTGGTAGCCAAAGCACAATCCTCTTCATCATCATGTTTTGATGAAGAGCCATCCTTGGTACTCCGCCTTATCTCCTCCTGCACTAGATCTGACCAAAGTCGCTCCCAATCCGGTAGTTTCTCCTGCCCATTGATAGAGTCTTGATAACTGTGCAAACTCTTCGAAAGTCCAAGGAGAGCCAAGCTCACCAAGTCATCATCAACAACTGTAATTCCGACACTCCCCAACTCATCCCTACATTGGACAAACTTCGTGAGATACTTTGGAATATTGTCGCCCTTCTCCATTTTGATTTTTCTGAGTTTATATTTCAACGCCAACTTCCTATGGTCGATGTTTCTTTGGAAAATATATGTCAAAGCCTTCCACATTAAAAATGGAGTGCCTTTCCCGTGAAGGCTTGAAAAAATATGGTATTTCACACCTTCCAACATAATTCTTCTTGTCTTCACTACTTTCTTTTGCCCGGCGTCAAGTAATGCAACATCCTTCGAAGTGGGCTCAGGAACATCGCTATCGATGAACTCCTTCAAGCCATTATCTTCAAGCACCACCTCCATCCTGTCCTTCCAGGCTATGTAATTAGAGTTTCCCTCGAGTGCATACTCCAACCGTAACCCATTGAAATCCATTTCAATGTTTACTCAACTGACGCACCAAGAAATTCTTGTAGCAAATTTGAATTATTCCACCAGCACAAAACTCAACACCTCTTCAATATTGCAATATCTAGTGGTTAACACTGCTTCGATACCATGTAGAAATTTAATACAATATGCATGTATATTACCGGAATCCCCTGATCTAACAATTAAATCCATTGTTAAATACAAAATCCTTCTACTCAATTCTTTGCGGAAATTAAATCGCCAATTGCAAAACACATGAAGAAAAATCAAACGCACATAACAAGATGTTTTACTGAGAAAGCTAAAAGCTAAAAACCCCAACTATCATATATTATGTATATCATGGAATCATGAAACAATCTCATACAAAGCTCAACTCATAGATCTCTCAGTGCAATATACAATCGTCTCACACTGTCATGCAGAAATTTGCATATCTCTGCACCAATTTCTTGCCTCCTGACAGCTTGCCTCCACTATGCAATCCCTGCTGAAGAAGATCCCTGAATGAATTCGATCTTGCCTTGCCTTGACTGCGAAATCCTCATTGGAAACTCCAATGTGTGTGTAGATGCATTGAATGTCACAACTGATAGTCAAACACACCCTTTCACCTATCTGTCCACTGGGTCTCCACTGGATCTGACATGCAAGTAGTTAATTGTTGTATTTCTTCAGTTGCAAGTAAGACACTACTTGTGAATTAATTAACTCATCTTTCACTAGTGTATCTTTAGTTACACCTAGCACAACTGAGTTTAACTCACTTAACTAAGTTAAACTAAATAACAACTCCCATAACTACTCTTCCAACTCTGTTACAACTCTGCTGCAATCAGTTACAACGAAGTCCATCATGCATGACTCACCAACCAACCTTGGAATGCATAATTCCTTCAGCTAACTGGTTTGCCACATTAGTTAACTAAAACCAAGTGCTCCAAGAGAATAAGTTATTATTTATTGTCTGATCATCATTAAGGGCTAATAATAATTGACATGCATTATATTTTTAGATTTGCGATCTATAAATAGACTTCGCCCATCTTCTAAAAATAGAAACTCATCTAAATATAGAATTTTCTCAACCATCTAGAATCAACATCCTGCTAATTTTAGAATATGCTCACCATTCTAAAAATATACATACACCTAAAAATAACCTGCGGGCCCCACCTAGTGAAGGTGCTTAATTTTCACTAGGATCATCATCTTGTTGAATCTCAACAGTTTAAGGTCATTTAGGGTCTACATAGGTACATACATCTTAGTTTAAACATGAAGTCCCTTTCTAGGAAGATCAATTTCCATAACAATTATATATCATTTGGGTTGCTTAGTGTTCATCCTGAGAATGAATCAAACAAATGTATTTCAATATACATGTGTCTCAATTACTAGGAACCACATGTAGTGAAATGCAATAATAACTCAATCATATAATACAATCAACTAAAATATATAATATGTCTAGGTGAAACATATACATGTCAAAATATCACCAATAATAAAGTGTCAAGTCAAATATCAAGCTCATAATTTACATTGACACATGAAGCAACATCAAAATACTCGCAATGTCCAAAATGGGGTACCACAAAGAAACACTCCACTTTGTTACACACCATTTTAAAATCATTTTTGATGTATAATACAACAAGTTCTAAGTAACCAGCCCACTCCACACCTTCCTGAACTATCATGACATTTTCAAGGATAAATCAAACTCAAATGGACCATGTTTTATATAACTCCATGTTCATAAAGGAATATGTGTTTAAGTGACATGGGCATTAAATTGACCAAGATCACGTAGGACACTAGAAGCAAGATGATTGATCTCCATCTTATGATGATCTCAATGTCATAGGTTCAGGAATTAATTTAATAAATATGTCATCTAAATTATTATTTTCACAATGCTTCTGACAAACCCAAAACAAGTTAAGCCTAATAAAGTCCAATTTGGATTTATAAAGCACATATGAAAAAACACCAAGTCCAAATTACTAGTCTTTTAACATCTTCACTAGGGTAGTCGTCAACCCATCTAATGTCAAGTCTTGATCACAAAGTGACAAATTCTCAGGGAAGTACATTGATGTACGACATCCAAACATGCCTACATGGGCACCTTCCTCTCCTCAGTAAGACCTTCAAATTGGAAGATTATCATATTATGTAAAAAAATATTCATCTCCATTGTCTTATGTGTTAATAGTGATATGGTTGCTTATTAATTTGATATAAGTTATATTTTTTAATGCTTATTTAGATGCCATAGCCTTGAAAATTATCCTTGCTTTGTCTATCCTCAAACTCCTCCCATTGTTGTTGTGAGCATATTTTGGCACCCCTAACTTACATAATCTGATCAAGTTTTAGAAAGTGTGTGAGTTTGACAACCAAGGCATGGAATTCATCATTATAATGGATTGATCTGTAACTTTTTTTGAGCTCCTACGTCTTTTTTTCCAACCACCTTGTGGTTTTCCTACTCAATTCCCACAATTTGGCATACATAACCATGCAAGAACACTATGATTTTATTAATAACTCTATCCAAGAAACAATCCAACCTTCGACCCCTTTGGGTTGTGTGAGGAGGTTTCATATCTTTTTAATAACATTGGCACATCTTAGATGTTGCAAATGGCAAACATCCAATAGGAACCACAATTTTTCAACATATATTATATAAGCTCCCATAAGAGAGATACAACACTAGGCTGGTGGCTAGAGAGAATCATTTCCCCAATCACTTACAAGTAATGAATCCAAAATAAAAAGGGGCTCGCTCCTCGGAGCATGGATCTATTAAAACACTTAAGCATTCTCTTAGTTCTTTTACAAAATTTAAACCAAGAACCATAATGTAAAGAAGTCATTTTTCCTAACTTTATTAGGGACACATAGGTCCACTTTGACCTTAGGACCATTTCATACCATATCTTCCTTATCAACATTCACACTAGATGACGCTCTGCCTTATCATCATGTGTTTAAACCATGTTAAAGTCCCTTACACAAGTTAGCTTCCAATCATCCACATGCAAAAGGCTACCCTTTCTATCCCACCATTTAAAGCATAGATGTTAGCGAGTCCCAAAAAATTTCTATCCAAATCTAACAATGTCCACACTAATCATTAAATTGAAGCAAAACAATAGATTCTCACATCTAAATATAAGGTAGGTTAATTACAATCATTACACCACCCTAAAACTATTTATGATTAAAAACAAAAATAGAAGCACTTGGTAGTATAAAACTAATGGCTATCATAAACAAAAACTTAAAAACAACCAACTTCTTGTAAATAAAGAATATAAATACCACAGAATTTATCATGCATCCTCCAAACTATGGTGTTTTATAAAGGTTTATAATCCCTCCAATGACAAAGCTTTTGTTGGGGTTCAATGGTGTGATAATCCATATATTCTTGTCCTCTTAGCCTAGTCAACACTTTATATGTATTTATCAACTTGGAGGTTTTAGTTCAATCATCAATATCGTGATTCTTAGTGTGCCCAAGGTGATCTAATTCAACTACTAATTTCAGTAACAAGTGTGTAAATTGAGGTGGAGACTAGACATTTTGTGCTCGCCCACCCCCAATAGTTGCCTCACCCCTAATAACTACGCCAACCATGAGGAGGTTATTTATGACAACCCAATAGAATCCTTCCTTACAACCAAGGCCACGTGATTATTTAGACTTAGCCATGGATCCCCTTAAGGTTTTACTAGTGGTGATTTTAGAGTAGGCAAAACCTTATGGAACTTAGAAGACATTCTTAAAATTTGAACCCAACCATTATTATTAGCTTCAAATGAGGTCTTTTGGGCTTGGTTTGTAGCTTTTAACCATTTACAAGTAATTTTTGGAAACCTATTCTTAGTAAAACAAAAAATATGCAATGACACATGCACACACATCAACATAAATATTTTTCCCTGGAAAGCCAAGTGGAGAAATCAAAAATATTTTTTTTCGATATATCTTCTTTACAATATGTAAATCACATGACATCCAAAAACTACCAATTGTTTTACCCTGTATTAAAATACGACTGTAGTTTTTTGAATGGAATTACAAAACCGTGGGTTGAACCATCATACACCACAAATGATTAAAAGCGAAAATTGTTCATTGAAGTAGCCAAAACAGATGCAAAAGACTGCCCCCCAACCCCCACTATGCATGGTGTAACTTATAAAATGTGGTGGTAATCATACAAATAATATAACATAAACTCAACATGGTTATATGCAATACTAATGACTAGAGGTGACAATTAGTCAAACTTTATCGTAAGGGGATAATCCTTACTTATGTGGTCACAATTTTGACATTGGAAGCATGTAATCAAAATAATTATGTACATTGCAATGTGACTTAAAGTTTTCCTCCCAGCCTAAATTGACCCAAGATCCTACCCATAACCATCTAAAAAAGGTCATAATATTAGCAATTTCTAGGTCATGATATTCCACTACAATTTTCAGGGCCATATGCACTGGCTTAGATGATTATGCACAACACTAGAGTGTTGAAAATACTGAGAGGGATATGAATAAGTATTTCTCCTCAATTATTTAGTGCAAACTTCACAAAGAATTAATTATCATTAACATTAGATAAACATAAACAATCATCAACACCATTCAACAATGCACAACAATAAAGACAATACACCATATATTTTTAGTGGAAACTCTTCCAGGAGAAAAAAAACATTGAACCCTTCTTAGTATTTGTCTTTAATAATTTACATTAATAGGAAGCTCCAACTTCCAAGATTTTCAGCATCAACTCAAGGATGCTCCAACCCCCTGGTTTATAGGCTCCAACATGAAGGATGCTCCAATGCCCTGGTTTACTAGCTCCATCTAGAAGGACGCTCCAACACCATGTGCAGGCTCCAACCTGCCCTAGCACCACCCTATTTCCCTCAAGTGTTCTTAGGCTCCAACTTGAAGGAGACTCCACTCTCCTGCCTTGCATCACCTTTCCACCCTACTCAACAAGCTTCCACTTTCCCTTAAGGCTCCAACCTTCAACTCACAATGAGGGACCATGTTTCACAATTTTCAAACTGGATCCAACTATGCTTGACATCAATACAAAACAACTTGTAATATAATATCTTATTATTCTACTCAATACATATATCAATAACAAACCCTATAAACTTACATCAATAACCAATTCATTCCTCATTTATGCAATGGTCATCAACATGCATATTATCCAAATACTTTGTCCTCTTAGCAATGCCCTCACACATACATCAACCTATACACTAAAACCTTTTCATCTCTTCTCAACAAATCATAATCATCCTATCAACTAATCTCAATAGTGTCAAAACCCTATCATCATGATACATCAATCGTACCAACTTTTGTTGTCTCAAATTGTAGGTTTTAACCCTGAACAGAAACTATCTACACACAAATCTTATAACAGAAAATAAACAATAGCGAGAGCATAAAACATAAAATAGATAAACACAGAGATTTTCCCCTGGATCCCAAATCGGGACGACCAGCTTGATTTTTCATTATGTTCCTTTTAGTGTTACAACACATATATATACATGCCAAAGCATACATAAACCCCAATCCATTAACCCTGGATTAGAACATAACCGTATTTCCCTTGACCGGATCTACAAAATACTAGGGGACGAAAACCATCGTACCCAAAAACCATGTGCAAATTCATGCACAAAACATGGGTGGGTCCGCCTATGAGTGGGTCCGCACACCAAAACAATTTTCGCCGGGGCACTGCCCCGGACCCCAACAGTGGGGGCTGCCTCCTCCCTTGCGACCCCCCTGCTGTGCCCGACGCAACGTATAGTGCGTGGGGCTAGTCGTGGAAAGAATATAACACATACCCAACATTCTCCCACTTGTTGTTTTCTTTCCACAGGGGGCCACAAGAGAGCTTAGTCATTGGGCCAAGTCTTCAACACCCATTGTTTCTCTACACCAAGAGAACTTCTGAGTGCTCACAGACTTCGTCAATGCATCTGCAACATTCTTCAAAGTGTCCACCTTTACCAGCAACACCCTTTTAGCCTCAACCATATCTCTAACAAAGTGATATTGAACATCAATGTGCTTTGTCTTTGAATGATAAGCAGGGTTCTTAGCCAAGAAAATTCCACTTTGGCTATCACAGTCTATCCTTATAGCTTGCTGTACCAACCCCATACTTGAACACAATCTCTGCAACCAAATTGCTTCCTTGCTTGCATGAGTGGCTGCTATGTATTCTGCCTCTGTAGTTGAAAGAGCCACTACATACTGTCTTTTACTCATCCAACTGACTGCGCCTCCAAATAGGCTAAACACATACCCACTTGTAGATCTTCTTTGGTCCAGATCTCCAGCCCAGTCTGCATCAACAAAACCACGAATGTCCAACATTCTTTCCAATCCTGGTCTTCCCTGGTAGCACAAGCCATAATCACTAGTGCCACGTAAATATCTGGAAACCCGCTTCACTGCTGTCCAATGCTCCTTCCCTGGGTTTGACATAAACCTGCTCAATACTCCCACTGCATGTGCAATGTCTGGTCTAGTACAGACCATTGCATACATCAAGCTACCTACTGCACTTGCATATGGAACATGGGACATATACTCCTCTTCTTCTTGTGTCTTGGGACACTGTTCATCAAACAGCTTTACACCTACAGGAATAGGAACCTTCACCGGTTTACTATCCTGCATATTGAACCTCTGCAATATAGTCTCGACATACTTCCTATGGTTTAACCATAGCTTCCTCTTTTCCCGATCTCTCTTAATTTCCATGCCCAAAATATAGTTTGCAGCACCAAGATCCTTCATGTCGAATTTGGAGAACAGTTGGGTCTTCAAATCTTGGATAATTTCTTTGTCATTTCCAATCAACAACTTATCATCCACATACAAGACCAAATAAATAACACGATCACTAATTAATTTAAAATAAACACAGTGATCCTCCTTGCTTCCGGTGAAGCCAAGTCCCCGTATATAGGTATCAAATTTCTGATACCACATCCTTGGTGACTGTTTTAACCCATACAGAGACTTCTTCAACCTGCATACCAGTTCTTTCTTACCCTTCACCATAAAGCCTTCAGGTTGCTTCATGTAGATCTCCTCTTCTAGATCCTCATGAAGAAATGTTGTCTTCACATCCATCTGTTCTATCTCAAAATCAAATGCAGCAGCAACAGATAAAAGTAATCTAATAGAAGTAACTTTGGCAACAAGAGAGAAAATATCACCAAAATCAATTCCCGACACTTGGGAATAACCTTTTGCTACCAACCGAGCTTTGTATTTCTCCACCTTGCCTTCTACATTCATCTTCTTCTTAAACACCCATTTGCTCCCGATGGGCTTCCTTCCAGCCAGCAACTCCACCAGATCCCATGCCTCATTTTTTTGCAAGGATGCCATTTCATCAACCATGGCCTCCTTCCAGAGTTTTCCATCCTCTGAATCTACTACCTCCCTGACAGTTCTGGGTTCATCATCAGTTATAGTTAAGGCAAAACCTGAACAGAAAGTAGATGGACTATACCTTTCTGGTTGCCTTCTTTCCCGAACCGATCTTCTCAAAGCTGGAGTTTGTGGCTCTTCATCTTCTGAGTCTTCTTCTATTGTAGAGTCTGATTCATCCTCCTTTAGCTCAAACTCTATCTTCTCAGGTTCCTTTGGTAGGACTTCATGTTTAACAACATCTTTCACTTCTCTAAACACCACATCTCTACTGTACACAACCTTCCTTGTTTCTGGGTTCCAAAGCTTGTAACCCTTTAAACCATCCTTATACCCAATAAAGATGCACCTTTCAGATTTATTATCCAACTTGGTCCTTTTCTCCTTTGGAACATGTACATATGCATCACATCCAAATACCCTTAGATGTGAAAGAGAGGGTTTCTTACCAGTCCATACCTCATGTGGAGTCTTATCCTCCAACACCGATGAAGGTGATCTGTTAACTAAGTAACATGCAGTCTCCATTACCTCTGCCCAGAATTCTTGTCCTAACCCGGTACCACTGAGCATGCTTCTTGCCTTTTCCATCAGTGTTCTATTCATTCTTTCTGCAACTCCATTTTGCCGAGGTGTGTATGGAGTAGTCTTCTGCCGTGCTATACCACACTTCTTACAGAACTCTTCAAATTCCTTCTTGCAGAACTCCCCACCATTATCTGTCCTCAGCGCCTTTATCTTCTTCTCTGTCTGGTTTTCCACCAGAGTCTTAAATTCTTTAAATTTGTCAAAGACTTCAGATTTCTTCCTCAAGAAATATATCCATGTATTCCTTGAGAAGTCATCTATGAATGAAACATAGTACACAGACTTTCCCAGTGATGGAACTGACACAGGTCCAAACACATCAATGTGCACAAGTTCTAATATCTTGTTCGCCCTCTTAGCACCAGAAGGAAAACTCACCCGATTCTGCTTCCCATATACACAATGTTCACAGAAATCGAAATCCAGAGAGAAATTAGACATACCTTCTACCATACCATTTCTATGTAGTATTCGAAGGCCCTTCTCTCCAATATGTCCAAGCCTTTGATGCCATAGCATGGTCTTTTCTCTAGAGACAGCTAGGCTTTCTGCTCCACTTTCAGGAACCACATAACTATTACACCCATCAATAACAATGCTACCTTGTAGCTTGTACAGAGTTCCAGTCCGAACTCCCCGCATTAATACCAGTGCTCCCCGAACCATCTTGCAGGCATCTTTCTCGAACACTGTTTTTACACCTGCATCATCCATCTTGCTTACAGAAATCAGATTTCTAGCCAATGCAGGAATATGCATAACACCAGGAAGTGTTCTAATCCTTCCACCTTGCAGCTTCAGCTTGACCTTTCCACGTCCGATGATTTTGGCCTTCCTATCATCCCCTAGGAAGACATCACCATCATATTTCTCATACTCGCAGAACCACTCCCTATGGGGAGTGAAGTGAAAGGATGCACCTGAGTCAATCAACGATGACTCATGATCTACATGTGTATTTGAAGAAGAAGCCAAATACACATCCCCACCTTCATCTGAGGTGGTTTTTTCCTCTGCAGAAGGAGCATCATCAGATCCCTTTCCTTTCTCAGGAGCTTTAGATTTGCACTCCTTTTTGTAGTGCCCTTCCTTTCCGCATTTCCAGCATACCTTTACAAACTTTCCAGGAGATTTAGATCTCCCTCTAGATTTAGATCTCCCACTCGAAACCTTATTCTTGTTTATGTTTTGGGACCTTCCTCGTATAGATAAGGCATCTCCATTCTGACCCTCCATATTTCTCCGTCTCATTTCCTCCGACAGCAAGGCTGAGACAATGTCATCAAAATTCAAGGTAGTTGTATTGCTACCTATTGCAATAACCAGACTATCCCACGAGTCCGGTAGAGAACACAACAAACTGATGCACTTATCTTCATCTGAGATTTTAATATCAACAGATGACAACTGACTTACCACAGTATTGAAGGCGTTCAGATGCTCTGTCACCGAGTCTCCATCCTTCATCCTCAGGTTATACAGCTTTTTCCGCAGGAACAACTTATTCACCATAGACTTAGATTGGTACAAAGTCCCAAGTTTTTCCCACAAATTCTTCGCCGTATCTTCCCCAGATACATTCAACAATACTGAATCTGAGACACACAACCGTATTGTGCTCTTAGCCTCCGATCCAGCATGACCCAAGCCTTCATCTTACATTGCCGTTGGTTTTTGGTTTAGGTACTGATCTATTATATGCCACTGATCTTTATCCACCAGCAGATCCTCCATCTTGAGCTTCCACAACTCAAAATTCTGACCATTAAATTTCTCGATCTCTATCTTTCCGCCGCTCGCCATATTCTTTCACCGCAAGAATTGATCCCGCAGATCTCCCACTGCACAGGGTCTACCACAGGCCCGAGCAAAAAACCCTCAACAACAAAGGCGTCCCCTTGAAGCCGAAATAGCTCTGATACCAAATGTAGGTCTTAACCCTGAACAGAAATTATCTACACACGAATCTTATAACAGAAAATAAACAATAGCGAGAGCATAAAACATAAAACAGATAAACACAGAGATTTTCCCCTGGATCCCAAATCGGGTCAACCAGCTTGATTTTTCATTATATTCCTTTTAGTGTTACAGCACATATATATACATGTCGAAGCATACATAAACCCCAATCCATTAACCCTGGATTAGAACATAATCGTAGTTCCCTTGACCGGATCTACAAAATACCAGGGGACGAAAACCATCGTACCCCAAAACCATGTGCAAACTCATGCACAAAACATGGGTGGGTCCGCCTATGAGTGGGTCTGCACACTAAAACAATTTTCGTCGAGGCGTTGCCCTGGACCCCAACAGTGGGGGCTGCCTCCTCCCTTGTGACCCCCCTGCTGCGCTTGGCGCAACGTACAATGTGTGGGGTTAGTCGTGGAAAGAATATAACACATACCCAACACAACTCATAGTAGTTCAATACTAATATGATATCATTACTACGAAGATCATACTCCTCTAACATACATGATATGGATTGTAAAATTTAGGTATACAATGAGAGATAAACTTCCTCAATTTGTATAATGTCAAGATAATCTCTTTAATCAACCCATACCTCAAGCATGTTGATGTAGAAACTGCCACTGTTGTACCTCACTATTATTGATATCACAAGTATCATTGACCATCTGAAGATGCCAAGTGACCTACTCTGAATTTTACCTTGGAGTCATTTTTTGACCTTCAAAATTAGGTAAAGATGACATGTGAAATTTAGGGAGCTAACCATCAAAATATTAAATTATTAATTTAATGGCCAAAAACCCCATGTTCAATTGAGGCCAACTTACACTTGGAGGGAACCATTGAATTTTTGTATTTTACTTGGAGCCAAAACCCCACAAACAATAGAACCAAATAAATTTAATAATATTTTTATCACAAGATATTTAATCCAATCCTTTAAAGAAAAAAAACTCCTTGGACTCAATATTCTTAACAAATGAAGATTTGCCACATCATTTCATTTTGGGGATTTTGACCACAAGAAGGGGCACCAACTTTGATTGTGTATATCTCTCAAATTGTGAGAAGCCTCGTGATGTGCCACATACCCTTAGAACCATCATGACGAGTAGCATCAATCGATGAAGGTCTCCATAAAAAACACATTGATATTCATCCTTAAAACTTCAACAAGTGTGGGGCTTCTAGGTTTTCTTCCTTCCTTCCTAGGCTTCTTTTCTATTGGAGTTTCAAACTGATATAATCCACAACATATATTAAGAGCGTTCAAGACCAATGTTGGCATTAATGACAACACCATTCAATAATATCCCCTTTCTCAATGATGGAAACACACATACTCCCCCTGCAATTACTACTCTCCCTAACTTCATACATTTTGATCTCCCTTTTATGATTTATCTCCCCCTTTGACATCAATGGCAAAGGGTTAGCCCCCTGAAAATATCTTCTTCTGATGTTTCCTACAATAGGTTGCCTTTATCCCACTAACATGTTATGTTTGTCACGATTTACCGCAACTAAGACCTTCTACAATTATATTCATGACTCTACTTCCCAAACTTATTGCTTTACTGAACACAAGACTGATTTATCTACCCTTAATATTGAATCCTACTACTTCACAAGTTGACTTATCTGATGACTTCTTCATATATGTCAAACTTCCACAGGATAGATCTTCAGATCTGCAACTATTGCTACTTAAACTCCCCCTCGTCAACATTCACATAATAAGGAGGTATCATGCTAGATTATTCAAAATAATGTATCATGCTAGATTCTTCAAAATAATGTGTGAATCGTCTCTGCAGCCAAATTATCCTTGACATATTCCATTGTAGATTCATCATGACCCCATTGACTTTACAAATCCTAAGAGTGCGACTGTTGAGATTTTTTATTCACATCGTCTTCTTGCTTTTGATTTCTTCTCCAAACCTTATTGTACTTGATTTTAAGGTTTTCCTTCATGGAAGATTCAATATTGTACCTGAAATCTCAAGCTATATGCCCATAGTTGTGACATTTGTAACATTCAATGTTGAACTTGAATGATGGAGAGAATGACAAATACTTTATGTTGGGAAAGTCATTTTGAAATTTGCCTTGTGATCCTACAAACTTGTTTCTAGGGTTTTTATAATGTCCTTTAGGATCATCCCTGTCATGCATTCTGTAATCCCTATTCATATGCCCAAAGTTGGAACAAGAGAAACAATAACCATTAAACATACTAGGGTACCTAGATGAGATGCCTTTTCTAGGCGATCTTCTGTAGACATTTTTTTATTGGTGGGGGTATAACCCTTTGTTTATCCTTATCCTTGATTACTTCCCCATTACTACTTGGATCACTTTCAATCTTCTTTTTTGCTTCACTTTTAATTAGAATTTGGGTGACCTTTCTATCAAGCTTCTCATCAATCTTGCTTTGTGGGGACTTAGAGCTTGTGCCTCTGTCACACAGAGCTTCACCTACTTCTTATGCCTTCGTCTTCAATTGAGAAATTTCTTGGTTCTTTTTATCGATGATATGATCCTTCTTTTCAATATCCTGCAAATGTTCCTTCTGCAATTGCTGAACCTGTTTAATTTTGCTAGAGATGCATCAAGTTCCTTTTTCTTTTGACCAAACTCTGCTACAAATTCCTCCAACTAGATTGTCAAGTTTTTCTCTTTCTTTTTAGCTTCCTACACTTGAAGTATTAGAAGGGAAACTTCTTCTTCGAGTACCTGATTTTAATTTTTTTCTTTGTTAATATCATATAGAGCACCGATAAAAAATTTCTTCCCAAATATACTATTCTTCTTCCTCATTTGCTTCCTCTAAATCACAATCATAATCATCATTTTCATCTTGACCTGTGTGCTTATTTGAATTAAGATCACAAAGCCTTTTCTAAAGACTTTTGATTGATGAGCATTGATTGACTTTGGATTTTACGAGGTCTTCAATAGCACTAAAAATGACATTCATGTTATTTGTATTGTACCTTATATATTTGTTGGTAAATGTGTCTCTAGAAACAACATATTGCCATACATCATATCCTTGATCTTACAAATGGACTTTCATTCTAAATTCCCATATTTCATATTTGGCTTCATCGAATTCAGGATCTGGTGGAAAAATTTGATTCACTTCATTAATTGCAACACTCGATACTTCATTTGATTCTTTTGAACATTTGGCGGCTTACTTATATAACTTTCCCACCTATGCACTTTAATATTTTCCTTCCAGATGTTAAGTTGCAACTTAAGGAACTTGATTTGATACCATTTGTTGGAAGTATTGAGAGGGGGTTGAATCAATATTTCTCCTCAATTAGTTAATTTTAACTTCACAGATCATTAATTATCATTAGCATTAGATAAACATAAATAATCATCAACACCATTCAACTGTGCATAACCATAAAGACAGTACACCAAAGATATTTAGAGTACACCATCAAATGCTTCTTGATAATTATCTTCAATAATTTACATCAATAGGAAGTTCCAACTCCCAAGATTTTCAACATCAAATAAAGGAGGGTCCGACACCCTGGTTTACAGGCTCCAACCTGAAGGACACTCCAACACCCTGGTTTACCATATCCAACTAGAAGGATGCTCCAATGCCCTATGGGGGATCCAACCTACTCTAACACCACCTTGGCACCCTAAAGTGTTCTCAGGCTCCAACCTACAAGAGACTACACTTTCCTACCTTGCACCACCCTGCCACCCTACTCAGCAAGTTGCCACTTTCCTTACATGCCCCAACCTTCAACTTAGCACGACGAACCATGTTTCACAATTTTCAAACTAGATCCACCTGTGCTGGATATCAATAAAAAATAAATTATAATATAATCTTTACTATTTCCGCTCAATACGTATATCAATAAAAAACCCCAGAAACATACATGAATACCTAAATATTTCCTCATTTATACAATGGTAATCAACTTGCGTATTAGCCAAGTACTTTTTCCTCTCAACAATACCCTCTCACATACATCAACTTATACATAAAAACCTAACATCTATGTTCAACAGATATTGGTAAGCCTGTCAACTAACCTTTGTAGTATCAAAACCCTATCATTATGATACATCAATGATACCAACTTTTGTTGTGTCAACACATATTAATTCCATACCGATATGATATCATTACTACGAATACCATACTCCTCTAACATACATGATATGGACTGTAAAATTCAAGTATAAAATGAAAGACAAACTTCCTCGAAATTGTCGCCTTTGTAGACTGTCAAGAGAGTCTCTTTAATCAACTCATACCTCAATATGATGATTTAGAAATTTCCATTATTGTACCCCACTGTTGTTGATATCACAAGTATCATTGATTATTTAAAGATGCCAAGTGGCTTGCTCTGAATTTTTCCTTGGAGTTATCTGCCATGTCCCCTTTTGAAATGTTTACTTCAAGATGTCTTATGCAACACTGGTTCACAGTCCTTGTCATTGTTAGCATTGTCAATTATTAAATACTACTTCATAAATATATCTTCTACCACACTCTAGATAGTACTGAGAGAACTCAAATAATACAGTGATGAGCCAAGGTCATTCTATCATAGATCAAATTAGGTTTTTGCAAGTTACTACGCAAAATAAAACCATCTTTGATTCCCAATGAAAGATCAATGTATTAGCATGTTTAGTTTAAAATGATGCCACAAAATTTAACTTTAAAATTGGTCCTCAAATGTACCATCATGGGCTAGTTACGTGAGGAATTCAATATACTTGGAATTAAAAACCTAACTTCAGTCGATACAACTGCCATAAAAAAGATCAAATAGGCATTACCCAATGATGAGTTACTTCAATGTTTGGGAAAAACTCTTCCTTGAGAAATGATAATATTTCTCTTCACTAAAAGATCCAAGATTAGTGCAGAAGATATTAACTTAAATAACACCCACATTAGCCTTAATAAGCCTCTGCAAACCAGTCTTGGATCTTCTCTTAAAACAATGAGAATCACCACCATTATGCTTAAGTGAATTTTGCTTTAGAGATGTGATTCCTCCCATTGATAAGATGCCTAAAAATGTAAATGTTGCTTATTGTAATGCGATCATGCTACAATACTACCCTTGACATTCATTTTCTAATGTCAATGCCCCTTTTTTCTCGCTGCAAGTCAACTATGTGACGTTAATAGATGTTATACAGTCCCACAATGTACCATGCTTTTGACAAGATCTCAACAAACTATGGAGTAGTAAACAATAGGCTAAAAAATATAAGGACTTAACCTCATAATAATTCCAATAAATCTCACATATCTGCCTTCCAAATTCCCATAACAATGATCATAGAAGATTCAAAATGATGTCATCGATTTGTTCCCTAATTGGTGTGTTTCTGTCAAAAAATTTGATTTTATATCTCTCACAATATCCTAAGATTAGCCCTTAATTAGGGCAACAATATAGACCCTAAGTTCTCTTCAAAATTTCCCCTCCGAGCCATCAAAGATTTTATTTTACAACCCTCAAAAGGGAAGCCACGACTACTTCAGGGTAATCCATGAGGAAACATGAAATTAGTCTTCATAATTTGTCTCTAAAGTTTGATCTTCAAGAAGCCTTTGAGAACAAGCCTAAACAGACTTAGAATTTGGCCTTCAGAACTAATGTTGAACGTGCTTGGATCTATGGTATGACTAAGAGTATTATGGTCTGTTCTGCGGCCTTGACAAGTTTTCCCAGCTACGGTCTAAAAGTTCTACCAACTATGACATGTAACAGACTCTCCTGCAGCTCCCATAGTAGCTGGCTGAAATGTCACAATAGTTGTCACATATACCTTACACCAGACCTCGACAAATATAACCTCGGAAGGGGAAGTTGATTAGCCTCAGGAATACCCTAGTTTCATAGTGAATATCCCTAACCCATACAAAAAATAAATGGAGCTATCTTAATCTACTAATGTTGTTCCCAACGAGCTAAAGAAGATGCAAAATCAAGCATCAAGGTAAAAGTAATAATCCCAAAAAGGCCCCTCTTTTTGAGACATTTTAGATTTTTCCAATTGAGTATTCCCACTCAACCTTAATCATGTTTGGGTTAGGGATTTTGCATTTTAGGGAGTTTTCTTCTTACATTATCTTAGCATCATTATAAAATGTACTTTCAACCTCTTGCTATAAGTTTTTCTATGAATGAGAATATCCATAAGATACCATATTGTATTGTTTTCCACCATTTGATTTGTTGATATAGTTTGATTTTCATTATAATACTCTATTTTTGATAGTGTATATAGTGTTATCATTGTAATATTATGTTATTTCGTTTAATTCTTAATCCAATTTGGATTAATGGTATTAGAGCAATATACTCTCTATTGTTTTTCATGCACGTCCCTGAGGAGGTCAAGGTATATGAAGTTGGGCTTGTAACTAACAAACCCTAGTAAATACTTTCCTTGTTGACCCAAGTGACCTCCCATGAAAAACAAAGTAAAGAAAGATGACAGGGAAAGAGGTCATATCATGTTGTTGCTTTATGAATCCCTTAATCCATACAAGAATAAGACAATGGATCATTTCACTTTGATCCTCAGATGACTATAAGTAGTCATTTCACAAGAATAATGCCCTTCAAGGTAAATCTAATTTTCATATCCCTTTATTTTAAAGCAAGACAGATATAGGAGCTTCAAAGATGTGATTAAAATTATTGGAATATTATTTCTCTATTCAAAAGATTTCCAATAATTATAATATTACTTTTGCACTCCTAAAGGCTCTTCCTAGTGTTGAAAATTGGTAGGATACTTATTGTGTTCAACATATTGGGGATGATTCTAAAAATCATCTAACATACCCCACATGTGGGGATTTCATCGATGCTCTCAAGGATAATTTACCTATTGGAAATTATGAAGAACAATACACAAGATGGACACCTTCTACCAAGGTAAAGACTAGGTTGTGTTGTTGTTAGAAAACAAATGTTGAAATAATTTGAAAATAAAGAAATAAGTAGCTCCACACCTTAAGAAATAGATATAAGAATGAAGGATAAGCCTCTTTAAGGGGAAACCTCCTTTTATAATACAACAAATGTACCAAAATAGATGATCCTAAAACTAGGTCTCCTTGGCATGTGTGTGTAGGAGACAAATGGTACAATTATAACTAAAATGACTATTCAACGACATTACTATAAAAAATTAGAATGTAATAATTAAATGTACATCGTTTATTATGGGACTTTTTCTAGGCCTTAACATGCCCCTCCCCTTTAAACTCATGTTTCCCTCAACACTTGATTAGTTATCGATGTTTCTACATGAAGACATTATCTCCCTATGTTGCCTCTTCTACTGGTAGGTTCTTCCACTTTAAGAGGTACTCGATAATTGCTCCATCTCACAACTTCTTGATCTTGGTTTCAATAATGTTAGGTCCCTATAATACTAGTGTACCCCCTTATTGTTATTGTTAGTGTAGCCCTCTATTGTTATTGTTATGCCCATGTATCCCCGATATTGTTATTGTTGTGACCCATAGTATCCAATTATTGTTATTGTTGTGCCCTTACAATATTATTGTTATGTAGGCTCTGATTATATTGTGACCCCTTAGACTCCTATATATACCAAGGAGGCCTTATCATTTGTATCATGCAATAATTGTTCATTTATGTAGTGTAAAGGAAGTTTCACCCTCGAAGAGAAAAAAATTTAGGTCGTTGATCTATCTTTTCTTCTGTTTTGTGAGTTGGTTGCATAACATTTGGTATTAGAGATTTGGATTTTAGGGTTTCGCTGCTTCAAACAAACCATCTTGGAAATTTCGCTATAACGTTTTTTCACCTAAGCTTCAAAAGATGAAATTTTGACCACATAGAGTTGAAATCTTGGTGAACTTTGTGTACAAATTTCATATCTTTGTTCACTATATTTTCCGATATATGGTCTGGAGAAGTTAAGGTTTTTTGCATGCTCCAAAATTTAGTCTCAAATAGGTGACCTAGGGAAAATCGTCATAACTCTCTCTACGAGCATCAGATTTGAATTTTCTAAAAAGTGACTGAAAGAGCACGAATTGTAGTTTTTTGTGTATCATTTTTAGGGTCCAAGGTTCAAATATTGACATGTGGCATTACATACAAGTTCGCTCTACTGAACCAATCCATAACTAGGACATTGTGGGAGATTAGGTATAAATTTATCTTGAAGAATCCAATCTAAATCTGATTTGTGGCATTGGAAAGAAAAATCAGAGGGGAAAGAAGAAATTGGAGAGCCTAAATTACAGAGTTACAATTGTTTCAAGATCGAGCTCTAAAAGCAATACAAATGTGTGTATTTTTTTAAAATTGCATAACTTTTGTTTGAAAAAATAGTTGAAGTGTTTCCAAGGGAATATTAAAGTGTAGATATCAGTATTTGGTTCTAAAATTCCTCCCAAACAAAAGAATTCTACACCCATTAAACCCTTAGAAAGCTCTACTATGATGCATGAAGAGGAAGAATCGTAACACATTTTTATCTCACAAAGAGCAACCAAATATGAACTAAAAGGGGACATGGATGGCTTAAAAGGGGACATGAATGGTTTAAAATAAGAAGGTTTGAGGGATAGTTTAAAAGTAGACGTTGAAGCAATGGTGAATGTCAAGATGGAAGGGTTGACAAAGTTGCTGCAAGAAAGTCTTCCTTGTGATGATAAGGTAATCCATGAAAATCACAATGAGGACAAAAGGAATATGAAATATGATTTTAGAGACTCCAGTGTTGGGTTTAAGACACACCATGATCTAGGTTGATATTGGTGGCCACCCACCTATTCCACTTGGACCCCCATCATTGTTTCTTTCATTTTTTTCAGTTTCTTTAATTGTAGCACAATTTACTATTTTTGGCAGTTTTTTGGGTCTTGAACTTCCGAAGCCGTTTTGAGGCCCTAAGCAACGTTTTTTTAGGAAAATAACCTCTAGGAAACTCGAGTCTTCAACTTATTATTTTGTATTAGTAGTTTTAGTCCTCGGATAGATCTTTCTAACGAGGTATCATGTGCATCAAACAAAGATCGTATGCCAAGGTTACGACCCTAGGAAATTGATGTACCAATTTACCCCAGTGGGGCCCATAGTTTGGTGTTTCATCTCATAGGGTTAGATTTTTGGATGTTTAGGGTTTTCCATTGTTTCTCAATAATATATAGGCCTTCGAACCTCATTGTAACACAATTCAGAGGCCTGTATTCGCGACATATCTTATCAGAGATAAGCTACCAACGCCTTAGCTAGTTTATATCCACACTGTCTATAAGTATATTTCAGTTATGTGATATTAATGAAATTAAGTCTTATTTATGCTTCATCTCTGCATTTATGTGTATTTTATTTTATTTTATTGTGTTCCTACATAAGTCTGAATCGGTGGTATCAAGCAGTCAGCTCTTTCTCGATCCTTCTTTGCATGTCCCCAATGAGGTCGAGGTATAATGAGTTAGGGCTTGATTTGGTTGAACCTTTGCAAACCCCAATGGCCGCCCATGGGGGATGAAAATAAAGACGAGAGAGTAGGAGATCCAATCAAAATATTTCTTGAGGAGGCCCGCCCTTGAGAAACAAATTAATGCGATGATGGATAACTTTTCCCAGATTCTTCAATGACTTCCCACCGGTGACACATCTGCATCCAACAGCCACTCTGGAGGTGCAACTCCTTTTAAAGTACAAGTAAAATTTGACATTCCCATATTTGAGGGCCAAATAGATGTAGACATCGTAGATAGATGGTTGAATCTATTATAAGGGAATTTCTCGGTTCATGACTTTTCCAACCAAGAATAGATTGTAGAAATTATATACATTAAGCATGCATATGTCCTAGATTCCCCTGATCTCACAATATTCAACTTCTTGCAAAATACATAATCATTCCATTGTTAATCTTTTGCGGAAAATTAATTGCACACACATGTGAAGCATAAATAAAACAATCGCACATAACACAGTTGTTTAATGGGAAGGCTTGAAGCTGAAAACCCCAACTATCATATATTATGTATCATGGAGATCATGTAACAATACTCATACAAAGCTTAGTACATCAAGCTCTCAGTACAATACAATCGTCACACACTAATCAGGAAAAATCTGCAAATCCATGCACCGATCTTTGCCCTCCTACTAGCCTGCCTCCACTACGCAATTGCTGCTGAAGAATAGCTCTGAATGGATTCGAATTACTC
Source organism: Pinus albicaulis (assembly GCA_034641835.2). Lineage (NCBI taxonomy): Eukaryota > Viridiplantae > Streptophyta > Pinopsida > Pinales > Pinaceae > Pinus > Pinus albicaulis. Next base: position 1,729,459,923 of record CM076575.1, on the reverse strand, counting down.
TTGCCTTGACTGCGAAATCCTCATTGGCAACTCCATTATGTGTGTGATTCAATCAATGCATCACTATAGTCACAACATATAGTCCATCTTGCCCTTTCACCTATCTCTCCACTGGGTCTCCATTGGAACTACCATGCACTGTAGTTAACTGCGGTATTGTTCAGTTGATTAATGAGTTATTATTTGTGAATTAATTAACTCCAATCTTACTAGTGTATCATTCAGTTAGACTAGATACAACTAGCTCAACTGAGTCTAACTGAGTTAAACTGAATACAACTCCATAAACTACTCTTCCAACACTATCATAACTTTGCCACTTGAGTTCTAACTGAGTCCTCCATGCATGAACCACCACGGCCTGAATCGGTATAATTCCATCCACTGATTTTTCAAATTTGCATGAATAAACAAAGTGCTCCAAGAGAATAATTTGTTGTTTAGAGTCCGATTATTATTAAGAGCTAATAATAATCGACATGCATCTATTTTTAGATCAGCGATCTATAAATAGACTTCGCCCAATATTCTAAAAATAGAGTTTCATCTATTTTTCCAACTTGATCAACCATCCACAAATAGCATCCAGTATAATCCCTAAATATAATAATCATGTCTACAACAGACTTCATAAAAATAAGCCTATGGCCCACGCAAGGAAGGCGACTCTTTTCACTAAGCTCATCATCTCATGAATCTCAACACTCCCTCTCAACAAGATATGGATTATCTTTCACCCCGATCCCTCGCTCATGGTATTCGACCCTTTCTAAGTACACGCCTTCGTTAGAATATATTCATCTTGATATTCCGTAGGAATGTACTCGAAGCAACATGATCTTCCGCCGCACACAATTCGATATGATACCAAGTATCAATATGTTTAGATCTATCATGAAACACAGGATTAACCGAGAGTTTAATGCAACTCTGATTATCACAATGTATCACTGTGGGATCTAAATGTGAACTGAACAAACCAACCAGAATCTTCCTCATCCAAATAGCCTCACATGTAGCTTGACTTGCTGCCATGTATTCTGCTTCTGCTGAACTGAGTGCCACGGATCTTTATTTCCTACTGTACCAAGAAACTACCGTAGATCCGATACTGAAAATCCCTCCTTATGTGCTCTTTCTATCTGTTGGGCTTCCTGCCCAATCTACATCCGTGAAGCCATGCAACTTCACCTCATCCGTCTGTCTGTACCATAAACCATACTCAGGTGTGCCCTTGAGATATCTCAGGACATGCTTGCTTGCCTTCCAAAATAGCTTGGTAGGCTTAACCATCGCTTGTGAAAGCTGGTTCACCGCATAGCATATGTCCGGTCTTGTATTGACTAAATACATGAGCGAACCCACCAAATGTCGATAAACAGTGGCATCCACTACCTCTGCCGATTTATCATCCTCTTTCTTCCAATTTCCTGGAAGAGGAGTATCAATAGGCTTGCAGCCTTGCATGTGAAACTTCTCCAGTATCTCCCAGGCATACTTGCCTTGAGACACAAACAGTTCACCTTCTCGCTGCCATATTTCCAATCCAAGGAAATAATGAAGGAGGCCCAAATCCTTCATCTCAAACTCCTTTGCAAGATCCGCCTTGCATGAGTGTATCAACTGCTCATCACCCGTTAGTATTAAATCATCAACATAAAGAACAATGATTAAAAGCTTACCCTCCACCACAATTTGGTACAAGTTTGCATCCGCCTCACTCTTGGTGAAGCCAAGTCCAGTGAAATAGTTGTCGATCCGTGTGTACCAAGCACGTCTACTGTGCTTCTACCCTTTGCGTTGTTTTCTTTGAGCCTGCACACATGCGAATCGCTGTTGAAGATCTCAAATCCTTCAGGCTGCTCAACGTACACCACTTCCTCAATGATCCCATTAAGGAACACAGTCTTCACATCCATCTGATGAATGTGCCAACCCATCTACGCTGAGAGAGCAAGGATGGTCCGTATGGAAGAATACCGTGCGACAGGTGCAAAGGTTTCTTCATATTCAATCCCCTCGATCTGTGAGAAGCCTCGGGCAACAAATCTTGCCTTATACTTCTCGACTCTCCCATCAGCAGCTTTCTTTACCTTGTAGATCCATCTTGATCCTACAACTGATTTTCCCACCAGCCTTGGAACAATCTCCCAAGCACTGTTTCTGACAATGGAGTCATACTCCTCCACCATGCACTACTTCTTCAAAAGAAGATGGCTCTATCACGGTACACTTGCTCATAAGAGCCATGTATCCAATACATCGGTTAGGTGACTGTCTCTGTCTGGGCTATGATGTAGGAACTCCTACATTCTGTGCTGCATCAAGTTTTAGTCTCTCAGCTTCTGTGGTACGCTTTCTGCCTTGTCTGATGTTTGGTTCTACATAAGTGGACTCTTCCACTCCATGTATCTCCTCCTGTGGCTGATCCACATCTATAGGATCATCTTTGGGAACAAGAAGTTCCTCCTCCGCATGCAAGTGTAGCTCCCTCTCAAGCGACAACTTCATGGCTTTCACCTCATTGAATTTTATATCCCGTCGCACCACAGTCATCTGACTGTCTGGAAAATACACATGATAATTATGGGTTGTTTCTATGTACCCCACAAATATCCCAACTTCTGCAGTCGGCTCCAGCTTCTTCCTAGCGTCCTTTGTCACATGAATGTAAACATATGAGCCAAAAATCTTCAAATGAGAAATATCAGGCTTATTACCAGTAAAAGCTTCTTAATGTGTACTCATGCCAAGTACTCTATGAGGACAACAATTTTGCACATAAACCGCAGTGTTGCATGCTTCCGCCCACAAGTGCATCGGTAGGCCTTGGTCATGCAACATCGCTCGTGCAGCACCCATGATCATTTTGTTCTTCCTCTCAGCGACCCTATTCTGTTGTGGGTTATGAGGCGCTCTGAGTTCTCTTTGAATTCCTTCTTTGCTGCAGAAGTCTTTGAATTCGCCCGAGATGTATTCACCACCATTATCGCTCCGTAGAGATTTCACTTTCTTCCCTGACTCCTTCTCCACCAATGCTTTGAACTCACAGAACTTTGAGAACGTTTCACTCTTCTTCCACATGAATAATATCCAAAATCTACGAGAATAGTCATCAAAAAATATAACATAATACCTGTGTTTTGTTGTTGAAGCAACCGAGAAAGGTCCACACACGTCTGTGTGAATTCTCTCCAGGATCACCAAAGCACGGTTCTCCTTCTCATGAAAGGTGGTCTTCACAAAATTACCCATAGTACATACCTTGCACTGATCTGACTGCGCAAGAGTACCCTTGGGAAGTCCAGTAGAAATCTGCTGCAAAATCTTCAAAGCACCATGGTGAAGATGGCCCAATCTCCTGTGCCATAATTTGCCCTCATCCCACCTCACCACTTCTTCTACTTTTCCCACCATTGCAGTGAAACTATCTACCTCCAGCTTGTAGAGATTCTTAATTCAAACCCCTATCATCTTGGTTTGACCCGTTGTTTTATGTCGAAGGAAGGCTTTTCCCTCACTGAAAACAACATCATAACCTTTGTCTTCCAGCATTGCGACCGAGACCAAGTTCTTCTTCAGACCTGGAACATGCATAACATCCTTCAACAAGAATGGATTACCAGATTCCCTCTCAAAGGTAATGGTCCCAATGCCAGTCACACTGTACCGACCGTCGTCGCCCATCTCTATATGCATCTGGAGGTCCTTCTCCTTCAAGTCACTAAGCAACTCCTTGTCTCCCGTCATATGGAAAGACGCACCACTATCAAGATACCACACTGATCCCATACAACTTGAAACCAAGCATGCGATCAAAGAGAAATCAAGTTCAAATTGCGAGGCTAAGGCCACTCCAGCTGCAGCTCCAACAGCCTTCTTGTTGTTCTTCTTCTGTGGACAGTTAGTGGCGAAATGCCCATGTTCATGACAGTGAAAACACTTCACTTTGGACAAATCCTGCTTCTTGCCTTTAGCTTCAGATTTTGAAGGAAATTTATTCCCTTTCCCTTTCCTTGATTTGTAAGCCAAAGCGCAATTCTCTTCATCTTCATTCTTCGATGAAGAGCCATCCTTGGTACCCCACCTTATCTCCTCCTGCACAAGATCCGACCAAAGTCGCTCCCATCCCGACAGTTTCTCCCCTCCATTGACAGTGTCTTCGTAGCTATGCAAACTCTTCGGAAGCCCAAGGAGATCCAAGCTCACCAAGTCTTCATCATCAACAGTAACCCCCACACTTCCCAGTTCATCCTTGTAGTGGACAAACTTCGTGAGGTATTTTGGAATACTGTCGCCCTTCTCCATTATTATTTTTCTGAGCTTGTCTTTAAGCGCCAACTTCCTCTGGTCACTTCTGCTTTGGAACAAATCTATCAAAGCCTTCCACATTAAGAATGGAGTGGATTTCCCGTGAAGGCTGGACACAATATGGTCCTTCACACCTTCCAACAGAATTCTTCTCGTCTTTGCTGTCTTCTTTTTCCATGCGTCTAGTAATGCAACATCGCTAGATCCCGGCTTAGGAACATCTCCATCGATGAACTCCTTCAGTCCATTATCCTCTAGCACCACCTCCGTCCTGTCCTTCCAGGCTATGTGATTCAAGCTCCGATCAAGGGCATACTCCAATCACAACCCATTGAAAGCCATTTCAATGTATACTCAACTTCTGCACCAAGAATCTTCTGTAGAAAATTCGAATTGTCCACCAGCACAAACTCACCAATTCTTCACAATTGCAATCTTCAAGAATTAACAATGCTCTGATACCATGTAGAAATTATATACATTAAGCATGCAGATGTCCTATATTCCTCTGATCTCACAATATTTAACTTCTTGCAAAATACATAATCATTCCATTGTTAATATTTTGTGGAAAATTAATTGCGCACACATGTGAAGCATAAATAAAAACAATCGCACATAACACAATTGTTTAACGAGAAAGCCTGAAGTTTAAAACCCCAACTATCATATATTATGTATGATCCGGATTTATGCAGGAACGCAAAAAAATAAACATATAACCATAAATACAGAGATGCAGCGGAAATAACACTTCATTTCATTAATATCAAAGAACTGAAATTTTCTTACAAACAGAATGGAAATAAAACTAGCTAGGGCGCTGGTAGCTATCTCTGAGAAGAGATGTGGCGGCTACAGGCCTCTGAACTAAGTTACAATGAGGCTCGAGGGCCTATTTATTATTGAGAAACAATGGGGAACCCTAAACATCCAAAAACCTAACCCTAGGAGATGAAGCGCCAAAACTATGGGCCCCGTTTGGGTAAATTGGTGTTTCAACTTCCCAGGGACGTAACTTTGGCATACTATCTCTGTTTGACGCACATGATACATCATTAGAAAGCTCTGTCCGAGGAATACAAATTTTTCCATGAATATCATTCCAAAACAAATATTCGTTCGAGGCACGATGCCCAAAAAACGTCGTTTAGGGCCTCAAAATGGCTCCGGAAGTTCAGGACCCGAAAAACTACTAAAAATAGTAAGTTATGCCGAAACTGAAAAAATAGAAGAGACAATGGTGGGGGCCCAAGTGGAATAGGTGGGTGGCCACCAATATCCACCTGGATCATTCCTTCCCCCGTAGGAAGCAATGGTCCCCATTGTGTTAAGTTCCTCCATGAGATGAGGAAATTTCTGCTGAACTTGGTCCCTGGTGAACCACTTTCCTTGGTGCAGGAGTTGGCCAGCTTTGACAACCCGATACAGTTGGATCTTCTGTTGGCGAGTGTTCTTGATTTGCATGTCCATGATACAATCTGTGGTGGCCTGTTCCATGCAGTCTGGGTTTAACTCTGTTGGTGTGAGTTGTTCTGCAATGTCCGAGGTGTCCAGTAGAGGTGGAAAGTAAGGACGAAGGCGATCCACATTGAAGACTGGGTGCAGACCAAGGAATGGTGGAATACTAAGCTCGGAGGCATTGTTACCTACAGCCTTGGTGATGGTGTACGGCCCGTATCGGAGCGGGCGAAGCTTGCGGTGAGGTCCAGTGAGGCGCTCCTTCTGCAAATGTAGCCATACTTTGTCGCCCACCTGGAAGTGGTGTGGCACCCGGTGTTGATCATGGTGCTGCTTGTACTTCGCATTGGCTCTGTCCAATATATCATGAACCTGTTGGCGGATGTGTTGAATGCGCTCGATGAAGCTACTTGCTTTGTCAACTTCAGACTGGACATGAGCTGAATCGGCCTGAGCAGCTGCAAATGGCATGGCTACGTCAATGGGACATAGTGGCTGGAATCCCAAGCCCACCTGAAAGGGGTTATGGCCAATTGAACTGTGGAGAGCCCTGTTATAACTATGTTGTACATAGGGGAGGCTCTCATCCCATGTGCGTGGATGCTTTGAATTGTACATGCACAAAATGTGTACAATCATTCTGTTGACGACCTCTGTCTGGCCATCTGTTTGGGGATGGAAAGCTGTGGACTTGGTGAGCTTTGTGTCCATCATTGACCAGAGGCTGGACCAAAATGTGCTGAGGAACCTGCTATCTCGATCTGGTATGATAGACTGTGGGATCCCAAAGTGAACCCATACTCATTCAAAGAAGAGTTTAGCAGTAGCTTCTGCTGTGATATTCTTCTTACAGGCCGCCATAATGGCCATCTTTGAGAATCTATCAACGACCACGAAAACACAGTCATTTCCATTCTTAGTAGAAGGCAGGCCCGACATGTAATCCATGGAGATGGATTCCCAAGGTCGACTAGGGGTAGGCAGTGGAGTATATAGGCCTTGCTTCTTGATGGTTGGTGGAAATGGCACAAGCAGTGCAGGATCTGATGTGCTTCTTGACATCCTTTCGAAGGTTCGGCCAATAGAAATACTTCTGTAGTATTGCTACTGTTTTCTCGACCCCGAAATGCCCAGCGACTCGACTGTAGTGTGCTTCCCATATCATCTTGGCTCGCTCGCTTGAAGGAACACAAAGGTGTCGTAGGTGACATAAAAGTGCATCTTGGAGGTGAAAATTTGGAACTTGCGTACCCCCCAAGAGTGCCTTGTAAGTGTGGCCAAATTCTGGGTCTCTCTCATAGAGAAGCGGCCAATCAGAAGTCTCATGCCCACAAGAGTTGAGCACGGTGGTGAGCGCCACGATTGGTGGTCGGCTGAGACAGTCTGCAACATTATTGGTGCTACCTTTCTTGTACTTGATATTCAAATGAAACTGTTGCAGATATGTGGACCACTTCTGATGGCGATCATTCTGCAACTTCCCTTGTGTCTGTATGAACTGCAGGGGCCGGTGGTCTGTGTGGATGATTGTTTCCTTCCCCAAAATGTAATGCTTCCATTGTCGACGGGCTTGCACAATGGAATACATTTCTTTGTCATAGGTGGGATACTTGCGAACTGTCTCAGACAATGTCTCACTGTGATATGCCACTGGATGTCCCTGTTGAGTAAGAACTGCCCCAATAGCATAGTCAGAGGCATCTGTCTCTATCTCAAATGGCTGCTGCAAGTCTGGTAAGGTGAGCACTGGGGCAGAACAGAGGCGATTTTTCAATTATTTGAACGCCTTCTGTTGAGGTTCCGACCAAAAGAATTTTGCTCTCGCTCCTCCTTTGGTGACTTGACTCAAGGGCCAAGTGATATGAGAGAATCCCAAGACGAATCTACGGTAGAAATTAGCAAGACCCAGAAAGCTGCGAAGCTCTGTTATAGTAGTCGGGGCTGGCCAATCCCGAATGACTTGGATCTTGGCTGGATCCACATGCACCCCCTTTCATCAATAATGTATCCCAGATATTGAACCTGGGTCATGCCAAACGTGCACTTCTCCAAATTGGCACACAACTTGTGTTGCCGCGGTGTTTGGAGGACTTGTCGGATGTGGTGAAGGTGCTCTTCCCAAGTCTTGCTGAAGATCAGAATGTCATCCAAGTACACCACTACAAATGAGTTGGTGAATGGCCGCAAGATGTCGTCCATCATCCTCATGAAGGTTGCGGGAGCATTCGTCAACTCGAAAGGCATGAATAGCCATTCAAAAAGGCCTTCCTTGGCTTTGAAGGCAGTCTTCCACACATCAGAGGGTTCAATTGGTACCTGGTGATACCCAGACTTCAGGTCGATCTTGCTGAAATATTTTGCACCTTTGAGTTGGTCGAGAAGGTCATCAATCCGTGGGATTGGGTACCTATTCCGGACAGTGATCTTGTTCAGCGCCCGATAGTCAATACAGAGTCTCCACGTCCCATCCTTCTTCTGTACCAACACGATCGGGCTCCCACAGGGCGATGAACTTGGTCTGATGTGACCTTTCTGCAACAGCTCCTGAATCTGCCTCTTGATTTCATCATTCTCAAGAACAGAGCGCCGATAGATCGGTCCATTAGGTAGCGGCGCACCGGGGGTCAGATCAATCGGGTGCTTGACCTGACAGTGCAGAGGAACCCCTGTGGGTGAGGTGAATATGTCCCCGTACTCCTCCACAACCTTATCCATTTGTTGTTGTTGGGCAGAGGAGCCCTGTCTGGAGGTCGTGGCCACAGTCTTCTTCTTGCCCTGGGGGCGGATCATCAGGAAAACGAATTTCCTGGTTTGGGAAATGAGCTTACTACATTGTTTTGTAGTAACCAAAGAGATAGCCGTAGGAGGTGGTACCTCTGGTATCCTGTACAACTTATTTCCCAAAGTAACAATAACAGCCCGAGGTCGAGATTCATACACAGCATGACGCTTCCACAAGTATGGTTGTCCTAATAATACATCAGAAACATCATTAGGAGCAACATCACATAATACCTCATCTGTGAAGGGCTTGATGTTATAGGGAAGGCAGCACTGCTGGCTGACGCGGAGATCTCGTCCTTGGTGAAGCCACCCGATGGTGTATGGATGTGGGTGAGCTGTGGTCAGCAAGCCCAACCACTTCACGGCGTCTGCTGAAATGAGGTTCTTTTGGCTCCCATTGTCGACAATGAATTGTACAGGGGAGCCCTTTACCCACATCTGGGAGTGGAAGAGACGTTCCTCCTCCTCTGGATCTTCCGGTTCCTCCTTCTAGATCTTTGTAGTGGCAACAGTGGCGTTGGGCTCCGCATCAATAATCTGTTTCCCTTTTTCATTCCCCTTTTCAGGTTCTGATTCGGAGTCAGAGCATGCATCTGACTCATAAGCCCTCATCTCGGCCACTAGCGACTGCTTGGCCCGACACTCACTTGTGTTGTGAGTGGAGCTCTTATGGAACTCACACCACTTTCCCGTGTCCTTCTTTGGCTTTGCGGTCTTGTTATTTTCTTGTGGCTTTGACGGGTTGTCTTTAGCCGCCATGCCTTGGCTCTGTCCTTTGTTCTGCGGTTTGGAAGCACCTTTCCCTTGCTTTTGATTCACAGATCCAAAGTCTTGCTTCTTCTGTTTGAATTTCTGCTCAATCTTGGCAGCATACCGGTATGACGTACCAAGCGAGGAGATGTCGAGGAACTCCATTTCCTCCTGAATGTATCTGTGCAGAAAACTGCGATACTTTAGCAATAAATGTTTCTCTGAATATTTGATACCCAACTTTGTGCGCAGGATATGAAACAGATTCGTCAGCTCGTGCACATCTTGATCCCTTTGTTGTCGCAGCGTGGTCCATTGTATGTACTTGTCCTCATAGCTCCCCACGGGATAGTACTGTTCCTTGACGGCGTCTCGGAAAGAATTCCAAGTTGGTACGGCCGAGAACAGAGAGGGTTCTGTCTGGTCCTTGTTTTCACAGTAGGTTTCCCACTAGTCCTTAACATGGGGGGTAGCTTTAAGGAGTGCAAAAATAATCTTCTCCCGGTCTGAAAAGTCATGAACAGAGAAATATCCTTCCAATAGATTCAACCATCTATCTACGGCATCTGCGTCTATTTGACCCTCAAATATGGGAATGTCAAAATTTACTTGTACCTTAAAGGGAGTCGCAACTCCAGAGTGGCTACTGGATGCAGATGCGCCGCCGGTGGGCAGCCGTTGAAGGATCTGAGCAAAGCTATCCATCATCGCGTTCCTTTATTTTTCGAGGGCCTCCTCGAGCAATATTTTGATAGGATCTCCTGCTCCCTCATCTTTCTTTTCGTCCCCCATGGGCGTCCGTCGAGGTTTGCGAGGCTGATCTTGCAAAGGTTCCACCAGATCAAGCCCTAGCTCCTTATACCTTGACCTCGTTGGGGACATGCAAAGAAGGATCGAGAAAAAGCAGACCCCTCTGATACCACTGATCCGGATTTATGCAGGAACGCAACAGAATAAACATATAACCATAAATATAAAGATGCAGCGGAAATAACACTTCATTTCATTAATATCAAAGAACTGAAATTTGCTTACAAACAAAATGGAAATAAAACTAGCTAGGGCGCTGGTAGCTATCTCTGAGAAGAGATGTGGCGGCTATAGGCCTATGAACTGAGTTACAATGAGGCTCGAGGGCCTATTTATTATTGAGAAACAATGGAGAACCCTAAACATCCAAAAACCTAACCCTAGGAGATGAAGCGCCAAAACTATGGGCCCAGTTTGGGTAAATTGGTGTTTCAACTTCCCAGGGACGTAACTTTGGCATACTATCTCCGTTTGACGCACATGATACATCATTAGAAAGCTCTATCCGAGGACTACAACTTTCGCCATGAATATCATTTTGAAATAGATATTTTCTGGAGGCGCGATGCCCAAAAAACTTCGTTTAGGGCCTTAAAACGACTCCGGAAGTTCAGGACCCGAAAAACTGCTAAAAATAGTAAGTTATGCCGAAACTGAAAAACTAGAAGAGATAATGGTGGGGGCCCAAGTGGAATAGGTGGGTGGCCACCAATATCCTCCTGGATCAATGTATCATGGATATCACGTAACAATCCTCATACAAATCTTAGTACATCAAGCTCTCAGTACAATACAATCGTCACACACTAATTAGAAAAAATCTGCAAATCCATGCACCGATCTTTGCCCTCTTGCTAGCCTACCTCCACTGCGCAATCGCTGCTAAAGAAAAGCTCTGAATGAATTTGAATTACTCTTGCCTTGACTGCTCAATCCTCATTGGCAACTCCAATGTGTGTGTGATGCAATCAATGCATCACTATAGTCACAATAGATAGTCCACCTTGCCCTTTCACCTATCTCTCTACTGGGTCTCCGCTGGAACTGCCATGCACCGTAGTTAACTGCTGTACTGTTCAGTTGATTAATGAGTTATTATTTGTGAATTAATTCATTCCACTCTCACTAGTGTATCATTCAGTTAGACTAGATACAACTAGCTCAACTGAGTCTAACTGAGTTAAACTAAATACAACTCCATAAACTACTCTTCCAACTCTGTCATAAATTTCCCACTTGAGTTCTAACTGAGTCCTCCATGCATGAACCACCAGTTGCCCTTGGTAATTGCGTAATTCCCTCAGTCCACTGATTTTCCAAATATGTGCACTGAAATAAAGTGCTCCAAGAGAATAAGTTGTTGTTTAGAGTCTGATTATTATTAAGAGCTAATAATAATCGACATGCATCTATTTTTAGATCGACGATCTATAAATAGACTTCGCCCAATATTCTAAAAATATAATTTCATCTATTTTTCCAACTTGATCAACCATCCACAAATAACATCCTGCAACTTCTGAAATATGACCATCATGTCTAAAAATAGATATAGTCTAAAAATAGACTTGCGCCAAAAATAGCCTGCGGGCACATTTAGTGAAGGCGACTCTTTTCACTAAGCTCATCATCTTGTTGAATCTCAACATAGATTACATTTTCACTCCTCAAATCTGCCCCCCATGTCAAGGACTGGTGGGAAACCTACTGTGAGCAAAAGGATGAGAGGGAACCCTCTCTGTTTTCAGCCACACCCACTTGTAATTATTTCCTAGATGCCATCAATGAACAATAGTATCCCATGGGGAGCTATGAGGACAAGTACATACAATGGAATACGTTGTGGCAACAAAGGGATCAAAATGTGCATGACCTGGCGAATATGTTCCATATGCCTTGCGCACAAAATTGGGTATTAAATATTCAAAGAAACATTTGGTGTTGAAGTACCGCAATTGTCTGCATAAATACATTTAGGAGGAAATGGAGTTCCTCGACATCTCCTCGCTTGGTGCAGCATACTAGTATTTTTCCAAGATTGAGAAGAAGTGAAAACAAAATAAGTGAGACATTGGATCTGCGAATCAGAAGCAAGGGAAAGGTGCCCCAAATCGCAGAACAAAGGACAAAGCCAAGGAGAGGTAGCCCAGGATAACCCGCTAAAGCCACAAGAAAATAACAACACCGTGAAGCCAAATAAGGACATGGGAATGTGGTGTGAGTTCCATAAGATCTCCACTCACAACACAAGTGAGTGTCTAGACAAGCAATCACTGGTGGTTGAGATGAAGGCAACGGAATTGGATGCATGCTCCGAATCTGAATCAGAACCTGACAAGGGGAGTCACAAAGGGAAACAAATTATCAATGCAGAGCCTAATGCCACCGTTGCCACCATGAAGATCCAGAAGGAGGAATCAAAAGATCCAGAGGAGGAAGAGCGCCTATTCCATTCCTAGATGTGGGTAAAGGGTTCCGTGGTGCAGTTCATTGTCGACAACGGGAGCCAAAAGAACCTCATTTCAGTAGAGGTCGTGAAGTGGTCGGGCTTTCCAACTACAACATACCCACAATCGTACACCATCAGGTGGCTTCACCAGGTACGGGATCTCCATGTCAGTGAGTAGTGCTACCTTCCCTAAAACATCAAGCCCTTGATGGATGAGGTATTATGTGAAATTTCCCCTCTTGATGTTTGTGATGTATTATGAGGCCAACCATACTTGTGGAAGCGACATGTTGTGTATGAGTCTCGGTCTCGCACTGTTATTGCTACTTTGGGAAATAAGTTGTACAATATATCAGAGGTAGCACCGCCTGCTGCCATCTCTTTGGTTATTGCAAAACAATGCAGTAAGCTTATTTCCAAAATCGGGAAATTTGTTTTCCTGATTATCCACCCTCAAGACAAGAAGAAGAATGTGGCCACGACCTCCAAACAGGGCTCCTCCACACGAAAACAACAAATGGACAAGGTCATGGAGTAGTACGAGGAGATCTTCACATCATCCACAAGCGTTCCTCTGCATTGTCAGGTCAAGCACACCATCGATCTGACCCTAGGTGCACCTATTCCCAATGGACCAATCTATCAGAGCTATGTTCTGGGGAACGATGAAATCAAGAGGCAGATTCAGGAGCTGCTACAAAAATGTCACATCTGGCCGAGTTCATTGCCCTATGGGAGCCCAATCGTGTTGGTGCAAAAGAAGGATGGGACTTGTAGACTCTGTATTGACTATCGGGCACTGAACAAGATCACTGTCTGGAATAGGTACCCAATCCCACATATTTATGACCTTCTGGACCAACTCAATGGGGGAAATTATTTCAGCAATATTAATTTTAAGTTCGGGTGTCACCAGGTACTAATTGAAACTCTGATGTGTGGAAAACTTCCTTCAAAGCTAAGGAGGGCCTATTCGAATAGCTCATGCCTTTCGGGTTGACGAATGCTCCTGAAACCTTCATGAGGCTGATGGACGACATATTGCAACCATTCACCAACTCATTTGTAGTAGTGTACTTGGCTGACATCCTGATCTTCAACCAAACTTGGGAAGAGCACCTACACCACATCCGACAGATCCTCCAAACACTACGACAACACAAGTCGTGTGCCAATTTGGAGAAGTCCACTTTTGGCATGACCCAGGTTCAGTATCTAGGATACATTATTGATGAGCAGGGGGTGCATGTGGATCCAGCCAAGATCCAAGTCATTCGGGATTAGCCAGTCCCAACCACTCTAACAGAGCTTTGCAACTTTCTGGGTCTTGCTAATTTATACCATAGGTTCGTGTTGGGATTCTCTCATATCACTTGGTCCTTGATTCAAGTCACCAAGGTAGGAGCGAAAGAAAAATTATTTAGTTCTGAATCTCAATAGAAGGCGTTCATAGAGTTGAAACATCGCCTCTGCTCTGTTTCAATGCCCGCATTACCACAGTTGCAACAACCATTTGAGATCGAGACAAATTCCTTTGACTATGCTATTGGGGTAGTTCTTACTCAACAGGGGCATCTAGTGGCATATCAGAGTGAGACATTATCCGACACACTCCGAAAGTATCCCACATATGACAAAGAGATGTATTCCATTGTGCAGGCTTGCTGATAATGGAAGCATTACATTTGGAGGAAGGAAATAATCATCCACACAAACCATCAACCCCTGCAGTTCATACAAACACAAGGGAAGTTGCAAAATGATCTCCATCATAAGTGGTCCACATATCTACAACAGTTTCATTTGAACATCAAGTAAAAGAAGGGCAACACCAATAATGTTTCAAACTACCTCATAAGACCACCAATCGTTGTGCTAACCACCATGCTCAACTCTTGTGGGCACAAGACTTTTGTTTGGCCGCTTCTTTATAAGAGAAATCGAGAATTCGGCCACACATACAAGACGCTCTTGGAGGGTAACCAAATTCCAAATTTTCACCTCCTGGATGCACTTCTATGTCACCTGGGACACCTTTGTGTTCCTTCAAGTGAGTGTACCAAGATGATTTGGGAAGCGCACTATAGTCGGGTTGCTGGGAATTTCGGGGTCGAGAAAACACTGGCAGTATTGCAGAAGTATTTCTATTGGCCGATCCTTTAACAGAATGTCAGGAAGTACATCAAATATTGCACTGCCTGCGTGATTTCCAAACCGACCACCAAGAAGAAAGGCCTCTATACTTCGTTACCTACCCCTAGTCGACCTTGGGAATCCATCTCCATGGATTACATGTTAGGCCTTCCTTCTACTAAGCATGGTAATGACTATGTTTTCGTGGTTGTCGACAGATTCTCGAAGATGGCCATTATGGCGCCCTGCAAGAAGAATATCACAACAGAAGCCACTTCTAAACTCTTCTTTGAACGATTGTGGGTACACTTTGGGATCCCACAGTATATCATCTCAGATCGGGATAGCAGGTTCCTCAGTACATTTTGGTCCAACCTCTGATCAATGCTGGACACCAAGCTCACCAAGTCCACAACTTTCCATCCCCAAACTGATGGCCAGGCAAAGGCCGTCAACAGGATGATCATACTTATTCTGCGCATGTACATCTCAAATCATCCACATGCATGGGATTAGAGCCTTCCCTATGTCCAACACAACTATAACCGGGCCCTCCACAACTCAACTGGCCATAGCCCCTTTCAAGTGGGCTTGGGATTCCAGCCACTATGTCCCATTGACGTAGCCATGCCATTTGCAGCTAATCAGGCTGATTTGGCTCATGTCTAGTCTTAAGCTGAAAATACGAACAACTTCATTGAGTGCATTCATCACATCCACCAACATGTTCATGACATATTGGACAAATACAATGCTAAGTACAAGCAACGACATGATCAGCATGGGGTGCCACACAACTTACAGGTGGGTGACGAAGTGTGGCTACATTTGCAAAAGGAGTGCCTCAGTGGACCCCACTGCAAGATTTTCCCACTTCGATATGGGCCACACACCATCACTGAGGCTGTAGGGGACAATGCCTTCGAGCTCAGTATTCCACCATTCCCTAATCTGCACCCAGTGTTCAATGTGGATCGCCTTCGACCCTACTTTCCACCTCTGCTGGACACATTCGACATGGCAGAACAACTCACACCAACAGAGTTAAACTCAGACTACATGGAACAAGCCAGAACTGATCAGATCATGGAAACACAGATCAAGAACACCCACCAATAGAGGATGTATATATATCGAGTTGTCAAAGCAAGCCAACTCCTTCACTAGGGAAAGCGGCTCACCAGGGACCAAGTTCAACAGAAGTTTCCTCATCTCATGGAGGAAATAAACACAATGGGGACCATTTATTCCTAAGGGGGGAGGAATGATCTAGGTGGATATTGGTGGCCACCCACCTATTCCACTTGGACCCCCACCATTGTTTCTTTCAATTTTTTAGTTTCCTTAATTGTAGAAAAATTTATTATTTTTGGCAGTTTTTTGGGTCTTGAACTTCCACAGCCGTTTTGAGTCCCTAAAAACTAGGTATCATGTGCTTCAAATGAAGATCGTAAGAAAAATTTACAGCCCCGAGAAATTGATGTACCAATTTACCCCAACGGGGCCCATAGTTTTGTGTTTCATATCCTAGGGTTAGGTTTTTGGATGCTTAGGGTTTTCCATTGTTTATCAATAATAAATATGCCTTCAAGTCTCATTATAACAAAATTCAAAGGCCTGTAGCCTCCACATCTCTTCTCAGAGATAAGCTCCTAGCACCCTAGCTAATTTATTTCCATTATGTCTGTAAGCATATTTCAGTTATGTGATATTAATGAAATGAAGTCTTATTTCTACTGAATCTATGTGTTTATGTATATTTCTATATTTTATTGCATTTCTGCATAAGTTTGTATCACACCACTTTCCAAAGATCGATATGAGGAAGTTTGATGGCAAGGATCCGGTAACATGGATACTACAGATGGAGCAATATTTTGATCTCCATGACGTGGAACACACACAAAAGTTACACATTACATCTTTATATTTAGAACCCAATCAGTTTGTATGGTATTTATGGATTTTTTCTCGAAAACCACTTGTTTCTTCGTCAATTTTTATGGAGGAACTGATAGCACATTATAAGGATACAAAGAGCGAAACCTTCTTTAACTAATTTATAAATATCAAACAAAAGGGTTCAATGGCAGAGCACATTAAGGACTTCCAAAAATTGAATATCAAGGTAACTGATATTCCACAGGAGCATATGATTTATGTCTTCATAGGGACTTTAAAGGATAACATCCAACATGAGGTTCACCTTTGGGAACCTCATTCACTGGAGAAGGCATTCAGGGTGGCAAGAGAAGTTGAAAGCAAAATTATGGCAACATTGAAGTCAACTTGTCAGAACTATAAAGATGGAAGTGTTGTTGCTCCTAGCCTTCCACAAACTACAAGGTTGACACCATAAAAAATGGAGGAAAAAAGAGAAAAAATGCTTTGTTAGAATTGTGATAGCAAATACACTACAGGTCATAAGTGTGCCAAGAAGAAAATATTTTACATATATTATTAAGAGGATGAAGAAAAGGAACAAGAACATCAAAAGAGGAGGATATTAAATACGAACCAACCCCAAAGAAAGAATAAATGAATCCAATGATATCTTGTAATTCATTGGCAGGAATTGCCACTCCTCAAGCTCTCAAGATAGAAGGATATATCAAGAAAAAAGAGGTAATATTGTTGACTTATTCGAGTAGTACCCATAATTTTATTCAATGTAAGATAGCCAAGGAATTGAATTGTTTCCTATATCCAACACTCCAGTGTCAAGTGATGGTTGCAAATTGATGAACTATAAATTACTCTGGAAAGTCTTATAATATCAAGCTAACCATGGGGGAATATTTATTGAATATTCCAATGCTTTCCATTCCAATGGGTGGTGTTGATGTTGTACTAAGATTCCAATGGTTACAATCTTTGGGGACAATATCTTTTAATTTTCAAGAAATTTTCTTGAATTTTTTTAGGAAGGAAATGAATTTTAATTAAGGGGTGTCATAGGGAAACCAAGAAAGATAATAACATCTAATGACATGAAAAATATTTTGAAGAAATAACAATGAGGCATAATTGCATAATTATGCTCACTAGAGGTTCAAACATCGAAATCGTCTATTTCTCCAAATCTCCAAAAAGTCTTGGACAATCATTCTAAGGTATTGAGACTCCCAAAGGCCTCCCACCTGTTCACGACCATGATCATTCTATACATTTGATTACAAGAAGTGTTCCTTCAAACATCAGGCCTCACAGATATCCATATGCCAAAAAGAGTGAAATTGAATGTTTAATTGCAGAAATGCTAGAAATCGGTATAATTCAACCTAGCCAAGTTCTTTCTTTGCTCTAGTATTATTGGTGCACAAGAAGGATGGATCATGGCGTATGTGTCTGGATTATAGGGAGCTCAACAAACTCACTATTAAAGATGAATTTCCCCTTCCTGTCATTGAGCAATTGTTGGATGAATTATATGGTGCAATTTACTTCACAAGGCTAGATATTTGTTAGGATATCATAAAATTAGAATGAAGACTAAATACATTTCAAAAACAACATTCATAACTCATGAGGGTCATTATGAATTTTTGGTCATGCCTTTTGGCCTTACTAATGCACCTTCCACATTTCAAGGTTTAATGAATTCCATTTTCAAACCCTTAGAAAATTTGTGTTAGTTTTTTTTGATGATATACTAATCTACAATAAGTCTTTAAAAGATCATGTTCAACATGTTGACAGGGTGCTCAAACTATTGGAGGAGAAACAATTGTACACAAAACCTCCAAGTGTTTCTTTGGAGTACAAGAGGTGGAATATTTGGGTCATATTGTATCTCATGAGGGTGTTAAGGTAGACTCTAACAAAATTAAATCCATTAAGGAATGGAATATCCCAACAACCATAAAGCATCTTCGAGGATTTATTGGGTTGACAAGGTATTATCGCGAGTTTTTTAAGAATTATGGGAGAATAGCAGCACCTCTAACAACATTACTGAAGAAAGATGCATTTTCCTAGACTTCGGAAACAAATAAGGCCTTTGGACATCTTAAAGAGGCAATGTGAAAAGCACCGGTCTTAGCTATGCCATACTTCACCGAAACCTTTATTGTGGAATGTGATGCCTTAGGAAATGGACTTAGTGTTGTTTTAATGTAAGAAGGAAGACCCATTGATTTTGAAAGTTGTCCAATCAAATGAAAGTATTTACACAAACCTATTTATGAGAAGGAAATGTTGGCAATACTACATGCACTAAAGCAATGACGACCTTACTTAATGGGAAAAAACTTCAAGATAAAAACAAATCATGATAGTTTTAAATACTTTTTGGAACAAATATTATCTTTAGAAGATAAACAAAAACGGGTCACAAAGATGTTGGGTTATGACTTTGAAATCATCTACAAAAAAGGGAAGCAAAATGTTGTTGCAACACTTCCCATTCGACTTGCATGTGTAAAACATGCTATTAGGGTTCATCCTGAGCCAGGATCAAACTCTCCAAGAGATTCATAGTGCCTAACTGTATGGAGACACAACCAATGACAATGATGATCATGAAAAACTACATACAAGGTTGATTCACAACTTTCAACTCATAATGACAAAATAATTAATCTACTATAGGACAAACAAGTGAAAGTACGAGCGAAAGCATAACTCCCCCTGACCTCAATATATAATGGACATGTTGACCCTGCAGACTTGAATGTGCAAGTAGACTCACAATCAAACATGTTGTTTTTGCCACAGCTCGTACAAATACCATGATGCCATAATATTAATCATTAATAACTCATCATGCTACCTCATGTTGCCATAATATACCATGCGCTCCACGTGAGGCTATAAAAGACCTCGTATGCATTTTTGTAGTCTGAGAGATATGTCATGCAAGAATAAACTGCAATAAAGGTTAATATATCCTACTCAAAATCTAATGAGGAAGAGTTCTTCTTCAATCTCTTTTTTTCTACTCACTCTTCCCTTCAACACATACACATTATTTAGTGTCTTGACTCCTTTGGTAATCCCTCTCTTTGACCCTTCTTTCTAGATGAAACAACCTTTGGAGTCGAAGACCACTTCCTGGCCTCCATCAACCATTTGGCTCGATGCACTCTCAATAAAGGATGATGATGTGGAAGCATTGTTCTGTGCCATTTCTATTATCCAACTTGATTGGATAACCGAAGCAAGGGATGATTGGAAGAATGATGAAGAGGTGTGGAAACTCATTCAAAAATTGCAGCAAGGTCCCAATACATCTGATAAATTTAGCTAGGAAAATGATTCATTATGGTACAAATATTGCTTATATATTTGTAATTATTCCAAACTCAAACAAAATATTCTTTTGGAATGGCACACCTCCCCCTTAGGAGAGCGCTCAGGATTTTTAAAAACTTACCAAAGGGTCAAGAAGGATTTTTTTGGGGATGACCTTAAATCTAATATTCAAAAGCTTGTGGTGGAATGTTTGGTTTTCCAACAAAATAAAGTTGAGATAATTAATACCTCAGGACTATTACAACCTTTAGCCATTCCAAGTCAGCGTGGAAGGAGGTGTCAATGAATTTTATCACAGGTTTACACAAGTCTGAAGGAAAGTGTCATCATGGTGGTAGTTGATAGACTTACCAAGTATGCACACTTTTATGCACTATATCATCCTTTAAAAGCCAATATAGTTGATACTGCATTTATGGAAACAATTCAAAAGATACATGGAAACCCAAATATTATTGTAAATGACAGAGATCCCATTTTCAATGGAAATTTTTGTATGAATTTTGTTGTTGTTGTCTTGGTACTCAATTAGATCATGGCTCATATTATCATCCTCAATCTAACGGGAAAACTGAGATAGTGAACAAATTTTTGGAAGGATATATTTGTTGTATCTGATAAACAAATACAATGGGTCAAGTGGTTACCTCTAGTTCGATGGTGATATAACACTTCCTTCCATACTACAATAAAAATGGCCCCATTTATGGAACTTTATGGATATCATCCACCATACATCACATCATATTTAAGAGAAAATTATGAGGTTCAAGCAGTGGAAGTTCACATCTAGCATCAAAAACAAGTTCTCCAACTCTTAAAGGATAACCTCACTCTAGCACATAATCAAATGTAACAATAGGAAGATCAAAATCGTAGTGAAAGAAGTTTTGATGTAGGTGACTGGGTATTTTTACAGGATACAATCATACAAAAAATGACCCTCAAGCAAGCTAAGAAGGATAATAAATTATCACCCAAGTATGATGCTCCCACTACAAGAAAAAAGGACATTGGTGAGGGGCGAAAATGGTCACCATAAGCTCATTGGTGAGGGTGAAAAGAGCCTTCATCACCAAAAAATGAACGTCACCAAAGGTGGCGTCGCCGAAAGTATAGGTGTTGTGGTGACATTCAAGGTCCATCACCAATAATGATTTATAGCAATGGACAGTGACTGTCACCATTTCATATGAGCAATGGTGATGGACAATAGCCTCCGTCACCAAAAAACTAAACGTCACCAAAGGTGGCGTCACCGAAAGTATGTGTTGTGGTGACATTCAAGGTTCGTCACGAATATTGATTATAATGATGGATAGTGACCGTCACCATTTCATATGAACAACGATGATTTTTTGTGATGGACCTTTCATGGCCGTCACTATTGGTGCATATATATATGGTGACGTTCATTGACCATCACCATAAACTCATTGGTGACATCAAGGTCCGTCACGAATAATGACTATAATGACAAACAGTGACCCTCACCATTTCATATCAACAACAAAGATTTATGGTGACGGACCTTTAATGGTCGTCACTATTGATGCGTATATATGGTGGCGTTCATTGACCATCACCATTTCATATTTTGGTGAGAGTCGAAAAATGTCACCATAAGCTTATTGGTGATGGTCAAAAGAGCATCCGTCACCAAAAAATGATCGCCATCATTCCCTATGAATATCAGGGTATGATGGAATCGAACCACCAACCTCCTGCTTGTAAAGCAGGTGCTCCTCCATTGAGCTAGCACCCTTTAAAGAATTAGACTTTAAACTAGCAATTGCCCCTAAAGGTGCAAAGATACACCAAAGGAATAGAAAATCTAGGAAGATCAAAAGTTGCTAGAAATAATGTGTTCAATATACATAATAAAAAAGACAATAAGAATAACTTATTATATAATCTAAACAAGCATGTACTACGTAGGAGAATAACTGGAAATCACAACTAGAAATTTGAATCACAACATAACAATATAAAATAACATGCAACAGGAAAGGAACAACTCCGCAGTTTGAGAAATATGAACAATCCATGGGCATGTTCTTATATATTGATATACATAACAAAATAGAAATCTAGATTTATGAAATTCAAGTATCACATAAGAATGCCTTGAACAAATTTCAATATGTAAAATAGTATTTTTTTCATTTGGATTTACCTTGCAGAACCTCGGGAAAAAGTTTTTATAGAAACAACCAAAAAACATAACAACATGGACCTCAAGAGCAATTGTGCAGGGGATAAAATATGAAGGTAAAGCACTAGAGAAGTATTCAAATCAAATGATGAAAAGCGTATCTAGAAAGAACTGAGAACCCTCTGAAGTAAACCACACACGTTTATCATCGTGACTAGTACACTTGCAAAAAAAGATCAGAATAAATTATGAACTATTCCACCAAAAAACAATGAATTTTTCCACTAAAATACAGTTTCAAATTAATCACTAGCATGACGCTAACTTCTCTACAAAAATAGGGAAGTTTCAAGACAATGTATAATAGCTTGCATGGCAATCGCGTTGATAAAACCTTCCAAGGAATAAGACCACAACAGTCAACAAGAGTGCCATCATACTTAATACTATCAAAGAGTGGTCAATAGAAAAAGTGAATTGACGGACCTTCATAACTTGCATTGGTTCCTTATCCTTCATCCAACCCTAAAATTTTAGACCAAGGTTAACATTTTGAAGGAAAGTTAAGAAAATTCACATGATCTTGTGAAATAAGATTTTTATCACTAGCATTAACTATAATGCAACAATTTTGCACAAACAAAGCATCATTGTCTAAAGTGAAGTAGTAAGTGATGATTAAGACTAATTGTGGGCTTAGAATTGTTTTTGCATTTTTTTTTGAATTGTTAGAATTACCGTACTTAGTAGCAGAGGCATTCCGACCATGGATTGGGAAGTCCACAACAACCACTTATGTAACTGGGATTGTTAACTATAATCATTTTAACCTTCTCCTTCCTTTTGCTCAGTCACTGAAATATGTGTTGAGAACTCTTTGCTTATGACATCCTTCATTAGAATGGGCAGACCATTAGTGATAATAAAAATATTCTCGTAAGATTTCCACTATCATTACAATTTCTTTTGGGCAAAAACTTAGACTTATGGGTATCGTTGTCATGCCTTGTAAACAAATGAAGATGAAAAGGGGAAGGAGCATAAGAAGAGAGATTAGAAAACATCCACTGAGTGGAGCTTCAATCATTGTCAATGATGCTCCCTATTTAGGGATCGCTTCTGTAACTTGCTTTCAATATTCAAGGCAAGCCAGAAAGCCTTGCTCCAATGAACTCAGTGCATGCAAAGTCCATCTTGTGTTGAATATGATAAAAGAGACACTTGATAAAATTGAAAAATTAATCCCCGACGATGAATTTTTCAATATACTAATGAATAATCAATACAAGAAATTATCGGAGAGGCAACCACCACTAAGTAGCTCCTTCCTAAGAGGTTAGAAACATTATCTAATAACTATTTTGTATAAGCCATCAAAATCACCCAGCCGACACCACATTGCACACAACATGTTGAGTTGTGGGAGAAAGAATCTTAAATTGGAATGCACCCTTTTGCGAGAGTAACGACATTTTGGAGAAACAAAAATGCCTGTGATAAGTGATATACCTGCTGGAGGTATAGAAATGCTGCTAGCAGATCAGGAGGTTGGTCCAGAACCCAAGAGATATCTAGGGAGCAACCCCAAACCCGAGTAGCTCTGAGGTTATGGCATAAACATTGAGAAGGAATGTGAAAGCAAAAGTCCTGCAATCAGACTAAACTCACAGGATAACTAAGAACCAAGAATGACAAAGTTCTGGATAGTTCCTTAGTCTAAAGAGGCTAGAAGCTCATGCAACACTAGAAGGTTATTTTATTGGGCAAAGAGAATTCTATGTGCATCTTGCACATGATGGGAAAAAGGGCTTGCAAAAAGATGCCCTGTGTGCAGCATCAACACACACAACATTCTCTTTTGCCCAATGCACTAACCTTCTATTTGTGGCCAAATATCACTTGGGTCACAGTGGCAAGGCTTTCAGTAGTAGGCACTTACCAAATCTTCCATAATTTGTGTTATTGTACCAGAAATAGATCTTGGACCTATGCTAAGATGTGAGGTGTTTCCACTGCAAGACATCAAGCATCGTCGTTAGCATTCAGAGCTGGAAAAATTGAGAAACACCTTGACCAGGGAGAAACAGTCAGAAAGAAATGAACAAATAAAATAATAATAACTCTAGAAGATTATAAATAGGAAACCCTGCTATTACTGCACTGGAGGTGCACGCCTTCACTTTTTTATTTTTCATTATAATTTGCACAAAATCCCTCCAATCCTAGCCTATCACATTTTTTCATTTAGCAACAGTTAAAGCCTTTTTCATTTGGTCACATATGAATCCCAATGGACAACTGGTATTATATATGCCATACATAACAATTAGGAAGCCAAAACAAGTAAATGCAATGTTTCAACTATAACTTCTTATCAGGAAATGTTAGTTACAGTGACAACAATGGTATGCCAATTGCATAAGCCATATGTATCTCCTGTGGAAAGGCTGATTGTAATCCCCGTGTGAGCCAAAATCTCAATAAATAGCAACATAAAGAACTAATATGCAGCGGAATTGTTGTAGAAACTATTTTATAAATGGGAAAGGTAGTGAATTATGGAATAGCATATCATGTGTACTACCTATTTAGTTGCTTGCCCTGTAATATCATTTTCAGTTTCTCTAATATTTGGGTACACTGCTCATTTTATCTAGAATTACAGTGAGATAGTTGTCTGATAGTTGGTCATATTACAGTAGGAATAGGAAATCTAGTTTTTGACTAAAAATGAGAGTAGGGCATAAGGAAAATCATTGCCACAAGGTAAAACTATGATTGACAGCGTCTTACTGGAATGTATATTATTTGGAGTTAAATATAAACTATGATTATTTTTAGTAATGCTATGGATGTTGGAGAATAGACATTCAAGAAAGTATTTTCACTGTAACACGTCTACAATGTAGCTGTAGACACTTTTTCACCTTGGTTTCTATTTTCTGCAATGGCTTGTAGTGGTAGCATGATGCGTGCATTATATATTTGCTTCAAATTTTCTAGTGAACCTGGTATTTTCAAGAGGGTCATAACCTGTTAGGAAAGAAATTATTTTTTCATAAGAGGCATTCCTAGAAAAAATTGGTCAAGAGGTCAATCTGCAAGACAAAATTATAATATATATTGTGACTTCTCCAAATCTTGAAACTTATTCACTGGTTGATACTTCACTAATCAGTCAATAATGCAACAGCCTTCAGAAACCAAAACACAATGGTGACTTGCAGGTCATGTTTGCATTATGCTAGTACAAGCTTAGTCTATTCAGAGGCCTACCATATGCAACAAAAGAGATTTACATAGAATCTTGCCATGTGCACTATTGGAATTGTAGGACAAATGAAATAGTTAGTTTATATATCTTCAGTGATTTTGAATTAGGAAAGAAGCCCTTAAAATGTACATCCACCATAAGACTAGGCCGAGTTCAATCTAGTCAAGTGTGTTGCTACTTGCACACACTTGTTATTTATTTTGCCCGTCTTAGGCCTTAAAAAAATGACATATTAAATGAATAAGAGCTCCCAAAATAAGTGTCTAAGTGAGATGGAAGGCATTTGAGAAAATTCAAGCTGGCCTATCCATGTTCACCCATTATTGGGCTTCTTTAGGATTAATAATTGAGGAAAGTTTTTCAGCACTGTGGGACTAAGAAAGTATGCCAACTTTGCAACACCATGAGAGTCATCTAGAATTGTTGAACTGATGCTGACTAGTTTAGCATATTAGTAGGGGACAACTTATCAACATCTTAGTATCATGTTGCATGAAGAATTGACTCGAACCTAAGTATTTGAGGCAACTGATACACTGCCCAAATCATGTCCTTTAGGAGACAAAGTTTGCACATTGAGTGTGTCAGAGAGTGAATGGGTATCATGTTCACATGGATTGATACATTAGTCCGACTTATATTTTCTTATCTTTTCCTAAAGGCTAATATCAGTAAATGCGAACATGAGAGTGGGTGCCCTCACATTTGAAGAGACAAATCTAGAGGGATTGTGTTAAAGACAATTTAAGTTCATCATTCTACCCTCATTCATAATGGAAATAAACATTTCATATAATTCATGTCATATGTGCCCAAGGTTTGAAAACACTAAAGTTTAAACTCCCAACATGTCCTTTATGAGAGTGGGTGCCCTCACATTTGAAGAGACAAATCTAGAGGGATTGTGTTAAAGACCATTTAAGTTAATCATTCTACCCTCATGCTTAATGGAAATAAAAATTTCATATGATTCATGTCATATGTTCCCAAGGTTTGAAAACACTAAAGTTTAAACTCCTAGGATCTCATCATTCCCTCTAGTTGAAGGAAGAAGAAATTTGAAAAGAAACATTGATCTCCTATAGTGACTCGTACCTTTCTTATTTCACCTTTTCACTTGAGAATTTGATGGCTTAGGATTTGAACCTCAAATTAAGTGGTAGATTCAACATATAGTTGTGGTTCTTTGACCTTTTGGGAAACTATGCAATGGTGAGTGGTTTCTATGTCCAATATTATAATGATCCATTTTAGATGAATCTCTTAGCTTTCACTGTCTTAAGATTTTTGAATATTGATCTTATTAGAAATTGTAAGTTAAAGGTAATTGTTATTGCAAACTCTAGCACCCCTATGGCATCATAGGTATGGGCACCTCAACTTGACCTATCTCTCTCAGTTGGCATGAGAGAAACTGGTAGATGGACTTTCGAACATTCTGTAGAAGATCCACAGAGTTTGTAGAGATTGTCAGGCAGGGAAGCTACATTGAATACCATTTTATGAAGGACAAGCTTGGAGAGCGTAGAGGGTCCTTCAGTTGGTACTTTCAGACATATGTGGACCAATGAACATGACATCAACCACTAGTGCTAGGTACTTCCTTCCGTTTGTTGATTATTTCAGTAGAAAAATGTGGGTATATTTTCTATAATTAAAATATGATGTGTTTAATGAATTTCAAAAGTTCAAAGCATTAATAGAGAAATAGTTAGGTTTTCATATTCCCTCTCTTAGATATGATAATGGTGGGGAATTATACTTAAAATATTTCAATAAATTTTGTGCTAAACATGGGATCCAAAGACAATATACTACACCTTACACTCCACAACAAAATGTATTGGTTGAGAGCCAAAACTGTACTATCACAAAGATGGCTAGGTTTAAGTTGCAGAGGAAGTCTATTCCGAATAGGTTTTGAGTTGAGGCAATGTTCACAATAGTATACCTATTGAATAGATCTCCCATGATGGCGATGAAGTAGAAGGTCACAAAGAACCATGGTTTGGAAGAAAGTCCAAGTAAGTCATCTTAAAGTTTTTTGTTCTATTTCCTACACTTGGATTCTAGCTAAGAAGATAACCAAATTAGATCCAAAGAGCAAAGCTAATGATTATAGGGTACAAAAACAGTATAAGGTTTATAGGTTGATTGATATTGACACTGATAGGGTAAGCTTCAATAGTGAAGTTGTTGTTGATGGGAGGTTGGACCTTTCCAAACTTTTCCTAAGTTTTGAATTACTTAGAAGATGGAAGGGGTTGATGATTCAAGTGTCAAGCTTTAGGTACCTGCACTTGAAGGGGGGTGGAAAATTTTGAGCATGATGAGTCTCCTAGACTAGTAATTTATGATCTAGATATAGGTGGTCCAGGTCATGGTGACAATACTGACTTGGATGAGGAAGATCACAAGAAGAGACCTAAGTAATGGCACAACACCATTAGATATGTTTGAGTAAGCAAAATGATCAAGGGATGATTATTTAGTGGAAAGAGAAATCAGAGAACATAGTCAACTTTGCTCTCATGGTCAATATTAAGGAAATCTATGAGTCAAGATGTTTGAGGAAGCACAAGGGAGACAGAATTGGGAAAGAGCCATGGTAGTCAAATATGAGAGTTTGATGAAAAAATAGACTTGTGGTTTCACATCACTTCCATTAGGGAATAAACCTATTGGATGCAAAGGGATGTACAATATCAAGTACAAGGAAAATGGTACATTTGACAAGTACAAAGTATGGTTGGTTGCATAAGGGTGTTCTTAGCAATAGGGCATTGAATATGAGGATACCTTTTCTCCTACAACAAATATGAGCACCATCCAACTTGTTCTAGCCACGTTAGCACAATTTGGCTGGAAGGCCCATTATATAGATGTGAAAAGTGCCTTTCTTAATGGAGATTTGCAGGAAGAAGTCTACATGTATCAACTATACTGTTTTCAGGTTTCAGGGAAGGAGCATCTAGTCTACAGACTGAAAAAGGCTCTATATGGTTTGAAAAATGCACCTAGGGCATGGTATATCAAGATTGATAGGTTTTTGGATGAACATGGGTTCTAGTGGAGTGCTTCAGATTCCAACATGTATGTGAAAAGAGTTGTTAATGTTATCATCTTTCTATTCATACATGTAGATGATATCATTATCATACATAGTGAGGCAAGTTCAATACCACATCAAATCCAATATGATAATTTTTTTGACTTGATAGATCTAGGCCTCCCACACTGCTGTCTGGTTGTAGAAGTTTAAAAAATAGGTAACAACATTTTTGTCTCACAAAAAAAATATGCCAGGGAGTTTGTTGGACAAGTTTAGAATGATAGATTGCAAAGTCTCGTCTACACCTATGGAGAAAGGGTTTGAAACTTTCAACCAAAACTAACTCTAAGGAAGTCAATGAGTCAATGTACAGGCAACTAGTTGGTAACTTGATATATCTTAGAGTCCCTAGACTTGATTTGAGCTTCGCTGTGAGCTTCATTTCTAGATTCATGATAATGCCAAAGATAGAGCACGAGACAACAATAAGGTGAGTGCAGAGATATGTGAAAGGGACACTTGACTTTGGAATTTTCTGCAACAGAAGCAAGACCCTAGCCTGTGTGGGTATACAGATTCAGATTGGGAAGGTTCTCTTCATAATAGAAAATTCACTTCTGGATATGTTGTTAGCCTTGGCATAGGTGCAATCACATGGACCAGCAAGAAGCAGCATGCACATGCCAGGAGCCCTTTTGTCAACAAAAGAAAAATATCGAGTAGAGAAAGAAGCATGCTAGGAAGTTTGGCTCAAGCGGATGCATTGAAATGCAACAAACATAGCCAAGACCCCTGTGATGTGAGAACCAAGGCTTGATGAAACTTTCCAAGCATCTGGTCTTTCACGAGCATACCAAACATGTTGAGGTATATTACCACTTCATCACGTAGCTTGCAGAAGATGGGTCTATCAAATTGTAGTATTGTCCTATAAAGAATCAAACTGCAGACATTCTCACCAAGGGTTTGGGTCCTGAAAAATATGTAAAATTCTGATATAAGCTTGGTGCAGTTAGTAGATTGACCATTAAGGGAGCGTATTAAAGTAAATATTAGTTCACTATTCAATAATGGTCAATTAGGTACTAGATTTAGGCACTAATAAAGTCAGATGGAATTTAGTTTATTTTATGTGTTTGATGTCTTATTTCACTTTAGTGTGTATTTCGGTCTATCTAACATTCATAAAGTGGATTGACTCAACTTTATTGTAACCTATATAAGAAAGATTTTGCTTTCTCACTATTAACTTAAAGGCACATGACAACAATGAAAAGAGGGGTTTTTGTAGTTGCAAGACACAATATTGTTTTTTCAAAGTGGAAGGCACATGAAAAAAAGGGCCCTTTATCCGTCCTTTCCTCAGGTACAAGAAACCCAAAATATTTTCTCACAATTTTTTTTATATTTTTCTCCAACGACCCCAATGACTCACTTCACTTTCCTTAGTTTGAAAAAAAAGAGAAATAGCCCTTTCCCAACCTTGTGAGAAAGGTCTTACTTACAACAAATGAGATGACCCCAACTCCAAACCCTGTGAACAATCTTCCCCAGTATAAAAATAAAGAATCCTGCAACAATAGTAAGATCAAATAAAAATCTGGCTTCCAATTTAGAATCCAAATGAACCAGAAACTATTTAATTTTTAGACAAGACCCTTCTCTAAGGTAGCTTAACTTGCCTTTGCAAAAAAAATGACAAGCCACCCAATAATATTTGGAATGGCAGCCACTAATAATGCCTGCATGCAAACACAGAAGAGATTAATCCTACCAAACTGAATCAAAAGGATGAAATCCGTAGGGAAAAAAAATTAAATCTTATTAAGACCACATAAATGAGGGGACTACATGGATTGTCCACATAACAAACTGATATCTATTTGAAATAAATCTTTATAATATCAAAAAAAAAATAGTAATTAAGCTAAATCCAAGTCTTCTTGAGCAATGATAGGGTTGGAACTTGATATACATAGTATTAAGGGCACTTACGCCTTTCCGTCCAATATAATCAGCAACCTGTCCACTGACTATTGCACCCACATTGGCTCCCACGTTTGATAAGGATCCAAATAAAGAGAACTGACACAGAATTCAACATGTTTTAGGTCACAATGGGCCTTTTTGTAGTCTCGTTGGGAAATATTAATCACTTTAACCCAATAGGAAACAATTGAAATTTTTTGTGGTAGCATTCAGAACTTATGGACTTGATTGCATTGGAAAATAGTAAATGCACCAAAATAGATATTAAATAGGTCCATGAATTTCTTAAGAGATGTATGATCATCTGTGTATTTATCCTAAAAGTCTGACTAAAAGGCATGCCCTTAAAAATCATCTAATAGTGAAAACATACCTGAGACAAGGTTAAATCAAGATCATCAATGATCCCATTTTGAGTAGGCGATGAATATTCAACCTGTTACAACATTACTTTGCCAAAATCGTGAGAAATTTAATCAATCCTTCCCTGTTTTGAAGACTGAAATATATTCAAGACAAAGGTTGAGAAGCAAACTAAGAAATAAGAAAAATAACTTACATAGAATCCAAACTCCATAGGCCCCAAGGCAACAATATATATGCAAAGTATTGCAACAAGAGAACTCCCTTGGAAGGAGTGAACATCTGCACTTTTTGCCCCTTTACCACTAGGACGACTAGATTTTGATCTACTACACCGACTATTTTTTTATGAAAGATGCTTCTTCACATCTCTACTGTCAGCCCAGTTTCCTGTCTCCAAATAATTTTTGTATGCCATCTGGTTCTCAAGGGTAAAAGTCCTAAAGACAAAATTTCTTTCAAATTTAATGCCAAATCACCGAACTCCACCTGCACAAATCAACCCATGAAAACCTTTAATAGTAGCACATGATGATGATAGACATCAATGCTAGTAGAGAAATCTCATAGCTAGGCAAACAAACAATGATAATTCAACAATACTGTGATGTACATGATTATGGTTTTGAACAATATCATAGAAATCAAGCGACAAATAATCATTCAGGCTAATTCATCAATACATGGAAAAAATGCATTTACAATTTTGTCCAGTAGATGCAAACATATATTTTCTGGAATGATGTGACAGGAGCCTAGAATAGAAAGAACACCAACAATGATATCACTGAAAGCTATATGGAGCATATTGCAGAACTCAATACGCTAGCTCCCAATAAATTATTTTTCTTTTGAGAGAACAAAACTTATTCAGATGCCTGCTGTACAATGTCTAGTTGCTGCAAACGATATTTTTCTAGAACAATTTGAGAGAAGCCTAGAAGAACAAAGATACCAACAACAATATCATTCCAGAAATGCAACATATTGCAGAACTCATTATGTTAGAGCCCAATAAATTATTTTTCCCTTATGAAAACAAAAACATACTCAGATGACCACCCTACATAACAATGCAGATCCAATTGCAAATTCAAAACCAATGGTATATTTGAAACATGCCAATGAAACTAAACCCCCGATCTTACAATTTAAAACATGACAATCAAATCAAACACCCAACGCAATACGACTGTTAGGCAACCACCATTCTCATGGAAGGGAGGAATGATCAATATCCAGTGGGTTCAAAGTTGATTCAAAATAAGATACCTATGCACAGGCTAAGGAACCATATCCATATGCGCTAACAATGACTTGATTCAATGGTAGTGCCATCCATATGCAGAAATAATGGTTGCTCTCAACATTGAATTTTGCCTAGAACCATAATCAACTTAGTTTTGAAGATCCATTAGATTCCACTTGAATGAATTCAAAAAAACTTCCAAATAAGATGCAAAGCATAACTTACAAAGGGCAGAATCAAAGACAAAATAAATCATATTTTGATGACCTCGTACAATAAAAAAATGGAAACAGAAACTCACAAAATCAAGAAAACCCAAACAAGAATAAATAAAGAAGCATAAAAAACAAATGCAATATTGTAGTTACCTCTTCCAATAGATACACAAAATGGGTATTCTTCTTATATGAGAAGATATACCCAATTCAGCCAAACTAGCAAACACTATCATGGATGGAGATACAAATTCTGCCTTGTGGGATTCTCCTCTGCTAAATATCATAGGAAAATTTAACAGATTTGAAGAATTCCCAAAACTCACAATTCCAGACTGTCTTTCCTTATAACCACAATTTCATTATAACCGCACTTTGAGATAACCGAAATTTCAGATAAGGTGAACACGTCGTACTAGCAAGGATAGAGCTGATTATGCTGCTGTTTCTCTCATGGAAGACCTTAAAATGGCCAAGAAAAACCTAAGAGCATGCATCCAAACACTATGTATGCATGAAGTGCTCCTTGCACAAATCCATCATAGTTCTAAGGCCCACCGGAGGAGAAGTAATGTTCTCTATCTATAAATGTCATCTACAATAATCCTATTCAAGTCATGCTTAGATGCTAAGAGGTAATGGAATAGGACAAAGTTCCAGGGACTAATAATGGAATAATACAACCAAGCCAACTAGTACAAAGGAAGCTTCAAGATTATAAATCATAATATTCAGTTTGTCAAAAAAAGGAATTTGTCAAGAAAGGAATGTGTCTCAGAATGGCACTAGGGTTTAAAATGTGCATCAATTATTTCTACTCTGTATCAATTCATTGGTCGATGATTGTTATCCTACAGTTCTTGCAAATAGCTAAATTGTCTTGGAAAATTCTCCTAATATAGACAGATTTGGTGTAGAGATGCTATTTCATTTTTTATAAGTCACTGTGGCATGAAACTAATTGAGGTTCAAAGGCTTGAACTCTGTATATAAATATGATGGATAAATTATTACTCCCTTTTAAGTTACTGCCTAATTTGTTGTTGAGGCTGTACTGTTTGTGTACTCAACATTACCACCAAGGATTTTGAATCAGGGTGAAACTGCCTTGGACCAACCAGGCCATAGTGAGACCACACGTAGCTAAACATACATAGCTAAGTAACATGGATTTACATTTGAGCCCTTAGCTTTTCA
Source organism: Pinus albicaulis (assembly GCA_034641835.2). NCBI lineage: Eukaryota > Viridiplantae > Streptophyta > Pinopsida > Pinales > Pinaceae > Pinus > Pinus albicaulis. The sequence continues at coordinate 1,729,426,478 of CM076575.1, read as the reverse complement.
TGCTAAATGTCTAAAAAACATGGGCATGGAAATCTTCTTTGTTGTTTGCAAACTCCTTACAACACAAATAGTTGAATTTTAGGCCTGTATTTATAGAAACAACTATAGCTTAATGTTAGATTTGACTATATAATCTTCAAGGGAGATTTCAACCCATTTTTGGTATAGATTAACTTTTTGGGATTGAAGTAAGCTAGACAGGCTAGCAATTGATAGTAGAAAAGCATTAGAGCAGAAGCCACTGGTTGGAGGGAGCTATAAGCTGTTGCCTAGGATTGTTTGTTGGGCCCATGTTGTGATGTGTTCGCTTGGGGTATTGATTTTGAGATTGACCTGTGAATAGTATTCATGGAATTAAATTTTGTTTATTTTCTAAAGTGGAACTCCTGGCAAAGATAATAGTCAAGGACTTGAACAAATCCATCTTTGAATGCAGGCCTAGCAATGAAATCTGTCACCCTAACATTCTTAAAGATCCATAAGGGACTTTTTGATGCTAGCAGTGCAATGTATTTTCTTCACTAACCATCCAGTAATTTGTCTGCTACAAATTTCTTTATGTGCCTATATCCATGAAAATATTTCAATCCATCAAAAATGACAATTTAGCTGTCTGGAAGAATATAAAAGGGATTAGAACTTGTAGTAAAAAATGTTACCATGCTATCATAAATATTTAATTGATTATTTAATCAGTTTCTTCATTCATCATGGCCCTCTAAATCCCATGCCAATAGAATGGGGTACCTCATATGATATATCAAGCCTTGCAAATGTGGGCAAATAGTAAATCTTTCCAGTGAAAGTGGTTTAGCAATCAATTTTCTTCAAGCTTATTTCTAGTCAAGGCTTTTCCCTCTAATATGCGATGAGGAGGAAGAAATATGTACCTGCTCCTTATGAAATTTTCTCCATCCCAAGAACTCATTTTTAGAGTTTCAATTCCATGACAAGTTGAAGTGAATATCTCCATAAGTGATTTATATTTTATTTATTTTTTAATTATGACGAATAAATGATTGACTGTGTTCATTCTTGGTAGTTCTAAATGTTGTTTCTCGTGAAACACAAATTGCATTAACCCTGCTCAGTGCGGAGTCTTCATTATTATCACGAAGAGACAACTTTCTGATTTTAGACATAAACATAATTACTTCAGGATGTATATTAGCTACCTTCTCTTTCATAGAATCAACCTTCTCAGGCCACAAAGGCAGTATTATTATTGTGTTTTGAAGCTCACAACCATACCCTTCTTGGAGGTATTTAATGCTCGGCTTTTCATCTATCCACTCTGGAACGATATATCCAGTTTTGGTTCCAGGTGGAGGTATCTCATTAAACTTTATCTTATATCTATTGCTGCATATTTAAGGCAAGAAAACACTCTTAAACCCAATCCCTGAACATATAGAAAGGTATAACACATCATCTCAATAGCCATGGCCCAGAGCTCTTAAACCTAGTCTCTACATATCCTGTCGTAAGCTTCTGCTATTGTTGTTCATAAACTGAATGTTGACTTAAATTATGGTGTTGCAACATAAATTCATGTTTAATAGAAGACTAATTTGTCCTCGAGTCATTATTCAACTCATTAATTTGTTGAAGTTGTGACATTTGTTGTTCGTGAAACTCTACCTGTAATTGAACAACTTGTTGCTACTTCTGTTACTGTTGTTGCTAGATTTGTTGTTGCTGTAGTAATAGGGTGTTGAATATGTCGTTGCTGCTACATGTTTACTTGTGTTTGTACTATAGGGAGTGAAGTTGCACCATTTTTCAAATAGTGAAAAAGATGAATAGGAAGAGTCGGCATAGGTAATCTAATTGATGATGCATTAATTCATTGAGTTGTATTTGGGCAGGGGCTTTGAATCTCTTTGTTCTTTATTGGGATGCAACAACTTAGCATCTCAAGGATTGTAATTCTTTCTTTTTGCAACAAATCCTCTATCTTACTGGAATTATTGGGGTGACTGATGCGAGTTCTCTGGTGGTGCAATCTAATATTCTCTGTTTGGTTATGAACTGTAATTCTTTCTTTTTGCAACAAATCCTCTATCTTACTGGAATTGCTGGGGTAACTGATGCGAGTTCTCTGGTGGTGCAATCTAATATCCACTGTTTGGTTATGAACAGGAGACTTCACTTTCTCTGCCAATTTTGATCCCAGCATTTAGCATTCTTCAGGGGTCATTGAAACTCCGGTTTGGTGGAACCATTTGGCATCCCAATGCTCAACATTCTTGAGGATGCATGGAAAATTTCCATGGATAGCAGCCTCAGGACCTTTGCTATGTATGGAATATCTGTTGTTCAGTAAAAATAGAAGGCTAAAATTCTGAGGTCAGCATTTATTGTAATATATATTGAAGAATGGCTATGTAGGCAAGACAGTAGATTCTTGAGAGCAAGCCATCAGTCATATAGTTTTTCTTCAATGTCGTCGGTGTGTTCCTAATTTAAATGAAACAAACTAGTTGTAACCAACAAGTGTTTGATAATCAGACTATCCTACATCCATATTGATATAGAATTTTGTTAATAATGTATTTTTTTTGACACTCGTTGATATGAAAATATAATTCTTGCATATGCAGATCAGACATGTCAATCCTTAATGTATTTAGAAACAATGTTTCAACTGTCAACACAGGTTGAAAAACATTTAATTATATATTCTAATTTCTGAAGAATGTAGACACTTGCAACTTGCTGTTTTATTTTCACTGTATCGTATTGCACCTGTTTCAAGGAACTGGAGGAGGTATATTGAATATTCCCTGAAGACTGCTCGTAGCTGGTACTGAGTACATCCTTTGTCTTTTCCTTCTGAACAAACTCTGCAATTAAGTTCCCAATTCAATGTGAATGCTCACTAGATGAATAATAAATGTCATGGAGCATAGAATTCCAAGTAAAAAATCTGAGGATGACTGATAAGTCTGAATATCTATAACAGCCACAGTAATTAAAAATAAAAATGAACTATATGGATTTTACTAATTAATTAGAAAAGATCAAAAAATAAAACCAACTACTCAAATCAATTTGTCAATGGCAGTCTAACTGCTAACTAAGCATGGAACAATATTTTTAGTTTACTCATGGAAACTCAAGTAATAAGGTAGATAGCATATCCACAAGGAAACATAGAGTAGAAAAGTTACTCTACAAACCCCAACATAACCACTGTGCCAAATTTTCATATGTCCTAGCTCCTGCCATACTGGTGATATAAGAAATGTGGATGTCAAGGATATTCTCAAGATTAACTGAAGTCATAAAGAGAAATTTCCTTTTATAACTAGCATTTAAAGTTGTCAAGTTGCCAAAGGCCTTTTACAATGACCTTCCCCTTACTTATCAGCCGTCTCTTCACACAAATTCTCCATGTAGAGCACTGAATTTCTTCTGCTACGTCAGGTACCTCTTCCTCTACCAGCATTCCTCCTCCTGTTTTTGCACACTAACTTATATTCTGTCGTTGATGTTAATTAGTAAGCTTCCTCAACTATACTATATCGTGGAGGCTCATCTCATCTTACACTACAAACTTCATCCCATTCACATACCCCAAGACTTTCTAGTTCTCATCCTCGTGATGACCTATGCAGGTAGAAATTTGATATATCCTCGCACATGCTATCTCTATGTTGCATATTTCTCTCTCAACTTGGACACCATCTTTTTCTGAGTCCTTATCTTCTCTTTGTTCAGACGGATTAACTCATGTGGTACAAAAATCCCACCATATAGAAGCATGCCTTTCCAACTTGGTAATGGTGAACTTCACCTTGTTCAAGTCCTCTATATTCTTGTACTCAAAGTTCCTTTCCATCTCACTTATGCTTCTGCTTTCATAGTCCCATCATAATGCGAAATTTCAACATCAAGGATGATGATACGAGCACTCTCTTTGTGATTGAGAGACATAAATGGAACATTAATTGTTGGTCTATAGATGGAACATGGATTGCTGATAGTGATTTGTCTTTGGAGATCACATCTATGACATGGATGGTGAGAACTTTACAGATAAAGACATGAATTTGCACCTTCTTTTTCTCATCGGCCTTGGGAGCCACCTCATGGATCATGAGAAGGACATCGCACATCATATATGGAGCATGAAAAGGAAATTCCAGATCCTATTTCATGTGATCTTGGACAGCCAAAAGATGTTGAGGTACATGATGCATATTCCATTTTAAACAACATCCATGTGTCCTTATCAATGGGGAAAAAAATCAGCAAGCAATGCAATCCCAGCACTACAAAATGTTTGGGACAACAATATGTTCAAACATCGATGTATTGTGGCAATTTTCAACTTTTCAAAAGAGGCCATCAAGCCCCAAATCATAAGCTGGCTTGGTTTTCCAAATCTAAAATTTTGCAGCATACTTATTGTGGATATTCGTAGAGGGCAACAACGTTTTGTAGGCTTATCTTGGAGCCACCTTTTAAAACCTTGTTGTTTGAAGCTATTACAGGAGACTTGCATGGCAAATAAGGGGGGAATTGTTGGAGCATGTACAAAAACCTTTGTAAAGGCATTTTTAGTGCAAGGAGGTGGCTCATGGCTAGATGATGGACTGCACTATTCATATGCCCAAGATGATGACTATATTAGTCCTATCCAACATTGGATAAAGCAAGCACGTGGCAGCACACACCGTTATATATGTGATCCAGTAGATGGCATTAATTTAGTTTGTGCCAAAGGCCAATCAATATCAGGTACGCTCATTTTGGCAGTCTTGAGCATGTGAGTTTGTTCTTTTTGAGAAGATGAATCCAGTGTAGTTGCAGACCAAGGGAACTGGAAAGAGTTGTACTTGGAAAGCCCCTTTTCATCTTAGTAGAGTTTATAACATTGTAATGAATTTCCCATGAATAGTTTTATGTATCAGCAACTCTAAATTACAGTCCATTTATAGAGATCCTTAGCTTATGAAATATTGTCTATAAGCCAAAATAGGGTTAAAATTTTCCATTGAAAGCTTAGAATAATTGAACTGAAAGAACCAAAGAACCATTGTAGATACTTTAATCAACCTTTTTTTCTCTAATTCTGCTGCTTAAAATAGTGTTTTGAGCAAGACCTATTTTGACAAATTTAGTTCAGAGAATACAATGGCTTATTTAATGAATTTTCTCCAAGACAGAGCATACAGGATTCGTGACAGCCACACGAAAAATTATGGGATTTTGCAATTTAAGCATTCTCTTGCAGAAAAATACCTTTTATGAACTCGTTTTGACGGTGAAGAAACACAAATGATCTGTTGGAATCGTGCATAAATGATCTGTTGGAAGTCATGCATGAAGGGATCTGGGGGCTTGGGGATTTATTCCAGAGCGTCTGCAAACCAGGATTGTATAAAAGCGAGCTCCTGAGCTCGTTTTAGTGCGTGAGCTCGTTTCAGGGTAGGGAGAGCGATAATGTAATAGTGGCAAAATACAAAGATAGTGCATGAGTTCGTTTCAGGGCAGGGAGAGGGATAATGCAATAGCAGCAAAATAAAAAGAGGCATTAAATGTAAAGGCGCCATATATTTGTATTTAAGTCAAATGATTTCAAAGGATTTGGAATAGTTTAATATTTTTTTTTTTAATTTGGAAAAATAAATGGAACAAGAGGGCAAAGGAATGAAATTAAGTGATTGGGTGGGATAATTATAATGGCTTGTGTCATTTATTTGAGTCACATTGAATCGATATATAAATCTATTATAAATTAAGTAATTATTCATTACTAAAGTGGGATTTTATATAAATTATTTAGTTATTAACGTTAATTTGTAGTTTTTAATAATATATTTGTGTTAAAGAAAATTATTTTAATTAATGTTGTATCAAGATTTTTGTTAATTTTTCTATATTATATTCTAATTTACTTTAAAATTGTTTTAAATATGTTTTCACCTTTATGTATGGAGGTTATTTATTTGCATATTTAAAGTTTTGTTGTAGTTCTTTTCTTAAAAAATGACTATTGTGATTGTGATCGTGAGAAGGTATTCTATAAATAGCGTTAAGGATTATTTAGAATAAATAGGAGATTATTTCTCATTATCTAAGACTAATCTTTAAGAGAATGGATATACATTCCCGAATTGTCACATAAATAATAGGTTAATCTTGCATTTATTGCTTTCTCTCCATGGAGGTTTGCTAAAAAAAGGGAATACCTCCTCTTATGTGAATTTGATTGTCTCCACCTCTTAAAGGATTTGTAAACATTAATAATTAAATCTTCATTACTTTAAAGATGTAGTCTTGTCGAATATACCAAAAACATAGTAGGATTCTTTCATTGTGGACAAAATCAAGTACATTTCTGAGGGAAGTATTCCTCTATGGATGGTTAACAAGTTCATCAATAACTACAAGCAAATGCTTCAATCTATATATTTAATGATCTTTAGTCATCATCTAAAGAGTTCAAGAATCAAATAAATTCCAACCTAAGTTCTAAGTATATGGTAAGCTTGTACTTAGAGGTTCTATTATTGTAAAATTTGACAACTATGGAAGTTGTGGCAAGGTATTGGAGGAGGGACTGTCATTTTGGGGCAGAGCTAGCCTCTTTTTAAATGATAGTTTCCAAAATTGAATCCATCTTCAATGTATGTATGTTGTCTAGCTTTGAGTTTGGTTTCCCTTTCATCCTAGAGATCAAGGAAATACATGCAATGTATTATGACTTTCCTAGCCGTTTAAGTTAGCCATTTTTAGTTCGGTCACTTAAAATTTCTCAAATTTAGTATTAATTTAGTAGGTGAACTTTTACAACTTGTAATTGTAAGATCATTAGATGAGGTGATCCTCTAACTCAATGTTGTGTATATGGCAAATCTAGAAGATGTTATTGAGAAGAGGAATATCATGATGTCATTGGTTTCAACTAGACACTAATGCAAACCCACTTTGAAACCACCATGGGGGATCTGAAGGGCAACATCTAGTGCTCTTGTGTGTATGAGGGTTCAAAATTAAGGCCCCCTCTTATTTGCATGAATTTTTCCTAGTACAAATCCATCTTAGAGTCAAGGCCATGAAAATATGAAGTCCAAGTACTAAATTTATTGTTTATAAATAACCTCTTTAACAAATTGACACAAACGTATAATGATGTCATTTACATTGGAGATGTATGTCACTTGAATTGTGTTACAACTTTAATTGCTCCCCCACAAAAAGGTATCATGCTCCCTTGTGATGGTGCATAAACCCTAACGGAGAACAATCTCGTGATGTAAAAGGAGTTTAAACATGATGTAACTTTAATAGTGTACTACATTCACCCCTTGGCTCACCTCTCGTGGCAAATGTGAGGCTATTTCAAGAATTGATGTGGATAATATCATTTTATTTTCTCTTATATATAGTATTATACATTGACACAATTGTGGTTTTTTAGCAAATAAAATATTTCTATCAAGGGTTAGCTCCTTGTTCATTAGGGTTGAATAGGTTGTGTCATTATGAGTGATTTATTCATTGTCAACTCCTTATGCGGGAGAACACTACAAGCTCCATGTCAACATGAAGAGTAGATATTGTGAGCAATTCTTATCGAGGTTTTTCAAATTATCCAGTTGTTCTACATTTGGTATACATGTTATAAGCGCATTACCCGCAAACGCACACCCTCGAGAACAACACCCGGTTCTCTAAAAATCAAATGGTACCAATATTCTTAGTTAGAGGTGAAGGATTCTCCTAAGAGGTTATTTTGTTGGTTTGAGGTGTTGTGTTTTGCCTTAGATACTAAGTGGTTAAGGGCTTCAAGAGTTAAGATTTAAGGGCCAAGGGCTTGGGGGGAAGGGGATTTAGGGGTTAAGGGCTTAATAATTAAGGGATTTAAGTGTTAGGGGCTAAGGGGTTAGGTTTTAAGGTGTTTGGGGGTTATGTATTAGGATTTAAGGGTCATGGGTTAAGAGAATAAGGGGTTAGTGCTTAGGGGGTTCATGGATTCTAGGTTACGAGTTAATAGCTTAAGGTTTAATGCGTCAAGGGTTCAGTGGCTTATGAGGTATGAGTGTAGAGGTTAAGGGAGTATGGCTTCAGGGTTAAGGGATAGGGAATTTAATGGTTATGGGTTAATGACTTATTGGTTGTGATAATGGGGCCCCTAATGCCCTTATCACCACTATGAGTAGTTCCCCTTTAAATTTCTCTTGTTACCTTCCCTCTAGGCCCCCTAGCCCCTATGAAATTAGGTCTTAATCCCTCTTCCCATTTTATAATTCCTGGATTATAGATCTTAGTAAACCATGCTTGGACATCCCACTTCTACCCATCCATGCTACATGTGTGTCCCCTAGTCCTGTTCAATACACCACAAAATACTCCTCCCACCTTTTCGGTCATATCATTCAACTTATCCTAACGTTATGGGTGATTGGTGTTTATGTTGTAAAGTGAGCAGAGAAAAAATATTACTTGTTTTTTCTATTGAGAAGATGTAGAAATTAATTGTCATGATTGGAATGTGCATGCATCAATCTAGATTGGCTTGTCTTTCGAGCTTAGACATGAACAATCATTTGGTCATACTCCATCCTATCAATGGAGTCTGATACCACAAAGGTATCGATGGGAAATTTGAGAGATTCTTTTGAAAGCTTGTATGTTGTGGTATTTATCTACTTCAGAATGTGTCTGAAAGATAGCTAGTCCAAAGAGTTGGGGGAATTTATGATATCTTGTAGGATGGGGTGTAGGTAGATGTTTTCTATCATGAATTATTGACCCAATTGATCATGATTTTTGAATCCCCCATGATCTATAGGGATTTGACTCTTTTGATGGATGCAATTTCCAGAAGGGTACAAAGAGTAGTGGAATCAACTCAGTTGTTGGAGCCTTAACTTTGGGTATGTCTTACTTTCTCGCTATAAGAATGGGAGAGGAAGAGTACCACACCCACTTTGTAGCTAGGTGGGATAACTTGTGCAACACCATCAAATAAGTCACAAGGGCATCCAAGAGGGAGTGGAGGAATTACCAAAATCCATTATTTTGTGGTTTAGGATGAATCTTGTCTTCCAAACACTATTTTTTTATCAATTTAATTGTGATCTTTGTTAGAATTTCTCGTGAACAAAATGTGTTTTTGTTCCAATCCCACAAGATATTGCTGATTAGAATGCATGGGACACCTTTAGAATAATCTTCCATGATGTTGAGTAGCTAAGTTTTGAAATTTTCTTCCAAGCTTAGATAGGGCAACGAGCCTATCATGTTTAATTTTGCAAGGGTGGTGGTGATAACCTACACTATGTTGGGACAAGAGATAAATAAGTGTGAAGAAATATCATCATATGACTTGCATAAAGGATAGATGTTGGGGTGATTAGTAAACTATCATGGATATTTCTCATGAAAAAAATGTGTTGTTGTTCCAATCCCACCAGATATTGTCGATTAGAATGCATGGGAAACCTTTTTAATAAATCTTCCATGATGTTGTGTAACTAAGTTTTGAAATTTTCAACCAAGCTTAGATAGGACCATGAGCCTATCATGTTCAATTTTGCAAGGGTGGTATTGGTGATGACCTGCACTGTGTTGGGACAAGAGATAAATAAGTGTGAATAAATATCATCATATGACTTGCATAAAGGATAGATGTTGGGGTGATTCATAAACTATCATGGATATTTTTCGTGAAAAAAATGTGTTGTTGTTCCAATCCCACCAGATATTTCTGATTAGAATGCATGGGAAACTTTTTTAATAAATCTTCCATGATGTTGTGTAACTAAGTTTTGAAATTTTCTTCCAAGATTAGATAGGACCATGAGCCTATCATGTTCAAATTTTCAAGGGTGGTGGCGATGACCTGCACCATGTTGGGACAAGAGATAAATAAGGGGTGATTCGTAAAATATCATGGATATTTCTCGTGAAAAAAATGTGTTGTTGTTCCAATCCCACTAGATATTGTTGATTATAATGCATGGGAAACCTTTATAATAATATTCCATCATGTTGTGTAACTAAGTTTTGAAATTTTCTTCCAAGCTTAGATAGGACCACGAGCCTATCATGTTCAATTTTGCAAGGGTGGTGGTTATGACCTGCTCTATGTTTGGACAACTAGAGATAAATAAGTGTGAAGAAATATCATCATATGACTTGCATAAAGGATAGATGTTGGGGTGATTCATAGACTATCATGGATATTCCACTAGACAGTTCATCATAACAGACCAGATAAAACTATATTTAAAAATGAATGAATAAGAGTTTGTGACAGGAAGTGTCAGTGAGTTTCGGATGTGCTAAGGAGGGAGTGACCAATAACCCAAGATTCTCCCCCAACTTGTCAAACTTCCCCTTTGTTAGGAGCTTTGTCAAACTATTAACCATATGCAACTTTGTTAGAATGTGGTCCAACACTACCAACTCCCTAATGAACTTGGAATCTTAGGAAATTATATTGAATATCAATGATTTTGAAATGGTCATGACACATTGGATTTTCATAGAGCTTGATGTAACTTTGATTCTCACAAGAGACAATATTGGGCTTCAACAACTGATTGGTTGACTCTACAATCAAGTTTCAAATCTAGATAGCTTCATAATAAGTATACGAAACTTCCATATACTTTGCTTCAGTGGAACTGAGTGCAATTGTTGCTTGCTTCTTGTTGATTTGATGAAAATGATTTATAAAATGATAATAATGATGTTTAAAATGAGCCTTATGATGTTCTAATTATACACATTGATTGTTCATGAGGTGTAGGGGTATGTTTATAACATCACTGCCCTCGAAAGCTTTGTCTTGAAAGCATAGTAATTAGAATTTCTTTAGTTAAGCACATTTTTGTGGTGGAATGAAGTTTATTAGATATCTATTTATACTTTGTAGAGGTTTGACTTTGTTTGTCCTTTGAGTGTTGGTGAGGTTTCTTTGTATTTTTTGCATCATAGTCTAAAGTCTTTTGACCTGATTGTTTAACATGAAAGCTTTATGCTTATTGGCAATATATTTGAAATACTTGTATGATCAATAAATTCTTATGGTTAATTAAATTAATAATTAGGTACTACAAAAAGAGGATGATGCTGAGAGGGCTTGCCTGGGTGACTCTAGGAGCAACCTGGAGGTGGTCAGACAAAGCTCTTCTAAGTTAAAAATTTGAAGAGAAAAAACTGGCGATATATATGTGGTTGCTCAACCTGGGTTGTATGGAAAATCTTGGCAGAGAGTGTTTACCTTTCCGTGTCTTCACGAAAGTAGGTTGTCTGGTCACAGAATAAGATCACTACATGTAGGTGATGGTTCTGTAGTAATTTCTCAGCCTTATCTTCAAATTCGCTAATAGAGAGGATCAGGTTTGAATACAGGATATAATTTGATGAATTTGGAGATTTAGAGTTAAAGAAAAAATTGTGGTGATGTTTTGATGGGTACTAATTTGTAGGGTTTTCCATTTTTATAATTTTCTTTGTTGTGCTTTCTACCATGCTACCTAGTTGTTTTCCTGTTGCCCTAAAATTTTAACTTTTTCGATGTTTATCTCTCTATTTTTTCTTGCCCCATTTGAAATGTCATCCTTATTTGGTATGTGTTTTCGTCAATATAGTGTGAATATTTTTCCATCACACAACTTCTGTGGCGTTTTTTTATGCAAATAGCTTGTAAGGCCCATTCATCAGGGTATGTGATGAAATAAAATGATAATCGATGATCACCAACTAATGGTACCTGCAAAGATTTACTCTAACAATTCTACAGTTTTCCTGTGCCAACAATTATACAACATTTTAACCTCATGAACTAGTCTCCTCTATTCTCTTAGCTAATGCTATAAGCACTTATTGCTGTTGTCAAAGCTTTTACTCTCTAGTCCCATTGAGCTATTTCAGTTATTTGTGGACATTGATCTATTTTCATTTCATTTCTTCAAATTTTCTAACTGTTATGCATTACCTTTGGCCAGTGCCTTATTTCTTACCTATGCTTTTTCTGCATAAGCATTCCAGCTAGCAAGAGCAACAGGGGTAGCAGGAGCCACTCAGTCCAGTCAAAGCCCACTAGGGGCAGCGTAGAGGCAGCATGAGCCACGCAGGGCTAACGCAGGCCCAGTCAGGGTAGCAGAGGGGTAGTGTAAGCCCTTCAGGTGTGACGTAGGCCCTTACTGAGCAGCTCAGAGGCTGAAACATGCCAGTCATGTTGACGTAGAGGGATTCAGAGTAGCGTATTAGTGCCATTTGTATTTCTCTGTTGGGTGAACCAGTTTTGGTGCCCAAGATTGTTGTACTTAGATTATGCATAATAATGAAAACCCTCCAGAGCTAGCTGCACTGGTTTTCCCGCATTGGGTTTTTTCCGGGGACAGTTGTCCAGAAAATCTGTGTGTCACTTTGTCTATGAGCATGTTATTCAATATTTGATCTGTATGTGTAGGTTGCTAGTTTGATTTACTATTTACTTCGCTAATTTATTGAATATTTCAGAAATTAACTTGTAAATTAATTCAAGTAGGATAATTAAATCAAGATACTACAGTAGGGTTTCTTAGATTAAGATATTTTCACATTCCCTAGGTCTAGCCCCATTAGGTCACCTTGGCAACAATTCCCCAGGAATCTAGCTAGAGGAAAACTTCTATATCCTAGAGGCAGTTGCGTTGTTGGGTGCCCTCACTCTCCTTAGAACTTGGGCCAATTATGATGGTGGAATATCTGGATACCTCAAGCCCTAGCTCTAGGATCAAGTTTTTCCTAGGTGTTCCCAAGGATGGAACCTAGTAGGATTAATTTGAACTATCGAAGTAAAAACTCTTGTTTGATCCTTTCCCTCACCTTGTCTAGGATAGGAACATCATTGGTTGCCAAATTCCATCCCCGAACCTGGGCTGGGTCCACTTGGCCCCGTGTGGTCCCATTTGGTGTCAAAGGCCTTTCATCAAGGACCATTTGGGAATCCAAGTTCCCAAAGGATTTTAGGGATTGAGAACTTCCTTCATAAGTCTTTTTCTTCTCCCTCAACCCTTCAATCCCCCTCCTCTCTCCCTAGAAGATAAATTCCCTTGCTTAAAAGGAAAGCAAGTCCCACCCTTTATTTTATCTTAGGGAAATGGTTTTGAGGGTCACTTCCCACCTATTCATTGACCTATACTCTACAAGTGACTTCATAAACTATCGGAACTCCACCCATCGGTGAAATTCCATGACGAGCAAGTAGCCTTAGCTATGGTGACAATGGGCTAAGCCTCCATCGTTTCCCTTGTCCTAATAGTTTCCCTCTTAGGAACCCCTTTTAGGTCCACTACTAGTTTGAATGGTATCAAGTTGTTCATAATTCCATTTGTGAACAACTCATTGGTATGCCCATTTTTTCGATACTACAGCTCCAAGATGAGAAGTCCAGGGCTATGGAGGCTACCCGTATTCTCTCTATATCATACCTCTACAATATAGTGAACTAGGGCTAGTTGGTTGGCCCACTTGACTGTTACTTTAGTCCTTCAAAGCCTGCAAATCCTTAGGCCCTATACACCTACCCTTCTATCAATTTTGTTGTCCTTCACCAGAACAAGAGTCAGGGCTCTTCTTTGAAAATAACCTAACAACCCTCCAACTGTACTTGGACTACCATCAATCTGCCCAACCACAGTCAATTATTTTTACTGATCTAGGGCCCACAATATTGTCTTCATCTAGGGCTCTTCAATTCTGCCACTTAACAATGGTTTGAGTCCTCTCAAGATCACTGTTCTTGTGTATCGACAATTTGATCTAATTTGTTGTCCAATCTATGAACAAATATGAACTACTCCTCTTATCATACTTCTAACAATCTATAGATGACTGAACTAGGGTCACAAATCAGCCACTAACAGTCCATTCACTAATTTTTTATAGGTTTCTTCAGATCTTTGTCTAAAACTCTATGGAAAGTCCACCAAAATCAACTCCTCTGCATGTCAATCCATTCTTCATATGGCACATTTCTTCTGCATGCTCAATCTTCTGCTCAAGTTCCACCCTCCTTTGGATCTATTGTCTCCACACATACTGAATCTGCAAACCATCTTCCAGATCTGTGGTCTTTATTGCAGAAATAAACCTTGCTCTAAGGGTCACAACCTGTCTTCTTCTACGAAAATTTGTCACAGTCTTAAGGGCATACCTTATGAACTAAACATGCTAGGAAACTGTCCTAACTAGGGCATTATACTTATGTACTTCTAATTGTTGTATAACAAACCCTATTCACACATAGAAAAAACATGACTTTTGCCTCCATAAGAGACTCGACCTAGCTCATATGGATCGATATATTCTGGGAATTTCTTTGACTGAATCTTGACATGAAATTCAAATCTCAATGTCGACCCTCAAATTAGGGTTAAATCAATCAATATTATGCCTGCGTCGACTTCTGTTATGGCTCTAAATTACAAGGCAAACCCTCCTCCATTTATGTTGGTCTTTATCGTAGACCTTGCGGCCTACTAACCACCACAAGGAAAGATGGTATCAACCCTCTCTTCTATTTCATGTAGAAAATCTAACCAACATAATTCAATCTGATCTTGTAATGTACTAGAACAAGATACTAAATCCTTCCTACAATTTGTGGAAACAAAACATGATCGCACAATCACATATAAGTAAGAGAAAAAAGTTATCAAACACACAACACAAGATGTATCTGGGGAAGCAACTGCTAAAAACCCTCTATCTCTATTTTGTATTAAGTCAAGGAATCATGAAACAATACAATGCTTAATCTCTCTTGAGATTCTTTAGCACTCTGCCAATTGTCTCCTGCTGATCTAGGCAAAATCGGTCTAATACTTAGCCAATTATCAGCCTTCCTTTAGCCTGCCTTGCTCACACAATTCCTATGGAATTATCTCCATATTAATTAGGAAAATCAACCTTCCTTGATTACACAATCCATCATGGCATCCCAATGACTTTATTTCTCTAGCACTCTGTCAATTGTCTCCTGCTAATATAGGCAAAATTGGTCTAATACTTAGCCAATTATCATCCTTCCTTCAGCCTGCCTTGCTCACATAATTCCTATGGAATTATCTCCATATTAATTAGGAAATTCAACCTTCCTTGATTGCACAATCCATCATGGCATCCCAATGACTTTATAATTGCACATGGGAAATTTTATATAAAAACAACTGATAGTTATGTTCCTTTGAACTATGTTACAATAAGGATGAAGGGTTTTTTTATTATTTAAAAATAATATAAAACCCTAATCAACCAAAACCCTAACCCGAAGAGATGTAACACCAAGAGTTTATGGGCCCCGTTGGGGTTAGTTGGGTAGCCAACTTCCCCGGGTCGTAACTTGGTCATATTATCTTCATTTGACGCACATGATACCTCGTTAGAAATATATCTCTGAGGACTACACCTGCTAATGTGATTTCTATGAATTCATGAAACCTTTCATGCCCAAAAAACGTCGTTTGGGGTCTCAAAATGGCTCCGGAAGTTCAGGACCCGAAAAATTGACAAAAATAGTAAATTGTGCTATAATTAAGAAAAATGAAAAACTGAAAGAGACAATGGAGAGGGCCCAAGTGGAATAGGTGGGTGGCCACCAATATCCACCTCTAACACCTTAAATCGAATTTCTTGAGCTAACTCAATCATCATGACTTAGTTAACTGGCACAATTTATTATGAGAAGAAATTACAATTTATTGTCCAATTTATTTAAGGGAAAAATAAATTAGACGCCTCATATTCTTCACTCCTGGTAAATCAAAATTCCTCACCAATGTGGGTGCATTTTTTTTTTCCTTTCTAGTTGCCAATTTCACTGTTTCTTGTTGCAAATTTCAACACTCCCTCTCAACAAGAAAGGAATTCAATCTATCCCCATTCGGTACCTTTGGAATGTTCTGCATGCTCCACTTCTCTAGTGTTTTTTGCACCTGCAAATCCTGAAACTGAATAGCCTCCGAACAACTAAATCAGTATAATGCATCTGTCATAAGAGTCTTCTGACTGCTGCTAGCTACTGCACCTGTCTAGTACTAGATTCTCTACGCTGTTGCTGACATCTGCATCTGTGCCCTTTGAACTGTTGGTAACTCTGATTTGTGCTCCAAAATTTGACATCTGTCACTCTAATTTCTGTCTTGCTGACATCTGACTACATCAATCTAACTGATCCTTCCTACTACTGTTGTACTGTGGGCTCCTCGTAGCTAGGTTCGATCTATGAGACACACCATCTCAATGGACCTTGCCCAAATTTCTTATCTTGGGATTATGTTTACACATCACCCCACCATACACCTCGAGGTATGGCTGCTCCCTCTTCCCATCTGGCTCGAAATTCCCTCCTCATGGAGGTCTCTTCTTGAGTGGATGCTTCCACTCGGTCTCCTCTCTGCTTCTCCCGAGGATGCATGTTGAGAGGTAATTTATGCTCCCTCTAAACCACCAAGTCTCTAACTTCTACCTTTCTCCTAAAATCTTTGCATGCATCTAGTACCTCAAGTACATATAGGTTCTTAACTCGCGCAGAGTGTAATTGTCCCGACGTTACAAAAAGTTTCTAAAAAAGAGTTGATTTTAAATTGATGATATCTCCCTCATCCGAGCTCCGATTCAACCGATTTTTATTTATTTATTTATTTATTATTTTTATTTATTTTTATTTTTTTTCCCTAGATTTTCGCAAGGAATCCAAATATATATTTTTTTTTGAAATTTTTACACCAATATATTCAAATATTCTCTTCACCACCCAAAACATTCCTACTCTAATACCATGTAGAAAATCTAACCAACGAGATTCAATTTGATCTTGTAATCTACTAAAACAAGATATTGAATCCTTCCTACAATTTGCAGAAACAAAACATGATCGCACAATCACATATAAGTAAGAGAAATAAATTATCAATCGCACAACAACATGATGTATTTGGGAAAAGAAACTGCTCAAAACCCCTCTATCTCTATTATGTATTAAGTCAAGGAATCATGAGATTCTCCAACACTCTGTTAATTGTCTCCCATTGATCTAGGCAAATTCAGTCTAGTACTTAGCCAATTCTCATCCTTACTTCAGCCTGCCTTGCTCATGCAATTCCTAGGGAATTAACTCCTTATTAATTAGGAAAATTAGTCTTCCTTGATTGTGCAATCCATCATGGCATCCAAATGACTTTATAATTGCACATGGGAAATTTTCTCTGAATACAACTAATAGTTATGTTCCCTTTAACCTCTGTCTCAGCTGGGTATTTCTTGAAACTGACATGCATGCAACTATTAATAGCGAATTTTCAGTTATATGATTGATCACTCACTGTGAATTAAATCTAATTTAATTCACTGGACCTCCCACTAGCTCATCACTTAGTTAGAACTAGTTAAACTAATTTTAGCTCATTTAATTGAGTTAATTACACTTCCACCCCACTAATGCATCAACTTCAACTGGACCCCAAAAATATTAGAATCCCTCTAGATGCCTCATCTTAGACCCTCAAGTACTTGAATTTCTTGAGCTAACCTGTTCATCATGACTTAATTAACTGACACAAGTTGTTATGAGATGAAATTACAATTTATTTAAGGGAAAAATAAATTAGACACCCCACATTCCTCACTCATGGTGCATCAAAATTCCTCACCAGTATGGGTGCATTTTTTTTTGTCCTTTCTTGTTTCCAACCTCACTATTTCTTGTTGCAAATTTCAACATTTCAGAATTTGATGCGGCCTTCACACAAAGACACCATTGAAATCACATGCCCAAATTCTCATGAGAAACCTCTCTTAAGCTCGATCTGTCAGAAGAGAACCAACAATA